>OY856412.1:836366991-837566991 GCA_963693085.1 Alisma plantago-aquatica | reverse complement strand
TGGGATATAGCATGTATATGATATGTACTATGTATTGTGGTGATTGGATATGTATATGTACCTATAAAACAAAAACCTTCATTAAAATATTAAAGTTTTAGATGCCTTCCAAATGCGACACACGTGAAAAGCTTGTTCGGCCAAGTGTGGGCACGCCCTAGCGTGGTGCATCGTCTATCTCATGGAAGCGTGAAGGATGGATATGTGGGTCTGCCCTAGCAAGGTGCATATTCATCGTGTTGGCTTTGGGTCAGACTTAACAAGGTGACCTAGATAGGATCTAGCACCTTGAGACATGGAGATGATCATGACAAGGAGTTGCATATGACATCTTTCAAGAGTTGCATATGATGCAATTGGTAAAAGTTGCCTACCTGGAAGATCTGAGTTTTGGGTGACAGCCCTAGCTGGTCCATGACTCAGAGGATTTCAGGATCTTGACCCACTAGGAGATTGTACATTGCAATCTTCTAAATTGATGGTGAGGACTGTCAATTTGAATCAAAATAGTGGGAGCGGTAATTAACTAAAGGCCTAAT
Organism: Alisma plantago-aquatica; assembly: GCA_963693085.1. Classification (NCBI taxonomy): domain Eukaryota; kingdom Viridiplantae; phylum Streptophyta; class Magnoliopsida; order Alismatales; family Alismataceae; genus Alisma; species Alisma plantago-aquatica. The sequence goes on along the minus strand of OY856412.1, from coordinate 837,566,452 downwards.
TAACTATCGTCAAATTTTATTCAAATCAAATCAAATCAAAAGGAGTTTTGACAAATGCAATTTTCTCTTGTAGAATGGCAAAAGAATCATCTTTTAAAATGGGAAATTAATTGAGAATAAATTCCATAACTGGTTGTGGATGATGAGAAATGTTCTACACCATCCAAATATATGAGTGACCTTTCAGTCCACTCTATGTACACTTAAGGCGTTGTTTGAGACAAGTGAGAAGAAGGATAGTTCATTGATAGAGATCAATGGAACAAAGTCTAAGGACAAAGGTGAGGGAGAGAAGGGTTCTCTCGCCAAACCAATGTCAGAATCTTTTGTGCTCAAAACATGGAGAGGATGGAAGGAACGATGGAAGAATAAGCGAGAGATAGAGATCTCTACTTCTGGTGTATACGTGATAGAGATTAACTTTACTACTTCTTTGTCATGGGTATTTGATACCGGATGTGGATCTCACATTTGTTCAAATGTGAAGGATCTTAAAAGGAGCAGGCCTTTGGGGAAAGGCGAGGTTGAACTACGTGTTGCCAATGGGGCAAGGGTTGCTGCCAGTGCCGTAGGAACCTATGAGTTAACTCTGCCTAGTGGGTTAATAATAGAGTTGAAGAACTAATATTATGTACCTGCCATAAATAGGAATATCATTTCAGTTTCTTGTTTATACAAGGATGGTTTTGAATTTCTTATTAAGAATGGAAAGTGTTCCATTTCAAAAGATTGGATCTTTTATGGCAGTGCCCCAATGTCTTATGGTTTATACTTGATAGATCTAGAGACAAGTGTATACAATGTAAACACCAAAAAGCAAAAACTCAAAAACTCAAACAAAACATATCTTTGGCATTGTCGTCTAGGGCACATAAATGAGAAGTGCATCTCTAGACTCCATAAAATGGTTATCTAGATTCTTTTGATTGTGAATCAATAGAGACATGTGAATCTTATTTGTTGGGTAAGATGACCAAGACTCCCTTTTCAGGTAAAGGTGAGAGAGATAGTGATCTATTAGGACTCATACATACTGATGTATGTGGAGCCTTTAGAAATAATGCCAGAAATGGGTGTCAGTACTTCATTACCTTCACTGATGACTTTAGTAGGTATGGCTATGTGTACCTGATGAAACATAAGTCAGAAACCCTTGAAAGGTTCAAGGATTTCATGAATGAAGTACATAACCAACTTGGTAAAAGTATTAAAGCACTTTGATCCAATCGAGGAGGAGAATACTTAATCCAGGAGTTTGAGGACCTTCTGTGAGCCCATGGTATTGTATCACAATGGAATCCGCCTGGAACACCACAACATAACAGTGTGTCTAAAAGAAGGAATCACACTTTGGTGGATATGGTGCGATCAATGATGAGTTTTGATGATCTTCCAATTTCCTTCTGAGGTCATGCTCTTGAAACTGCCGCATTTACACTTAACCGAGTACCATCTAAATCAGTTCAAAAGACGCCATATGAGATATGGCACGGGAAGCATCCTGGTCTGTCTTTTATTAAGATTTGGGGTTGTGAGGCTTATGTCAGGAAAATGTTTCCTGATAAGCTTGGACCCAAGTCAGATAAATGTTATTTTGTTGGATACCCCAAGGAAATAAGGGGATACTATTTATACCACCATACTGACAACAAAGTGTTTGTTGCTAGAACAGCTGTATTCCTAGAAAATGAATTTATTTCTAGAGGAAACAGTGGGAGGAAAATAGAGCTTGAAGAGGTTCAAGCCCAACAAGAAAACATTGAACCAGTAGATGTACAAGAGGAACATAGATATTTACAAGGTGTTGTGGAATCTCAGTCTCCTCAAATAACACAAGGACCTCATAGATCTAGTAGGACACACCTTGAACCTGAAAGGTTTGGATACCTTGTGACTCAGGAAGGCGGTGAGTTGATCATAGATGATGATCCAACTACCTATCTAGAGGCTATGGAGGGACCAGATTCTGAGAAATGGCTTGAGGCCATGAAATCCAAGATGGAATCCATGTATTCCAACAAAGTATGGACTTTGGTGGAACCACCTGAAGGGGTAAAACCCATAGGGTGCAAGTGGGTCTTCAAGAACAAGATCGACATGGATGGTAATGTCCAAACTTATAAAGGCAGATTGGTTGCAAAGGGTTTCTGGCAAGTTCAAGGTGTTGACTATGACAAAACTTTTTCTCCGGTTGCCATGATTAAGTCTATCAGGATCATGCTTGCTATTGCGGCTTACTATGACTATGAGATTTGGCAAATGGATGTTAAAACCACATTCCTTAATGGGAATATAAATGAGGATGTGTACATGACACAACCTGAAGGTTTTGTAGATCCAATGAATGCCAAAAAAGTCTGTAAGTTACAAAGGTCAATCTATGGATTGAAGCAAGCATCTTGGAGTTGGAATCTTTGATTTGATGAGGAAGTAAAAGTGTTTGGCTTTATTAAAAATGAAGATGAACCTTGTATGTACAAGAAGGTTAGTGGGAGAATGACCACATTCCCTATATTGTATGTGGATGACATACTACTAACAGGGAATGATGTCACAACCTTAGAGAAGGTAAAGACTTGGCTTGGGAATACTTTCTCGATGAAGGACTTAGGAGAAGCATCCTACATTCTAGGTATTAAGATCTATAGAGATAGATCTAAAAGGCATCTCGGACTAAGTCAAAGCACATATATTGACAAAGTGCTGAAGTGGTTTAGCATGGAGAACTCAAAGAGAGGCAACATCCCCATGCTACATGGAGTCACCATCTCTAGAGCTCAATGTCCCCAATCTTATGAAGAGAGGGAGTGTATGAATGGGATCCCATATGCCTCAGCCATCAGATCTATCATGTACGCTATGTTGTGCACACACCCAGATGTCTCGTATGCCCTCAGCATGACGAGCAGGTACCAGTCAGACCCCGGGGATGCTCACTAGACAGCCATAAAGAACATCCTCAAGTACTTACGAAGGACTAAGGATCAGTTCCTTATATACGACGGTGAGGAAGAACTGGTTGTAAGAGGTTACACCGATACAAGCTTCCAAACCGACAAAGATGATTACAGATCGCAATCAGGATTTGTATTTTTCCTAAACAATGGAGTTGTGAGCTGGAAGAGTTCCAAGCAAGAAACAGTTGTCGATTCTACTACAGAGGCTGAGTATATTGCTGCTTCACATGTAGCAAAGGAAGTTGTGTGGATCAAGAAGTTCATCAGTGAACTTGGTGTAGTTCCCAGTAGCTGTGATGCAATTTAGCTTTATTGTGACAATAATGGAGCTATTGCTCAAGCTAAGGAGCCAGATCACATCAGCAGTCCATGCACATACTGCGACACTTCCATGTCATATGAGAGATCGTACAGTGAGGAGATGTGAAGATTTGCAAAGTACCAACTGAAGACAACATAGTTGATCCACCGATGAAGGCCCTTTCTCAGCAGAAGCATGATGGTCATGCTAGGTCACAAGGACTAAGGCTCCTAGGTGACTGGCTCTAAGTGTAAGTGGGAGTCTATTGGTATGTATGCCCGTAGAACAAGTCATGTGATGATTGTAATGGGATACTTTGTAAATAATTTGAATAATAATAAAGGCAATTTCCGATCTATATGTTTTAATTATTTCTGAGATGATAGTGTAACATGATAGATGTCTAAAGAATTGTTTACTTGATGATGTATGCTTTTAGGTTCAGGACCTAGACGATGAGATCATACAGATGTTAAGAGTATACATTCTTGTTTTTGTCCCTAGTCGGTTGTTATTGTGGAAATAACCATAGACATCAATAACACTAAAGACTAGATTGTGTATTGGTTGATGACAGAATCTCATTAGTCATGATATAGTGATATCAAACCAAGCACATAGGTACTTGTTAGAGAACAAGTGTACCGGATAGACCCACCGTGAGAGTGACACATGGAACCATGATTTGGTAGTCACAGTCAGCTCTCACAGTGATGGTGGTGAGTGTGATTCTTCAACCTGAAATCACTACACTCAACACATGTCGTTGGGTACACTTTGACATCATCAAACACAGTCCTGAAACATGGGTTGTTATAAAGGTGATGATTGGGTGACTTTAACACATCGGGCTTTTGAGGGGTGAGTGATAGATATGGGATTTGTCCCTCCTAAGGGAGTTTGATGTCCATGGCCACTTGATGAGTAGGATTGAGAAAGGCATGCACATGCATGTGTGAATCAATATGTGATATTGATGACACACACATCTCACCCAGTCTGCTTTGAGATCTAGGAAATGGATGAACGTTGAAAGGATGATTGTACCATGCCTTGAGTTCATTCAGGACATTAGTGACAAAGGAATTATACATTCAATGTAATACCATTCACGGATTGTAGGATTGAAATTTTTTCTCCAACTTTTTATTTCACTTGGGTAGCACTGAAGTGCGACTAGGCACCACTCTTTGCTTGTGAAGTCATAAGTGTTATGGACTTTCACTGCCAACATGAAATGGACCTGCAGGGTCACACACAAAGGATTTAACTTGGAAGAGGAGTTTATCCACAAATGATATTTAGATTGATTACTAAAAGAGTTTAGTAGTTCAATTAAACACTCAATAAATTGATAACTCAATATCATAGTTTCCAAGGTGTTGGACCGATTGATTAGAGTATCGGATTGATTGAAACTCCAATTGACTGATTTTGCACAGTCTGCACTCCCAACTGATCGCCTCATGCGATGAAATGATCGGCTCAGGACAGGTTGAACCGACCGGTTCGAGGGTTGAATCGATCAGCTCAACTGGTCCAATCGAGCAAGTTGGGAAAGTCAGGTTGGTAAGAAATTTCTCTTCGATTCACTTGTCCAATTTGATTGGAACAAGGATTGGTATTTAGATCAATTTGAAAAAAAAGAAGAAAAGTCAATCAAGAACTAACCAGGGCAGTGAACCGATCATTTCAGAAGTGAACCGATCGGCTCAGGTGCCCCAACTGATCGGTTCAGGTGTGAACCGATCGGCTCAGGTCCCCAACTGATCGGTTCATGCTTGAAACAATCGGTTCAGCTGGCACAGTTGGTTGTTTTGTGGAAAATCTCGAACCCTTCTACTCCTGCTTTAATCATGCATTGCCCGGGGTAGAGAACCATGTCCCATGACCCTCCTATATATAGGGGTATTGGGGGCTTCTCAAAGTACAAATCATAACAGCAGTTGCTCTGCAAAGTTGTCGTTCTCTCTGGTTGTGGTAACCAATAGAGCCCGAGCAAGTGCTACCCGATAAGGGAGGCACAACCAGGGAAAGACAACTGCAGAAAAGTGATTGGTGGCAGGAGAGTGTGTCGGTGACTAGTACGCCGACAGGAGGGTGTGACTCCTTCTGGTGCCTTATGGGACAAGGCGATCGGAGTTCCAGGTGGTATGTGTGGACTACTTCAAAGGAGGGAGACTTTTGTCGCTCGGAGGACAATTTTCAATCTCGATAGTCCCAGTGAGACCAGGAGCTCCACATACGCCATCCAAGACTGGAGGTGAAGACCACGCAAGCCACGAGGTAATGTCGCCGAGCAAGCCTCGGGACAAGGTATGTCGCTACAAATCATCTTTCCTACTGTATAGACGTTGACACAATTCCTTCATTCTGGATTTTGGGACAGAATTTTTATGTTTCCACTTCCTTCTCTGCCTCCCTTAAAACCCAACAAGACAGTCGTCTCACACAACCAAAATGGTCATTTAGCATTTTCCCAATCACATACAAAATTGGCAAGTTGTTTCCCATTAATGTTAGACATTAATTCCTTGCACCACAAGTATTGTGTAATCAAAATGAGTTCGGGAAACTTCCAGAATGTTAGTTTGGCCCCGATTGAGCCATATCACATATGTAATATGCCCATCTCACTCACCCAAATGACCTCCTAGTGAGCCAAGCCAAGCTGATCAGTTCAATGGAATGGACTGGTCGGTTCACATCTCTGTTTGGGCAAAACTTAGCCAATTCAATTTATGATTAACCTGATAACCCAAATGGTTGTCTCAACACTTGTGACACTCATCTGGCTACCCAAACGGCTGTATCACCCTATGGGATGATCATTTGGAAGTCTTGTCAGCCAATCTATTACGTGAGTTGAGTACCTAAACACTTTAGTAATCAATCTAGCCATCATTGAAGATCAAACTCCTCTTCTAGATGAGTTCCTATGTCTGTGACCCTATAGGTCCCATATCACATGGGCAGTGAATGTCCATAACTAAATTATGACATCACAAGCAAAGTGTGGTACCTAGTCACACATCAATGCTACCCAAGTGAATGGAAAGTTGGACAACAACTTTAACCTACAATCTGCTGAAGGTGTTGTAGTGATTATATAATTCCTTTGTCTCTAATATCCAGGATGAACTCGAGGCATGGAATTTCCATCCTCTCAATGTTGATTCCATGTTCCTTGAACCAAGAGCAAACTATCTAATATAATGTGACCTCAATATCATATATTGACTCACATGTGCATGCACATGCATTTCTCAGTCTTCCTTATCAAGTGACCAAGATATCAATCTCTAGTAGGAGGGACAAATCCCATATATGTCACTCATAATCATTCCCCATGTGTCAAAGTCACCCAATCACCACTGTTATAACAACCCATGTTTCAAAATTGCATTTGATGATGTCAAATCGTACCCAACGACATGTGATGAGTGTAGTGATTTTAGGTCTAAGAATCACAATCACCATCTTCACTATGAGAGTTGACTATGACTACCAATAATGGTTTCCATGTGTCATTCTCAAGGTGGGTTTGTTTGATACACTGTTCCCTAACATGTATTTGTGTGCTTGATTTGATATCACCATATCATGACTAATGAGATTTATCATCAACCAACCCACACGCTAGTCTTACATGTTACTGGTGTCTATCTACCTTCCACAGTAACAACCGACTAGGGACATAATAAGAATGTACACACTCTTAGCATTCATTTGGTCTCATCCTCCAAGCCACGTACTTGAAGACATACATCATTGAGTATTGTCATTCTTTAAACATTCATAATGTTTCCTCATTATCTCACAATTGAATGAAACAGAATGAATTGGAAGCTTGCCTTTATGAGTATTAATACAAACCTTTATGGTTTATGCCATGCCAATCATCACATGATTGGATCTATGGGCATACCTTACAAATAGACTCCCACTTGCGCTTAGAGCCAATCACCCATGAATCATATTCTTGGTGATCTAAACATGTCCACCATGGTTTTGTTGTGCTAGTGATAATATAATGGGTTAGCAATACTTTTCTTATATTTGGTATATTGTATTTTCCTTATCTCTTTGTTGTTTTCTTGTATGAGACAGAACTGCTGTAATATAGTATATGAGATTCCTTGCCTAACAAGTAGCTCCATTGTTGTCACAATATCACTACTGAGTCATCAATGGTTGTAACATCTATAAGTTCATCATATGAACTTCTAGATCCATATAGTTTCACTCTATATTCACAATACAAGTATACTCGACTTCTATTGTAGAATGGTATTAATGTCTATTAGTTAGGAACCCTTGCAACTAATAATGTTTCTCCCTTTTAAATCAAGCATATTTTATTGTGATCACTTTGTCATTATGAAAGCTTGCATAGATGAAACCCTTTACATCTAACTCTTCCTTTTATTGCTATCCCTATTGACTATAAATCTATCCTTAGATACTTATCAAGTACTAATGGATATCTTTAATGACTTCCTAATAATCCTTATTTGGATTTCAATACTATCTTGTCATGTCCAATACATACAAGATTATATGGGATAAGTATATTTATAGAATGCATGATAGATCCATTTCTATAGTCTATGGCATCTTAATCATGTCATTTTTATTCTTTTCAATAATTGGAACATAAGGTTCATGAGAGACTAAGTCAGATTTTCTCTCATTAAATCCTTTCTGTGTTGAACTCCTTCAACACATTGCTATTGTATGTGCTCAAAGTTCAATTGTGAAACATTCAAGAACTATCCCATAGTTCTTGATCCTTATCTCATAAGATGTTTCATCTTATCCTTCATTGCTAAAGGGGTTTTTGTGCCAGCTCTCAGTATTCACAATATTGAGATGTTATTCCTTTTCACATGTGTAATGTTCATATATGCTCCCACTAAATATTTTGTAATCATATATTTCACCTTTGTCTTGATTCAAGTCAAACTTTTTGACTCTATTGTCAAGTCAAAATATTCCTCCTCTGAGTTGCTTGTTTCAATCCTTGATAAAACTTTGTAGTTTATAGAATTTCTTTGCATTCTTAAAGTTATAAAACCTTTTAGGTTGTGTTACATACACATACTATGATGTATTCCATTAAGGAATCCAGTTTTAACCTTCATATGAAAAATCTCTTAGTCTATTTCAACTACAACAACAAGGTTGACAATTGGAAAAAGGAATTTATGCCATGATCAACAACTTGAACTGATTTGAAACCTTATCAAACCAATTTGTCCTTTTATGTTATCAATGTAGGTCTTTGCAATAAGACCCTATTGCACCCTTTAGCTATTTCCCCTTTAGGTGGCTCCATCAAGGTCCTACCTTGTTAGCTTACATGGATCCCATAATGGCCTTGAGCCATTACTCATATTATGGTACTTGATAGATTCTAGTTGACTAGTTGGCTCATCCTGTCATGACCAACCTATGTGAGTTGTTGGATTCACAATCCTCCAATCTTAGACATTTTCTACTAGAACTATTTTGTTCCACATTGTATGATGAACTCGAAATTCCATGACAACTTGTAATTCTCTTAGTTCTCATTGTACCTCTTTATTGATCTCAAACATTTTGAGTTCTATTTTTACTGCCACTAATTCTTTTGGAACTCAGTTATCATATAAAAAAACACTTGTTATTGGATGGGGATTAATAATAACATTCAACAATTATGGTTTGTGGATAAACCTTTTCAAGAAATTACTTTCTCAATGTAGGTTTCAATCCTCAAGACATATTGGGACACTCCCAATTCATATCATATATGATGTCTTATAAACCATTCAAATGGTACATTATTTAGTGATAGGTAAATATTTATGAGGATAAGAAGATTAGATTAATTAATAATCATATCATGACTCATCATGGTATAGTTCCTTCATTCTGATACATCATTATGTTTAGATGGATTTCACATGTGATACATAATTACAGTCCTTTCTTTGAAGGTACTCAAGATATCGATGTAAAGTATTTCAACATTTGATCTCATCAAAGTTTCTTGATACTTTCATCAAAATTATACTTCATTTATAATCCCCTTGAACATTTCGAGAAATTTCCATTTAGTGAGTACATATCATCATATTACCAGTAAATGAATATGAGGTATAAGTAATTATCTTTAGCATTCATTCCATAAAATATTCACACATCACATGTATGAAATCTAATGGAAGGATTATCCTCCCACTACATCTAGTGAAGGATGTTATGTCACTTTGTGTGTAAATAAGGTTTTTCATGTTTCTGTAGGTTCAATAACCAAGGAAATCTAGATTAACATCAATATATATTCTAGACATGCATTTCTTATGTGTACGCCCAAGATGACTATTGATAATGATAGTCATGAGTTATCAATTATGATCCTTTAGTATTAATATTATAAACATTCATCTTAAAATCTTTCATACAAATATCATTAGATGTTTGGGTGTTGCCATGCAAGATCATATCTTTTGAAATAGAAATATTAATATCTCACTTTATTGATATATCATCCTTATCATACAAGATGATTTGAAGTAAACGTTTCTTTTTTATGGCATAATGAAATAGTAGTTCTACTAACTGTATTACATGCCCATTGGGCTAAGATAAATTTAAATGTAGATTAAAGCTTCCACATCTCTTGCTACACCTTATCCATCTATGTCCTTCCATGAAGGCTTTTACTTCTTGTCGAATCATGCACATCAAGTATGTCAAGTCTCTATTTGGTATCCCATACCAAATGAAGAAGACATCAAATTTATCTTATAATGTTTATACCTAAAGTGGAGGCCTCAATGCCTTCCTTCTCCTTCTTTTAGTTCCTCTAACCAGAGTAGGCAATTTCTTTTCTAATGTCCAGGCTGGTGACAATGGTGTCAATCACCTCTTATTTTCATCACACCTCCTTTTTCCTTGAGATATGAAGACTTGGGCTTTTGGCTAGCTTTAGAACCCTTCTTAGCTTTGCCTTTTATTTTAGACTTCCCCTTTGTCTTGCTAATCATCATCACTGACTTGGGCTTGTCTTTCTTCATTTGTGTCTTGGCTGTTCTCAACATTCCCAACAACTCTGTCAACGGCTTGTCAAAGTTGTTAATGTTGCAGTTTATGACAAACTGACTATATGACTCCAGTGGAGACTGCATAATCACATTAGTGGTGAACTATTGACCCAAGGGGAATCCCAGTCTAGCTAGGTTCTCCACATACCCAATTAGCTTGAGAACATGAGGACCTACTGGATCTCCTTCTGTCTTGTTATATTTGAACAACTCCTTGGAGTCATCATATCTCTCTTGTCTTGCCTGATCTTGGATCATGTTCTTGAGATGTGTGACTATCTCAATCACATCCATGTTTGCATTTTGTCTCTATAACTCATAGTTCATGAAGCATAGCATCAGACACTTGACATCCATGGTGTCTTCATTATGATTCTTGTAAGCATTCATGTCAGTCCTTGGTGCATTTTGAGGTGGTTCCTCTGGTTCTGGCGTCTCTAAGACATAGAGCTTGCGCTCATGTGTGAGAATGATTCTCAATGTCCTAAACCACTCATGAAAGTTGTTCCCCGTTAGTTTGTCCTTCTCAAGGAACGATCACTGAGAAAAGTGATTGTTGTTTGTTTCCATTTGATTCTATAAAAGAATTTGCAAGTTTGTCAAAAAATAAATTTTGATTTGATTTGATTAAAATTTGGGCAGTAATAATTAGGTCTTTAATTCATCATCATTATCATTATTTTGTTTAAATTAAAAACCCTCAAGTATCAATTCGGAAAACTGCAATGAACAATTTTCTAATGAGTCGAGATCCATTTTTTGTCAAATCATGAGTCGGCTTTTGCTGATCGCCCACAACTTGATTATTTAGGTAGGCAATAATGCCAATTGCATCACATGCAACTCTTGGATAGATAATATATGAAATTCTTTTCCATAATAATTTGCATGCTTTTGGGCTTATACTCTCTAAGAATCACCAATTAAGCCTAACCCAATAACTAATATGATAACAATACACCCCGCTTTTGTAGAACCTACATTACTACCATCACACTTCTATGAGGTAGATGACACACCACATTTTAGCGTAACCTATGCTTGGTCAAACAAGTTTTTCATGTGTATTACTATTGGAAATCATCTTAGACTTTATATGTTTGATTGAGGGATTTATTTTTATCATACATACACACACACACACAGATATATATATATATATACATATACTATATCCAATCACCACTTATATAGTACGTATCATATACATGCTACATCCCAAAACATAAACATGCAATATAAAATATAAAGTGATGGTTATGGCCATTTCTACTTATAGATCCTTCGAGCCTCAAGGAATGACTACCACCAAGGTCAATCATCATTTCACATGTATGAACCTACTATTGGTGTAGATTTGTGCTTGCTAATCTGGGTAGACCGGTTTAACCCTTGAACCGGTTGTCTTGCCTCTTGATTAGTCGGTTGGTCATTATGGAGGGTCGTCTGGCCTCGAGTCCAACCGATGTTTGGAATCCTTCTAAAAGGTCTGTTGGATCCACTAGGCGGTCATATGGCTCAACCATTCTGTCCTTCATGGTTCTTCAGATGGTCGGCTCATCTCACAAATTGGTTGTCTCATCTATCGATGAACATTTTCTTCGTTGTTGCAAGAAAGAAACTATCCTATTTCTATTAAACTATTACATTGTAAAGAGAAATCTTGAGTTACATTCAAAGGGATCAAAGGTAGGAAAGAATTAACTTTACATTGAGAAGAGGGAGGTAGAGGCTCGGTACGGAGACTGAGATAAATAAGAAAAAAATCAGACCATACAACCACGCACATATATAGGGTTTAGGCCATAACCACACTACACATCCACCATAAAAACCACTTTTAGGGCAACACATGTAAATTGTGTGTGTGTGTATTAGTTTGGGATTATGTGGTCTTTAATCGGATACACATATGTGATAGTTTAAATATTTGCATTGTATGTAATAAATAAATGATTAAACCAAAAATGTGATCATATCGATTATCCTAAAAAATAGTAAATTGACGTGATTCATGTTCTGATATTATTATTGGGAAATATGGGCACAAAGTACAAAAAAAGAAATATATTTTTTTATATATGTGTATTCTGATAACAACAAGATTGCATCAATTATTATGAAATAGGAAGGATGGTTCTGTGAGTTATACATGATCCTAGAGCAAGTCCAACGACAACAACTTGCTTCAATGAAACTGTCTACTAGTTGCTCTTCGATAGTGGTTGTGTATCTCCTGGTGTTCACCATAGACAGCGAACACGATAGCTTATGCAATGACTCTTGTGGTCTCACCACAGACTATAGCCTAACTTTGCTCTCCTAGTAGTAGGCAAAGGACTCCTGCCTCTAGAGTAATCCACACAGACCAAGTAGAACTCATGTCATTCAACTAGAATAGATAGGAAGGAGTTGTCCCTCCTCTTGGCATACTAGTCACCAACTTGCTCTCCTACAACAACAATCATCAGTTGTTCTCTCTCATAGGTATCCCTCCCTAGTCGGGTGGGACTTGCTTGGGCTCTCTCAGTTACCATAACTACAGTGGAAAATAATTTTTAGAACAAATGATTCTTAATTGATGTTGTTGTACTCTAGGAAGTCCACAATACCCCTCTATTTATAGGTGGGGTTAGGATCAGGGTTCCCAGTCTATTCGAGATCTGTGTGGGAGTGGAAGGGACCAGAAGATCTTGAATTTTTACAACCTACAAATCACAAGACAATCCTATGGTGACCCATACGGTCATATGGTCACATGAGGCAGTCGTCTCGCACTGCCAAATGGTTTTTTGGTAGTTTCCCAATCTCATATGAAATGGGCAAGTTATTTCCCATTAATGTTACACATTAATTCCTTGCACCAAAAATATTGTGCAATCTAAATGAGTCCGGAAAACTTCCAGAACATTCATTTAGCCCCAACCAAGCCGTCTCGCTCACCCAGACATCCTCCTGGTGAGCTGAGTCAAGTTGATCGGTTCAACAGAATGGACCGGTTGGTTCACACCTCAGTTTGGGATGAACATAGCCAATTCAATTTTTGATTAACCTAACAACCCAAATTTGTCATCTCAAAACTTGAGACGCTAGTCTGGCTGCCCAAACGACCATCTCACCCTATGAGATGGTCATTTGGCAGTGTTACCAGCCAATCTATTGCGTGAATTGAGTACCTAAACACTTTATTAATCAATCCAATCATCATTCAAAATCAAACTCCTCTTCTAGATGAGTTCCTATGTGTGTGACCCTATAGGCCCCATATCACATTGGCAGTGAATGTCCATAACTAACTTATGACATCACAAGAAAAGAGTGGTGCCTAGTTGCACATCAGTGCTACCCAAGCGAATGGAAAGTTGGAGAACAACTTCAACCTACAATCTATTTAAGGTGTTGTAGTGATTGTATAATTCCTTTATCTCTGATATCCAGGATGAACTCAAGGAATGGAATCATCATCCTCTAAACATTCAATCCATGTTCCTTGAACTAAGAGCAGACTGTCTGAGATAATGTGACCTCAATATCATACGTTGACTCACATGTGCATGAGCATGTATTTCTAAGTCTCTCTTATCAAGTGGCCATGATGATATCAATCTCTAGTAGGAGGGACAAATCCCATATCTATCACTCACAATCAGTCCCCATGTGTTAAAGTCACCCAATCATCACTGTTCTAACAACCCATGTTTCAGGTTTGCATTTGATGATGTCAAAGCGTACCCAACAACATGTGATGAGTGTAGTGATTTTAGGTTAGGAATCACAATCACCATCTTCACTATGAGATATGACTATGACTACCAATAATGGTTTCCATGTGTCATTCTCAATGTGGGTCTAATACATTATTCCCTAACATGTATTTGTGTGATTGGTTTAATATCTCCACATCATGAATAATGAGATTTTGTCATCAACCAACCCACACTTTAGTCTTATGTGTTACTGGTGTCTATCTACCTTCCACAGTAACAATCGACTAGGGACATAATAAGAACGCACTCACTCTTACCATTCGTATGATCTCATCCTCCAAGTCACATACTTGAAGACATACAACATTGAGTATTGTCATTTTGTAGACATTCATAATGTTTCCTCATTATCTCATAAATGAATGAAATAGAATGAATTAGAAGCTTACTTTATGAGTATTAATCAAATCCTTTACGGTTTATGCCATGCCAATCATCACATGATTGTCTCTATGGGCATACCTTACCAACATTATATGGCTTCCCTCATCAATGGATCCAATTGATTACTAGGTGTATCTCCACATGTAAATTTTCTATGATCATTAATGAATCACCATTTAGATATTTCTGTATCTCAAACAAACTCTGACAAGGTGAGCCCTTATCCCCTTATTGTTTCATTCGCGTGGCATTCATCCTAACCAACATGATCAAACTTGGAACCCATTAATGTAACATTCCTGACCTGGGTTATGCCATAACCTGGAAGTTTTGCTTAAGTAATTTATTTATAAACTTGTTTAATCTTTTGAAAAGTAATTAAGACTCAAGGAAATTTTAATTTTCAAGTTTGAGCTTATTTGCAAACTATTTGTGCATTATATGATAGTTTGGACGTAAAGTGCAATTTACCCAAGATGAGGGGTTATATTGCAAAATGTAACATGTTGAATGTACCTCATTTGTTTTAGCATCATAAGAGAGAGTATGATGCTAAGGGGTAGCTTGTGGAAAGCCTAAATTTCAAATTGAAACTTATTTGAAAAATGCTAGTGCCTTGTGCACCAATTCTGGTACAAATTGTAATTTACCCAAAATGTAGGGTTGATATGCAAATTACCACTTATAGAGTGTCCCTAATCCCTCCTAGTATCATATAAAGGATAGAGAAAGAAGGATACACCATGTTTGAATCATATTTGAGTGGTAGCATTCTTGGTGATGAAAAGACCAAGAAAAGATGTATAGTTGAACCCTTTTTATGAGTTGTATCGAGTTGTAGAGTTCATATGAGAGTGCCTATCGAACAAGGAGCCATAGAGGGAGTCTCATATCAGTTTATGAATTCTTGGTATTTGCCATGACGGTCCAAGCACCTCAAGGAGGTGATGTGTATCGGTTTGCAACTTTCCTTAGAAAAACTGTATCGGTTTGTGAATAAAGTGATGTTGAGTTGAAATATCTTTCCCAACAAGATAACTAAGGGCCGAAATCTTATCTCTATATTATCCTCAAGAGTTTTGCATGTTAAGATAAATATGAATGCATGGATACATGTCAACCATGCATGGACACGTGGCACCTAGTAGTGTAAAATGGTGACACCTCATATACACTCTTTCTCATGAACCACAACTATATATACTATACCTTTAACCTACTAGTGAAAATTTTCAAATCTTACCACCCTCTTTCTCTTATATATCCTAAATAGGTGAAGGTATATAGTGTGTAGAGCCTTGGTATTGGCCATAGAAAGGTGATATCAGTCATAACAAAATGATGTCGGCCATAGCAAAGTGATGTCGGCCATAGTGAAGTGATATCGGCCACAAGTGAAGGGATATCGGCCACATATGAAGGGATATTGGCCAAACGTGAGGGGATATCGTGCATGAGTGGTGAGGTATAGTGCATGGTGATAAGGAGCAAGAAGGATCTCACGTCTTAACCCTAATGTGAAGCCACGATCATCTTCAACCTTGGATTAAAACATGGATCTAGGGTTGTGATCTTCCATTCTTTTCTTCTTCACCAAATACTTATCCATGGTGATTCTTTGCATATGAAGGAGTTGTGAATGAGTCTTAGATCTATGAAAAGTTCATCTTCAACCTTGGGAACATGAATTTTTGGATCATGGAGCTTTGAAGTTGTTCTTGAGGCGGGTTATATAACTTGAACCCAATTATGTTATTTTTCACCATCAATCTTGCCATACTTGATGATCTACTTTCAATTTCGAATTTTCTTGAATAATTGACAAATCCATGAGTTCTAATAGTTGCATACACCTGTTGTCCATGAACTAGAACAGTAAGAATGAAGGTCTTGAGCTTGAGGATGATGACATCATCATGGTTGAAGCACCTCTGACCCGATATGGTGATGTAAACACACCACTAGCACGATATGGTGATGAGTATGCACCATATGCACGATAGGATGATGAAGCATATACCTTATGCATGATATGATGATGAAGTACATACCCTGGGAATGATATGGGGTCAAGCACACACCTTATTCATGACATGGTGTCAAGTATATACCTCTAACCCGATATGGTGTTGAAACCCAACACGGTAATGTGAAACCCGATATATATTGGAACCCCAAACCCTTATTGGTTGTACACTTGATTTGGTCTAGAATAACCTATTTTCTAGGCTATCACTTAACACATGGTGAAGGGTAGGCCGATACCATGAAGGTTTGAAGAGATATGAGCATAAGGATCTAACCCGATATGCAAACCCTAATGTGGTGCAAATCGATATGGAAGCATGATATGGTAATGGGGATACACATAGCACGATATGGAAGCACGATATGGTGTCAAGTATACACCTCTATGCCCGATGTAGTGGACGCATATCAAACCAATATACTTGATTGAGTAACACATGAAGTATGTTATGCCAAATGATACCTTAAGAGGTATAGAGTTCAATGCATTTTGATAAATGTAGGCCAATGTACCTTAAGAAAAGGATTGTGCCAACTTAATCAAGTATGATGTAATCATTATCCTAGTAAGGATGAGAGAGAAATTCATACTTTGTGATAATCATTTAATGAGCATACATTAATACTCCTAATATGAGTGGAGTATGAATTAGGGTTTGATTCTGGATGATATGATCTTGAAACCCTAATCGGTTAAATAGGGGAAACTCTAACCCTAATGAAGGGTGATGATATGATTTAAAACCCTAATCGGTTAATAAGGGGAAACCCTAACCCTAATAATGGGTGATGGAATGTACTTGAAACCTTAATTGGTAAGGAAGGGAAACCCTGACCCTAATAATGGGAAGGTTGTATTTCTCTTGTATTGCATGGTGATGATATGTTTTTGATATTTCTATTATCACGAGATACTAACCATGCATGTATCATGAGATGATGAGAATATCCAGGTATGAGCTATGATGTTCATATGATACAGATCTAAATGGGCTTTGTGAGCTATGTGAAATACTTGTGCAACAAGTATAATGTATACCTTGGTTTGAGGTCCTAGAGGTAATAGTTACCTGGTAAGTGGTAATAGTGCTCAGTGATGAACTAAGGGTTTTCATACCCAGATGTAGCGATCATGATGTTGATAATGCTAAGGGATGAGAATTCCTAGTAATGTTATAAGGGATTGAGATCATGAGTGTTATATGTGTTCCAAAGATCATGAAAGTACTTGATAAATGTGTTACACATTTCTTTGTAGCATCTATTATAATTCTTGCTTGTAATTTGATTGATGCTAAAAGATGACAAAGACTCACTTCAGTGGAAATAATGAGAGGGCTAGTGATCTATTAAAACCAAGACATGCATATGCATGCAACCCTTTTAAAACAAATTCTACAAATGGTTATAAATACTTCATTACCTTTATTGATGACTTCAATAGGTATGGTTATTTTTACCTGATGAAACATAAATAAGAAGCTCTTAAAAAGTTCAAGGATTTCTTGAATGAAGTACAAAACCAACTTGGTAAAAGTATTAATGCAATTCATTCTAGTCAAGGTGGAGAATACTTAAGCCAAGAGTTTGATGACCTTTTGTAAGACCGTGGTATCGTATCACAATGGACTCCACGTGGAACACCACAACAAAATGGTGTATCAAAAAGAATCACGTATTATTAGACATGGTGCGATCTATGATGCATTTAGCTGATCTTCTGACTTCCTTCTGAGGTTATGATCTAGAAACTACCACGTTTACAGTAAACCATGTACCATCTAAATCAGTTCAAAAGATACCATAGTGTGCCAATATGTCTTTTATGAAGATTTGGGGTTGTGAAGCTTATGTGAGAAAGGAGTTCCCCAAAATGCTTTGACCCAAATTAGATAAATGCTATTTTTTGGATATCCTAGGGAAACCAAAGGGTATTACTTGTATACCCTATATGACAACAAAGTTTTTGTTTCTAAGGATGGTGTATTCCTAGAAAAGGAATTCATTTAAAAAGAAATGAGCGGGAGGAAAGTATAACTTAAAGATGTTAGATACCAACAAGAAAGCATTGAACCTATAGAGGTACAAGAGGAACATAGAGGGTCACGAACCATTGTAGAATCTCAAATTCCTCATGTAACACATGAACCTTGTAGACATAGTAGGACAACGCCTTAAGCCATATACATTTGGGAATCTAGTGAGTCAAGAAGGTGATGAGTCAGTCATTGATGACGAGACAACTAACTACCTAGAAGTTGTAAAGGGTCCATAGTCTGAGAAATGGCCCGAGTCCATGAGATCTGACATGGAATCTATGTACAACAACAAGGTATGGACCTTGATGTACCCACATGAAGGGTTAAAACCCTTAGGGTGAAAATGGGTCTTCAAGAAGAAGATCAACATGGATGGTAATGTACAAACTTACAATGGTTGATTGGTTGCAAAGGGTTTTAGACAAGTTCAATGTGTTGACTATGACAAAACCATTTCTCCAGTTGCCATGGTTAAGTCCATCAAGATCATACTTGCCATTGTAGCTTATCATGACTATGATATTTGGAGATGGATGTTAAAACCACATTCATTAAAGGGAATCTTCTTGAGGATGTGCATATGACACAATTGAGGATTTTATAAATCCAAAGGATGCTAATAAAATATGTAATCTACAAAGGTCAATCTATGGATTGAAGCAAGCATCATGTGAATGATACAATTGAGGCTTTTATAAATCCAAAGGATGCAAATAAAGTTTGTAATCTACAAAGGTCAATCTATGGAATGAATCAAGCATTTTAGAGTAGGAATCTTTGATTTGACAAAACTATCAAAGAGTTTGGCTTTCATCAAAATGAACATGAACCATGTGTTTACAAGAAGGTTAGTGGAAGAATGATCATATTCCTCATATTTTATGTGGATGACATACTATTGATGGGGAATGATATCCCTACTTTACATATGGTAAAAACTTGGCTAGGAAATATATTCTCTATGAAAGACTTAGGTGAAGCATCCTATATCTTAGGAATCAAGATCTACATAGATCTAGAAGGCTTCTTGGACTAAGACAGAGCATGTACATTGACAAGGTGTTGAAGAGGTTTGGTATGGAGAACTCAAAGAGAGGATATTGACCCATGTCTCATGGTGTTAGTATCTCTAGAGCTCAATGTCCCAATTCTTGTGAATAACATGAGTGTATGAGTAAGATCCCATTAGCATATGAAGTTGAATCTACCTTGTACACAATGTTATGTACTTTCCCTAATGTCTCATATGCCTTGAGTATGACTAGCATGTATTAGTCAGATCCCAATGAATTTCACTGGATTGTCGTAAAGAACGTCCTTAAGTACTTGAGAAGAACTGAGGATCAGTTCTTGGTATATGATGATGAGGAAGTGTTGGCGATAAAGGGTTACAACAATGCAGACTTCCAAACTGACAAATATGACTATAGATTGTAGTCTGTATTTGTATTTTTCCTAAATAATGGAGATGTAAGATGGAAGAGTTCCAATAAAGAGATAGTTGTTGATTCTACAATAGAGGCCAAGTATATTGTTGCATCAAATGTAGCTAAGGAGGCTCTTTGGATCAAGAAGTACATTTATGAACTTGGGGTGGTTCCAAACATCAGTGATGCAATTGAGCTAGATTGTGACAAAAATGGAGCTATTGCACAAGCGAAGGAACCCAGATTGCATCAGTGTTCCAAGCACATACAAATGCAATACTATCTCATACGAAAGATTATACAATGAGGAGATGTGAAGATTTACAGAGTACCAACCGAGAGCAATGTAGCTGACCCCTTGACAAAAGCACTTTAGAAAACAAAGTATGAAGGTCATGCTAGATCACTTAGGATTAGGTTCACATGTGATTGACTCTAAGTGCAAGTAGGAGTCTGTTGGTAAGTATGCCTATAGAGCCAGTCATATGATGGTTTTAATGGCATATATTGTAAACCATTTGATTAATAATAAAGGCAATCTTCCAAATTATTGTGTTTTATTTAGTTATGAGATAATGATTTAACATAGTAAATGTATAAAGAATGATATTACTCAATCACGTATGTCTTCAGGTTAAGGGCCTGAACAATGAGATCATACGGATGCTAAGAGTATATACATTCTTATTATGTCCCTAGTCGGTTGTTATTGTTGAAGTTGATAAACAACAATAACACATTAGACTAGAGTGTATTGGTCAAAGATAGAATCTCATTTTCATGATATGTGATATCAAACCAAACACGCACATACTTGTTAGAGAATAGTGTATCAAACAAACCCACCTTGAGAGTGATGCATGGAAATCATTACATGGTAGTCAGAATCATCTCTCATAGTGATGGTTATGATTGAGGTTCTTAGACCTAAAATGACTACACTCATCACATGTTATTTGATATAGTTAGACATCATCCACCATGACCTCGAATAAGGGTTTCCATAAAGGTGGTTCTTGGGTGCATTGTGACACATAGGGATGCCTGTGAGTGATGTAGATGGGATTTGTCCCTCCTATAGGAGTATGATATCATGGATACTTCATAAGCAAGAATGAGAGATGCATAGCCATGCTCATGTAAGTAAATATGTGATATTGATCTTAGATATATCTTGGATAGTCTGCTCTAGTTCAAGGAAAATGGATAGAAATTCGAAGAGGATGACAATTCCATGCCTCAAGTTCAATCTGGATATATTGACAAAGGAACTATACGGTCACTACAACACCAATCATATATTGTAGGTTGAAGTTGTTCTTCAACTTTCCAATTACTTGGGTAGTAATTATGTCATGCTAGATATGAATCATTGCTTGTGATGTCATAAATCAATTATGGACATTCACTACCAACCTAACTTGTAACCTATAGAGTCAGACACATAGGATACACTTGGAATAGGAGTTTATAGATGAATGTAGTTTAAAATTGATTACTAAGTATTAGGTATACAATTTAAACAACAATAGTTAAGAGTTTACTGACTGACTATGAACCGGCCGGTTCAAGTGTTGAACTGATCGATTCAAGTGTTAGGTAAATTGGACCAACATCGGTAATCAAAACCATGAGATGACCGATTAAACAAGTGAACAGACTATTTGGTTGATCAATTCGATTAGATCAAGGATTGATACTGACGTCACGTTGTGCATTAATCGAATATTAATTACCAATACAATTGTGGTTGGGAAACATAGTGAAATGACCAGTTCAATGGTTGAACTGATCAGATCCCATGCCAACCGATCGGTCCACTATTCAACCGATCATTTTATCATTTTTAGGCAAAAAACATTAATGGATATTCCATATCTTTGACTCCCGCTTAGACTAGAACTCTTGAACCCCACCCTCTTATAAATAGAGGGGTAGTCGAGGCTTTTTAGAGACACAATAATAAGCTTTGACAATTGTTGTCTTCTCACAATTATGGTAACATGACAACCTGAGAAAGTCGTACCCATCAAAGGGAGGGATAATAAGGGAGAGACAATTGGAAGATCAAGTCTGCACTAGCACACTGACTAGAAGGGACAACTCCTTCTTGTGACGACCATCTCACGAAAACAAGATCAATGAATTTAAACTACTGCGGAAGCGTTTCGTTAGAAGCGGAATTACTAAAAATCACTAAAAATTAAAACTTTTTGTAAAGAGATCCACAAACGGTAAAACTCTTTCATAAAGAAACAAGGTAAGTTATTTATAAACTGATCCATCATTACATCTATGTAATATCACATCTCGAGAATCATAACACTGACTGCCCTATTGAACTATACATGAGCAGTATACAAAATCTCGAGGCATTACGTCAAAAATCTCAGATCAATTTTAAACCATCTACTAACTCCTAGGACTTGAGAGTACAGAGACGACACATAGGACATTCTATATACAAGACTTGATAGACAGTGTCTCCACATGAGGATCACTACTGTCTTGGATGTTGCTGCTGCTACTGCTCTCCTACTGATGGGTTTCTCCTGCCTCAGTGTCTACCTAAAAAGTTGAATCCCACGGGGGTGAGACAATTGAATAGTTGTCCCAGTGAGAGTTATAACTCTTCGCCAGAATCATTGTTACTGCAAATAATTGAATAACATTGAGCAGTAGAATTATAATTATTTAACAGCAGACAATTCATTATATAACTGACTGGAACAATATAACTTATGCAATCATTTCAATTATAACTTGATTGAATAGCAAGTCATACATTTAATAAGGAATATGAAGAACATGTATATTACTTGTCCAACAAGGACTCAATAAACAATGCATCATCAATCATTGTTTCTCGCAGTTCAACCTAAGCAAATATGCTATACAGATGATTACATTTTACAAACATAATTATGCCCTGGGGAGATGAGATATACCTCTCATACTCCAACCGAACATTACGAAATCACAATCGGTACCATACATAGGTCATCAGAAGAGCCAGATTTCTATGACCTCATCTTCCTCAATCAGTTTAAGGTACAACATGTAGGACATCTCGTGTCTCTGCTATAATAGCTTTCCAGGTTATTCTGGCAAATTCGCTATTAGAGTTACAGTGGCATGTTGTACACTCTTCGCCATCGAGTGATTTCTTATTTATCTCATATCGATGCGGCATTAACAACATCATCGGGAGATTAGTGATACATCATCCCGACATATACATATAATGAAGGATTGAGAGATTAAATGTACATATCACATCAATTCCTTCATCAGGACATAAGGATATTCGCGTCCATAACCCCCACATACTCAAAAGTATGCTCTCCAGGAGTTCCCTTAGGAAAACCTATTTTACCATCATTTAATTTCTGACAATGATGGATCTATGGTCAGGGCTCTACATGATATCATTATACTTGATTATTTAAGTACATTATGGCATTCTTTTAGCATCATACATGTTTTCAAACATAGACCAATAAGACAATTTCTATAAAGAAAGAGTACTAATTGTATCAAGTTCATTTCACATCAAGTTAACATTGGGATATCAATCCCTAACCATCTCATCATTGTGATTCAGGAATATGGGTGTTCAAACCCTTGGTTCAGAAAAACACTTGTTACTCAATAACATATTGCCATCAAGTCATTTAACAATGTGAACATGATTGTAGCAATGCAGATATTTCTCATGGCTCATACAGCCTATCAATCTCATATGTTACCTCTCACTCAGCAACATAGCAAATCATTACTTTCAAAGCTTATAAAGTGCTTTCAATGAATATGACATCATAGATCTTACCTGGCTATGTTCACCATTTCATAAAGACCTGCATAATTAATACATTTGATAATAGGCACATTATCTCTATATCAGCACATTGCAAAACAAAGATAACCTTACAATTCAAGGGTTATACCACTATGCCCCTACTAGGGTTAGGGTTTCCATTTTTAATTCAATTAGGGTTAACCATCCCCTTTAGCTTAATTAGGAATAGTGAATCCTCATTTCATAATTCAATCATAGAGTTTCATGCTTAAAAACATAGCTCATAGTTAGGGTTTACTGTTCACATCATCACATTACCCTAGATTAGGGTTTACTATTCACATTTCATCACATTACCCTAAATTAAGGTTTACTATACTCATTATAATGAATTGGAATCATACCATCATCATGTATTAGGATTACTTCCATTAATACCCTCAATTAGGGGTATGATTCATTAGTTGTCATAATTAGGGTTTCATGATCTCACTATCATGGATCATACCCTAATTAGGTATCCATCCATATTGGGAGTTCATTACTTGATTAACATTCATATAAGGAGTCTTCTCTCTCATCTTTCTATAAGTTGATGTTTGCATCACCCTTCATTAGGCTAAGTCAATTCAACATTGACAACATGGGTTATGTCATTACTATTGTGATCATTAAGGCTTACTTATTCAAAGAGTACTAACCACTCTATCCCTTCAGGGGTTACTTTATTATAATCACCATTGATCACATCATGTCTCAATCAACTAATTATTTGGTCCTTTAACCACTTTAAGTATCTATGAGGTTTAATTTAATCAACCACTAAACCATCTTGACCACTAAGGCGTCAAACGATCTTAACCTTTTTAGACCTCAAATAGTCTTGTACACTAAACCTCCAAACGGTCTTGGACTGCCCTTGAAACCATTTGGTGGTGAAGACCGTTTGGTCATGTTGACTTTTGAAATCTTTTGGTAAAGTGTACACTCAAGACCGTTTGCCCAAGATGAGGCGAAGACCGTTTGGTTAAGTTTGACTTTGAAACCGCATGGACATAACCGACCTTGAAACCGCATGAACCTAAATGGTTTGGGATCGTTTGGTCCCAAATGGTCTTGAGAATGTTTGTTCCCAAATGGTCTTGAGACCGTTTGGACTCAAACAGTCTTGAGACCGTTTGGTCCAAACCACCTCAAAACCGCAAGGACCAAAAAGTGTCTCAACCACTTCAATTGAGTTAGGGTTTCCAATGTTGAACCCCTCAATCAATCATGCACTTATTAGCCACTCATCAATTGAGTCAATTAGGTCAACCCTCAACTGATTTGACACTCAATTGACCCTCAATTGATCATAAATTAGGGCTTGGATCAATTGGATTAGGGTTTGAAATCGATGACCCTTCAACATACTTCAATGTGAGTCTAATTGATTTGAAACCATTGAACCATCATTCAATTTGATCATGACCTGACCCCAAACGGTCTTGGGATCATTTGGATGACCTCCAAACGGTCTTGAGACCGTTTTCTCAAGTTAACATAAAAAACTAACTCAACCAATTAAGGTTTGACTCATTGAATTGATCACTAGGTCAACAATCAATTACACTTCAACTTGTTACCTTTAGATTTTCAACCACTTAACCATAGTCAAACCTAGACCTCCAAACGGTCTTGGGTGACTCCCAAACGGTCTTGGGATCATTTGGATATCCTCCAAATGGTCTTGAGACCGTTTTCCCATTATTTTATCAAAAACAAAGTCATTCAATTAGGGTTTGGTTCCTAGGTTTAGTCACCAATTCAACAATCGATTACTCATCAACTTGATATCATTGAATCCTCAATTGATCAACTATGCTTAACCTTAGACCTCCAAACGGTCTTGGGTGATCAAAAAATGGTCTTGAGACGGTTTGGGTGACCCCCAAACGGTTTTGAAACCATTTGGGTCACTCAACCCAAACTTCAACATAATTAAATTATTGAAATCAGCAATTTACCCGATTAGGGTTTACATGGTTGAGAGCCTTCAATTGGTGAATCACTTGGAATTAATTGATGATTTTTGGTAGGTAATTAGTCTACATTATTCTCAACAGACCCCAAAATGGTCAACGCCTGGTCAACGCCTCCAAATGGTCTTGGACCATTTGCTTCCATATGTTCTTGTGAAACTGTTTGCATTCAAACGGTTTGAAACTGTTTGCATTCAAACGGTTTGAAACTGTTTGCATTCAAACGGTTTGAAACCGTTTGCTTCCAAATGGTTTGGGAAACCGTTTGAGCAAGGGTTGTAGACCGTTTGCTAAAGTAAGATTCTTGGAAAAACATTGAAGTTAACGTCACCTTCGTCTACCTCAAGAACAGGGGTTGTTCTTCACGGAATTGCTAGCAAGAACACAAGAGTAGCAAAGGAGGAAGAATAACTAACGACTTTTCATGGAGATGAAGATGCATAAACAAAGATCAAGGTTTAGAGTTATAAAACCCACCTTTAGGTCTGATCCAGAGCTCCAAGCTTCGTAGCTTTAATGGTGTATGAAGCTCTAGTACTTGTCCAAGGTCTGTTCTTCAAGTTTTGGATGGAGAAGATGGTTAGAAAGAAGAATCGTATGAAGAAAACCATAAACCAAACCTTGCTTTAGGGTTTTCCCCCGAGAATCCAAGGTAGAAGATGACCAAAACTTACCTACGGGTTGATCATCCTCCCTCTCTTCCTTGGTCGGTCTAAACAAGTTTGAGAAGAAAGAACTAAGGGAAATGATCCTTTGAGTTGTTGGAAAGATACACTTATATATTTTTGGATATTTTCAAGGAAAGTGAAAAGAAGAGGATTGTCTCCTTTTATTTCCCAACTAAAACCACCAAATCTTCCTCCATCCTTTGGCCACGTTTCCTACTTCTAGTCTCATGCAAAACTCCTCCATTATCTAAGGTTTAAAGGAAAATAAATCAAACATCTTAATAAGTTGTATATATATTAAAGGGTCATTTGCTTAAATCTTGATTATTTTAATATCAAGATTATCTCTCCTCCTTGATCATTCAAATGAGGCGCCCTTCTCATTTTATTTGCTCTACTTGATGCCAAGAAACATGACAGATCCTCTAGAGGGTATATTTTACATGTTGGACCCTAGGTTTTGGGTGAATTACACTTTACACCAAAACTAGGTTTTTAAGGCACAAGGATTGCTCTACAAGCTATATCTTGGTGCTCAAGCTTGTGGAATCCATACCACTACATCATATCCATTCTTATGATTTCTCAACATCAGAGGAACATCTTAACATGTGCAATTTTCAAATAAAGCCCTTTACTTGGGTAATTTGCACTTTAGTCCATTATTAACAAAACAATGTTTCAACATTATGCAAAAAGAACTGAAATTGAAATATAAGTTCCTCAAAAGCTTTAATTACATTTCAAAGGATAAACATAAACATCTAATCACTTATTTAAGCAAAACACCTAGGGTTAGTACATAACCCAGATCAGGGATGTTACACTTCTTGTCAATTCAACTAGAGCAATAAGAGTTCTTGGTGGTCCGTGTGGACTACTACATAGGTGAGGAGGTTGTTGCCTTCTTCTAGGAGGATGAAGTCAACTGCCATCCATGATAATCAATTAGGAGGCTGTTGCTAATATTGTCCAGGTGCAACTTGAAGAAAGATGTACACTACTACAAGGGATACTCGCTAGACTTGATCTAGGACTAGGTATAATCCTTGCAATCATCCTTATCATTACATTGATGTTGACACGTTCTACTGTTCAAAGGGAAATATGGTAGTTGAATTTTGTTTTCATGACCTTATCTGATGCCATATTTCCCAACAATTGTGCTACACTAGAATGTTTCCAAGAGAATGACTGTCCCTTTCTCTCCTTTAGTGTGACATGGAGCTCCCATCATCTGCATGGATTTCTTAGAGACACATGTGTATTATGACTATGTTGGGAGAATTCCATCAGAATCTTTGTGTGTTCCTTTTTCTTGTGAGAAACAATACCAAATATACTCCACAACACAATACCCCTCACATCCATTCCTTTCTAATGTATTGTTGTTGATGAGATATTCTCATGGGAATGTGGATATAATATTTCTTTAACTTATGTTTCACTTGTTGCATCCATGTTTCACAATAAATTTGTGTTTTTCCTAAACAGCAGAGGTATAAGCTATAAGAATTCCAAGAAAGATATAATGGATGATTCTACAAAAAAACCTAGTATATTTTCTACATCCAATGCAACAACAAAAAAGAAGTATGGATCAGCAATTTCATAAGTGAACTTGGGGTGGTTCGAACCATTAAGGACACACTAGATCCTAATTATGACCACAATGGAGTGATTCCAGCAACTAAGGAACTGAGTTCACATCAATGTTCCAAACATATACCACAATAATATTATCACATGTGTGAGATCATATAGACATGATATATAAGAATTTGTAGAGAAACGACTAAAATAAATGTTGTTGATCCCTGTAAAAAACAATCTTCAGAATTGAAGCATGATGCTCATGCAATATCACTTGGAATTTGATTCATTGCTGATTGGCTCATGTACAAGTGGGAAACTATTGGGTGTATGCCCTAAGAACCTTCTTGGAATGACTGTAATAGGGATAAATTTTAAATGATTTGATTATTTTGTTTCAATATTGTAGTCAATAATTACTATGTATATTATATGAAAACAATAATACATAAGACAAGTGTGTATAATGAATTATGGCTATATCTATTTAGTCATGATATTGGATATCAATTCAGATATATGGGTACTTGTTAGATAAAAAGTTGTACTAGACAGGCCCACCTTGAGAATGACACATGAAAGCCATGTCGTGGCAAGTCAGAGTCATATCTCAATGTGATAGAGGTGACTATGATCCTTAGACCTAAAGTCATTACAACAATCACATGTTGTTGTATTTATCTTAACACTACACAACGTGACTCTAATAAGGGTTGTAATAAAGGTAGTGATTGGGTGAACTATGATACATGTTGATTATTGTGAGTGATATAGATGGAATTTTTCCCTCCCTTCAGGTGATATCCTATATTTTTTTGAGTGAGACTATGAAATGCATGTACATGCTCATTTAAATCAATATATGATATTCCACTCACATAATGTCAATAGTCTACTCTAGTTTATGAAATATAGATCGAATTTGAAGAGGATGACAACTACATGCCTCGATTTGGATCTATATATCTATGAAAAAGGGATTATACTGTCATGGTATCAATGGTCACATCATACATTAAAGTTGTTCTACACCTTATTCCTATTATTTTGGTAGTAATGATGTGTTTGTAGATACTAATGCTTTGTTTTGAGCTTTTAAATATCATTGTCAATGTATAAAGAAACCTGTGGGGTCACACCCTTAAGGATGCATAAGGGAATTGAAGTTCATAATCAAACTATGGTTAGAGTGGATTTGAATCCTGAAGTGATTGATTTCCTGCCCAATTGGATGATTGGGAAAGCTAGTTTGTTGTCTGAGTGGTTTGATCTTCCAGTTGATTTATTGGCAATCAATCTACTAATCATCAATTTAGAAAATACTAAGGAATATGAATAATGTTCAATTTGGAATCAAATTATTCAATTGAAATCAGATATAAACTAGTGGGCCAACCAAGTGGGTATGTCAAATGGTCTATTGGGTGACCAAAATAGTTCAAAATGATTGTATGGATAGCAAACAGGGTGGCCAAAATTCAATTAGTGTTTTGTATTTGATTCTATTTTGAGTTGCAATTAGGAACAAGTTTGTTTTTTGGAAAATCCAAGCCCATGTCTGTCGTATATATAGGGGTGTAAGTCTACTGGGATGATACATACTTGAGAGATAAGTTTTACAAGAGTTCTTCCTCTTAGAGAGAGAAAAAATCACCCAAGGACAAAAACCCTACAATAGGAAGAGAAGGAGATTGACCAATGATAACACGTTGATGAGTCCAATTTTTGCTTACTCTTGGTGACCAAAGTGATGAACCAAGAGCTCCCGCGACCACAATGACATAGAGGATGAGGACCTTGGATGGAGACTTGAGAACAAGCAACTTCTCCAAGGAGAAGACAAGATGTTGCTGCAACGACAAGGCGACAACAACAACAACAACCACTTTAGATCCAATTCAGAGGTGCACATTCTAAGACAACATAAGAAATGTCTAATTGTTGGACAACTAGTGTGCACTGAGATATTTTTAGTATTGTTCTATTTATTTAATTTATCAACAATTCATAGATTCTATGTATCCTTGTCTAAGCGTATTGTTAGAAATTTTTCTAGATTTCTACCTCACCCCATTCCATCAAAACCCTATAGGTGAGTCACATGTTGCTCCTTTCTGTGGCCATCATGGCCCTTAAATCTACACAAAATCCACTATTTTATACATCCTCCTATGAAGGAATCTCCTCCCTTCCATTTTTTCTAGAGTCATATATATAATCGTCATAATCATGATAGGAGGAATGCACAACAAAGTTGCTCAGTGGTGGCATTCATGTATAGGAGGTTGTGGGTGATGGAATGTGGGAGGGTGGTGGTGGAATATAAGTTTTCTTGGAGTGATAGTGGAAAGTTGTGATTCTCTTCACCCCTCAAAACACCTTCATTAAAATCTATTTATTTTGTACAATAATATGAGATTTCGGTGGAGATTAGGAGGAGCATCCTACATTGGTTTAGGTGGATGTTTTGGTTGATAAATGAGAGTAATGAATGTGAAGAAGATCAAATAAGTGTTGTTGGAGGTTGGATAAGGTCCATAGAGGCTTCAATCTAGATCAAGGGGGTTTAATTCCCAATTGGGACCTTGGGCTATGCCAATGGTGATGTGCTATGTAGAATGGTCATGCAAACATGTGGGAGACCACAAATCATATCCCTTAAAGGTGGATCCTGTCTCGAGTAGCAAAAAGGTTCTAAGATGGAACAACCAATTGGTCCCCATCACCTTATTTGACTTTTCTAATGAAGTTTTCATGGAACAACCAATTGGTCCTCATCACCTTCTTTGACTTTTCTATTAAAATTATAATCTCCACACAAATCTTCTGGGTGAGAATGGATGTTCTAGTCATGAATTGCCACAAACATTCTAGATTACTTATTTTTCATTATTTTTCACTATCACATGTCAATTTTGTATCATGATAGCCCTCAAGTGCATTGATAAGACCAAGGTTGAAGATCTCATGAAGGAGGTACGTGGAGTATCATGTAGCACACACCTAAGAGGAGTCATTCTTTCAAAGAAGGGTTAACTTATGGGTTACTACTAGAACACCTTGCAAACTAATTATTTCAAATACATTCATAAATGTTGAGTCTAATAAATCCATGGTGACCACATCCATTCACCAACTAACTAGTTGTACAACATCGTCATGCCATGTCCTTTTTCTGCATGGGGAATAAAAACTATTAGAATGATACATAGCATAAGAAACACTACTTCATTCTGTCATGATCAACTACTTGCCCAAATGAGTGGAATATATATTCATACACATCACCTCACATCAACAAGTGATCAAATTTCTCAGTAACAACATTGTTATCCAATATTAATATCAAATAAAATCATATTTAATAATGATACAAACTTCATAGTAAATATGTTAGGGATTAGATGAGCTCCTTGGCACTCAAACATCATGAAACATCACCATACAAGCCCAAATTAATGTAATAGTAGAGGTTTTAAACAAGAAAAAGTGATTAAAATACTCAATAAAACAATGAGCTCAAACACCAACCGACATGAGCACATTATAATGGTACTATGGATGTATGAAACATCTATCAAAACTTCTATGAGGACATGCCATACTCTATTGTATATATCATATAGGACGCCCTACCAATGCAGGTTGAAATCCCTTCTCTCTCCATACTACTAGAAGATGAAATCCCAATGGGAAAGTGTGACAAAGACCATGTCTACTTCCTCAAAACACTTGAAGAATGATGAATGAAAGCTCTGTAACATGAAAATTGTATCAAGCTTTGCATTCTACAAGAGGGTACGCCTCAACAATTCCCACAAGGGTGACCTGGTGCTTTGTTTTACTGATAACACTAACACTTTTGTAAGTTCAATCCTAAATGGGGGTTACCTTACATATTCATGACATATATGACCAGGGAAGTCTGCACACAAAATACATGGATGGGAGTATTCATTGCTACTACACAGACATGAGACCCATCAAATGCTACTTTAACTAATGTGAATTCTACCTTAACATCAATTTCTTATAAAAGAAGCATTGTATGGGGAAAAAATCACCTTTAAACAAGAATCCATTTAATTTTTCTCAATGTCCCAAAGTGTCTCCCATGAATTCCTAGAGTAATGTGAATCAAACACTACAACTAATGGGTCTATGATGGAAGGAATAAAATCATTATATTGAGGCTTGAATAGTTAACTAACCCAAATTTATCTTTAAAAATCACCAACTTTATCTAAGAATAAAAGTCATGGTTGTATCTTGGGTAAAGGAAAAATTCATGTTTGGAATCATGATTTCCCCATAGATAGGGTCATAATGAGAGCACCCATATACAGTCATCATACATTTCCTTAGAAATATATTTATGATAATGGCATACCTCAAAAAAGGTTATTTAGACTTGATCTATAAGGTCGAGATATCATACACCTTTATAGGTATGGAATTAAACTAATTCTTTATTTTGAGATATGACATCTTCCTTGGTCATGGGACTAAGGAATGTATGGTGGATTCGAGTTAGAGGCCAAGATCCATTGATTATGATCCATGATAGAGATTTCATGCTCCTAGGATATATTGCATGACTTGTCATTTATGCACTTGATGTTCTCTTTTGATTACATCTTTACAGATGTCAGATTCTATAGATATGCTTTGATATCATGGAACCATGTCTTTTCGATGTTGTTGGTTGCATTGTCCATGATCATGTAATAAAACATCTAAGAGAAGGTAGGCACTTGAAATGAGTAGATTTTGTCACCTTGAATGTCAATCCATGAGGCAAGTGTGTTGAAATCGTCAGTGAAGTCATTATGCTCTCATTTCATGAAGCTGAAGTAGATTTGTTTGAAAGAGAAAACATATTTCTACTTGGGGATTAACTTTTTATAGTGGGTTCTATAGTTGTTCTTCACTTAAATATCACAATGAGATAGTAACTATAGACTTGGAGGTAGTGTGCCCCATGTTGTTTAGCAAGTTGGAGTCCCATGATGAGTTCTTTGTATTCAAACTGCATTGGAAGTGGCATTGAACTCCAATCATATTGCGACAAGAAACTGTTCACTGTTGGCATTTTGAAGGATAAGTATGATATAGCTCCTTTGAGACTGTTGGCTCCATTAAAGAAGATCATACACATGCTTGGATCTAAGGAGATAATGACATAGGTCAGATAATCATGTCGATATCTTCACAAGGAACTTGTACTCATGTGTTTGCTCTATGGGATTGGAATTCTACTAGATGCTTGTTCGTTGACAAATTTCATGGGTACATAACTTACGTTGAATTAGAAAATAACACTTGTCATTTTCAACATCACATACTAAGGAAGGTTGTTCAAACAAGTTATAGAGTGGATCTTGACTCATGCTGATTTGAAGTGAATATGTCATTGGATAGTGATGCATCCTCCTTGTTGCATAAATCAGTGATCCATTACATTATGATTGTGGTGTACCATGCCTCTGTGTCATTGAATGTAATCAAAAGATAATCAATGGATTTCTCACCATTGATCATTGGTTGTCACATGACACCTCATTGGCATTTCATAGATGCATAGTCAAATAGTTAGGGTATGTCCTAGCACCGTGATGTGGGACTTTGTTTCACAAAAATTATCAAAGAAATGAATACTTGATTTTACCTAACCTAACATGCAATAATCACCATCTTAAAGAGGACTGTACGGTTGGATTACAATTTAGGATTGAACCATGAGGACAACCTTTTTGTGAAACTTGTTACTATACCCAATTTAAATCAAGATCAATATTTAACCAAAATGGTTTGATTGCTGATTACACTAATTGCAAAGAACAAAGTTGAAATGATTGTAAATTAACATATTGAAAGCACTAGGGAAAATTAGGTTATACTAACATTGCTCGCATCTCCTCTCTCATGTTGCATCACTCATTTGTGTAACTATAACAAAGGATCTAAGGAAATTCTCATATCCTTACAGAGTATGGAATTAACTAGGAGGATTTTCCTTATATGCTCTAGATTCTATTACCTACATATTCTTAATCCATCTCTCTGGAAAATACCCTTCTAATTTTGTCATCTAGGGTTCAAAAATAGTCAAAAGATAGACTAATCATAGGTTCCAATGTATCTACACATAGATTTGGAATAATCATGCAATTTAGGTAGCTAATATATGAAGCATGTATCAAATAGTCAATTATCAATCCAACTATGTATATGAATAGCAATTCATGAAATAATGTTACAAACTATATGAAATGGGGTTAGTCCCTACACACCAACTACAAAACTACTTGGTCTTGATAGGAGTTGAATCATAAGAGTAGAATGGAGAAGAATAAGTCATTATTATTGAATGAAAGGGTAAACATGTGGTCTCTAGTAGACAAGCAACACTTTGGCCATGTAGACAGTTCCATGCTGCTCAAAGGTGGTCATTATCCTTCTCTTCTTCCCCAAGATCTAAGGCCTACAAAATGGGGTTCTTGATAGTGGGGAGGGAGAACCCCTATTAATTAGATCAAAAATATTCTTATACTTGAGTTGTTGGGACCATCAATTAATCATCTAGGTGGCTTGGGTTGCTCTTAATTTGTGCCAAATAAAAATGGCCAGTTGATCCAATTGGATGGTCAGTCAATTGACTAGTTGGAAGGATCTTGAATGCATGGACCATTGTTGGGTGACTCACATAATGGTTGAACAAAGGGATTTGGGTGAAATTCCTTGTTGCATAGCGAAAAAATAAGAAATGAGAGTCTCATTGCATGATTTAGTTAATTGGTTACTAATAAGTCCTCTAGGGAAGTTCTCAGTTGGTTCACTTAGTTAGAGAACTAGTTGTTTGACTTGGGGCTGGGTGGTGAACTCCAATGCCCGTTGTTTGACTTGGGGCTGGGTGGTGAACTCCAATGCCCAATCAAGAAATTGACTGGTGAGTCAGTCAGTTGGATAGACATTAGGTTACTATGAAAATTACTTGGATGGAAAATTGGTCAAATGGGTTTACACCCAATTGATTCAGAATGCATATGCTTTCTCTTTGAATATGTGACCCAACTGATCAACTAGGTGATCAAGTCATCCAATTGAGAGCCCTTGTAAGTCCTGAGTCACCTCCCTCATCAATGGATCATCTTATAATGCTTAAAGATGGGAAAGAATGATCTATTTGTCCTTTATTATACATGAATCACCATTTTTTGGGGTCCTTTAGCCGATCTTGCATATTTCCTACAAAAAAATCAAGTTTTTTTCAATAAAAAACAATGAGTAAGTAATTAAATTCTAACTAAGCTAAAATAAAACAATAAGTGCATGAAATGTATGAAATTTAATCTAATACAACTAAACTATGACGAATATGCATTCACTTAAAACCCCAAACTTAGATGTTTCTCATCCTTGAGTAACATAAAACTTGACAAAATTGATAATTAGTACTAACAACCCATTTTGTACCTCCCTCTTGGTAATGATTTATCCCTACTACCGAACATTGCCAAGAAACTTTAACTCACTAGAATCACAATAACGTAACTCTGTCTATGCTTTTTCCCAACTTCATTTTACAATGCATCCTTCCATGTCAAAATCCACCATATCATGCATAAATAAGAATTTTAAGAAAATTTTAAAGATTTTGACATAATGTATGAGAGTGAAAAGTCAAAGACTAGGGTGTGAAAATGGAAAATGGGGTATGTAGAGCACCTTTGGGTGAAAAATCAAGTTAAGGGGGGTATGCAAGGAATTATGTGAATCTCTCCTCTATAGTGGTGACTGTTCCTACCTATCACATGGGTGATTTAGGTTCGTTCCATGACAACACTACCAAATAGTTGTACGTATCGCACAAAATTGTCTAAGAAATTAATCCTAGATTTTACCTAAACTAACATGCAATAATCACCACCCACAAGAAGACATGTCTTGTGATGAAACTTTGTCTTAACCCATTAATATAAAGATCAATATTTAACAACAATAGGTTTGATTTTTTATCACTCAAATTGCAAATAAGTTTATTCCCAATGGAAATGGCTTTAAATTAACATATCAAAAACACTAATGTGAATTAGGTTTCACCACCATTTCCTACATCTTCACTCCCACGTTGCATCATTCACTAATATATCTATCATAATGGATGAAGGAAATTCCATATCTTTTGGGGGTGTGAATTTTGCAAGGACAGATTTCCATATGGACTTTAGGTCTTGTTACCTACACAACCTAAATCTATATCCCAAGAGAACGCCCTTATAGTGTCTTATCTGAGGTTCAATGGCTATCAATTGATATTAATTCTAGGTTTCAATGTCTCTCTTCCTAGGATTTTAGTGATCATGCAAGGTAGGTGTATAATATATACCACATGCATTAAATAGTCAATCATCCATTCAATAGGCCATATGAATAGCAACTCAAGAAACGAAATTACAAAGTATGGACGTTGGGATAGTCCCCACAACCCATACATGAAACAACTCACTCATGGTATCAGTGGAATTACAAGAGTAGAAAGGAGAAGAAGAAGTCATTGTTACTGGGTGATGGGACAAAATATGTGGTCTTTGGCACCCATGCAACACCTTGGCAATGTAGATTGTTCAAAGTGACTTAAAGATAGATGTTGTCCTCCTCTTCTTCTGCATGCCCTGAGGCCCTCAAAATCATGATCTCAATATTGGGGGTTTAACCCCTACTAATTAGGTTGGAAATACTCTTAGACCTGTGCTTTTAGACCCACCAACTTATCACTTCATTGGCCTAGATACACTCTTAATTCATGCACTAGAAAAAGGACAATCATTTGATTCGGTGACAAATTATTGGATTGGATGGACCACTGTTCGGGAAATTGGTCTGCACGGCCGCATATACTCCCACATATACCTATTCAGTCACCCTACTGCACCACATATTTCTAATCGGTCCACTAAGGGGTCATGAGCCGCATATACTCCCGCTTGGCCGATTAAGCGGCCGATTAAACTCCGATTTTTAAAATCCCATAACTTATGTCCATGTATTTCATACATACATGCATACATAAAACACACATTTTATTATATATTTACGTTTAAATATATAGTCATTGATTTATATCTATACATTGTAATACATATAAAAATTTCCACACACATTGGTGCATTTATATGAATACCTTTTGATATATTAACATATATACATACATATACAATATACCTAAGTATACAATCACATATGTGTACATGTATATATACATTTTGATTTATTCACATTTATACACATGCTCGAGACATATTTGTACAATGATTTACATAAATTTTAGTATTTTTACATATATTACAAACACATTCCATATATATACATATATATGCATATAATTACATATATAAGCATATCATACATCAACATGCATATTAAATTGTTTATATGTAAATATATATACGTGACTACTATATATATTTTAATTTATAATATCAATATATTATTTTATATATAATTAGTTTATTGAAATTAAAAAAAATCCAAAACCACATATACTCCCGCATACTGCATATACTCTATGCAGTACCCTCACCGCCCGTACACCGCATACCACTTTCCTGAACATTGGGATGGACACATGTTGAAATGCATGGACCCTTGGTTTGGAAACTCATAGATGGGTCAAATGGTTGGGGGTTGAAATTCCCCATTGCTTGGGTACAAATTAGAAATCAAATGACTCGTTTCATGAATTGCTCGTCTAGATAATAATAAAACTTCTAACGACCTTCTCAATCAGTTGCCTCAATTTGATGATGAACTTTGATGCACAATCACAAACATGTTGATGAGTCGGTCAGTTGACTGGACATCAAGGTTAATAATGAATTCTCCCAATTGAAGAATCACCCCAATAAGATGGATAGTAGGGTGATGCAGAATGCAAATGCTTGCTCTTTGGTGATACGAGTCAAACAACCAAATGGGTGATCTAGTTTCTTGATTAGGAGTCTCTTTAACTACTACATCACTTCCCTCATCAATGGATTATCTCCCAATGCTCAGAGATGGACAATAATGATCTATTAAGCTTTCATTATGCTTGAATAATCATTTCTTGGGGTCCTTCAAATGGTCTACCACAACTCCTACAACAAAATGACAATTTATCATTAGAAAACCCTCAAAAATGTATAACAATAAATCCTAGTTAAGACAAGATAAAGATATAAGTTTATGCAATGTATGGAATTATAATATAAATAAGAGACTAATATATGATGAACATCCCACTATAAATTTAAAAATTAGTGGCCAGACAAGGAAGTATTTATTCTTTTGGAGAATATCTTCACACTTCTTGTTCCACCTAGAGTTGGATCTCTTCTTCAGTAGCTTGAAAAATCACACACAAAGGAGTGAGATTGGTGATTAAGCGGATAATGTATTAGAGACAACCGAGTAGGCCTCATATCTCCTTTTTTTCTTTGGTGAGGGCATTTATTCAATGAAGTAGGCCTTTCTAGGACCGACTTTGATTCCTTTATGTCTAGTAATGTAGCATAAGAAATTACCATATGTAATAAAGGTACAATTTACTAGATTGAGGCATAGGTAAAATCATCATGGTTTGAATACCTTCTCTATTTAATGATGTGATCTTTGTAATGTTCTTATTTGTCAATCATATTGTCTGTGAATACCTTCACCTCTTTGTTCATCATGTTATGGAAGAGGGACATCGCCACCCTTTTCTATGTGACTTACACATTTTTTAGGATGAACAACATGACTAAGTAGGAGATTATTCCCCATTAAATAATGAAGAATGTCTTCTCTATGTCTTCTTTATCCATTTTGATTTGATTGAATCTAGTGAAGCGATTTATTAAGCCTAGGACAGTATGCTCAGTTGTATTGCAGACTAGTACATCTTTGTGATCCAGTGAATATTTGTCATTAGAAGATGCCTTATCAAGGTCAAGACAATCTACACACATGCATTTTCACCATACCCATAGAACATGTACAATGTTGGAAATAAATGTTGGATAGTTGATTGGTTGTATAAAAATAAAATATACTACTTTTGAATATTTTCTATAATCTTAAGGCTCCATTGTGGTTGTATTCGTCTAGATTTCTACTTAACTAGGTCGATGTCGGAGATGATGGACAAGTGATGCATTTTGATGTGCTTGTTAACTATTACCATTTGTGGATGGCACCAATTGAATACATAGATTTAATTGATTAAGAGATCAAAAACATGATCTTTGATAAATTTAGGCAAAGTTGTCCAAAAATGAATTTTATGTGGCTCTATTATAGACTTAAGATTGATCATTTCTTTCTCGTCATCAATGTGAAAGGACTCATGCTCTTTCAAAATGTAGTCTGGGATGGGAACATCTTTGATTTGGATTTGTTTTCATCATATATCTATGTGACTATAGAGAAGTAGACATAAAGCTCCTATATTGCATGAGTAGCTTTGTTTTTTTTGGTATTTTTGTTTTTCATAGAAGGTGACAACATCATGGAGCATGAAAAAGTTTCTAATTTGGGATCTCCATGATGTCAAAGTATCGTTATAATAGAATGATGTTGGGAAATTTATGTGGCTTCTATTAATAACAACCCACTCCTCGTGCCAATTACATAGTGTGTCCCCACCTTTAACAAGATAGATGTAGTGTTGAAACCCTATCCCTCAAATGTTTTGTATTATTCCTCATACTCATCAATTGGGACTCCATACTCCTCCCCAAGGTCTTGTTTTCACATTGGTTGGAGTCAGATGAGGGTATTGAGTAGTGTATCGATGAATGTATTGTGAAGTTGTTCATATTGATTGATCTCAACATCAATCCAAGATTCAGATCAACAGATTATCCATGTTGTTTATGATACTCACTTATAATGCAAAAATTGTGTCTTTAGACATTAGATTGGTCTAGGAAGTCTAGAAGTATTATAAAACTTAAGTGAGGAGGGAGATTTTGCCAATGTTGGGTAAAAATACATGGTACTCATCAAGTTTTTCTTCTTTGAGTCCATGAATGAGGTCAGATATCACCACATGGGTGAGGGATTTGGTATTGTTTGAATTTTCGTCAATTGTGGTGATGAAATTGGGGATGTAAGGGTGGATTCCACACTTGAGGTCTAGGTCCCACATGTAAAACATCATTAGTTGGTGCTTTTCATCATGTCATATGCTCTTAGATTTCCTTCTCATATCTCAAGAGGGAGGTTGATAGATGATGTAGCCTAGGATTGTCAAATCATATGGTATAGGATAGAGTAGGTTCATCCTCCACATAAAATTCCTCCTTATGAAGTGTGGGTGTTGAATGGTGAACCATTGTACCCTAGAACCATCTGCTTCTACTGTTTATGGATTTGTATTATGATGGTGCACTTGTAGATTGTAGGATCCAAGCCTCAATCTAGTCGGACTTCCATCTCTCACAACCTTTGGGTAACTACATTGGAATGTAGAGTGAGTGGCATGGTGCATGTCATCTTTTCATCATGTAGTTCATGCTTGCAATGTGTAGCATGTCAAACTAGTGGAAAATATCATTTTGTTTTATGCATGCTATATGTGATGACCCTAAATCCAGTATACTTCCTATGGTGGCATTCCATTAGTATGCATGCACTCATACCAGTAAGATGACAACATGGAAAACATGAGGATTTGTGGTTATCATCTATAATAAATGGAAGCCAGATCATTTCCACAACATCATATAATGCCACACAGACAACCATCATTCATAAAAACAAAACATAGTGTATGCATTCATTCAGAATCAAAACTCTATTTGTGGATGAAAGAAAAGCCCACGGGATACAACAATACATCAACTAGGATATGGAAAAGAAAAAGAAGTTGTACAACAAGAAAGAGTAGTCTCTATCGACTCTACTCTACATCCTATGAGACGCTTTATTAAAGTTGTCAGGTACTTTGATCCATTTAGGGGTCATTTGCACCTAGGTGTTGTGTACGTGGAAAAAATATGCATACTGTTAATCTTGCATAAGTCAATATATTGAGAACAAAAAGAAAGAATAAAGAAAACCAATATATATCAAAAATTAGGGTAACCATGATTTTATATTGGCTTTTGATGTGATTGTGCTACTAAATGGTTTTAGCACTTCAAATATGAGAACTTTTATAATGGGCCCTCCCCAACGCTAGGGCTAAGGGAGTGTGGTTATCTTATACTCAGAGAGAGAGTGAGAGTATAGAACTTACTAGCTACAAATCATCTCTTTATTAATGTTCTTAATGTCATGGTGGAGGTCAATACTACATGCATATCTCATACAAACACTACTCTCAAATAAGATTAAATAATACTTCATATTAGATTTCACTGAAGGAAAACTAGTCTTATACTTAGATAACCCATGTATCTGATCCTATCATATCTTGGATTCTAATTTAGATATACTAAAATTATGAGAGTGAATAAACGTAAAAATGAATCAAGGGTCTAATGTCATTATATATCGATAGTAGTCAAGTTTTTGGGGATTCACTTAATCATGGTCTCTATAATCATCTTATGATTAGATTAGAGTTCAATTGGTGAGATTGTCTCATTTTAGAGTTATAAGGATGGATATAAGGTTTAGGTACATACTTGGCTTATTAGTTATTTTATCACTTAGAGAGAGGAACTATTATTAGGGTTTCAAAGAGTTTAGGTCATTGTTGATTACGTACTTAGGGTTTTATGATTCAAATGAAATAAAGATATCATTTAGGGTTTATGTGTCAAAAGTTACTGACATAGCATCATAACACCATTTCCCATCATTTTGGATTAAAAAAATAAAATAAATTAGTCATTTAGGGCTTTAGGACATCACTTTTGGAAAAGGAATGGAATCTAGGTCAAGTTAGCATTTTATTTGAATGCCTTGATTTTTTTGATGAAATAAGTATTTAAGTTTACTATCATTTGATATTCCTACTATTCAATATTATTGATATAAAATAATTATGTTTGTATTATTTAAATAATTAATATATAAAGTAAACTAGGCCTACCAAGTTCAATGACCTAATCTAACTCGGTCAGCGGCCCAGATTGACCCCAATGGCTTTAGCGTGCATGCTGACTCACACTCTCCTTTGGTAAGATGACGCTCTACCATTGGACTCCTTAAGTTGAGTTGGCACCAGATGAATATGACGTGGTGCTCTCCTCCCTACCTTCTTCTAGATCAAATACAGACTTGGCTTCGAATCTGATGATGGTCAAATCCCCCCTGGGATATTCTTCTTAGTCAACTAGTTTTTGTACTTCCTTTAGGGGATACCCCACACTAGGGCATTGCTATAGTGTGGTGTGGCTCCCTCTAGATCTCTGCATCACTGAGGTGTGCAAAGAGGTTTCTATAGGAAGGGAGGTTTGTGAGTATGAAGAAAGTTTTGTGATGGGAAAGGTGTCATGGTGGTCCACTAGAGCTTGTCCAAGGTGAAGGTAATGGTTGATTGTTGTGGGAATGGCTCTCCCTCCAGTAGTCAAGATTAGATGAAGTTTGAAGAAGATGGAAGGAGGTGGGTTTAGCAGTGGTGATCAAGAAGCTCCTATAATAATTGAAGTTGCAGAACGACTAAACGAGGTGTGAGAGCTAATGGGGGATTTAAATAAAAAATTGGAGATGAGGAAAAGGAAGCCCTAAAATCAGCATGTCGTCAGGTGAGAGGTGCACGAGGAAAAGGGAGCTTGATCTCCCTAATCTACACATGAAGGGCAACGTGTGAGGGATAGTTGCATGTATCTCAATGAGAGGAGTCTCTCCTCCCAATCAAGATCCAAAAGACTAGGTCAGATGGTTACAACTAGGTGCAGGTTCCAACTCATTTCTGCCAATTAGCTAGCCCGCACAATCTAGAGGTTGAAGACAACCCTTAATGCATCAGATCTAGCATGGATGGTCCTGAACAATGCACCTTGGATTAAAATCAAGGTATACATCAACTAGATATGCATGCCACATGTAACAAACCAAAACTTAGAATCCTACCCTATCCCATGATTAGAAAGCTAGTTATGTTTGTTCTTTATATGTGACCATACAAGGATTACAGTTTAAAACACATTTACATAATAATTTAATTATATGGCAATATGTAAATGAAATCATGAAACGTATTACATATATTTTCTTTAATAACATAATGGCTAAATAAAAATAAATAATATGCTTTGGAGTAACAAATGGTAAACTCATGTTCATAAATATTAATAATGTTAAATAATTTTTAATAAGTAAGGAATTAATGGAAATAATGTGTAAAATGAGTAAATGTAGATTTTCATGCATAATAATAATATATAAGTATTTTTGTAACAATGTCACATTAGAACAGACTTAATTAAGTAAATGCTAATATAATGTTTTGATAAATATAATGATAATGTGTCAAAATTCCTAATGGTTCCATAACACATAAAAAGAAATATCGAAACAAAAATACAATAGTGAAAATGTGTTCTTTGGGTCTCAATTGCCTTGGGAGCCAAGTTTCTCATTATTTGAATAATAATTATTAT
This sequence comes from Alisma plantago-aquatica, assembly GCA_963693085.1. Taxonomy (NCBI): domain Eukaryota; kingdom Viridiplantae; phylum Streptophyta; class Magnoliopsida; order Alismatales; family Alismataceae; genus Alisma; species Alisma plantago-aquatica. The sequence continues at coordinate 837,522,799 of OY856412.1, read as the reverse complement.
CTTAATTCTTTTTGGAAAAGAAAATATGATAAAAGCGAAAAGTGTTAACTAAATTAATATTAGTCTCCAAAAGTGGAATTAAACCCTAGATTCATGATCTAAATACTAAAATAAGACTGTGTGAATTTTCATCTTATTTGGACAACTTGCCTATGCTAGTGAGTTTAGGAGAGAGAATGTACTTTTAAGCCCAAAATACTAAATAAAAAGGAAAAAATAATTGTAGAATCGTGTTCATCATGTTTAGGTTTGCATGTGGCTCAGTTCAAATTTTTGGAGAATTTCTAGATGTCTCAAAAATAACCAAAGAGAATGTATGTTATAATTTATAATAATTAAATAAAATACTAGATCTCCTTAAAAGTGAAATTTAATTCAAAAATTGGAATCTACATGTATTATTTATCCTAGGTGCAAAATTTTGTATTAATTGGATTTTATTTGCAACCTTAATTGGATAAGGAAAGAATTAAAGGAATAATACATTCAACGACTAAGGTTTCCTAAACAAAGCTTTATCACAAGTAATTTTTGTCCTTTCCTTATATGGGCAGGTGCTTTTGTGTGTTGTCAGATCAAGCATCGGATGGTTGATGCTTTGTCACCCACCTTGCACCAAATAGGAAACTAATGTGTTGAACGTGGCTCTAAAAAACTCAGATTTCATTCACTAGAGTTGATCTTTTGTGAGATTTCTTCTCCCACACGTTCCTCATGATTTCACACAAATTGATATCCTACTCAAGGGATATTGTCACAAATTCAATATTTTCCCAATTTTGACTCTCTAAGCTTCTCCAAGCCTCCTCGTGTCGGGCACCCATACCCTAACCTATAAATAAGGGATCATGCCTTTGTCTCCACCCCACCTCCAGAAACCTTCCTATCATCCCAATTGAGTCCAAGACTTCCTTTACAGTTGACATGAGTTCAAGGACATGTCTTCTACCCTAGATCAAGGGACTCATATCTCCTTTTGTCTTATACAAATTCCACTTGGGGTATGTTGGGTTATAGGGGAGATAGAGAAGGCAGTAGAAACAAAAAAAATCTTCTCCCAAACCCAGAATAAAGGAATCGCGTCAACGCCTATACAGTAGGAAATATGGTTTGTAGAGACATACCTTGTCCCGAGGCTTTCTCGGCGATGTTACCTCACGGCTTGCACGTTCTTCACCTCCAGTCTTGGACGGTGTCTGTGTAGCTACTGGTCTCACCGGGACTGTCAAGATTGACAACTGTCCTCTGAGCGGCAGAAGTCTCCCGCCTTTGCAGTTGTCCACACAGACCACCTGGAACTCTGATCGCCTTGTCGCACAAGACACCGGAAGGATTCACACCCTCCTGTCAGTGTACTAGTCACCGACACACTCTCCTGCCACCAGTCGCTTTTTTGCAGTTGTCTTTCCCTTGTTGTGCCTCCCTTATCGGGTAGCACTTGCTCGGGCTCTCCTGGTTACCCCAACTAGAGAGAACGACAACTTTGCAGAGCAACTGGTGTTCTGAGTTGTATTTTGAGAAGCCCCTAATACCCATATATATAGGAGGGTCATGGGACAGGGTTCTCTACCCCGGGCAATGCGGGATTAAAGCAGGAATAGAAGGGTTCGAGATTTTCCACAAAACAACCAACTGCGCCAGCTGAACCGATCGTTTCAAGCATGAACCGATCAGTTGGGGACTTGAGCCAATCGATTCACACCTGAACTGATTGGTTGAGGCAGCTGAGCTGATCGGTTCACTTCTAAAATGATTGGTTCACTACCCTACTTAGTTCCCGATTGACTTTTCCTCTTTTGTTTTGAATTGATCCAAATACCAATCCTTGTTCCAATCAAATTGGACAAGTGAAACGAAAAGAAATTTCTCATCAACCTGACTTTCCCAACTTGCTCGTTTGGACTAGTTGAGCCGATCGGTTCAACCCTTGAACCGGTCGGTTCAGTCTGTCCTAAGCCGATTGTTTCATCACATGAGTCGATCGGTTGGGAGTACAGACTGTTCAAAATCAGTCAATTGCAGTTTCAATCAATCCGATACTCTAATCAATCGGTCCAACACCTTGAACACTATGATATTGAGTTATCAATTGATTGAGTGTTTAATTGAACTACTAAACTCCTTTAGTAATCAATCTAAACATCGTTTGTGGATAAACTCCTCTTCCAGGTTAAATCCTTTGTGTGTGACCCTGCATGTCCATTTCACATTGGTAGTGAAAGTCCATAACACTTATGACTTCACAAGCAAAGAGCGGTGCCTAGTCGCACATCAGTGCTACCCAAGTGAAATTGAAAGTTGGAGAACAACTTTCAATCCTACAATCTGTGAATGGTGTTACAATGAATGTATAATTCCTTTGTCACTAATGTCTTGAATGAACTCAAGGCATGGTACAATCATCCTTTCAATGTTCATCCATTTCCTTGATCGTAGAGCAGACTGGGTGAAATGTGTATGACATCAATATCACATATTAATTCACACATTCATGCACATGCCTTTCTCAATCCTACTCATCAAGTGGCCATGGACATCAAACTCCCTTAGGGGGGACAAATCCCATATCTATCACTCATCCCTCAAACGCCCCATGTGTCAAAGTCACCCAATCATCACCTATATAACAACCCATGTTTCAGGACTGCGTTTGATGATGTCAAAGTGTACCCAATGACATGTGTTGAGTGTAGTGATTTCAGGTCGAAGAATCACACTCACCACCATCACTATGAGAGCTGACTGTGACTACAAAATCATGGTTCCATGTGTCACTCTAACGGTGGGTCTGTCTGGTACATATGTTCTCTAACAAGTACTTATGTGCTTGGTTTGATATCACTATATCATGACTAATGTGATTTTTTCATCAACCAACACACAATCTAGTCTTTAGTGTTATTGTTGTCTATGGTTATTTCCACAATAACAACTGACTAGGGACTAAATAAGAATGTATACTCTTAATATCCGTATGATCTCATCATTTAGGTCCTCAACCCAAAAGCATACGTCATCGAGTAAAACAATTCTTTAGACATCTATCATGTTACACTATCATCTCATAAATAGTTAAAACATATAGATCGGAAATTGCCTTTATTATTATTCAAATCATTTACAAAGTATCACATTAAACACATCACATGACTTGCTCTATGGACATACATACCAACAGACTCCCACTTGCACTTAGAGCCAGTCACCTAGGAGCCTCAGTCTGTGTGACCTAGCATGACCATCATGCTTCTGCTGAGAAAGGGCCTTAGTCAGTGGATCAACTATGTTGTCTTTAGTTGGTACTTTACAAATCTTCACATCTCTTCACTGTACGATCTCTCGTATGAGATGGAAGCGCTGCAGTATGTGCTTGGACCGCTGATGTGATCTGGGCTCCTTAGCTTGAGAAATAGATCCATTATTGTCACAATAAAGCTCAATTGCATCACAACTACTAGGAACTACACCAAGTTTAGTGATGAACTTCCTGATCCACACAACTTTCTTTACTGCATGTGAAACAGCAATATACTCGGCCTCTGTAGTAGAATCAGCAACTATTTCTTGCTTGGAACTCTTCTAGCTCACAACTCCATTATTTAGGCAAAATACAAATCCTGATTACGATCTGTAATCATCTTTGTCGGTTTGGAAGCTTGCATAGGTGTAACCCTTTACTACCAGTTCTTCCTCGCCATCGTATACAAGGAACTGATCCTTATTCCTTTGCAAGTACTTGAGTTTGTTTTTTATGAATGTCTAGTAAGCATCCCTGAGATCTGACTGGTACCTTCTCATCATGCTGAGGGCATACAAGACATCTGGGTGTATGCACAACATAGTGTACATGATGGATCCGATGGTTGATGCATATGGGATCCCATTCATACGCTCCCTCTCTTCATAAGATTGGCGACATTGAGCTCTAGAGACGGTGACTCCATGTAGCATGGGAATATTGCCTCTCTTTGAGTTCTCCATGTTGAACCGCTTCTGTTATAACCCCATTTTCTAAAGCATGTAATGAGATTTGTAAATCATTTTTTAAAAGATAAATGAAGTAAATGGTTAATTTGATGGTTTTATTTGAATAAATGTTGTGTATGATAGCCTTGTGTGTTTTCTTAATGGGTCTTATTGTCTATTGAGCCCAATTGAAAGAAAAAGAAAAAGAAATGAAAAACGAATTCAATTGGATAAAGGAATAAATAAGAAAATAGATAAAAGAATAATAAAAGGCTAGGGAATATTTTCCAAAATATATTTCGAATTATTAAGGTTCCTTGGGGTTCAAGGAACTCAGGATAATAATATAATGGTAAAGGAAATAGAAAATATGTGGAAAATATGAATAATTAAAGGTTAACTTGCAACTGAAGAAAAGGAATCGTTTTTCTTAAGATAACAATCCCAATTTTTGTAGGATGAAAGATAAAAGCATAAATGATGTTCCCTTAAATTTTGAATTAAAAAGGAGTTCTAATTTGGGATTTATTGCTTTTTCAAGTTATCCTCAAAATAGGAATTTTCTTGGAATTTAGGAAATCATTTTCCTATTTGGTTTGAACACGGAAAATGTCGACCGTTGGATCTCGATCCAACAGGCGCCACACATCTTTGAGTTCCAGTGGAACTTAGACTGTAGCACAATTACATGGGGGACTTTCCCCATCGATTTCTCGCCATGGGATTTGTCCCAATGGGTCTGGGAGAGAGAGACAAAGCTTCTCGACCCAATATTTGCGGACTTTCATCGCATCTACACGAAACGCCCAATTGGGCTAAGGATCAGTTGACGGCGGGGTTAAGAAACCCTAGGAAGATCCCCCTAGTCCTATATAAAGGCCATCACTCGAGTCCTCACACCCTAGCAATCTCAAGAGGCCATCTCTTAGGTCTCGACACCCTCTCCGTCACACAATTTCCCCCGCTCCGACGAGCTCCAGTCGCAACGCCGCCGCATCGTTCAAAGAAAAGGAGGGAGATGAGGAGCAATAGCCCTCAGATCAGAGTCCATTGTGGACTCAAGTGAGATCCAACGATCGGCAGCAAGCAGCAGGCGCGCAACTATGTTAGTGGAGAAAAGTGATGTGGAGCATCATATCTAAAGGTGGACCATCGGTGCATCAATCAAATGGCCAGTGAATTTTGGTAATTATCTCTCTCTGATCAAATTTATAGAAAATTGCTTTTCTTTGCTAAATTAATAGAGATCACTAGGAATCTCCAATGAGGAAACTTTATATATGAAAGTTGCATAGAAAAATACGAAGAACATGATAAAAATATTTTGAGAATCTAGTTCTATCTCATTTTGCAAAAGTACTTTAATTTGGTAGAAAAGTGTATTAAAAAGTAATTAGAAACCCTAATTTTATATAAAGGATGCATCTTTGTAGATTAATAGGTTAATTTGAAAGGTATTAACCTGTTGATTAGTAATATAGAGTTTTCATCCATTTTATATGAAAAGTTGGTAATTTTAGGGTTCTAATCCATAAATGAAGGATAATATATATGGAAACTCTAATTTGGAGTAAAAGAAGAGAAAAACCTTGTTGATTTCGAATTATGGAAAAAGGTTGCTAAATAATGATCCTAAGTGTGATTAGTAATAGTAAGATGAGAAATTAAAGGTTTTATGTAGATTTGATGAATTAGGGTTCATAATGTTAAAAGTGGAGGAAAAACCCTAATTTTCAAGGTACCCTAAAATTGGAATAGAAACCCTAAGGAATAAGATGAAATTGGATAAATTTTGATAAAATGAAGTTGGAATGTTTATTTTAGGATTTCTGTGCACTTTGCTTGCTTGTTTGTATTTTCTCTTTCTCTACATAGTTGTTTCTATATCCAAATCTGCAAATACATGTATGTGGTTACGCTTATGACTACTCTGAATTAGTTTTCTAAGGATTTAATCGATGTTTCCATCGTGGCTTGAATTAAACTGTTGAATGAATTTAATTCATGAAAAATATAATGTGCATATGACTATCACCTAATATATGTACCTACTAACTGAGATCCTAGTCCCCTCTGTAGCTTGATAGACTGACCTAGTATATGGCTACCTATGGGGTAGGTCCATCCGGTCATTGGATGACTTAGTACATGGCTACCAATGGGGTAGGTCCATCAAGTCACCTTGAGTCAGGGATTGGACTATCTTGGGGTAGGGCCATGTGACTCCATAACCCTAAGTATTGGCTACCTATAAGGTAGGGCCATGGGGGTTAGGATCTACCATATGAGAGAGGTAGTATCCATGTCCGCTGCAGGGACATCACAAAGATAGGGGATAGGTAAGGATTGAGTAGTATTGCTTAAAATGTGATCTTGGATGTTAAATGATAATTGGTTGATTACATTACTATCATAGTTGCACAATTTTTGTAATCCCCCACATACCAGCTTTATGCTGACCGCGTATTTGTTTGTCGGCATTTTAAGTACAAACCCCAAAAGGACAAACACTAAATTGTCACATTGTGATTACGTGGATTAAACTTCAAGGAGGATTAGTTAGAATAGAACTCATATATGGATAGAAGTTTAGAAATTCAATTTTTTTCAAAGGTATGCAAAATTTTATTTATTACAACTTTTTAGTTTAGTCTAGTAAAGTTTGATAATTATTAATGTTTATTTGTCAAACCTTGATCCGGAAATTAGAATAATGGCTATGCCCTCCTGGTCTCACTTAATTGGGGGTTACTGGAAGGCAGGGTCGTTACATTTGGTATCAGATCCAAGGTTCCTCACTTAACCATTAATAATTATTAAATTTTACAAACTCTATAGAACCCAATGGAGTTATTAGAGGATTATCCGAAAGATCGAGCTGTCTAGAAAAGGATCATGATCGGGGGCTGGAAATATTTTCCTCTACACCGCTAGTCGGAATACGAGGACTCCCAGACCTGTATGACTGCTTGGCCAAAGTCTTAGGATATGATTCGAAATAAGATACCTTTAGGACTTTCTCATCTTATTCATACCTTCTCATCATACATTCTATTAAGGATTTTAAGAGTTAGGGTTTCTCTCTCTTCCCCACCCTCATGTGGTATGGGTAAGTAAGTTAAGGATTAAGGAATCCTCCATCAAATTAATAAAAGATACGTAATGAGACCTCATTGACATAAGTATAATTAGTTTAAATATAAACTAAAGGTCTGTTTGTTATGCTTATGTAGATGGCTCGCGTGAAGACAGTGGATGTCCCAGATGCCACTAATGGTGGTGGACCTTCCCATAGGGGAAAGGTGTCTTCCGAGAAGAAGAAGAGGAACCACGGTGGAGATTCCTGAAAGAAGAGGAAGAGACCTGGAGAAACCACTCATGAGGTCCCTAACCCTGACCTGATACCCTTCAGCAACCTTGATCAAGAAGAAGACCAAGGTTACGAGGATCAACATGAGTACGAGGAGGTGGCCCGAATGGAAGAAGATCCAGCTGGCTGTCGCGAACCAACCATGATAATCCACACCCCTGATGCTTTATGGATGGAGCAACAGAAGAAGCTGATAGAGGCCATTAGTTCTTTGGCCCTCTGAGACTTAGCTAGAGCTGAGAATGGTGAGCTTCTTCTGGTTCGTCCTCGACTGGGAGCCACCATCCTGGACTTCATCAAGCTGAACATCGAGAAGTTATGGGGAGAAGATAAGATTGAGGAAGTTGACAAGGCAGAAGCTTGGCTGCTTGCAGTTGAGAATGGATTCCACATGCTTGAGGTACAACAGAGCAAGAAGGTCCTCTTTGCTGCTCACCTCCTGGAAGGAGCAGCCAAGATATGGTGGGAGACCCACATCATAGGCCGGGATCTGACTGAGGAAACAATGGCATGGGATGACTTCAAGATGATCTTCACTGCCAGATTCATCCCTATCTCAGCTAAGAAGGAAAAGGAAAGGGAGTTCACCAACATGACTCAAGGAAACTCTTCAGTGGCAGACTTCGGGCGCAGATTTCGAATCTTGGAGCATTTCAGGCATATGTTGGATGAGGAAAGAAGGCTGGATCACTTCATAGAGCCTCTTCACCCTGTCATCAAGGACCATGTGATGGCAAGTAAACCCAAAACCTTTTCCGAAGCTTACAACACTACTTTAGACATGGAGAGGACTATGACGCCTGCTCAACTTCCATCCAAGGGGTATCTGGGTTTCACTGAAGGAACTCCAGGTCAGAAGAACAATCACAAGAAAGGTCACGGGCATCACCAGACCAAAGGAAGACATGGAGGGAAAGGGAAACCCCATCAAGAGAACAACCGACCTCGATGTCACACCTACGGGAAATGGCATACCGGTGAGTGTCGCCATAAGAAGAGGGTCTACTACCATTGTCAACAAGAGGGGCATATCCAAGTTGCTTGTCCTCTGCCAGACCCAAGTGGACTAGGTCCAGTAGCAGCCCCACCTGTAGCTGTGGCCCCACCTATGGGAGAAAGAAGACAAGCCCAAGTGTTTGCTATTGATAATGAGGAAGCCCAAGCTAATGCTAATCGGTTGATCGAGGGTAATAACCCTGAGAGTTTTTCCTTTATGTTTTAAAGTTAAGCATGTAATTATCTAATGTATGGCGAAAAACAATGTAGGCATGCTTGAAGTCATGGGACACAACGTAAAACTTTGTTTGACTCTGGATCTACTAATACTTTCATTTTGAGAAATCTTGCAACTATGCTTTGTTTGGATATCAAGGATTTAGGGTATGTCTTAGATGTTACAACCCCGAGTGGTCGGATCTTTACATCTCTTTTGAAAACTCCGGTGATACCTGTGAAATATTGAGATCATCAGTTTCCTATAGACTTTATCCTTCTTGATATGAATGACTTTGATGTGATCATTGGTATGGATTGGCTTTATACTTATAGGGCCAATATTGACTGTAGGGAGAAGAAAGTGATCATTAAGAAACCAGGTCACCCACCTTTTTTCATTAGAGGTAGGAAGGATGCCACCACCTGCCTGTATGTGTCAGCTTTGAAAGCAGAGTGGATGATGAGTAAAGGTTGTCGAGCTTTCCTGGTAGTAGTCACCGAGTCAGAACCCAGGGTACAACCAATAGAGGAAATAGAGGTAGTTAGGAGCTATGCATATGTTTTTCCAGATGATCTACCTAGGATTCCTCCTAAGAGAGAGGTAGAGTTCACCATAGAGCTAGCTCATGGGACAAGCCCTATTTCCCGAGAACCTTATCAAATGGCCCCTATGGAGTTGCTTGAGTTGAAGAAACAATTGCAGGAATTGCTAGACAAGGGTTTTATCTGCCCTAGCACATCACCATGGGGAGCACTGATTCTTTTTATAAAGAAAAAGGATGGTTCACTCTGAATGTGCATAGACTACCAGATGATCAACTAGGCTACCATTATGAACAAATACCCTTTACCTCAGATAGATGACTTGTTTGACCAGTTAAAGTCAGCTCGAGTCTTTTCCAAGATCGACTTGAGATCGGGTTACCACAAGTTGAGAGTTAAGAGTGAGCACATCCGGAAAACCGCTTTTAGAACCCAGTATGGCCATTATGAGTTTGTGGTTATGCCTTTTGGTTTGTTCAATGCAGCCAATGTTTTCATGAACCTTATGAATAGTGTGTTCCAACCCTTCCTTGATTCATTTGTCATTGTTTTCATAGATGACATACTAGTTTATTCGGATGACTTAGATCAACACCAAGACCACCTAAGTAAAGTCCTTGATATCTTGAGAAAGCAGAAGTTTTATGGGAAATTCTCTAAATGTGAGTTTTGGATAGATCGAGTCATATTCCTCGGACACATCATCTCAGGAGGAACGATCGTCGTAGATCCAACTAAAGTGTCGGCAGTACAAAACTGGCATGCACCGAAGAACCCCTCCGAGATCTAAAGCTTCTTGGGATTAGAAGGATACTATCGATGTTTCGTCAAGGATTTCTCAAAAACCGCCCTGCCTTTGACCATGTTGACTCAGAAGGATGTGAAGTTTGTGTGGTCTGATGTTTGTGAGGCTCGTTTCCGGTGAGTTGATAGAGAAGTTAACCACTACACCAATTTTGACTCTACCATCAGGAAATGAGGGTTTCATGATTTTCATAGAGGCATCAAAGATGGGACTTGGTTTTGTGTTGGAATAGAATCGGCATGTGGTTGCATATGCCTCCCGACAACTCAAGCCCAACGAGGTGAATTACCTAATGCATGGCTTAGAGTTGGCTGGTATCATTCATGCATTGAAGATTTAGCGGCATTACATGTATGGTGCTACCTTCGAAATCTTCACCGACCATAAGAGCCTGAAGTACCTTCTGACACAGAAAGACCTAAACCTACGACAACGACAATGGATGTAGTACATGAAGGATTATGACTTCACCATCGCTTATCATCCAAGAAAGGTGAATGTTATGGCAGATGCTTTAAGTCAAAAATAGCTCAATTGTGGAGCTATTCTGTCTAGTCAGTGGAATAGTTTAGAAGAGCTGGTAGAATGGTCTCCCCAACTGTTTGATGATCGAGTTCATTTGGCCAACATCCAGATACAGTCGAAATTATTAAGTGAGATTGTAGAAGCGTAGTTGGATAGTGGAGAACTTGACAAGATGAAAGGCTTGATGAAGAAGCCTCAGACCCATCTTTCTTTGGGGATAGACAGAGGGATTAGATTTGAGAATCGCATATGGGTTCCTAAAAACTCACCGTTGAAGGGACGTATCCTACAAGAGGCTCATGGTTCTAAGTACACGGTGCACCCGGGAACAACCAAGATGTTTAAGGATCTGTAGAGGTTTTTCTGGTGGCCAGGAATGAAGAGAGATATTGCGGTGTATGTGGCCAGCTGTCTTACGTGCCAAATGGTGAAGGCTGAACACCAATGACCCGGTGGACTGTTACAGTCTATAGAGATTCTAGAATGGAAGTGGGAGCAGATCACCATGGATTTTGTGGTGGGTCTACCTCGGACTAAGAAAGGTCATGATGCTATATGGGTTTTGGTAGATTGCCTTACCAAGTCAGCACACTTCCTTGCCCTGAAGACCACTGCCAAGGTGTCAGATTTAGCTGAGTTGTATATCAGAGAAATAGTGCATTTGCACGGCGAGCCCAGTTCCATCATCTCTGATAGAGACCCAAAGTTTACTTCCAAACTGTGGAAGCAAGTTCAAGAGGAACTAGGTACTAGGTTGAAGTTCAATACCGCTTATCACCCCCAAACAGATGGTCAGTCAGAAAGGACAATCCAGACCTTAGAGGATCTGCTGAGAGCTTGTGTGCTCGATTGGGGTGGATCATGGGAGAAGTACTTACCGTTAGCTAAGTTTGCTTATAATAACAGTTACCAAGCCAGTATTGGGATGCCTCCGTATGAAGCTCTATATGGGAGACTGTCTCGGTCACCACTTCACTGGGATGATGTTGGTGAAAGGGCCTTCTAGAATCGCATGAAGGAGTTGTCACTTTGTGTTGTCAACGTGCTAGCGTTGAATTTTCTCCCCTTTGTCCATATCTCCCTTTTATGTGTAAGATGCATCTGGCTCTCATGTTACCACAATATTGAGACGAGGAGTATTTGTGCTAAGAGCCTTGGCCACCCCCTTTATATAGGAGTGGATGGATTAGGGTTTCCACAAATTTGGGGACATGATGGGACATATTTCATGATTTTTCAGCTATTGCAAACCACTAGATGATTAAATGGACTCCCAATTAGTCAAATGGAATGTCATTCAGTTAGTTAGACACTCCAGTCACTCTATTGACTATTTTTCCTATTTGTAGAAGTATTGGGTTTAATATGACAATTAATGCTTGTCATGACGTCAACATCAATTCATTGATTCATTCCTATCAATACTCCAATTGTTTGACTAGACACTTTAGTCAATTGACTAACATTCCCAGTCGGTCGACTGGACACTCCAGTTAGCCAACTGTCAGCCAGTGTTGTTTAAGTTGGTTACATCAACACTTTAGCAACCAAGTTAAACCTTATCCATGAGTAAACACTTATTCTAGGTGTATCCTATGTGTGTGACCCTATAGGTACAAAATTATGTTTGTAGTGAATGTCCATAACCATATTATGACATCGCAAACAATGAGCGATTCTAGCAACATCATTGATACCCAAGTAATTGGAAAGTTGGAGAACAACTTCAATCTACAAATGTGATCGGTGTTATTGTGATCGTATAGTTCCTTAATCTCAGATATCTAGATTGAAATCGAGGCATGGAATCGTCATCCCCTTAATATTTGATCCATGTTCCTTGAACTAGAGCATACTATATGAAATGCATGTGAGTTCATATATCACATATTGACTCACATGAGTATGGACATACACTTTTCAGTCTCTCTTATCAAGTGGCTAGGATATCAACTCATATAGGAGGGACAAATCCCATCTATATCACTCACAATCAATTCCCATGTGTCATAATGCACCCGAGTACCACCTTTATGGCTACCCTTATTAGAGGTCACATTGGATAGTTTCAAAGTACATCGAGTGAATGTGATGAGTGTAGCGACTTAAATTTTAAGAACCATTGTCACCACTATTACTTTAACAGCTGATTCTGACTACCATTACATTGTCTCCATGCATCACTTTCAAGGTGGATCTGTCTGCTACATTGTTCTACAACAAGTATTTATGTGTTTGAGTTGATATTCTATATCATGGCTAATGGGACTCTATCATCAATCAACACACATTCTATTTCTATGTATTATTTTTGTTTATTTTCTTCCATAATGTAATATGATTAGGGACATAACAATAATGTATGCACTCCTAGCATACATATGATCTCATTGTTCATGTCCTCAACCTAAAGACACATTTCATCGAGTAACAATATTCGTTAGGCATCTACCATGTTTGTGTCATCACCTCATGACTGAGACGAACATAATAGACAAAATTACCTTTAATATTATCAAATCAAGTATATGATGTCTCATTGCAATAATCATATGATTAGCTCTCTAGGCATAAATATCAATAGACTCCCACTTGCACTTAGAGCCAATCACCTATGAATCTTATTCCAAGTGATCTTAGCATGTCCGTCATGTTTCTTCTATGCAAGTGCTTTATAGTGGGTTAGCAACATTTTCTCCCACTCAGTACTTTGCAAGTCTTCACATCTCCTTATTGTATGATCTCTCATATGGTATGGAAGTTCCATAGTAAGTTATCTGGGTTGCCTAACCTATCCAATAGCTCCATTGTGGTCCCAAAATTTATACTCTATCATCAATGGTTGAAAACTCCCACAAGTTCATCTAAATGAACATCTTGATCCATACAATATCCTTTGTTGTTCAAATAATAAGGTACATAGCTTCTATTGTAGAATCAACAAATGTCTCTTGCTCAAAACTTTTCCAGCTAATAGCTCTGTATGAAGGAAAGACATAAATTTGAGTGGTGATTGATAATGATCTTTTTTAGTTTGGAAGCATGCATCAATATAACGTTTTACGCCCAACTTTTTCTGATTACCATAAATAAGGAATTGATCCTTAGTGCTTCTCAAGTAGTTAAGGATGTTCTTTATGGCAGTCTAGTGACCCCCACTAGGATCTAACTTATATCCGCTTGTCATGTCCAGTACATACGAGACATGGAATGAGTATATAACATTGCATACATGATAGATCCAATAGAGGATGCATATGAAATCTTACTCATGTGTTCCCATTCTTTACAAGAACTGGGACACTGGGTTCTTGAGAGACTAATTCCATTGAACATGGACAAATTTTCTCTCTTTGAGTCCTGCATGTTGAACCTCTTTAGCATCTTGCTAATATATTTTCCCTTACTTAGGTCAGGAAGCCTTCTAGATCTATCTCTATAGATCTTAATTCCTAATATATAAGAAGCTTCACCTAAATCCTTCATAGAGAAGGTACTTTCCCATCAAGGTTTTTAACATTTGTAGGATAAAGATGTCATTCCCCATCAATATGTAGAATACATATATGATCCCACTAACCTTTTGTAAATAGGGGTTTCATCTCCATTTTAATTAAAGTCAAACTCTTTGACTTCCTTGTAAATCAAATATCCCAGCTCTGAGATCATTGCTTCAATCCGTAGATTGACCTTTGTAGCTTACATACTTTATTTGCATTATTTGGATTTATAAAACCTTCAGAATATGTCATGCACACATCCTTAGGAATATTCCCATTAAGGAATGTGGTGTTAATATCCATATGCCAAATATCATAGTCATAACAAGTTACAACGACAAGCATGATATAGATGGGTTCAACCATGGCAACTCGTGAAAATATTTTGTCATGTTCAACACCTTGAACTTGTTTGAAACCCTTTGCAAAAAATCTGCCCTTATAGCTTTGTACATTACCATCCATGTTGATGTTATTCTTCAAGACCCACTTGCACTTTATGGGTTTTACCCCTTCATATGGATCCACCAAGGTCATACCTTGTTGGTGTACATGGATTCCATCTTAGAACCAATGGCCTCAAGCCATTTTTCATATATCAGTCCCTTAATATCTTATAGGTAGGTTGTTTCTCATCATCTATGACCAACTTATCACCTTCTTGAGTCATAAGATATCCAAATCTTCCAGGCTCAAGTAGTGTCCTACTAGATCTATAAGGTCCTTATGTTATAGAAGAACTTGAGATTCCACAACAGTTTGTAATTCTTCTTGTTCCTACTGTAACTCTATAGGTTCAATGTTTTCTTGTTGGTCTCAAACTTTTTGACTTCTACTTTTCTCCCACTAATTCTTTTTGAAATAAATTTCCTTTTAGAAATACAACCGTCCAGACAACAAACACTTTGTCATTGGATGGCATATAAAAGTAGTATCCTTTGGTTTCTCTAGGATATTCAACAGAATAATATTTCTCTAATATGAGACGAAGATTTTTAAGAAATTGTTTTTTCTCATAAGCTCTAAATCCTCAAATCTTCATAAAAGACATGTTGGGATGCTTCCCATTCCATATCTAATATGGTATCTTTTGTTTTAGAATAGTCCCATGCCTCTGAGTTCTAGGTTGGTTCTTGGGCTTATAAGGTCTTCACCCATTGTCAATTGGTTTTTGGTTGAATACCACACATTCTAATATGGTATTAGAGTGGGCCCCATAAAACAAGTGTGAGGATCACACCCTACCTAAAATAACAAGTGCAAGCACAAAAAAGTAGCTACACTTGAGGGGGATGTTAGAATAGTCCCACACCTCTGAGTTTTGGGTTGGCTCCTGGGCTTATAAGATGTGTGGTCCATTCACCCATTTCCAATTGGTTTTGGGTTAAATATCACACATTCTATTATTTTGAATAGATTTAAGTGGTATGTGGTTTAGTGTCAAGCATGTTCCTAAAAGGAAGTTGGAATATTAGCTAGATTTATCTATGATTGCAATAGGGTACGATTCCTTCTTTCTGATACATCATTATGTTTTTGATGGAGTACATTGTGATATAATATCATGGACTCCCAGAAGATCCTCAAACTCTTGGTTCAAGTATTCTCCACATCAAAGTGTTTAAATACTTTTACCAAGTTGGTTATGTACTTCATTCATGAATTACTTGTACTTTTCAAGGGATTCAGATTTATATTTCATTAAATACACATAACCATATCTACAGAGATCGTTAGTAAATGCGATAAAGTATTGGTAACCACCTATAGAATTAGTTCTAAAAGATGCACATACATCAATATGTATGAGTCCTAGTAGATCACTCACTCTCCCACTATTTTTAGTGAAAGGATATTCTGTCATCTTTCCCAACAAACAACTCACATGCCTCTATTGGTTCAAGACTAAAAGAGTCTAGATAACCATCTTTATGGAGTCTAGAAATGTGTTTCTCATTAATGATCCCTAGACAACAATGCCAAAGGTATGTTTTGTTTGATTTATTGAGTTTTAACCTTTTGGTATTTATGTTATAAACATGTGTCTCTAAATCTTTAAGTAAAGACCGTAGGACATAGGGGAACTACCATAAAAGATATGATCTTTAGAAATAGAACATCGACAATTCTTAATATGAATTCAAGTTCATTCTTATCCATATAAGATACATGAATGATTTTTCTATTAATGGAAGGTACATGATAGCAGTTCTCTAACTCAATTAAAAGCCCACATTGCAGAGATAAATGTTAGGTTCAAACTATAGTGGTAGCAACTCTAGCTCCATTCGCAATGCACAGTTTGACCTCACCCTTTCTTAAAGGTTTACTTCTTTTTAGATCATGCATATATGAACATATGAGAGATCCACATATGATATCATATACCCAAGATGAAGAAGTAGTTGCATTTATCTAAGTAATTTATATACATGAAGGGTAGATCTCTATCCCCTACTTATTCTTTCTCAGTTCCTCCAAGTAAAGAGTGAAATTCCTTTTCGAGTGTCCATCCTAGTGACAATGGTGACAATTGCCTTACTTATTAACCCCTCCTTTTGTATTGAGTGCAGAGAACTTGGAATTCTTGTCAGATTTAGAACTCTTCTTAGCTTTGCATTTACCCTTGGACTTCCCCTTTCCTTTTTTGATCATCAACACATATTTGGGTTGTCCTTCTTCATTTGTGCTTCACCAGTTCTCAACATGCCAAGCAATTCTAACAATGACTTATCGAAATTGGTCATGTTGTAGTTCATGACAAATTGGCTATATTCAGACATTAATTGTAGAATCACAATTTTACCCAACTCTTGGCCTAAGAGAAATCTCAGTCTTGCTAGGTTCTCTACATACCCAATCAACTGGAGCACATGGGGGCCTACTGAATCTCCCTCTCGTTGGGAAATTAGGGCAATAGATAAGGCAATGGAAACAAAAATTTAATGATTGATTCCCTAACTAGAAGATCACATCAACAACAATGTATCTAGGAAAGAGGATAACAAGAGTTATATCTAGTTCTAGAGCAAGTCCAATGACAACTTTTGTAGTAGCGTGCTTCTTATTCAAGCAACACTCGAGCACTCATCAGCAACAACCTCCTGATGCAACACCAACGGAGGCGGTTGACAGTGTCCTTTTATCTGGTGTCAAAGGCCTCCTCACCTCTGCAGTAGTCCATGCGGACCATCGGGAACTCCATGTTGTGCTACCTGAGCTAATGGGAAAGACTTGTCCCTTTGAACGTCAGGGTGCTAGAGCTGACTTTCTCTCCCAATTATATCTCCCTCACTATCCTTCCTTTTTATGGGTAGCACTTGCTCAGGCTCTCTCGGTTACCAAAACTATAGAGGACAACAATTTTCGGATCTTATTATTGTGTCTCTAGAAGGCCCTCAATACTCCTCTATTTATAAGAGGTTTAGGGTCAGGGCTTCCAGTTCATCAAGGAGTCAAAAAGACATATTTTCATGAATTTTCTAGAAGCTATGAATGGTGAAGCAGTCATTTCACTGTTGAACCAGTCAGTTCATGTCTTGAACCAGTCGGTTCATGTTCTTTCCTATTTGAAACACATTAGCATTCAATATTTGATTAATACAAAACATGATGTCAGCATCAATCCTTGATCCAATCAAAATGATCATTGAACAAGGCGTTTCAACTCTTGAACTGGTCATCTTAGACCTTGATATGGTTGGTTCACTTAGTGAACGGATAGGTTATGCACTGGTTCAGCCATTGTTCAGCCAATGTTGATTCCAATTTACCTGACACTTGAATCAATGGGTTCAACACTTGAATTGGTCAGTTCACAGTACATTCAGACAATTTTCAACC
This sequence comes from Alisma plantago-aquatica, assembly GCA_963693085.1. Classification (NCBI taxonomy): domain Eukaryota; kingdom Viridiplantae; phylum Streptophyta; class Magnoliopsida; order Alismatales; family Alismataceae; genus Alisma; species Alisma plantago-aquatica. The sequence goes on along the minus strand of OY856412.1, from coordinate 837,505,032 downwards.
ATTGTTGTTGTTGTGGTATGTATGCCATGAGAGTCAATCATATGATGATTATAATGTCATAAATTATAATTTATTTGATTAATAAATAAAGGCAAGCCTCCAATTTATTCTGTTTAATACATTTATGAGATAAGGATGTAACATTATAAATGTGTAGAGAATTATATTACTCAATGAAGTATGTCTTCAAGTATGTGACTTGGGGAAATGAGATCATACAGATGTTAAGAGTACATACATATTCTCATGATGTCCCTGATTGGTTGTTATTGTGGAAGTTTGATATACAACAATGACAGATAAGATCAAAGTGTGAGTTGGTTGATGATAGAGTCTCATTATTCATGATATGGCTATATCAAACCAATCACACAGAGACATGTTTGAGAATAGTGTATCAGATAGACCCACCATGAGACTGTCACATGGAAACCATTACCATGGTAGGTCATATTCATCTCTCATAGTAATGGTGGTGTTTGTGGTTCTTAGATCTAAAATCACTGCACTCATCACATGTCATTGGGTATGCTTTGACATCATCAAATGCAGTCCTAAAATATGGGTTGTTATAACGGTGATGATTGGGTGACTTTGACACATGGGGATAGACTGTGAGTGATAGAGATAGAATTTGTCCCTCCTAAGGGAGTATGATATCCAAGGTCTCTTGATTAGAGAGATTGAGAAATGCATGGATATGCACATGGTGAGTCAATATGTGATATTGAGCTTACATATATCTCAAAAAGACTACTATGGTTCAAGAAATATATTGAATGTTGAAGAGGGTGACTACTCCATGCCTCAAGTTCAATCTGGATATCAGTGACAAAGGAATTATACAAACACCACAACACCATATACAGATTGTACGTCGAAGTTGTTCCCCAATTTTCCATTCACTTAGGTAGCATTGATGTGTGATTACGCACCACTCTTTGATTGTGATATCATAATTTGTTATGGATATTCACTACCAACGTGATATGGGACCTATAGGATCACACACATAGGTCTTGACCAAGAATAGGAGTTTAATCTTGAATGATGATTGAATTGATTACTAAATCATTTAGGTAAACAATTCATGCAACAAATCAGCTGACCACACTACTAGATGATCATCTCACTAAATGAGATGGCTGTTTAGAGTGCCAGACAATCGTCTCAAGAGTTGAGACAGACATTTGGAGGATCATGGCTGATTCGAGTTGAAATTGGCTATGGGTTGAACCGACTGGCTCGACTAGGCTCACCAAACAATCATTTGGGTGAGCAAGAAGTTTGTCTCATAAGGGATGAGACTGCTCAGTTTGGTCAGAGAAAGGTTCTCGATACTTTCCCAAATTTGATCGTTTCAATTGCACATTACTTGGAGTGTAAGGAATTAATGTTTGACATTAATGGGAAATGAATTGCCAATTTTGTATGCAATTGGGAAACTTCAAAATGGCCACTCGCAATATGATACGATCACCTCACATACCAAATGATCCTCTAGGTCAGTAGATGGGCGTTTGAGTGCTCAAAGGTTGTGAAAATTTGAGACCTTCAGTCCCTTCCACTCCTGCATTGACTGGGAACCCTGACCAAAACCCTGCTTGTAAATATAGGGGTACTGGGGGTTTCCTAGAACACAACACAAACAATTGAGAATCAGTTGCTCTGATAATTGTTGTCCTCTCTAGTTGTGGTAACCAAGAGAGCCCAAGAAAGTCCTACCCCACTAGGGATGGATATCTATGGAAGAGAACAACTGAGAATCATTGTTGTGGGAGAGCAAGTTGGTGACTAGTATGCTAATGGGAGGGACTACTCCTTCCTATTTGTTCTAACAGGACGACAAGAGTTCTAGTTAGTCTGTGTGGACTACTCTAGAGGCAGGAGTCCTTTGGATGCTTCTAGGAGGACAATGTCTATTACATCCTTGAAATTTGTAGATTTCAAGCCTAAATGAAGTTATGGAACAAATCACAATGAAGTGAATTGAGTGATCTTGGTTGGTAATTCCAAACCCTAGAATTAAATTAAATGTTCAATTTAAGGAAATAATGTACTTTGAACATATGTGATTATATGAGGCTAATATAAGATGCAATAGTTACCAAAGTCTCAAGTTTGGTAATTACGAATGTGACTAAGCTCATGGAACCTTGGGAAGGCCTAAGAGATGATTCGTGGGCCTTAGGGACATGCTTCAGCCCAATTGGTTAATTAGGGCTTACAAATGAGTCCCTGGGATATGAAATTGAATATCCCTTATCTCATGACTATAATAAATATTAAAGATATTTTTAGTTAAAAGATCATCAAGAGATGAGGTAACATGAGAAGTTCTAGAAGATTTTAAGTTATCCTATGTCCTAAGTAAGGAATTAAAGAGTTATAGAGTAACTGCTTGAGGATCAAGTTTGGTGGATCAGAGAGACTCTCCCTGGACTAATTCTTTGCACACAAATAAATAAAAAATTGTTGGATGTTGTATCAAAGTTTGGGATTAAGAAGAGTTACAGTTTGGCCTAGAGAAATAAAATAAAGTTTTGGAGTTTTATCTAATAATTATTAGATTAGAAGAAGTGAGGGAGTCCTAGACTAACTGGACCATTCTCCCTCTCCTCTTAGCCTCTTAGCGTGAGATGAATCATGTTGGATCTGGGAGGCTGCACCGAGGTCAAAGACCCCTTGATGCACCAATATCGTTTCCAGATAGGATAATGCCCAATTGTTGGAGTCGTGAGATGTGAGGATTGATCATGTCAGCCGTCAACCTGGTTCTTATTTAAGGATACCAAACCCCCCATCAACCAACCTTCTCTGGCCACCATCACCACCAATCAGTAAATCCATCTGCGAGAACTAGAGGATGGAGGTTCGGGCCATATGAGATCCTGACCAGGATGCCTGAGGGTGTACGAGGCAAGGGTAGAGTTTGCACAATCAATAGAGTAAGAATTTGATAGGTAAGGATCTATATTTCTCCATCTTCCTGTAGGCGATACTCAGTTGGGTTTCCCAACCTCTAACCAGGCTCGCCGGCCCCTCACAGCTTGAGCCGAAGACCCTCCCAAGATCGAGGGCCCCTATCAGAGGTGAATCTGATCCTGGATTGTCCCATCCTGTCTTGATTGGGAGATTCAACCTCTCTATTGACTCGGCCCTTCCTGGAGCACAACTGCTTGCTGAAGAAGATTACCATCGGGGAGTTTACCCCTGTGCCCTAACCTGCGTGATCACCCCTGATCACGATGAAAGGGCATTATGGTCTATCATCTCAGGATCAAAGACCTTGCTCGCATGGACATGCCACTGATGGGGCGCAAGACCATTGGTTGGTTCCTGGGCCCAGGTGACATTTAAGATAATAGCAAACACTGACATGTCAGCGCGTAATTGGTCCAAGTATGTTAATCTTGCAATAATTGTAGTTAATTAGTGGTAACTCGGATTTTAATAAGTTCTACATGAAAGTTGCTCAGAAAAATGAGAGGAATCCAAAGAAAATATAATTAGAGTCTAGTTAAGCTTGATGTTCCAAAAGTATATGCAATACAAGTTTAGATGTGATTAATAGAAAGAGAAAGCCTAGATTTGCTTTAAACTGATGCTTAATTGAATACATTTGTATATGTTGAGATAATACCTGATCTTGTTATCTATAATGAAGAAATCATTGATAATGATGAATAATTGAAGTTTCTAGATTAATAATCTTATTCATGCTGATTTAGGGTTTTGAAACCAATATGGACACTTTCATATGATCTTAATGTTAATAATATGATCTAGGTATCACAGATAACCTAATATGCTTAAGATGATGAATATGGTTTCACCTAATATGCATAACTAAAGGTTGTAATATTAAAAACCATTATATGATGGAATTAGGGTTTTGTAACCCTAATCCCTAGTCCAAACATGAGATAACCCTAAAGCCTAGTTTATGAGCGAATCTAGATCTGATTAATTTAATGTGAATATATGGTGACACATATGTAATATGTGTGTTTCAGATAATGTTGATTGAATGCTTTGTTTCTTGGATGTTTGGATGCACTCTTATAGTACATGAGTTATCCTGCATGGTTTCTACAATGGCATAAGGTACGTGGTTACGCTTATGAATACATGTATCGAATTCTAAGTTTGTTGAGGTTTCTCGATGAGATTGAATGAATGATAAACTGCTTGCTTGTTCATTTACTTCTTGCAAATTATAAAGTTCCTACGAGTATCTTGTAAAGGAAATAAAAATATTCAAAACCCTGGGTTAGACTGATCTTAAGGGTAATGCACACGAGCCCAAGAGGGACAGTGATTACACCTGAGGTAGTAGACCAGATATGGGTTAGAATGTGAAAGTAAGTTTATGTTCTTATGTTCAAATAAAAGATGTTTGTTTATATGTGTACTTGTGATTATTGGATGAACCCACGTACCAGTATAGAAATATACTGACCATGTATTTTTTTGTCTGTGCTTTAGGTACCAGATATACTTCATTTGTGGACATGGGGTTACAGAATACAGATGTTGAAGACACTAAAGTAATTTACGAAGGTTTAGACATAGTGGTATATCATCATACATGTACAAGTTCATCCTTTCTAAAATTTATGTAACTCTTTAGAGGAGCTGTTTTTATGTAAACATGTAAGCATTTGTTCATTAATGAAATTTTTTTACTATTCTGTATTATTTCTTGAATTTGTTCCTGGAATTTATGAGTAATGATATGCGACTTTAAGGTCTTTTGCACACTCAAAAGTGTGGGTCGTTACATTTGGTATCAGAGAAGAGATTCATCAACTAATACCTAATAGTTTATAATTTCAAATCATCCCTAGAAATATAAGAGAAATAAATTAGTAAAGCATAATGTATCTTTTAGGTTTTGCATCTCACATTTTCGTCTACTTCTCACCTCTTTGAATAATAAGCCTTGAAAATAATTTGTTAATAAGAGAAGTAAATGTGAAAAGATGTAACATATAACATAGGTCCCTTTAGTGAGGGTAAAACACTAGAAAGATACAAGTATGGGTAAGCCCTTTCATAGAGAAAGGACTTGGTTTGAGATAACCCATTAGGGTATGAAAACCCTAGAGGGTCAAGGGACATGGAAACTCTAAGAGGTAGAGTATGGTCCCTAACCCTAACCCTAACCCAAAAACCTTAATCTTAAATAATGAAAAGGCATGGTGATATGGAACACCACCCATATGAAACTTAAAATCAAGAATAAGAAAGATAGATGCATGGGTTTAGGTGACCCAGTTTCCCATGCATGAGCGGATGAGGAGCATGACATTTATGTAAGAGGTCTTAAGAAATATAAGAACACAATAGTTATATGTATATGAAAATGAAAATGTGAATATAACTTGCTCAAACTCCTCATGCAGCCTTTAGAAGTTTGGTGATTATGGCCAAGCCTCTGGAGGGGAAGGCCAATGTAAGCACCAAGCCCTAGATGGGAAGGTGGCCCAAGTTCATTGAATGGACAAAACCCATGAGAGGGTATCCAAGAGATTGAGCAAACATGGGTTGAGAAATTATAATGATAAGAATTTATGTATGATGAAAAAAAAAGTATATGTGAAACCTTTAGGGTTAGTGTGCCGACCTAGGGTGGGTCAACCCAAGAGTGGTAAAATGACCTATGAGGGAGGCAAAACCTTAGATCTTGGGGTCAGGTTGTGGCTAGAGAGCCTAAATCCCTCCTATGAGCTAAGAAGGTGTAACATCCCAGGTTTGAGGCCTAGGATAACATGATCTTAAAAGGAATGATTGGACTACCCATATCACCAAGGTGCACCTCCTTTTCCGGGAGCCCATCTCTAAATAACTCCATAGTTAAACGTGCTCATCTTGGAGTAGTACTAGGATGGGTGACCAGTCGGGAAGTTGATCCTGGCTTGCGCGTGAGTGGACAAAAACGTGCAGTTAAGGCTAGTGGTGGTCTGTGGGGCCAGTCGTCATTCCTGAAACTCTGCTAGAGCCTTGGGCAGTGGGCCCGGTCATTACAAATGGTATCAGAGCCATAACCCCTCCAGTAGGTGGGGCCCACATGTACATGTGGCATGCCAGTCTTGAGCCGTGCGGTCCAGGCAAGTTGGAAAGGGCTATCCGTAGAGACGAGATGGAGCCGCCCTTGCGCTGGTAGCCGTGGACGGGAGCTGGGTGTCCATGGGCCATTGTGGGTCTGCACTGAAATGGGGTCAGATTATGAGGCCATATAGTTGAGCCTTGACGAGGACGTCAAGAGTCTAAGTGGGGGAGATTGTAACATCCCAGGTTTGAGGCCTAGGATAACATGATCTTAAAAGGAATGATTGGACTACCCATATCACCAAGGTGCACCTCCTTTTCCGGGAGCCCATCTCTAAAGAACTCCATAGTTAAGCGTGCTCAGCTTGGAGTAGTACTAGGATGGGTGACCAGTCGGGAAGTTGATCCTGGCTTGCGCGTGAGTGGACAAAAACGTGCAGTTAAGGCTAGTGGTGGTCTGTGGGGCCAGTCGTCATTCCTGAAACTCTGCTAGAGCCTTGGGCAGTGGGCCCGGTCATTACAAATGGTATCAGAGCCATAACCCCTCCAGTAGGTGGGGCCCACATGTACATGTGGCATGCCAGTCTTGAGCCGTGCGGTCCAGGCAAGTTGGAAAGGGCTATCCGTAGAGACGAGATGGAGCCGCCCTTGCGCTGGTAGCCGTGGACGGGAGCTGGGTGTCCATGGGCCATTGTGGGTCTGCACTGAAATGGGGTCAGATTATGAGGTCATATAGTTGAGCCTTGACGAGGACGTCAAGAGTCTAAGTGGGGGAGATTGTAACATCCCAGGTTTGAGGCCTAGGATAACATGATCTTAAAAGGAATGATTGGACTACCCATATCACCAAGGTGCACCTCCTTTTCCGGGAGCCCATCTCTAAAGAACTCCATAGTTAAGCGTGCTCAGCTTGGAGTAGTACTAGGATGGGTGACCAGTCGGGAAGTTGATCCTGGCTTGCGCGTGAGTGGACAAAAACGTGCAGTTAAGGCTAGTGGTGGTCTGTGGGGCCAGTCGTCATTCCTGAAACTCTGCTAGAGCCTTGGGCAGTGGGCCCGGTCATTACAAATGGTATCAGAGCCATAACCCCTCCAGTAGGTGGGGCCCACATGTACATGTGGCATGCCAGTCTTGAGCCGTGCGGTCCAGGCAAGTTGGAAATGGCTATCCGTAGAGACGAGATGGAGCCGCCCTTGCGCTGGTAGCCGTGGACGGGATCTGGGTGTCCATGGGCCATTGTGGGTCTGCACTGAAATGGGGTCAGATTATGAGGCCATATAGTTGAGCCTTGACGAGGACGTCAAGAGTCTAAGTGGGGGAGATTGTAACATCCTAGGTTTGAGGCCTAGGAACACATGATCTTAAAAGGAATGATTGGACTACCCATATCACCAAGGTGCACCTCCTTTTCCGGGAGCCCATCTCTAAAGAACTCCATAGTTAAGCGTGCTCAGCTTGGAGTAGTACTAGGATGGGTGACCAGTCGGGAAGTTGATCCTGGCTTACGCGTGAGTGGACAAAAACGTGCAGTTAAGGCTAGTGGTGGTCTGTGGGGCCAGTCGTCATTCCTGAAACTCTGCTAGAGCCTTGGGCAGTGGGCCCGGTCATTACAAATGGTATCAGAGCCATAACCCCTCCAGTAGGTGGGGCCCACATGTACATGTGGCATGCCAGTCTTGAGCCGTGCGGTCCAGACAAGTTGGAAAGGGCTATCCGTAGAGACGAGATGGAGCCGCCCTTGCGCTGGTAGCCGTGGACGGGAGCTGGGTGTCCATGGGCCATTGTGGGTCTGCACTGAAATGGGGTCAGATTATGAGGCCATATAGTTGAGCCTTGACGAGGACGTCAAGAGTCTAAGTGGGGGAGATTGTAACATCCCAGGTTTGAGGCCTAGGATAACATGATCTTAAAAGGAATGATTGGACTACCCATATCACCAAGGTGCACCTCCTTTTCCGGGAGCTCATCTCTAAAGAACTCCATAGTTAAGCGTGCTCAGCTTGGAGTAGTACTAGGATGGGTGACCAGTCGGGAAGTTGATCCTGGCTTGCGCGTGAGTGGACAAAAACGTGCAGTTAAGGCTAGTGGTGGTTTGTGGGGCCAGTCGTCATTCCTGAAACTCTGCTAGAGCCTTGGGCAGTGGGCCCGGTCATTACAAATGGTATCAGAGCCATAACCCCTCCAGTAGGTGGGGCCCACATGTACATGTGGCATGCCAGTCTTGAGCCGTGCTGTCCAGGCAAGTTGGAAATGGCTATCCGTAGAGACGAGATGGAGCCGCCCTTGCGCTGGTAGCCGTGGACGGGAGCTGGGTGTCCATGGGCCATTGTGGGTCTGCACTGAAATGGGGTCAGATTATGAGGCCATATAGTTGAGCCTTGACGAGGACGTCAAGAGTCTAAGTGGGGGAGATTGTAACATCCCAGGTTTGAGGCCTAGGATAACATGATCTTAAAAGGAATGATTAGACTACCCATATCACCAAGGTGCACCTCCTTTTCCGGGAGCCCATCTCTAAAGAACTCCATAGTTAAGCGTGCTCAGCTTGGAGTAGTACTAGGATGGGTGACCAGTCGGGAAGTTGATCCTGGCTTGCGCGTGAGTGGACAAAAACGTGCAGTTAAGGCTAGTGGTGGTCTGTGGGGCCAGTCGTCATTCTTGAAACTCTGCTAGAGCCTTGGGCAGTGGGCCCGGTCATTACAAATGGTATCAGAGCCATAACCCCTCCAGTAGGTGGGGCCCACATGTACATGTGGCATGCTAGTCTTGAGCCGTGCGGTCCAGGCAAGTTGGAAAGGGCTATCCGTAGAGACGAGATGGAGCCGCCCTTGCGCCGGTAGCCGTGGACGGGAGCTGGGTGTCCATGGGCCATTGTGGGTCTGCACTGAAATGGGGTCAGATTATGAGGCCATATAGTTGAGCCTTGACGAGGACGTCAAGAGTCTAAGTGGGGGAGATTGTAACATCCCAGGTTTGAGGCCTAGGATAACATGATCTTAACAGGAATGATTGGACTACCCATATCACCAAGGTGCACCTCCTTTTCCGGGAGCCCATCTCTAAAGAACTCCATAGTTAAGCGTGCTCAGCTTGGAGTAGTACTAGGATGGGTGACCAGTCGGAAAGTTGATCCTGGCTTGCGCGTGAGTGGAAAAAAACGTGCAGTTAAGGCTAGTGGTGGTCTGTGGGGCCAGTCGTCATTCCTGAAACTCTGCTAGAGCCTTGGGCAGTGGGCCCGGTCATTACAAATGGTATCCGAGCCATAACCCCTCCAGTAGGTGGGGCCCACATGTACATGTGGCATGCCAGTCTTGAGCCGTGCGGTCCAGGCAAGTTGGAAATGGCTATCCGTAGAGACGAGATGGAGCCGCCCTTGCGCTGGTAGCCGTGGACGGGAGCTGGGTGTCCATGGGCCATTGTGGGTCTGCACTGAAATGGGGTCAGATTATGAGGCCATATAGTTGAGCCTTGACGAGAACGTCAAGAGTCTAAGTGGGGGAGATTGTAACATCCCAGGTTTGGTCCACCTCCTTTTCCGGGAGCCCATCTCTAAAGAACTCCATAGTTAAGCGTGCTCAGCTTGGAGTAGTACTAGGATGGGTGACCAGTCGGAAAGTTGATCCTGGCTTGCGCGTGAGTGGACAAAAACGTGCAGTTAAGGCTAGTGGTGGTCTGTGGGGCCAGTCGTCATTCCTGAAACTCTGCTAGAGCCTTGGGCAGTGGGCCCGGTCATTACAAATGGTATCAGAGCCATAACTCCTCCAGTAGGTGGGGCCCACATGTACATGTGGCATGCCAGTCTTGAGCCGTGCGGTCCAGGCAAGTTGGAAATGGCTATCCGTAGAGACGAGATGGAGCCGCCCTTGCGCTGGTAGCCGTGGACAGGAGCTGGGTGTCCATGGGCCATTGTGGGTCTGCACTGAAATGGGGTCAGATTATGAGGCCATATAGTTGAGCCTTGACGAGGACGTCAAGAGTCTAAGTGGGGGAGATTGTAACATCCCAGGTTTGAGGCCTAGGATAACATGATCTTAAAAGGAATGATTGGACTACCCATATCACCAAGGTGCACCTCCTTTTCCGGGAGCCCATCTCTAAAAAACTCCATAGTTAAGCGTGCTCAGCTTGGAGTAGTACTAGGATGGGTGACCAGTCGGGAAGTTGATCCTGGCTTGCGCGTGAGTGGACAAAAACGTGCAGTTAAGGCTAGTGGTGGTCTGTGGGGCCAGTCGTCATTCCTGAAACTCTGCTAGAGCCTTGGGCAGTGGGCCCGGTCACTACAAATGGTATCAGAGCCATAACCCCTCCAGTAGGTGGGGCCCACATGTACATGTGGCATGCCAGTCTTGAGTCGTGCGGTCCAGGCAAGTTGGAAAGGGCTATCCATAGAGACGAGATGGAGCCGCCCTTGCGCTGGTAGCCGTGGACGGGAGCTGGGTGTCCATGGGCCATTGTGGGTCTGCACTGAAATGGGGTCAATTATGAGGCCATATAGTTGAGCCTTGACGAGGACGTCAAGAGTCTAAGTGGGGGAGATTGTAACATCCCAGGTTTGAGGCCTAGGATAACATGATCTTAAAAGGAATGATTGGACTACCCATATCACCAAGGTGCACCTCCTTTTCCGGGAGCCCATCTCTAAAGAACTCCATAGTTAAGCGTGCTCAGCTTGGAGTAGTACTAGGATGGGTGACCAGTCGGGAAGTTGATCCTGGCTTGCGCGTGAGTGGACAAAAACGTGCAGTTAAGGCTAGTGGTGGTCTGTGGGGCCAGTCGTCATTCCTGAAACTCTGTTAGAGCCTTGGGCAGTGGGCCCGGTCATTACAAATGGTATCAGAGCCATAACCCCTCCAGTAGGTGGGGCCCACATGTACATGTGGCATGCCAGTCTTGAGCCGTGCGGTCCAGGCAAGTTGGAAATGGCTATCCGTAGAGACGAGATGGAGCCGCCCTTGCGCTGGTAGCCGTGGACGGGAGCTGGGTGTCAATGGGCCATTGTGGGTCTGCACTGAAATGGGGTCAGATTATGAGGCCATATAGTTGAGCCTTGACGAGGACGTCAAGAGTCTAAGTGGGGGAGATTGTAACATCCCAGGTTTGAGGCCTAGGAACACATGATCTTAAAAGGAATGATTGGACTACCCATATCACCAAGGTGCACCTCCTTTTCCGGGAGCCCATCTCTAAAGAACTCCATAGTTAAGCGTGCTCAGCTTGGAGTAGTACTAGGATGGGTGACCAATCGGGAAGTTGATCCTGGCTTACGCGTGAGTGGACAAAAACGTGCAGTTAAGGCTAGTGGTGGTCTGTGGGGCCAGTCGTCATTCCTGAAACTCTGCTAGAGCCTTGGGCAGTGGGCCCGGTCATTACAAATGGTATCAGAGCCATAACCCCTCCAGTAGGTGGGGCCCACATGTACATGTGGCATGCCAGTCTTGAGCCGTGCGGTCCAGGCAAGTTGGAAATGGCTATCCGTAGAGACGAGATGGAGCCGCCCTTGCGCTGGTAGCCGTGGACGGGAGCTGGGTGTCAATGGGCCATTGTGGGTCTGCACTGAAATGGGGTCAGATTATGAGGCCATATAGTTGAGCCTTGACGAGGACGTCAAGAGTCTAAGTGGGGGAGATTGTAACATCCCAGGTTTGAGGCCTAGGAACACATGATCTTAAAAGGAATGATTGGACTACCCATATCACCAAGGTGCACCTCCTTTTCCGGGAGCCCATCTCTAAAGAACTCCATAGTTAAGCGTGCTCAGCTTGGAGTAGTACTAGGATGGGTGACCAATCGGGAAGTTGATCCTGGCTTACGCGTGAGTGGACAAAAACGTGCAGTTAAGGCTAGTGGTGGTCTGTGGGGCCAGTCGTCATTCCTGAAACTCTGCTAGAGCCTTGGGCAGTGGGCCCGGTCATTACAAATGGTATCAGAGCCATAACCCCTCCAGTAGGTGGGGCCCACATGTACATGTGGCATGCCAGTCTTGAGCCGTGCGGTCCAGACAAGTTGGAAAGGGCTATCCGTAGAGACGAGATGGAGCCGCCCTTGCGCTGGTAGCCGTGGACGGGAGCTGGGTGTCCATGGGCCATTGTGGGTCTGCACTGAAATGGGGTCAGATTATGAGGCCATATAGTTGAGCCTTGACGAGGACGTCAAGAGTCTAAGTGGGGGAGATTGTAACATCCCAGGTTTGAGGCCTAGGATAACATGATCTTAAAAGGAATGATTGGACTACCCATATCACCAAGGTGCACCTCCTTTTCCGGGAGCTCATCTCTAAAGAACTCCATAGTTAAGCGTGCTCAGCTTGGAGTAGTACTAGGATGGGTGACCAGTCGGGAAGTTGATCCTGGCTTGCGCGTGAGTGGACAAAAACGTGCAGTTAAGGCTAGTGGTGGTTTGTGGGGCCAGTCGTCATTCCTGAAACTCTGCTAGAGCCTTGGACAGTGGGCCCGGTCATTACAAATGGTATCAGAGCCATAACCCCTCCAGTAGGTGGGGCCCACATGTACATGTGGCATGCCAGTCTTGAGCCGTGCGGTCCAGGCAAGTTGGAAATGGCTATCCGTAGAGACGAGATGGAGCCGCCCTTGCGCTGGTAGCCGTGGACGGGAGCTGGGTGTCCATGGGCCATTGTGGGTCTGCACTAAAATGGGGTCAGATTATGAGGCCATATAGTTGAGCCTTGACGAGGACGTCAAGAGTCTAAGTGGGGGAGATTGTAACATCCCAGGTTTGAGGCCTAGGATAACATGATCTTAAAAGGAATGATTGGACTACCCATATCACCAAGGTGCACCTCCTTTTCCGGGAGCCCATCTCTAAAGAACTCCATAGTTAAGCGTGCTCAACTTGGAGTAGTACTAGGATGGGTGACCAGTCGGGAAGTTGATCCTGGCTTGCGCGTGAGTGGACAAAAACGTGCAGTTAAGGCTAGTGGTGGTCTGTGGGGCCAGTCGTCATTCTTGAAACTCTACTAGAGCTTTGGGCAGTGGGCCCGGTCATTACAAATGGTATCAGAGCCATAACCCCTCCAGTAGGTGGGGCCCACATGTACATGTGGCATGCCAGTCTTGAGCCGTGCGGTCCAGGCAAGTTGGAAAGGGCTATCCGTAGAGACGAGATGGAGCCGCCCTTGCGCTGGTAGCCGTGGACGGGAGCTGGGTGTCCATGGGCCATTGTGGGTCTGCACTGAAATGGGGTCAGATTATGAGGCCATATAGTTGAGCCTTGACGAGGACGTCAAGAGTCTAAGTGGGGGAGATTGTAACATCCCACGTTTGAGGCCTAGGATAACATGATCTTAACAGGAATGATTGGACTACCCATATCACCAAGGTGCACCTCCTTTTCCGGGAGCCCATCTCTAAAGAACTCAATAGTTAAGCGTGCTCAGCTTGGAATAGTACTAGGATGGGTGACCAGTCGGAAAGTTGATCCTGGCTTGCGCGTGAGTGGAAAAAAACGTGCAGTTAAGGCTAGTGGTGGTCTGTGGGGCCAGTCGTCTTTCATGAAACTCTGCTAGAGCCTTGGGCAGTGGGCCCGGTCATTACAAATGGTATCAGAGCCATAACCCCTCCAGTAGGTGGGGCCCACATGTACATGTGGCATGCCAGTCTTGAGCCGTGCGGTCCAGGCAAGTTGGAAATGGCTATCCGTAGAGACGAGATGGAGCCGCCCTTGCGCTGGTAGCCGTGGACGGGAGCTGGGTGTCCATGGGCCATTGTGGGTCTGCACTGAAATGGGGTCAGATTATGAGGCCATATAGTTGAGCCTTGACGAGAACGTCAAGAGTCTAAGTGGGGGAGATTGTAACATCCCAGGTTTGGTGCACCTCCTTTTCCGGGAGCCCATCTCTAAAGAACTCCATAGTTAAGCGTGCTCAGCTTGGAGTAGTACTAGGATGGGTGACCAGTCGGGAAGTTGATCCTGGCTTGCGCGTGAGTGGACAAAAACGTGCAGTTAAGGCTAGTGGTGGTCTGTGGGGCCAGTCGTCATTCTTGAAACTCTACTAGAGCTTTGGGCAGTGGGCCCGGTCATTACAAATGGTATCAGAGCCATAACCCCTCCAGTAGGTGGGGCCCACATGTACATGTGGCATGCCAGTCTTGAGCCGTGCGGTTCAGGCAAGTTGGAAAGGGCTATCCGTAGAGACGAGATGGAGCCGCCCTTGCGCTGGTAGCCGTGGACGGGAGCTGGGTGTCCATGGGCCATTGTGGGTCTGCACTGAAATGGGGTCAGATTATGAGGCCATATAGTTGAGCCTTGACGAGGACGTCAAGAGTCTAAGTGGGGGAGATTGTAACATCCCACGTTTGAGGCCTAGGATAACATGATCTTAACAGGAATGATTGGACTACCCATATCACCAAGGTGCACCTCCTTTTCCGGGAGCCCATCTCTAAAGAACTCCATAGTTAAGCGTGCTCAGCTTGGAGTAGTACTAGGATGGGTGACCAGTCGGAAAGTTGATCCTGGCTTGCGCGTGAGTGGAAAAAAACGTGCAGTTAAGGCTAGTGGTGGTCTGTGGGGCCAGTCGTCTTTCATGAAACTCTGCTAGAGCCTTGGGCAGTGGGCCCGGTCATTACAAATGGTATCAGAGCCATAACCCCTCCAGTAGGTGGGGCCCACATGTACATGTGGCATGCCAGTCTTGAGCCGTGCGGTCCAGGCAAGTTGGAAATGGCTATCCGTAGAGACGAGATGGAGCCGCCCTTGCGCTGGTAGCCGTGGACGGGAGCTGGGTGTCCATGGGCCATTGTGGGTCTGCACTGAAATGGGGTCAGATTATGAGGCCATATAGTTGAGCCTTGACGAGAACGTCAAGAGTCTAAGTGGGGGAGATTGTAACATCCCAGGTTTGGTGCACCTCCTTTTCCGGGAGCCCATCTCTAAAGAACTCCATAGTTAAGCGTGCTCAGCTTGGAGTAGTACTAGGATGGGTGACCAGTCGGAAAGTTGATCCTGGCTTGCGCGTGAGTGGACAAAAACGTGCAGTTAAGGCTAGTGGTGGTCTGTGGGGCCAGTCGTCATTCCTGAAACTCTGCTAGAGCCTTGGGCAGTGGGCCCGGTCATTACAAATGGTATCAGAGCCATAACTCCTCCAGTAGGTGGGGCCCACATGTACATGTGGCATGCCAGTCTTGAGCCGTGCGGTCCAGGCAAGTTGGAAATGGCTATCCGTAGAGACGAGATGGAGCCGCCCTTGCGCTGGTAGCCGTGGACAGGAGCTGGGTGTCCATGGGCCATTGTGGGTCTGCACTGAAATGGGGTCAGATTATGAGGCCATATAGTTGAGCCTTGACGAGGACGTCAAGAGTCTAAGTGGGGGAGATTGTAACATCCCAGGTTTGAGGCCTAGGATAACATGATCTTAAAAGGAATGATTGGACTACCCATATCACCAAGGTGCACCTCCTTTTCCGGGAGCCCATCTCTAAAGAACTCCATAGTTAAGCATGCTCAGCTTGGAGTAGTACTAGGATGGGTGACCAGTCGGGAAGTTGATCCTGGCTTGCGCGTGAGTGGACAAAAACGTGCAGTTAAGGCTAGTGGTGGTCTGTGGGGCCAGTCGTCATTCCTGAAACTCTGCTAGAGCCTTGGGCAGTGGGCCCGGTCATTACAGAAGGCATCCTAGGCTAGGACTTTCCCTTATAAGGTAAGTGTATAAACATATTTAAGTATTGTGATAACCTTAATACTCACCTAGAGAGGTGAAACGTTAAACATATAAAGATGAAGTCACTTATATCCTTTGAACCCAAGTACTCCATCTCTGAGTGACACAACTAGTCAAGCCTAGGATTGGGAAGACCAGTATGGAACCAAGCCCAGGAGGGGAAGGTGGCCTGAGTGGATGACCAAGCCCAGGAGGGAAGGTCATGAAATGGTCAAGCCTAGGATTGGGAAGACCAATAAGGCATTAAGCCCAGGAAGGGAAGGTGGCCCAAGTCTACAATGCAGATGTTTAGGATCAAGCCCCTAGAGGGGAAGATCACAGAAGGTCAAGCCGAAGAGGGAAGACCGACATGGAACCAAGCCCTGGAGGGAAGGTGGCCCGAGCCCAATGTTGGGACTATACTGCATAATGTGTACTCAAAAGAGAGAGATGAAGGCAATCTGGGTTAAAGAATTATATGAGAGAATAATGTACTTAAAAGATGTGAAATCTCAAGGAAACCCTTGGGAAGGGTAGAGTCCTAATGAAATCCTAAGGTCAAGTAGGGTGTGTTAAAGCTACATAGGACCAATGGGTTGGGAGTTGATTGCACCCTGAATGCACATGACCATGTGGTTTGGAGGTAACAACTAGGTTTTCCCAAGGTACATGACTCAGGAGATTAGCTACCTCCATGATGATCATGTAGCCTAATGGGTGAATGTGAGAGGCACTCCCTTGATGCATAAGGATGATATCACTCTAGAGGTACCTATACCCCTAGAGGCCTAAAGGAAATGGTTAAGGCTCATAATACATGAGGTGTAAATATACAAGATATAGGGAAGTCATGAAAACTTGAGAGAAGTTGTACCCTAACTTAGAGTAAGAAAAGGGACACTTGACTTCATGGAATATACAAATACTATGAAATTAAGAACAGGTATGTTAAGATTCATATCGAATATGATTCAACTTAAAATGTGAAATTGAAAGGTAATGTGTGGATGTACCACCTCTACTCTTGGAATGGAATGAACTTTGTGTTTGGGCTGCAGTCAAATGCTTATTTCATTTCATTATGAAGGAGGGAGATTGGGTAGACACATGTTATACTTAAAAATTTTCATATGAAGATAAATATCCTACTTTGAATGTGTAATGACATGAACTAGGGTTAGAGATGTCACCTCACCCTTATGTGAAAATAATGAATCATAGGTTGGAAACTTAGATGCAAAGAGAAATTAGCAAGTAATAATGAAATCATCAAGAGATGATGAGGTGTGAATACTAAAGATGTGGATATACTTGAAATTAGATTTGGGTGCCAATCTTAGTAATAAGACGAGAATTGGCATAATAAGGAAAGTTGATTATGCCATCTAAGTAGGGTACTAACCCCAAGTCTTGAAAATAATGTGAGTTATCATTCATCTAGGCCTAGTAGGCCTGTATTTTGAGGACAAAATTCCTTTTAAGGAGGGGTGTATGTTACATCCTTGAAATTTGTTGATTTCAAGCCTAAATGAAGTTATGGAACAAATCACAATGAAGTCAATTGAGGGATCTTGGTTGGTAATTCCAAACCCTACAATTAGATTAAATGTTCAATTTAAGGAAATAATGTGCTTTGAGCATATGTGTTTATATGAGGCTAACATAAGATGCAATAGTTATCAAAGTCTCAAGATTGGTAATTAGAATGTGACTAAGCTCATGGAACCTTTAGAAGGCCTAAGAGATGATTCTTGGGCCATAGGGATCTAATTTGGCTCAATTGGTTAATTAGGGTTTACAAATGAGTCCATGGGATATGAAATTGAATATCCCTTATCTTGTGACTATAATAAATATTAAAGATATTTTTAGTCAAAAGATCATCTAGAGATGAATTAAAGACTATAGAGTAATTACTTGAGGATCAAGTTTGGCAGATTAGAAGGACTCTCCCTGGCCTAACTCTTTGCACACAAATAGATAACAACTTATTGGATGTTGTATCAAAGTTTGAGATCAAGAAGAGTTACAGCTTGGCCTAGAGAAATAAAAGAAAGTTTTGGAGTTTTATCTAATAATTATTAGATTAGAAGATGAGAGGAGTCTTGGCAGATTCGGACTCTGGATCCATGAAGGGGATCGTTCCCCTGACCCGAGGAAGAAAGGGAGTCCCAGACTCCTTTGTCACTGGGTTTAACTGGACTGTTATCCCTCTCCTCTCAGTCTCTTAGCACGAGATGAATCCCATTGGATCCAGGAGGTTGCGTCAAGGTCAAGGACTCGTTGATGCACCAGTATTGTTCCCATATAGGATAGCCCAATTGGCAGAGTCATGAGATGTGAGGACTAATCATGTCAGCCATCAACCTTGGGCTTATTTAAGGATACCAAACCCCCCTCTGAGATAGGGAAAGGTTGCAACAAAATTAGTAGAACACGAAATAGGAGCAGGGTGTGTGTGGTGGCCATCAACTAACCTTCTCTGGCTGTCGTCGCCACCGGTCCGTAAATTCATTTGTGAGAACTTGAGGATGGATGTTCGGGCCATCAGAGATCCCGACCAGGATGCCTGAGGGTGTGTGAGGCAAGGGCAAAGTTTATACAATCAGTAGAGCAAGATTTTGATGGGTAAGGATCTATCTTTCTCTATCTTCCTATAGGTCATCCTCAGATGGGTTTACTGACCTCGAGCCAAGCTCCCCGACCCCTCACAGCTTGAGCTGAAGACCCTTCTAAGATCGGGGGCCACTGTCATAGGTGAATCCAACCTTGAATTGCCCCATCCTACCCTGATGGTGAGAGTCAACCTCTCAGTTGACTCAACCCTACCTAGAGCAGTGGCTTCTCGCTGAAGAAGATGACCATCGAGGAGTTTACCCATGTGCCCCAACCCGTTTGATCACCCCCGATCATTGTGAAAGGGCATTATGGTCTTTCGTCTTAGGATCAAAGACCTCACCTGTGTGGACAGGCTGCTGATGGGGTATGAGGCCATTGGTCGGTGCCTGGGACCACATGGTGTATAAGATAATAGAAAACATTGATGTATCAGTGCATAATTGGTCCAAGTATGTTGATCTTGAAATAATTGTTGTTAATTAGTGGTAACTCAGATTTCAATAAGTTATATATGAAAGTTGCTCAGAAAAATGAGAGGAATCCAAAGAAAATATAATTTGATTCTAATTAAGCTTCCTGTTCCAAAAGTATATTCCATACATGTTTAGATGTGATTAATAGAAAGGAAAAGCCTAGATTTGCTTTAAACTGATGTTTAATTGAGTAGATTCATATATGTTGAGATAATACCTGATCTTGTTATGTATAATAAAGAAATTGTTGGTAATGAAGAATAATTGAAGTTTCTAGATTAATAATCTTACTCATGTTGATTTAGGGATTTGAAACCAATATGGACATCTTGCTATTATCTTAATGTTAATAATATGATCTAGGTATCATGGATAACCTAATATGCTTAAGATGATGAATAGGGTTTCACATAATATGTATAACTAAAGGTTGTAATCTTAGAAACCATGATATGATGGAATTAGGATTTTGTAACCCTAATCCCTAGTCCAAACATGAGATAACCCTAAATCCTAGTTTAGGAGTGAATCTAGATATTATTAATGTAATGTGAATACATGGTGACACATATGTAGTATGTGTGTTTTAGATAATGTTGATTGAATGTTTTTTTGCGTGGATGTTTGGATGCACTCTTAAAGTACATGAGTTATTCTGCATGGTTTCTGCAATGGCATAAGGTACATGGCTACACTTATGAGTACATGTATCGAATTCTGAGTTTGCTGAGGTTTCTCAATGAGATTGAATGAATGATAAACTGCTTGCTTGTTTATTTACTTCTTGCAAAGTATAAGTTCCTATGAGTATTATGTAAAGTAAATAACAATATTCTTAACCCTAGGTTAGACTAAACTTAAGGGTAATGCACACGAGCCCAGAAGGGACAGTGATTACACCTGAGGTAGTAGACCAGATATGGGTTAGAATATGAAAGAAAGTTTATGTTCTTATGTTCAAATAAAAGATGTTTTCTTATATGTGTACTTGTAATTATTGGATGAACCCACATACCAATATAGAAATATACTAGCCACATATTTGTTTGTTGATATTTTAGGTACCAAATATACTTGATATGTGGACATGGGGTTACATAATAAAGATGTTGAAGACACTAAAGTAATTCATGAAGGTTTAGACATAGTGGTATATCATAATAAATGTACAAGTTCATCCTTTCTAAAATTTATGTAACTCTTCAGAGGAGTTTTTTTATGTAAACATGTAATTATTTTGTTCATTAATTGAAAATTATTTACTATTCTATATTATTTCTTGAATATGATCCTAGAATTTATCAGTAATGATCTACAACTTTAAGGTCTTGTGGACACTCAAAAGTGCGTGTCATTACAATGGCAACCTATAGTCTGTGGTGAGACCGTAGGAGTCACAACAGAATTGTCCAGTCTACTGTCTATGGTGAAGACTAGGAGTTGGACACCATTTAAGAGCAACTAGTCAATAGTTACACATCAATGATGACAAGGATTATGTCGCTAGACTTGCTCCAATATCCTCAATACCATCCTTCTCATCTTATATTCATTGACGCGATAACTGGCTTATGGGGAATATGGTAATAATTTTCTTTTGTTTCTATTGCCTACTCGGTAGCCATATTTCCTTATAGTTGTTTAAATTGAATGCCTAATCACTTTAGTAATCAAATTAAACATCATTTATGAATAAACTCCTATTCCAAGTGCATCCTATGTGTGTGACTCTATAGGTCCCAAGTCACGTTGATAGTGAATGTCCATAACTAATTTATGAAATCACAAGCAATGAGTGGTATCTAGAAACACATCAGTTCTACTCAAGTAATTTGGAAAGTTGGAGAAAAACTTCAACCTACAATTTATGATTAGTATTATTGTGATTGTATAGTTCCTTTGTCTCTGATATGCAAATTGAACACAAGGAATGGAATCATCATCCTCTTAAACATTCAATCCATGTTCCTTTAACTAGATTAGAATATCTAAGATGCATGTGAGTTCACATATCACATATTGATTCACATGAGTCTGCTATACATTTCTCCATCTTTCTTATCAAGTGGATTGGATATCAAGGTCCTATAGGAGGGATAAATCCCATCTGCATCACTCACACTCAATCCTCATGTGTCACAATGCACATGAGCATCACCTTTATGGCAACCATTATTCAAGGTTACATTGGATGATGTATAAATACATTGAACAACTTGTGATGAGTGTAGTGACTTTAGGTCTAAGAACCACAATCACCACTATCACTATGAGAGATGATTCTGACCACATTTCCATGGTATCAATGTATTACTCTTAAGGTGGGACTGTCTGATACACTATTCTCTAACATGTACTTTTGTTCTTGACTAGATATCACATATCATGACTAATGAGACTTTGCCATCAGTCAATATGCACTCTACTCTTATGTATTATTATCATCTATTTTTCTTCCATACTGATATCTGACTAGGGACTTAACAAGAATGTATATACCCTTATCATACATATGATCTCATTGTTTAGGTCCTCAACCTGAAGACATATGTTATGAAGTAACATCATTATTTAGACATCTATTATATATGTGTCATCATCTCATGATTGAGACAAATATAATAGACGAAATTACTTTTATCAAATCAAATTGGGTATCCAAATCCCCATTGCAGTCATCATATGATTGGCTCTCTGTGCATATATACCAACACCCCTACCATATTGCACTTGAATAACACCTTTGAGACATCATATCTCTCTTGTTGATGTGCAGGTTTGCTGGAGCCACATTGTTGATATTATCAATTTGTATAGATAGTTTCTTTTGTTCTAAAGTTTTATGTATAAGCATAAATTACTTGTGCATACATATATTGACTGTTTTAGTTCCATTTAATAAAGGGAAAGAATGGAACTCTTGGTAATATTCTTAAGACATGTTACCATATCAAGAACATCCATATTCTCATGTTGTCTCTGCAATTCATAGTTAATTGAGCATAGCATACATAACTTGACATCTATGACATCTTTGTTGTGGTTCTTGTAAGCATCCCTTTTATCCTTAGGCACTATGGGAGTGGGTTCATCTGACTCTAGTGTCCCCAGGTCATAGAGATTTTGCTCTTAAGTGAGAACAATTCTCACTATCCCAAACTAGTCATAGAAGTTATCACATTCAACTTGTCCATCACAAGGACCAATCACAAGGAAAATTTGTTGTTGTTTGCAATTTGTTTCTATAAAAGAATATTGTATTTTTTTTAAAACCCTTTAATTGAATTTGATTAAAAAAGTAACAATATTGATTAGGCCTTTAATTAATTATTGCTCTCACTATTTTGTTCAAATTGATAGCCCTCACTATCAATTCAGAATATTGCAACATACAACCTTCTAGTGAGCCTAGATGAAAAATAGTTAAGTTATTACCAGCCTAACGCTAAAGTCCATAACCAATTATTAAGGTAGGTGACATTTTCCAATTGTATCTCATGCAATTCTTAGATAGATGGTATGAAAAAATCCTTGTCTTATCCTATATGTATGCTTCTAGGCACTTAATATCATTAACGTCACCTAGTTAAACCTAATCCAAAATCCAGCATGACCCTGCTTGATAGGCCCACATAACTACCATCACACTTCCATAAAATAGATGGCGCTACACACTTGGCATGCCCATGATTGGTCGATCGAGCATTTCATGTGTGATGCTTATGTTAAGAATCTAAGACTTAATATTTGATTGAGGTGTTTTGTTAATATATAAATACATATTCATATTGAATCACCACACACTCACAATATGTATCATATACATACTATATCCACAAACAAAATATGCAATCATAAAATATGAGTGATGGTTATGACCACAGTAATGCAATTCTTTGGGGCCACAAAAAATTGCTATCCACCTAAGGTCAAACATCACATGTTACAACCTATAATAGAATGATGTTAGAAACAATTCGGTCGATTAATTGGACTCTTTGAGTTGACTGATTCATCCACTTGTTGGTCGAATGGCCTCTGTCAGTCATTTGACTACCTCTTGGACCAAGTAGATATCTAGACTCCTCTAGTCAGTTCACTCAATTGGCTAATTTGATCTGTATCCTCATTGGTCCTCCGATCGATTGACT
This sequence comes from Alisma plantago-aquatica, assembly GCA_963693085.1. Taxonomy (NCBI): domain Eukaryota; kingdom Viridiplantae; phylum Streptophyta; class Magnoliopsida; order Alismatales; family Alismataceae; genus Alisma; species Alisma plantago-aquatica. Next base: position 837,482,080 of record OY856412.1, on the reverse strand, counting down.
CGACTCCTTCCTGGTGCTAAACATTTTCTCTTTTGCTGAAATAGAAATTAAAACCAATCCTAATGTGAATTACATTGTAAAAGGTGAAACCTCGAGTTATATTTGAGGGGAGTATATGGAGGAAAGCATTAGCTTAAATATGGAGAGAGAGATAGAGATAGAGATAGATAGAGAGAGAGAGAAACTTAGTATGAAACCAAATTTAGAAGGGAGAAAATAAATCATTCAACCATGCACACACATCTAGGGGTATTGGTCCTAGCCACACTTACATCCACGATCAAAATGATTATTAGGGTGACACATATAATTTGCATATATATCATATCATATATATAGGATCTATGGGAAATTTCCTAGCATATGTGGTACATTAATCATTTAAATATTCACAATGCATGTGATAAAACAAATGATAAAACCAAAAACCAATCATATCAATTAAATCCCAAAATGTAGTAAATTGATGTGGCTCTGATACCATTGTAGGGATATAGGGGAACAAAGATGGCAGGAGAAACCAAAATGCCATATTCCCTATAAACCATTGGATCATGTAATCAACTATGAATGACAAGTAAGGTACAAGTCACATACCTGGTCATGGAGCAAGTCGAACAATAGTCCCTGTAGAGTTTTGCTTCTTTCTCAAGCGTCACTCAGATGATAGTGGGTGACAGTCTCCTACTGTAGTACCAAAATAGTGTTTGACGATGCCTTCTTAGCATAATGGAAATGACCTCCATGCCTCTATGTTGTCCATGTGGACCACCGAGAACTCCACATTGTTCTTGTAGAACCGGTGGGAAGGAGTTGTGGCTCTGTGTTGTCAATGTGCCAGTGTTGACTTTTCTCTCCTTTGGTTATTTCTCCCTTTTATGAGTAAGACACCTTTGACTTTGATGTTAAAAGAACATTGAGATGAGGAGTATTTGTGCTGAGAGCCTTGGACAACCCCCCCACCCCCATATAGGATTGGATGGAGTAGGGTTTTCTACAAACATGAGGACATGATGGGTCGTATTTCATGAATTTTTCAGCTATTGCAAACCACCTATTGATCAACTAGACTCTTGGTTGGTTGAGTGGTGTGCCAGTCGGTCGACCGAACACTCCAATCAATCGATTGGCTATTTTTCATGTTCATAAAGTTATTGGATTTTAATGTGACGAGTAATGCACATCATGAAGTCAGCATCATTTCCTTGATCTAGTCCTACTGATGGTCCAGTCAGTCGACTAGCCACTACAATTGATTTACTGGCATTCCCAGTCGGTCGACTAGACACTCCAATCAGCCAACTGTCAGCCATTGTTGTTTAACTTGAGTACCTAAACACTTTAGTAACCAAGTTAAACCATATCCATGAATAAACTCCTATTCCATGTGCATCCTATGTGTGTGACCAGAAATGTCCCAAATTACATTGGTAGTGAATGTCCATAACTAGGTTACGACATCACAAACAACGAGCGGTATCTATCAACGCATCATTGCTACCCAAGTAATTGGAAAGTTGGAGAATAACTTCAACCTACATCTGTGATCAGTGTTATCATGAACATATAATTCCTCTCTCTCTCTAATATCCAGATTAAACTCAAGGATCATCATTCTCTTAGTATACAATCCATGTTCCATGAACTAGAGCATACTGTATGAGATGCATGCCAGTTTATATATCACATATTGACTCACATGAGTATGGACATATGTTTCTTAGTCTCTCTTATCAAGTGTCCAGGATATCAACTCTTGTAGGAGGGATAAATCCCTTCTATATCACTCACAATCAATCCCCATGTGTCGAAATGTGCCTAAGCACCACCTTTATTGCAACTCTTATTCAAGGTCACATTAGATGGTGTCAAAGTACATCAAACAACATGTGATGAGTGTAGTGACTTTAGGTCTAAGAACCAATATAACCACTATCACTTTAAGAAAGTATTTTGACTACCATGACATGGTCTCCATGTAGCATTCTCAAGGTGGGTCTATCCGCTACACTGTTTTATAACAAGTACACATGTATTTGACTTGATATTGTATGTGATGACTAATGAGACTCTATCATCAGTCAAACCACATTCTCATCTTTTGTATTACTTTTATCTATTTTGCTTCCATAGTAATATCCAACTAGGGTCATTACAAGAAGATATGTACTCTTACCATACATATGATCTCATTGTTCAGGTCTTCAATATGAAGACATATGTCATCAAGTCTGATCATTCTTTAGACATATAACATGTCAGGGTCATTATCTCATTACCGAGACAAACACGATAGACAAAATTACCTTTATTATTATCAAATCGAGTATATGATGCCCCATTACAATCATCATATGATTGTCTCTCTAGGCATAAATACCAGCACTCCCCTCCATTAGAGAACAACACTTGTCTGTGGGGGGAATCAATATTTGCGGATTGGTGTGCCTACAAGATGCACACACTTTGGATTACAAATTTATAAGACCCTAAGAAGGAAATGCTCAGATACACAAAGAAATACTACCCTGCAAGTGCACATGATCATATCACTATATAGGAGTAGGAAAGTTGGAGGTCAATCCTCAAAGAGAGAAGGACACTAGAGTTGAGTTAGTTTTTGGATACATTCCTATTGTGGAGTCTAGGTTTGAAGGTTTTTAACTTGCTTTGGTTTTATTAAACTAAGTGGTTAAAGTGAGAAATTAAAGGAAAACAAGAAGCAAACCGTAAGTTAACCCTAGGAATTTTTTCTTATTTATAAGGAAAGGTGAAACAAGCAACTAAAGAGAAATTTGAGCTAAGGAAAAAAAAGCAAGATCTCATTCTAACACTACATTAGCAAAGTGATCCTATTTAACTAGCTAGGGATATCAGTGAACTAGACTATGCAAGAAACTACACTATACTATCAAATTAGCTACTAGGGAAGAAAGAACTAAATTACTAACTAACTTGCTTAAGCAAGAACAAAGGAACACTAACTGCTCTAGCAATACCTATCTATAAAGAACAAGGCAATTAACTAAGGAAGCAAGTAGAGCAACTAACTCAGCAAGCATTAACTAGCAAGGAAGCAATTCGAATTTATAGCAAGTTATAGAGTTGTGAGCCGTTTGGGGGGATGTGAGTAGAACCTAGGTTGTGGGTATTAACATGCAAATAATACTCATTCATTTATATTCTTAAACCAAACAAAAACAATGGATGCTATAGAATTACCCTAAACTACTAGTTGTCAATGGGTGAAATAAGGTGTATATGAAGGGGAACAACACCCTAGAACACCATATCCAACCTTGTGAGACTTCATTAGACTTGTGTTTAGGTGGAATTCTATTAGGCTCTAACAAGTCTAGGTTTCTAGAGTATGGGTTCTTAGTGAAATCGGGGGCTAAGAGTAAGAACGTAGGGTGGAAATGAGGATATCTCAACACACATCACCTACCATCTAGCCTTTAAATAGCTCCAAGCCAATTGCATTAAGTTCCTCTTGACTACCTACTTAGATCTCACACCTAGAATTAGGAGAGGGATATGTATATGGGAAAATAGGGTGGTAGCTAGGGATTCACTAGTTGGACATAGGAGCAATCCTAAAATAGCCACACACAAGCCATTCTCTCCTAGAGTCTAGGTGGTTTCAAGCACAAATTAATAGGAAATCCATGTTTTTAAGCACAAACCACAAGATAAAGTTATGGAAATATAAACAAAAGCGGAATACAATCAACACAAAATGAAATTATATAGCATACAATTTATTTTTCCCCAACATGGTATCAAAGTCACATTTTAGCCCCAAACGGCCCACCTAAGGGGCATAGAGGGAAAAAGAAGAAGAAGCAGAGAGAGGATAGCCATGGAATCTCATGAAAGATCTCTTATTATTCATCCCTAGTGGCAAGAGCACATCCTTGTCCCTCAAAGGTTGTTGGATGACATGAAAAGATGTGTGGAAGTAGCCTAAACCCTAGAAAACTAGGGTTTTGAGGCAAGGGAAGGTGGAAATGGACTGGGAGTAGGTGGCAGTAGGTGGGATCTCAATGGAAATGCTAGGGAAACTAAAAGGTGGCTAAAATGTAGATAATCTCGTGCTCTAGCTGCCACTCATGTATATATAGGTGGTAGGGAAGCACTAGGTTATGAGGGGGCAAATATGGGGAAACCGGTGAAGAAGATAAGTATGGTTTTTCTTCTAGCATGATTGTGTGGGGAAGCACTACCGTGGTGAGTAGAGGGTGGAACGGTTGTGCTAGGATGTAATGGGTGTGCTACTGGATGTGAGTTTTGTAGTTAAAAATTGGGGTTTGTTGGCTTGGTAGCATGGTTGTACATCATGGTTGTGGTGGCGGCTAGGTAGCTCGACCATGGTGGGTACCAAGACTATGTCAGGTACCCCGACCCTGTTGGGTAGGTGGTAGAATGTCCATGGTGGACACCATGGCCGTAGTGGATGGATAACAACATAGCCATGTTGGGAACCATGACTGTGGTGGATGGATGGTATCACATAGTGGTGGGAAACACAGTTGTGGTGGATAGTTGGCAGCACGGACATTGTGAACACCACATATGTGGTGTAGGGTTTGATGTAGCTACTTCAAAATTGAGATTTACCCTATGAAATTCATTGGAATCACAATTGTTGTGTCACCACAACTTTGTTGTGGGCTTTTGCTTGCACTTTGATCTTCAAGTTTGCAATCTTTGGATTTTTTTTCTCTAAGTTGACCCTTAGCCACGAGGTGTTGGTTGGGGAAGTTGTTGGACCTTCCTTAGAGTCCTCCATGGATGAAGGAACCCTAAGATCATCATCCTCATCTCAAGTCCACCCAAAGCATGGTCTAAGTGCCTAAAAATATGAAAAGAACATTCATAAGTGCATTTGATAGTAATGAGCATATTCACAAAAATAGCATGCATTCTAACTTGTTTAGATGTGATTGATTTACAAGAAGACACAAGATGAACACCTAAAATAGGGATACATCAGAGATCTATAATTGTGCATTTCCCACTACACAGGGTTGGGGATATGGCCTATTAAATCTAGGAGACAAGGCTCTAGCCAATATTTGAACTTGAAGCTTGGAATCGTCATCCTCTTATGTAATAAAATAAATAATTAAGCCAAAAATAAATCCTATTTATTAATCCCAAAACATAATAAATTGGCATGGCTCTCATACCACTTCATGGAAATAGGGCGACAGAGATGGAAGTGGAAACAAAAAATCTTCCAATATTCCCCATAAAACAACAGATCACATTGACAACTATGAATGAGAAGAAATCTAATGAACTAAAATCCATGTGTAATCCTTAGTTAGCCTTTTCCTAAGCTTTTCCTTTTATTTCTGTCCTTGATGTTGAATTGGTGGAAATTATAAAGGTTTGGTGTACATTTGTTCCCTATATTTGACTTTATAAGGATTTATGCATAAATACCTCAGTAAAAGTTTACTGATGGGTTTAATTTGCAAATTATCCCTTAAGAGGGATAAGGATAAAATAAAATCGATCTAGAAGTTTCTTTCACGCTTTTGTATGAGAAAAAGAAAAGAAAATCTTAAAACTAAAATAATGTGACATTAAATGAATTATTTTTCAATTAAGTGAAAATAAGATTAGATTGCCAAAAATCCATAAAAGAGTAACTCAAAAGATAATCCTAAGTCCAAATTCATTTTCTTTGAGTACAAGTTTGCTTGAGAGATAAGTTTCACATTTTTTGGAAAATTAGTAAGTATCGTTGTATTAATTTAATGGGAAAATAGGAGATAACTCAAAAATATAAAAAAAAATCATTAATGACTCCAAAAGTAACAATTGATGCCAAATTCCATATCTACACATTAAGATATGCCTTTGGGTGAATTTTCACTCAATTTGGAGAATATTTGATTAAAAGGTACATTTAGGAGAGAGAAAGTGTGTAGAATCTTCAAAATATAAAATAAATGTACAAACAAATCCAACATGTAAATTTATGGCAAATTCATATCCAAGGCACTTAAGGTGATGTGTATGTGAAGTTTCATCAAAATTGGAGAATCTTATAACCATTAATGATGGAGGAAAGAGAAAATAAGATTTGATTTATTTAACACATTAAAAGTTCTCAAAAGGCAAATTTAATTACATATTCGGATCCTCATATCAAAAATGGTCTAGGGGCCAATTTTCATTTAATATGGAGCATGTTTGCCCCCTCAAACAAGGAGAGAGAAAAAGGGAAAATAATGCATAAATACACTATATTCTAATATGATTGGGAATTTGATTTATTTGTCACAATTTGACTTTGACTCACACGATCATAACTGTTGGATCCATGATCCAACGTCCTTTGGATTATCTTCTAGATCCTATCGTCATGGCAACAAGGACCAAATTATGTGGATTTTATTTTCTTGATTACTCGCTCGTTTCTTGATCAAATTTCATGAAATCTTCTCTAAACAAATCCAAATAAGAAATTGTACCTAATGATCCCTTGTTTTCGTGTTTTCATGGAGAAATCAATCCCGAAACCTTGCTTTGTTTCTCAACCTTGTCTGTAGATACCAGTACCCAAGTCTTCCCTAGCCCTCTTGCAACTCCTCTCACCCTCCAATTGCTCGTGTTCTTACATCCTTGCTTGTCGGTGTTTGAATTTTGATCTAGGGCTTGCGACGGACCGTGCTCGTTCTCCTCGACACCTCGGTTCAAATTGGTTGGTTCTTCAGGTTCATACTACTCCCCTCTTTCTTTTCCTACTCTTGTATTAGAGTTTGATCACATGTAGAGAATTCACTCAAAATTAGCCTAAGATGCTCGCGGCCATGGCTTATGAGCCGAGGAAGGGGACAATCCCCTTGGTCAAATGACCACTCTGCCCTCGCCGTTTTCCTCCTTTCTTCTCTATTTTCTCGTGAGGTCTTTTCTATCTTTTGGTTCTTTTTCTATCCACATTGATGGAGGACGAGTCAGCGTGGACTGCTGACTTGGTGCCCATGGTTGGTCCAAGTCATGTGGTTTGCCTCTCTCTCATCCTCTCTTCCTATCTATCGCAATGAATTTGTTGACGTGGCACTTTCTGATTGGTTCAATTAGGAACAATCATATATTTTATTCCTTTGTCCAAAAATTAAAAGAAAATATGTTTTGGAATCAGAAAATCTAAGCTTTCTAAAAATGAATTTAATACATAAAAATCATCAAAAATGTACTTTAATCATCATAACACCAAAACTAACAAAATTATATGTTTTCTTAATCAAGAGAACCTAATAAGATCAATGATGATATTTTTAGAGTCTAAATCGAGGTTTTATTCAAAAATTCCAAAAGTTAGGGTTTCTTTACCTTAATGCATATATAAAACCCTAATATATGATTATACAATGAAAAGAGGAAAAGTTGGCTTTGGACTCAATTAAAATGAAAGGGAAGTAATTGGATTTCATTAAGAAACGTATGTGCTTTCCTTACAGCTAAGTTGGGAATAATTGCAAACACTGACCTAGTTTTCCTAATGAGGCATTTATGAAACCCTAATTCTCTTTTGTTAATTCCTTTGCTATATTTGCCTCAAAAATCAGTTTTGATATTTATTTCTTGGGTCTTGTAACTCGCTTCCATGTTTCTATTATTTGATTCTTATACTTGCCGTAGTTATTTAGCGTGTTGATTTTATTAGACTATTTAACTAGTGTAATGGTGTTTATGTACAACCACCCATAGATAGGGCATGCATAAATTTGTCTAGGGGAATGTGTTACTCTTCCTGATATAAAATATTTGTAGGTGACTGGAATGTGTTACTCTCCCTCACCTATTGGTTGAGGTTAAGTAGGTGTCTCAACCCTACATAGTTTAGGTAGTCAATATTAATCGTGCATGCAAAATTTTACTATTTTGTTATGGCAAGCATCTTTTTATTTATGCCTCATACTTTTGACCATCTTCATCTTAGGATGGAATCTTAGCCTTACTTTCCATGTTTTTTCTTATCTTTTATCCTTGTTCATTATCACTGAGACATACCTTGTTTCTTTCTTTTGTTGGGTGCTTTCCCAACCACCCAGGGTTAGATCAAGGTGTTGAACAAGGCCAAGGTGACAAAGTTCAGGAGTAGATTCAAGTTTTTCTATTAAGGATGACTAGGTTGCTTATTTCTAGATCCTATAGTTTCTTTTTAGTTTTTCCTTTTCAAAGAAACTCATGTAGTGAAATGAGTTCAAAAATCAATGTAATAACTTAGTTTCTTTTCCGCTGATATTAACATTTTACATGTATCTGAAACATGCTTATTTACTTGGATTATTATGCATGCATTCCACAATGTTTATTATTTTTGAAAAAATGTAGATGTTTTGTATTTCCTTTAAATTTTAGTAAGGAAGTGATCTCAACTCTTTACAAGAAAGGTGAAAGGTATATACTTGGTTCTAGATCAAGTCCAAAGATAGTACCTATAGAGTTGTGCTTCTTTCTCAAGCAGCACCCAGATAGCAGTCGGCGATGGCCTCCTGGTGTAGAACCAAGATGGTGGTTGACGTTGTCCCCTTAGAGAAGAGGAAACAGCCTCCACACCTCTATGTAGTCCACGTGGACCACTTGGAACTCCACGTCATTATTCTAGAATCGGAGCAAGGAGTTGTCCCTTCATGTTGTCAACGTGCTAATGTTGACTTGTCTCCCCTTTGGCTATCTCTCCCTTTTATGAGTAAGACGCCTCTTGCTCTCATGTTACTACAATGTTGAGATGAGGAGTATTTGTGCTGAGAGCCTTGGACACACCCCCACCCTTTATATAGGAGTGCATGTGTTAGGGTTTCCACAAACCTGAGGATATGATGGGACAAATTTCATGAATTTTCAATAGGTGTGAACTGCCAGTCAATCGACTAGACTCCCAATCGATCGACCAGACACTCCAGTTAGTCAATTGGCTATTTCTCCTATTCACAAAAGTGTTGGCTTTTAATGTGAAGACTAATGCATGTCATGACGTTAGCATCAATTCCTTGATCCACTCCTACTTAGTGATCGTATAGTCAGTCAACTGGACACTATTTGATCGACTGACACTCCCAGTCGGTCGACTGAACACTCCAATCAGCCAACTATCAGTAGTGTTGTTTTATATTAACTAAACACTTTTGTAACCAAGTTAAACCTTATGAATAAACTCCAATTCTAGGTGCATCCTATGTGTTTGAATCTATAGGTCCCAAGTTACATTGGTAGTAAATATCCATAACTAGATTACGACATCACAAACAATGAGTGGTATCTAGCAATACATCATTTCTACCCTAGTAATTGGGAAGTTGGAGAACAACTTCAACCTACATCAGTGATCAGTGTTATTGTGATAGTATAGTTCCTTTATCTCTGATATCCAAATTGAACTTGAGGCATGGAATCACCATCCTCTTAATATATAATACATGTTTCTTGAACTAGAGTAGATTGTATGAGATGCATGTAAGTTCACATATCACACATTGACTCACTGATTATGTCCATACATCTCTCAATCTCTCTTATCAAGTGGTCAGGATATCAAATCTTATAGGAAGGACAAATCCCATCTATATCCCTCATAGTGGCCCCATGTGTCACAATATACCTGAGCACCACCTTTACAGAAACCCTGATTTAAGGTCATGCTATATGTTGTCAAAGTACATCGAGTGACATGTGATGAGTGTAGTGACTTCAGGTTTAAGAACCACTATTACTTTAAGAGTTTATTCTGACTACCATTACATTGTCTCCATGTATCACTCTCAAAGTGGGTCTGTCTGCTACACTATTCTATAGCAAGTACCCATGCATTTGACTTGATATCCTATATCATTACTAATGAGACTCTATCATCAGTCAACACACATTCTAGTCTTATGTATTACTTTTGTCTATTTTACTTCCACAACCATATCTGACCTAGGGACATGACAAGAATGTATGTACTCTTATAATACATATGATCTCATTGTTCATGTCCTCAACCTGAAGACATATGTCATCAAGTAACATCATTCTTTAGACATCTACCATATTTGTTTCATCATCTCATGACTGGGACAAACATAATAGACAAAACTACCTTTATTATTATCCAATCAAGTATATGATGCTCCATCACAAACATCTTATGATTGGCTCTCAGAGCATAAATACCAACATCCCCTCCTCTCTATTACAGACAAGACTTTTTCTGTAGGGGTAATCAATATTGAGGGAGTGGTGTGCCCACAAGACACACACTTGGGCTTACAAATTTATAAGACCCTAAGATGGAAATGCACATATACACAAAGAAATACCAGCTCACAAGTGCACGAGATCATATCACAATATAGGAGCAAGAAAGTTAGAGGTCGATCCTCAAGGAGAGAGGGGCACTAGAGATGAGCTAGTTTTAGGCTAGGTTCCTAATGTGGAGTCTAGGGTTGAATGATTTTAAGTTGTTTAGGTTTGATTACTCTGATTGGTTAAAGCAAGAAATAAAGGAAAATAATAAGAAAAACCTAAGTTAACCCTAGATGTTTTTGTCTAATTAATAAGTAAAGGCGAGATAAGATAGAAAAGAGCAATTTGAGCTAAGGAAAACAAAGCAAGATCTCATTCTAACACTACACTATCAAAATGATCCTATTTAACTACCTAGTGATAGAAATGAACTAGACTAAGTAAGAAACTACACTAGACTAGAAATTATCAACTAAGGCAAGCAAAGAACTAAATGACCAACTAACTAGATAAAGAAAGAAAAAATGGACACTAAATACTCTAGCAAGACCTAGCTATAAATAACAAGGCAATTAACTAAGGTAGTAAGTACAACAACTAAGTAAGTAAGCATTAACCAGCAAGGAAGCAATTTGGGTTTATATCAAGTTATAGATGTGTGTTTCATTTGGGGGAATGTGACTAGAACCTAGTTTGGGAGTTATAACATGCAAATAATGCTCATTCATTTATATTGTTAAGCCAAGCAATAAGATAGATTCTATAGAATCACCCTAAACTACTAGTTTGCATTGGGTGGAATAAGGTGTGTGAAGGGGAACTACACCCTAGGACACCCTATTCAACTTTGTGAGGCTTAATTGGACTTGGGTTTAGGTGGAATTCTATTAGGATCTAGCAAGTCTAGGTTTCTAGAGTAGGGGTTTTTAGGGCAATCAGGGGCTAAGGGTAATGATGGAGGGTGGAAATGAGGATATCTCACCTCACATCACCTATGATCTAGCCTTCAGATAGCTCTAAGCCAATTGAATCAAGTTCCCCTAGACTAGATACTTAGATCTCACACCTAGAATTAGGAGAGGAGACATGTATGTGGGAAGATAGGGTGTTTTCTAGGAATCCACTAGTTGGACCTAGAAGCAATCCTAAAATAGCCACACACAAGCCATTCTCTCCTCGAGTCTAGGTGGTTTCAAGCACAAATTAATAAGCAATTCATGTCTTTAAGCACAAACCGCAAGATAAAGTTACAAGAATATAGAAACAAAGTGGAATACAATCAACACTAAATGAAATTATTTAGTTTACAAGTTATTTTCCCCCAACATGGTATCAAAGTCACATTTTAGCCCCAAACAGCCCACCTAAGGGGCTAAACTACTCATAGAACAAAAAAGGGAAAAAGAAGAAGAACTAGATGGATGATAGCCACAAAATCTAGTGGAATCTCTCTTCTTCTTCACCTCTAGAAGAGACAGCTTGTACTCCTCCCTCCAAGGTGGTTGGCTGGCATGAAAAGGTGAATGGAAGTAGCCTAAACCCTAGAAAAGTAAAGTTTTGAGGTAGGGTATGGTGGAAATGGAGTGGGAATATGTGCCAATGGGTAGGAGCTCAATGGAAATGCTAGGGAAGTTAAAGAGTGGCTAAAAGGTATATAAGCTCCTGCTCCATCCACAACCCATGTATTTTTAGGAGGTAGGGAAGCACTAGGTTAAGTGGGGGCAATATGGGAAATTTAGTGAATAAAATGACTAGGGTTTTGCTGGTAGAACGACCATGTTGGGAAGCACTGTCGTGGTGAGTAGAGGGTGGAACTGTCATGCTAGGATATAATGGGTGTGCTGCTGGAGGTGAGTTTTATAGTTAAAAGGGACATGAAGGCTCATTAACATGATTGTGCATCATAGTTGTGGTGGTGTCTAGGTAGCATGACTATGATGGGTATCATGACTGTGTTGAGTACCATGACCTTGTTGGGTAAGTGGAAAAATGACCATGGCCGTGGTGGATGGATGGAAACATAGTTATTTGGGCACCATGATCGTAGTGGATGGATAGCAAAACAATAGTGGTGGGAAACACGGTCGTGGTGGATAGTTGACAACACAGTTGTGGTGGACACCACAAACATGGTGTAGGGTTTGTTGTAGCTACTTCAAAATTGAAATTTTCCCTGTGAATTTGTCACTGGAATCATAGTTGTTTTGTGTCACCATGACTATGTTGTGAGCTTTTTCTTTCACTTTGAACTTCAAGTTCAAAATCCTTGAAGTTCTTTACTCTAAGTTGAACCCTAGCTACTAGGGGTAGGTTAGGGAAGCTCTTAGACCTTCCTTAGAGTCCTCCATGGCTGAAGGAACCCTATGATCATCCTCCTTCTCTTACTTCCACCAAAGCATGGTCTAAGTTCTGAAAAAATATGCAAATAATGTCCATAGGTGTATTCGATAGTAATACACATATTGAGTGAAATAACATGCATTCTAACTTTTCAAATTTATTAAAGTACAAGAAAACATAAGATGAAGACCTAAAATAGGGCTACATCAGGGTTGGGAGATATGATTCACTAAATCTAGGATCCAAGGCTCTAGCCAATATTTGAATTTGCACCAATGTACAAATCCACCTTTCATTCAATTATTCAATAATATTCAATATTCAAATTAATTATTGTGACCTTCAAGAGGAGGAAAAGGCTAATAACAAATTGGGTTCATCACTTGCTAACATTATATGAATGGAGTTAAAGAGGGACAAAATAACTCAAAAGTTGAAATAGAAAATTTGTACCTCAAGAATTCCAAGTTTACACATGCTACAAATTGACCAATTGGTGAAGATAAAGCTAAAAAGTATAAAAATATTTCCATTAATTTGCTTGGAATCACATGTTTAGTTTCTACTATTTATGACTAGATCCTTCCATTTTGAATTATCGATCCATATTACTAATCTATTATCTCCCATTTTGGCTTTTAGACCATTTTTACTTCTAAAATCTATGTTTAGTCATATGAGTAGAAATGTGTATGTTTACCTATCTTTGTGAGTTTTAATACACATTCCTCAATTTCAGGTCTTATAATGAGGATATAGTTTATCACAATTGTTGAAATTTCTAGTTTACTACTCATGCACTTATGAAGGATATATATAAACATATACATTAATAGTAATGTGACAACTATTTGCATAGTTAACTAACTAGGCTATATTGTCACTATACATATACATAACATAATCTAATCTACTATATGATATATATGGACTAACTGGTTTTCTAAAAGTATAAATGATACACAAATTATAGTTTTATTATAACACTAATACATATACCTCTTATGTGTACTAGTAAGGTCATATTCATCGATCAATGGGCCCAACTGTTGTAACCACTAGGTTTATTAGAGCAATAGTCTTAGATATTATTATGATTTAGGTTTATTTCCTTTTCTACTAACCTCTACATAATTGATATACAAGAATAAAGGGGTTACTAACATGTGGAAGATTGATTTCTTCCACACCATTTTTCCATTTGAAAGGTAGTTAGAATTGCTTCATTTGGTTGTCCTAGGTCAAATAGATATGACCCAATTTTGGAAGTAGCCCTCATTTCCCATAGTATATTGTGTCTGTGGCCTTTAGAACATGATCATCTCCCAAGATAGTGACATACTTCCATGTCCTGGTCGCAGGAATCACTACAAGGACTTAAGGTGTGCCTTTTTGGTAGGGTGAGAAAGAGAAGACATGCTGCACGTCGCACAAAATTCTTGCAAGTTGAAGGATTAATGTTGATATTGTTACAACCTGATCCAATCTTATCTGGTAATCATAAGAGTTAAACATAAACCTAGTGATAAGTATGTCTTAAAAGTACTTAGTTACCTTACGCTTAATTATAGTCTTAATATTTAAATCAAGTTTTGATGTATAGTTGTAGTGAAATTAATCATGAATCCATAGAATGAAGTATGATCAAAATTGGAGTCAAAATGGTTAAGTTATATACTTTTTAGTCTTCAATAGGATTTCTAGCAGTTGTCAATCAAAAGTTTTTCCTTTAATTGTCAATCAAAAGTTTAGAGGTTGAAGGTGGAAGGCTATAAGGTCGATGTTATTTTCTATTTAATTAGCAGAACCATCAATGCAAAAAATGATGTTTTTCCCTAATCATATGTAGGTCGAAGGTTTTGGTCAACTGACAGATTTTGCTGAGTGTTGAAGTACCAAAGGTTTCACTGAGAAATGTCTTATGATGGACTTGTGGAAAGGGCACCTTTCGATGAATTTTGTGGAAGGATCGCCTAGTGAAGGTCTTGAAGAGTTAACCTTTTCATGGTTTGTTTGGATGACAACTGAAGGTTTTTCTGGATAGTGTGTTTAGAATATTTGGTAGAGTAGGCACCTACTAATGGATACACTATAGTAGAGGGTGACAATTAGCGGTGTGTCTACCGAAGGCGTCTGCCGATGAAACAACAATCGAAGGTAGCAACCCTAGGTTTGCTGCTTTTGATGGTTTCCCTACGTGCCTCCCAATTGCAAGATTCTTAGATCTCTATATATAATTGATGGAAACTAATGGAATCGAGTAAGATAACTCTATATTTAGATCCTTGTCCACTTAATAACCCTAAGTTTATGGTGAGAAGCAATCACAGAGGCGAATTGAAGGATAATGATGAGGAAGACAATATGTTCGATGAAAATTGAAGGTTTCCTATACCTTTTGTTTTGGTAAGAAGTTTTTATCCATAGATGTTCTCTTCTTTCTACATCTCTATTCTTGAAGATATCTATCCCATTAATAGAAGGTTTTAGTTAATCTTTGTCCTTCATCTTCTATCTCAAGCATGTTTTCTTCGAGGTCAACAAACCTATTGGCAGACTGTTAGGATGAGTTTTGGTTGAAAACTCAAATCAGATCTGGACATGATAGATTTAGGGATTGTTTGATATCAAAAGCAGGATGACTGAGCTACATCACATGCATGAAAGTTAAAAATCACATTCTAATGTTTATTTACAATATATAAATTTGAAATAAATATTTTTGAGCTAATTTTTACTCATGAACTATTAGAATGAAATTATTGTAGATGCATAGAAATTTTCCATTGAAGAAAAAATGTTGATCAGTATAATTTATGATATGATGTTTATACAATCATCTATTGTTTTATGCCTTTTTACCATTAAATTAATGGTATGGTGAATTTAGAGGCACCGGAACTCAGGCTTGGCCTAATCCCGAATCTAAAGAGTTGAACTATGATTTAAGAAGAATCTTGATATTTTCCTTTTACCTAATGAATAGTGTGAATATTTTTAAATGTCTAGCTGATGATAAGAGGGTAATATTAGTATTGATAAATATGCCATTTGGACAAATTAAATATCATTTGACGATAGATTCCCTTAACATTGTAGAACCCTTCATAGGAGGCTTGCACTAAGGGGAGGAAATTTGCTTCTAAGGATAAGTTTACACCGAGATACCCAAATTGCACCAAATTAGGATGTGAGGTCTAGGCCAGTGAGGGAAGACACCTTATGATAGAGTGGTATCCAATAATAATTGGAGATGTAGGTGGTACCAGTGATTCCTGCCAATGGTTATCTTCAACATAATTTATGCAGAGTAAGCTAGAGTACTTTGACTCTCTACTTGAGTACCTAGATTTAGAGGAGTTTAGATATCAGACCACTCCCTTTAGCCACTGAGAGCAACACATGGAGAAACCCGATGCAGATAGGGTTGTTAGAGATTTCAGGCTTAGATTCCCAGGTATTCTTCTTATTTTTATAAAGTGAATCAGAACTTGCTATGATGCTTCCAAATAGTGTGGTACACATCATGTGGGTCCAAACATTAATTAATTGGATTAAAGGAACCAATGGATATTTAATATTTACCTTGATCAGATTTTATCAATACTCATGCTTTGTTAAAATATCAAGTTAGTTTCATTGCTTGTATAATTTGCTTGTACCCTAAAAAGAAAATAATTCTCAACTTATTTATCATGGTTGTCTATTGATTTTCTATGCACAGGTCTAGTATCTCATCAATATACTAAAACATGTTTCATGTAAAGGACCAGCTCCGCTAGAAGCCAGCTTTTATGAACAAGTAGTTACATTAGTTAGTCAGTCTCTTATCCTTCCAAAATAGAGATCTTATGAACAAGTAGTTACACTAGTTAGTTGGTCTCTTATCCTTCCTTAAGATCTTGGGAATGAGAGAATGAGAGAAGAGATATATTTGTAATAATATGTACTCGATGTATATTAAGTGATAATTTTTTATTTTATGTAAAAGTCAAACTTTTTTGTAATTGTTTATGTTTTTCTTAAGGAATATGTTATCTTACAATATTATCATGACGTTTCAATGGTTCTATTTGTTTAAAAAAAATATAAGGTTGATTTTTAGTTATTAATTAAAAGTTAATGTATAGTTTAATCCCTCTTTGTAGACCTAAACCCTTTTAGTGGGTTTTAGTCATGTCAACTTTTAGTAAAATAGGTTTGAACTTAGGAATTTGAGCCTTAGTTGAGAAAGAGGCAAAAAGAGACCAATAGGTTAGGACGTTTTCCTCTCTAAGTTGCAATTTTCTAACATATCTGATCTATTATGGCTTATGCAAATGGCAAGAAGAGGACCTGGTCTTGGTAAGGAACAAGCTAAGAGCCATTATGACCCTCACCCTCAAGCAATGGATCAAGGATCTGTCTTCTTAGAAATCGAAGAAAAGTATAAGATGGATGGGAGGGCCTCATCTTTTAGCAAGGACCTAATGAAATCCTATGAGATGGTGAAGAAGCTTGGTGGGACTAAGATTTTTGGAACTACATATTGTGCTATGGTAGACGTGTTGCTTTGATAGCTGGAAAAGGTCTTCCACTTAAAGGAGCTAATAAAAGACAAGCAGATCAATCATTTTGTCTATCTACTCAAAGGAGATGTTGAGTTGTGGAGTGGAAGACAAGAGGAGGAATACAATGATGACGTGGAAGGATGTTGTAGATGAGTTTCACCGTAATAATTTCCTCCTACCTTCTTAAATGACAAGAATAGGTAGTTAGAGAATATTAGATAGGGAAACATGTCAATTGGAAAATATGAGGCATATTTCTCAAGGTTGGGTAACTTTTGTCTTCAGCTTGTACCTAATGATGAAGATAAATGTAGGATATTCCAAGGTTCTTTGAAATATGATTAGACATACCATATCAACTATTACATGAAGAAATAGAGAAAATTTAAATAATTTGTGGACACAACAAAATGTATTGACGAGTTAGTTAATACGGACAAGAATTCTGAAGGTAGGAAAAAATCTGGTATTTTAGTAGAGGAGGATAGAGCATTGGTGGATATAGATGAGGTGGAGGTTGCTTTTCCAAGATAGGAAGAGGTATTGGTTCTTTTGGAAGACAAGGATCTATCTCTTCATATAGTGGAATAAGGTCCAATTCTAGTAGATGAATACACCACCTAGGTGCAGGACATCATATAGGTCTTCAAGATCATCTGTATTAGTGACTAGTCTGTAGAGATAAGGTACAACTATTCACCACCTAGGTGCACAACATTATATAGGTCTTCAAGATCATCTATATCAGTGACATGTCTGTAGAGATAAGGTACAACTATGTGTGACAACTGTGGTAAGACATATTTTTTTCAATGTTGGGGAGTTGATGATCAGACGTGTTATTATTGTGGACAGATGGAAAACATTAAGATAGACTACCCAAAGCTTCAATTTATACATGAACAGAGGTCACCATTACAATTTTAGACTTCTCTAAGGTAGGATGTAGTTGGAGGGGCAAGCTCTTTAGTGGTTTCAGGCTCTAGAGGGGGAGCACCCAGTACTAGTAGTGGTTAGCAAGGACAAAGTGGCAAAGGGAGATCTATAGGATGCTTCTCTATAACAACCGTTTGAAGGAGCAGTATCTCCTACAGTTATTACAAGTGAGATGATTCTTTTTAATAGAATATCATTTGTATTTTTGATAGATCCTAGTTTGTGGCAATCTTTTAATTAGAAATGAACAAAGTGGATTGAATCTGTTAACTCATAGTTTATATTATTAATTTTTGTTAAGAGTATCATTAGGGGAACCAACAGATGTGATAGAAGTATGTTACAGATGTCTTTTGAATTTTAGTGGGTATACCGTAGCAATTAATTTCAAACCCTTAGACATTAATTCTTTTCAAATAATTTTGGGTGTGGATTGCCTTGACACATACCATGTCCAATTAGATTCTTAGAATTAAAGAGGCTATCTTTTAGCAAGGTGGCTTTTCATGTATCTCCAGTAGAGATAGAAAAGTCTTACCCACATGCATAATATCAACTGTTGTAGCTGGTACGATTATGAGAAAAGGGTGCACAGACTTT
This sequence comes from Alisma plantago-aquatica, assembly GCA_963693085.1. NCBI lineage: Eukaryota > Viridiplantae > Streptophyta > Magnoliopsida > Alismatales > Alismataceae > Alisma > Alisma plantago-aquatica. The sequence continues at coordinate 837,463,406 of OY856412.1, read as the reverse complement.
TTAGCTCATGTTATAGATGTGAAGACTGAGAAAATAATAGTTAATATAGAGGATGTTTGAGTAGTAGTGAGTTCCTAGACTTTAACCTGATGAATTACCATGTTTACCTCCAAAGAAAGATGTTGACTTTGAACATAGATTCTACTTGGCAGTCACCCAACAGTATTACTGGCTGAGAGAATGGCACCTGCAGAATTTAAGGAGTTTAAAACTCAACTGCAAGAGTTATTTGGTAAGGGTTTCATTCAACCTAGTACATCACTTTGGAGAGGTCCACTACTTTTTGTGAAAAAGAAGTATGGAACTATGTGGTTATGAATAGACTACGTGCAACTCAATAAGATAACCATCAAGAACAAACAACATTTCCCTAGGACCGATGATCTATTTGATCAGTTGTGCGGAGAAACAATCTTTTCAAAGATAGATGTGACGACCCCAATTTCTACATACTTTCCTTAGTGACATATACAGATATGCGTGCACTCATATCTATAAATGTCAAAAGGGAAAATAATAGAAATCAAGATAGCCAACTAAAATCAGAGATAAGCCAAGATCAAGTTCACATCATAGCAAATAGCCACACAACATTTCATTCAGCAATGTAAGATAAAGTCATACATATTGATACTGGAGAAAGAAGAAGAATAAGTCTATGATTATTACATTGGATCTCAATCATCCTCAACATAAGCTAGGGAAAGAAATAAACTAACATCTAGCAAGAAAGAGATAAGAGGAATAGGTCTATCTAATAAATCCTCCATGCTTATTATTTGTGGCTTCAGGTACTTTGAATATGCATTGCACTTTAATCATCAATTGTTCCTTGCACCTAGAAAATACGAGAAACAAAAACATCAACAAAGTTGGTACGTGGAGTAAAAGCTATACTATGCTGGCATATAAAATACTCGAATTGAAGAAAGAGAAAGAAAACGTTACTTAAAGGCAGAAAATCAGGTAATCCCAAGTTATTAGCCTCATTTATAGTGAACATGCATTACCATGGTGGACTTAGCACATAATTGCATAAATAGTGGGCCCTTCCCCGTGTACCTTGTACTCTAGGGATCTCTCCGTATACCATGTACTCTAGGGAGGAGCTAGTCAACATTAAAGCTTTCCCTCTCTAATAGGGAGTTTAATGAACACCACTAGTAACTACAATTCACTTATATTCAGTTATGTTCTTTTATGTGCAAGGCAGTAAATAATCAATTAATCATATATTCACATCCACCAATGTATATCAATTTCATACAAACAATTACATATACTTAACATCCAGCAAAACTAGTCATATACTTATATCCACATACCTCTAATTCTCAGATCTGAATTCCACAAGTCCTAAGTTAGGAGGAAGATAGTAGATCACCTTGAAATGTAAACAAAACCCTAAGTTACTATGGATTCTCATTATTCCACATTAGGGTTTCTTATTAGGGTTTAGGTCATTTGGGGTGTCACTTGGGATACATAGGGTTCTGAGTTGGGGTCTGAGATTAGAGTCGTCCAGGTTATTAAAGGACATTTCAGTTATTAGGGTTTTCATAAATTGTACATAATAATCATGATGAGGTGAGAAAAACTAGAAATTAGGGTTCTTCTCAATTATTAAATCAACTATCTTCCTTAAGTAGGATTTCAATTAATATTATGACCAAGATCATAATTAGGATTTAAAATATTCCCAAGACAGAAATAAATCAGTTATAACCATTATTTCACAAAACAATGTATTAAAAGGTCATTAGTGATGGTTGGCCATATTTTCCAAAAAGGGTTCAGATCCAGGTCATGATTATATTTTATTTAGATAGCTTGGATTTTTCTGATGAAAATGGTATATTGGTCTGATATTTATTGATATTCCTATCATTTTCTAGAATTTTCTAAAATCTGACCAATCAGGAAAATTCTAAAGAAATAAAACGAAAATAAAAAAAGAATTTGCGAGTTCTGCCTCACGGATCATGCGAGGGATCCGATCAGCTGGACCCTCTCACTGACCCGCAAGCCAGTGCTCATCCAGAGAGGTCAGGCTGGGGTAAAAAGACGTGAATGCCCCTTTGGGGTTTGCTTAGTATGACGACAGGTCAGGGCAGGTCAGTAATCCTGCCCTTTCGATTGCTTTCTTGCGTGCGATGGCAGCAGCTTGATCGGGCAACAAAGAAGAAGAAAGGTGGAGTAGCCCAGGCTGGCTAGAAAGGGTTTGGGAGTGTGAGAATGGGCGGGTCACGTTTGTGGGGTCATCCTGAGTTCAACGAACCTAAGGAGCTCGCCAGGGGATAACTACAGCTACAATGGCGATGACAGGAGGCTCGGTAAACGAAATCTGAGTTCTAAGGTTTTACCTGCCCTCCGGCTGGATTGAGGGGTCACGAAGCTCCGCGTGAGGTTCGTGAAGCTCTAGGTCCACTCCTAGCTGCTCGACGTGCCCTGGACCTCGCCGGCGATGGCGGCTTTGAGCTCGGCTGTGGCGGCTAGTCGACCCGGAGTTCTGGGCCTTCACGGCTCCAACCGGCAGTGGGAACCTCCTCGCCGAGGTCCAATGATGGTGTAGTGGCGCCGAATTGGGTGGAAGGTGTGACCGGAGTGAGGGGGAAGTTGATGTCCGGTGAACAGGAGGTGCTAGAGGGTAGGGAAGAGGGGGCAAGTCTCGGTGGAATTGATGGTGCGGGAAGATGAAAGGGAGGTCAGGGAAGCTTTTGGGGGTCTTTTATAGACCCGGGTGGAGTAGGGGGCTAAGCCCTAAATCCTGCGTCGCCGCCAGTGAGAGGCGCGAGAGTTCGGGGTGTCGTTCTCCCTGATCTGAGGGAGCTGGGTGACGTGGCGAGGGTTGTTGAGCTCGGTTTGAAGAGAGGGGTCAGTCCTCTAAGGATCTCGCAAGGAGAAGGTGGGGTTCGGGCGTGAAGGTCATTGGAGGGATCGCCGGTTCAGCGACCTGGCGAGGACCGAGTCTATAGGAGGTTGGAGACGACTTGGCAGTCATCGGATCACGCGGGTTCTGTGATCGGCCGATCCAAGGGTGGAGATTACTCCCCTTTTAAAAAGAGCCGCACCCAAGCCTACAACAAGGTTGCGTGACATATAAATGTCAATTTAAATCGCAGACCTTAGTCCTAGGCTAGATTTGGTAACATAATACACCAAAATTCAAAAGTAATTAACTCCAAATTGGTAATTCCAATTGGGATGAGATTTTAGGCATAGTTTTATAATGTTATGATTTAGCTACGGTGCAAAATTAGAGTTCCAATTCGATTATTGACTTTGTCAATTGACTAAAAGTCATAATAATTGTATTATTGACTATATATATCATTATGGATGATCTAAAGTGATATTGATGATCCATTTAATCGAATTAATGAGAGAGAGATGATTAAGGGCATAAATGGAACAATTAAAATTGTAAGAGAGAGGAATTAAATAATAATATATATGTAAAAACTCACTCTGTCACAATAGATCTAATTTTAGGGTATCGTCAGTTGAGTATGAAGGCATCACATGTACCTAAGTCAACATTCAGAACAAGATATGGGCATTATGAGTTTATAGTTATGTCCTTTGGACTGACAAATTCCCATGTAGCTTTTATGGACATGATGAATGAAGTTTTCAGACTATATCTAAATTAGTTTATAGTAGTGTATATAGATGATATCCTTACATATTCCAGAGATGTAGAACTACAGGAGCAACATTTGAGGATAGCCTTGCAATTGCTGAGACAAAATTAGTTGTATGCTAAGTTCTATAATTGTAAGTCATGACTATAGGTTCCTTTCCTGGACATGTCTTATCAGAAGAAGGAGTTAGTGTAGATCCTAAGAAAGAGGATCCATTATATATTGGGATAAGCTTACAATTCCTATTGAGATTAGATTTTTTTTGGGGTTTGCTAGATACAATATAAGGTTCATAAAGGACTTTAGTATTCTAGCATCACCACTTACACATTTAATAAGAAAGGATGTTCCTTTTGATTATCTGATAATTGTGAGAAAAGTTTTTAGATGCTAAAGCAAAGATTAGCCTAAGCACCAATCTCGATCCTACAAAAAGTAGATAAAGGCTATGTAGTATTATGTGATGCATCCAGAAGAGGATTAGGTGTCCTCTTATGAAAGAAGAAAAAGTGGTAGATTATGCTTCTGGACAACTTAAGAAGAATGAAGAAAACTATCCTAGTATAAGGAGTGGGACCCGAGAGGGGATACACTCACTTACTCGGTATGCAATAATAGAAAACCGTCCATTGCCAAATTTGATAATAAATTTTCACAAATGGTGATATACTATAATTCAAGTATGTAATGTATCAAATACCTAAAGTATAGTAGTGGAAGATAAAATCTAACTATTACAATATTCATATCTGACATTTCTCTTCACCAAGTAGGGTGTACATAAGAGAAACTATAGGAAACTAATCTATAACATAGGACCAACAGAGGGTAAACCAACCACTTCAATCTACCTCCCAAGAAAGCTCATCTACACCTAGATAAATATTGGTCAATTATGGTCAACTCCTCCTTGCTCTCCGCCTAAGGTGTTGGAAGAATACCTCACAAGAGAAGACAAAGTGGATGTTGTGAGCATAAAATCTATTACATGCATATAATTGAGATTGGACACAATTAGGAGAAAAGGACAATAAATAATACAACAAGGTTTCCCAAACAAAAGAGAAAGAATCATCCAATTGGATACAAAAAGAAACTTTCATATAGTAAGACAAAAAGATTATGTGAAGAAAACAATAAAGATTGCAATTATCAATTCTTGCCTTTAAAATATCAAATTAGAGAACAACAAATAAATGAATCTCTTGCATGCAGATTAAGTATTAGCCCACAACCATCTAAAAGTAGGGTGGGAACACTTTCACATGTTGTTCCTAGGAAGGAGATGAGAGCACCCACAATCCTATAAAATGGTGTGTATGCATGTATGTAGGTATCAAAATTAGGTAAATTTTATTCCAAAACCCTCGAGCAAATAGCTTTTGGGACAAAAATACAATGTAGCCCTTACCACTACATTACACAACTAAAACAAGACTGACTTGTTTCTATCTATCTATACATTGGATACTATTGTATAGAACCTTGTTAATATTGCCAACTAATCTTTTTGTTCCCTTCTTCTTTGCATTCTTTTTCCTGTTGTTCCTTTCCTTCCAGATGTGAAAGTAGAAAGTTGATAGCATCAGCTTTTTCATCCATTCTTTAGTGACGATCATCCTCTCCATTTCAAGTAGCTGCATCGACTTAAGCTTTCATTGAGTTTGCAACAGCTTCCAAACCTCTCTAGTATACTTACATGATTCAAATATGTGCTCCTTCGTCTCATGTTCCTCTTCACACAACAAGCAGGTGTCATCTGTACCGGGGTACCACTTTGCAACCTTGTCTAAGGTAGCAAGTGAGTTATGGACTGCCCTATACACACACATATCCCACTTCGGAATTCCATGATCATACCATATGAATCTTGAGTTGTGTTGATTGCCTTTGATCGAACGAGCTCCCATAGAATGTCCTGCTTCTCCTTCAAGGTCCAAGCCCTCCTGTCATCGTCTATGCTCTTGATTTCCTGCTAGACCTCTGTCATCTTGTTGATTACCCTCGAATAGCCTTCTCTGGTCCTTGGTTTGAAATCCAAACCTTTGGGGTAATGAGTTCTCATCCATTTAGCCCACAAAGAGTCATCCAGTAAGTATTTGAAAATGCATTTCGCTGTACCCCAGTCTACTATGAGTCTTGGAGATTTCAGTCCCACTCCTCCTTCCTCCTTCAGCCTCGCCAACCTGTTGTACTTCATTGGGTGGACTGTGTTAGCCAAGAGAAAGTTTGAGATTGTGATTTCCATTCTGTCTAGTACCACTCCGGGGATTTCACCCTGCTGAACCCAAAAAATAAACAAGCCTTCAACTGCAACTTTTGTCAGTGTAATCCTTCCTTCCATGGAAATTTTCGCAATGGGCCACTTGTTTATCAGCTCATCGAGTTTGTCTGAACACTCTGTAAAGTCAGAGACTTTCAGGTTGCCTCCTGCCAACGGGAATCCAAGATATTTAGTGGGTAGTTTGCTCACAGTAATGCCCATCGCCTCTTCTATTTCCTCTGAGATCTTTTCACAATTCTTAGACATGAAGAGTTGAGTCTTCTGTAGGTTTGTCTTCAAGCCAGTGTCATCCCCGAACCTCTTCAGTAGATGTTTCAACAAAGTCATATAAGCTTCCTTTGCTTGCAAAAAAGACCAATACGTCGTCAGCAAAGATGAGATGACTTAGCACCTTTGTGCCACGAACTGTATAAGTAGTTATCTTCTTCAATCTTTCCTCTTTATCCATTAGTCTAGTGAAATACTCCATTGCGATGGTAAATAGTAATGGTGAGAGGGGATCTCCCTGTCTCAATCCATTGCCCCCTCTGAATATGCCACACAGAGACCCATTAACGAGAACTGAAAAGTTTGTCGTTGTAACACATTATTTCATCAGATCGATCCATCTTTCTTGGAATCCCATTTTAGACATAATCCATCATAGAGAGCTCCAGTTGACACTGTCGTATGCCTTTGAGACATCCAACTTCAAGCAAGCCTTCTTGTGTCCCCTTAACACATTAAAGTCCAGAAGGAATTCCCCTGCAAGCAATACACAATCACTGATACTCCGATTAGTTATGAAGGCCCCTTGATTATCTAAGACTATCAACGGAATAACCATCTTCAACCTCTCAGCCAACAACTTCGCTATCACCTTGTATTGGACATTAGAACATGCTATTGGTCTGAAATCAGCCAAGGATGATGTTGTCTTCTTCTTCGGAATCAAAACCAAGAAAACATGGTTGACCTGTCAGAGCAGGCAGCCCCCCTCCATGAACCATATAATTGATTTACATAGATCGTCTTTGATGACCTCCCATGCCCCTCTATAGAAATGTGACTTGAAGCCGTCCGGACCTGGCGATTTGTCAGTACCTATGCTCTAGAGGGTCTTCTTAACTTCTTCTTCATTGGTTTGTCTACAGAGAATATTATTGTGAGTAGTTGTGAGTTTATACCTCCATTGGATATCCTCCTCCTCCATATCCACTTCCTCCTAGTAACTTTTATTTTAGAGTTTATCACAGAAATGAGTCGCTTCCCTTCGCAGCTCCTCTTGACTATAGAGGGTCCTGCCATCTTCATCAATCAACTCCGCGATAGTGTTGAGTGCTTCTCTGTGCTTGATTATTTTGTGGTAGATTTTTGTGTTGCGATAACCATCTTGAATCCACTTCTGTCTACTCCTCTGCCACATGAAACTTTCTTCCGCCTTCTTAAGATCTTCCAGTATTTGTTTAAGTTCCAATTCTATATTGATAAGGTTTGCATTAAGCGGATCTCACAATAGCTGACTTCTGACCTCCTTTAGCTCTTTCTTGTTTGCTTTGATCAATATGTGGATGTTAACATGTTCCTTCGACCATCTCTTAATTGCTCCTTTGAGTCGCTTAAGCTTGTTTGCGAAGATATAGATTGCATTCCCCTCCATAGGTTCGACCCAACTCAGTGCTACCATCTCCTTGTAGCCCTTCCACTTTGTCTAGAAATTAATGTAACGAAATAGTCTATAGCTCCTGGACTTCTCTCTCAGTTCCATTAGTAAAGGCGCATGATCACTTATGTCGGAAGACATGGCCTTAATGCAGGTGCTTTCGAATATCTCTAACCATTTAGTATTGACTAAAGCTCTATCTAGCTTGGAAGATATCCTTTTACCTGGTTTACCTTCGTTGTTCCATGTAAATATGTCCTCCTCTTGCATAGGAAAATCACAGAGCTCCGCTTCATTAATTAGTTGATTAAATGACTTCAGAACTACCTCTGGTACCAACCTTCCTCCCCTCTTCTCCTCTTGGATTCTAACGTTGTTAAAGTCCCCCATGATCAGCCATGGGAGTTCTGTCCACTTTGCGTGTGCCAACAATTCCTTCCAAAGGGACTGCCTTTGTGAATGTAGGTTGAAGGCGTATACATCCGAGAAGAAGATCTTCAGTTCACCCTTATTTGTACAGATAGATGAGATGACCTGGTCATCATTGACCTCCACCTCTACCTCCCATGTGTTTGGGTTCCAACCTACACAGACTCTGCCAAACTCTATAGAATCATGGTTAATAATGTGCTTCCAACCATTCGGGGAAATGGAGGAAACACCCCTTCTATTAACTCTCTTAATCTTCATCTCCAAGATAGCCACCATTGAGACACCACTGGACTTAATCCATTTCCTCACCCCACGCCTCTTGTCCGGGTTGCAAACACCCTTGACATTCCACGTGAGTATAGACATAGGGATTTAGCGTTTGTTCCTGTTGCGCCTACCAGGCACCTTCTCCTTCCCCTCTGCCGGGGTCTTCTCCTTTTCCTTATCTTTATCCTTTCCTTTTTTCCTTCTGTGGTGATTTAGGGTTCTTCTCAGAATCTAATATTTTGTCTATTTCTTCCTCTGTCTCGCTCAGAGAGCAGAAAGAATTAGCATCCACTTCACCTTCTTCTTTAACTCCTGATGTGCTAGCTTTTTCGATAGAGGTGGTGTTGTTGTTCTGTTTTTCTCTCCATGCCTTCTTGGGTACTTGGAAGCCATCGTCATCCTTAGTAGGTTCAGTATCCTTTATCTGTGGGCACTCTTCATCGCCATGTCTGAAAACACAGCAGCTTGAGCATTTCTTGGGGACGAACTCATACTTGATACTTAAGGGGATTGCTTCCTTGCCCGGGACATTAACCCAAACCTTGTCAGGGTTGGACTCCTCCGCTTCTATCTTGACTAGGACTCTAGCTTCATCGGTGCCTTCTATTTTTGTAGCCCTCATCTCCACGTGCAACAACTTGCTTACACCTAAAGCTACCGTACCCGCCGCCTTTTCCGTCCACAACTTGCCATTAGAGGGGATGTGAATCCAGATAGGGACCGAGGACACATCTGTCTTCTCCAGGGGATCACCGTATGTGTAGTGATTCATTATTACCAGATGGATATCAAACCATCTTGGTCGACTATTGAGGCATGTCTTCTTGTCTGCTGCATTAGAGAATCGGATTACGAAGAATCCTTTCTCTTTCGAGATCACATCGAAGTCGCCTCTTGGTTTCCATACTCGTCTAATCCAAGCCAATAGGTTGGGGTAAAAAGGACGTTTTCCCATGACATAGATCAAAACTGTGAATTCCCAGACGTCCTTCATACGTCCATATTCCTCTGCATCAAGGTCTACCATCACTTTGCCATCCTTCTTGGTAGGTTTAGGGAATTTTAGCCCCGCACACTCCTTCTCTTGCGCCGGAGTTCATTTCACGGTCTCTGTCCAAAATCTCTTCTTTTCCTTTCCGGATCATTCTCCTTTGTTGTTTCCAGGTTTTGGTTATTTGGTGGGGGTCGTGGTGGTGTGGTGGTGGATGGATTGGTGGGTGGGTTGGTAGAGGTGGGGGCAGCAGCCGCCGCCATGGCCTCCGGTCCTCCTCAGAATCTCCCAAGAAATCGTTGGGAACCCTAAGAGAAGGAGAGGGCGTGTATGTATGTGTATGTATGTAGGTATGTATGTATGTATGTATGTATGTATATATATATTTGTGTGTATATATATATATATATATATATATATATATATATATATATATATATATCAGGTGAGAGCAGTTGATACTTAGGCTGGAGCACCAAAAGCCGATACATATGAAAAGTTGTACAATGGGGTTGAACCCATAATGTATCGTTACTAATAGATAATAATAGTCTCAACAATCAAACATGCATATAATAGAGAGGCAAGGAAAGTTCAATCTAAGCAATTCATCAATTTTAGGGTTTCCATTATGAAATGGAACAATAAGATGAAGTAATGCAATAAAGGTTGCAAATTGAATAAACATCAACAAGATTAAATAAAAGAGATTCAATTTGCATTCTCAACCGTCTATAAGATGAAATTCAGTGAATTGGATTCAATCGGGTCAGATAGGTATAACCAAGAGGAATACAAAGCAAACATTCCAAAGTTAAGTCAAGAGAGGAAGAGAGAGAAAACATAAATTATAATCCAATATGACTCATTAAGATAAGCAACATACCTCAAGGATGTGTATTAATAAGTAAAAGTCAAACCCTATATCCAAACCAAGGTTGAAAGATACATGTTCAAAATTTAGATGAATTATGGTATATGCTACTATAAATAAAAGCCTAAAAAGACTCCTTTTTAACATTACTAATTTAGATTATAATGAATGTATAATTGGATATACTATACATTTTTATTTCCAAAAAATATTATATATTAAATTCTGACTTCTAAATCATTAGATATGAATTTTACAAAATCAAAGATAATTAGAAAAACCCGTAAAAATCACATATACAATTAATTAAAATTAGGTCTCTAAAATGATGTCAAATGATAACTATAATTTTTTTATTCCAAAACACGATGAGTATATTTGTTTGACTTATATATTAAGAGTTATGAATTTTTTGAGATAATATCATTTACCGAATTTATAAAACAAAATTGATTAGATGATTTTTGGAATTCCCTTGCGTCAAGCATGAATATCTTGATGCATGACAGGGTATATCAGTACATTATTAATAATGCAATGTTGTGCATTAGCAAAATAAACAAAAAAAAATATTTTTATGTCAATTAGAGGTGTGATGAAATGAAAATTGAATCAAGGGAAGAGGTGTAAACCATCAGGTATTGAGGTCATTGTCTTCCTTGATGGCTCAGGCTCACGGTGAAGACACAATAAAGACTGATCTAATCATGTAGGTGAAATCTATAGCAGAGTAATCACCAAAACCATGGTGCTGACCTTCGGCCTTTGAGTCACCCTAGCGACTTCAACAAGCCACAACGAGAAACATGACGGTGACAAAGAAACTCAGAAGGCTTCTCACCATGGTATCTATATACAAAAGCTCAAAAACACATAGAACCCATCCAAAACAAGATCAAGGCACATAATGATCAAAAATGAAAGGCCAAGCCAAACTGAAGATGGTAGTCGATAGATCGGAAAGAATGCAAATTAAAAACATAAGAAACACATCCCAGAAACAGACCTACAATGAAGAATACCAGAAAAGAGGAAAATGCATGCCTACCTAGGGAACCAAATTAAGAGGCTTTGAGGATTCTCTGACGATCGAGGAGGGGTTCCAAGCCACTTACGCATGGTTTGATGGTCGGACGTGCTCAAACAAAACCCATTCGACTATTGGCAAGAGGTGAAGCTCGATGAGATGTGCAAGACATAGACCCGATCAAGATAGCACTGAGGAAAGGCTCTTGAAGGTTTGGAAAAGGCATTGGAACCTATATATAGTAGCTTGAAAGCCTAAAGATGAGAGGAGAAGGAAAGAGGGAAGGAGGTAGGGGAAGAACAGAGGGTACGAGAAGCATGTTGTCAATTGGGTTATTGGGGACATGAATCCCTGTCAAAATTGGGCTCATCAGGTTCGAATAATCACAAGGAATGTGATGGGAAGCAAAAATAGGAGCAAGGGAGAGAGGAGATAGAGCATGGGGTAGGTGACAACATGGCTACTATAGGAGTTTGGAAGCCCCTAGACATGAGGTAGAAGAAAGAACGATTGATGTGCAATTCAAATCAATGGCTTACAGGGAGTCCATGTAGAGACAAAGGATGGGAACAAACATGACTCGGATGACTTCAAAAAATTCTAGGAAAATAAGACGAGTGACTGAAAATCTTGGTTTAAATCTGATAAACCAAAGGCTGGTTTATATTTGGATATAATTATCAAGGATTGTCACTACTAACCAAATTTGGGGATTATCCAAAAAGGTTTAAACTTTGAACGTAAGATAATTAGGAATCAAAGAACACAATTATGCAATTCGATCTAGGTTTTGAGATTATCTGGTAGTAGTTTTAGTATAATTAGGGTTTAAGTCAATTATCTCAATATCTATTAATATATTTTACCATCATCCTCAATATTCCAGATTTAAACTTCATTATCCTCATATTATAACCATATAGAGTTATATCAGATTTACTTGTATGAAATAGGTTATTTTATTCAATTTCTCATTAAGTCCACTAGTTTCAACATTATCTCAAATAGTGGCACGTTATTTATCTCTACCTATATTAAAAATCTCTTTATTGTCACATAATACCTATTTCTCACATTATTTTCCACATGAATCAATTTTCCACATTATTCACTTCTTATTACTAATTATACACATTTAACCCACATTAGCCATTTATATTAATCAAATTACTTATTAACCATATTTGAGTCATCATATGTGTATTAGTGAATAGGGTGGAACATATTACACATTAGCAAAATGATTTACATGACAAGTTATGATTAGTTGATTAAGCCCAAATTAGGTGTATTAACATATGATATATTATTATGAAACCTTATGTCATTGATGCATTATAATTAATCTAAGGATGATTAGTGAACTTCAACCTAGGATTAGTGGTCAACATGATCTTTATATATCTCATGCACCTCATCAACATGTTTGATGCCCAAGTTAGAGTCCATACCTCATCTCAGAATCACATTTGGGTATATTGGTCCTTAGCATGGTTAGGATCATATGCATCAGCAATTAGGGTCAATATGTAAGTTACTCGAATTGTGCATATTAAATGTTCACTAGGATACAAATAAGAATGTCTAGGTATATTGTAACCTTTTTTTGGCCAATTCTAGTGATCCGAGCACACTGACCTCCCATTCATGAAATTAGAGTTTCTAGAGTCAGGATAGGTAGAGTTTGGTATGTTAAACCTATGCATGATCTTGAGTTGGCAGTCATAGTGCATGCCTTAAAGATTTGTCCACATTATCTTTATGGTGAGTCATGTCAAGTGTCTATAGATCATAAGATTCTAAAGTACATTTTGATGCAGAAGAGTATTTGTAACACCCCTCCCTAGGGTTACATACATAACCAGCGGAAGCACAGCCTAATCCCCAACATTATCCATAATGTGGGGTACTTGGCAATTTGGGGAGGGTTGTCACAAAAGAGTAATCATTGCAAGTAAACAAATAATTCACCATTGAGATTCATATTACAATAACAAGTCTAGAATTTTAATCATTCCTCAATCATGGGACACTAAACATGATAATAAGCAACTCTATATAATTGGATCGCCTAGAATGGATGGCACCCCACCAGAAAGCTCCTTGATGTCTTCTAGTCTTGTCTTGCTCTTCTTGAGTTCTTACTTGCTCCAACTCCTGGGGACATCACGTCCCCAGCCATGCAAAAGGGAAAAACAACACATCAGTAAACGGTACTGGCACTTTATAAGATAAACAAAGTAAATATACTTGACATGTAAGGAAATTGACATGAATTAACTTTAAGCATTCTTGAATCATCATTATTAACATAAAGAATTGAAAAGAAATCTTATGCATCCCTCTGTGACGCCCCCTTAGGAGCACATGATTGCTAGGAAAGCCCTTGATGCTAGGAAAGCCCTTAATGACCCTTTTGAGGTCCATAATCGGGAGCATAATAAGACTATTTCAATTCCAAATACTTGACCATTAACATGATGTTGACATTAACATAAAGCATGATTCTTTAAATCATAACATGAAGGGATTACTCCCCACTTGATTACTAACATGATTTTCATGAATCTTTCATGGTAACAATAATCATGATGAATATTATAACATAAGACATAGTATGTGACAAGCAACAATCAATGATATGTTGAACATGATTATAACATTAGACTTGAAACAATAATGTCTATTTTATATCTAGCATGCAAGCAATCATAATTATTTGTGCTCAGCAGCATGGCCCGTTTACCTTGGAGCAAGGATGATCCTTGAGTCAGATCTAGGTCTAACCTTCCCTTGACTTAGCTCTACAAACCTGTCCATAATCATTAAACATAATTAATCAATACATAGTATTGATCTTAGGTGACTTAGGGCTTGAGTGTATTCGGATCAGTCTCATGGATCAACATTATTATATTTAAGAAAATCTAGGTTGACCAAGGTCACATTAATCGAATTGATGCAGGATTAGGGTTTCAAGAGTCCAAACATGGTTTCTAACAAAACATCAGAACAGGAGATCAAAACATGGTCTGAAAATATTAAAATCGTATTCTACTCGAAAAACCAAATCCAATGACTATTTATTCGAAATTTTCTGACAAACGGTTGAATTACTATGAATTTTCGAAATTCTAGCCAATGAGAAAATAGGAAAAAGCCAAGTGGATAAACCTCGACCCAAGCCAGTGGGCCGGGTCTGAGCTGGACCAACCGGGCTCAGCCAACTCAGCTACGAAGATCGCCTTCTGAGGTTCGCGGCTAAACCAGGGTGGATAGGTGGAATTTCGGAAACGCCCTCGCGGTGGAAAACGTCGAATGAACAACGGCAGGGGCACTTAGGTCATTTCAAGACCTGGTATCTTCCATGTTGCTCCATGGCGAGGAGTCGACTGACAGGAGCTTGGCAAGCTCCGATCTTGGGCTAGCTTCACTGCTCAACTGGGAGAGACACCCTGCCCATTGTGTTCCTGAAGGGAAACCGCACTCAACGAGCCTAGGCTCAGGTGCTGAGGTGCAGTGGAGCTCAAGAACCTGCTCCAGCTATGGCGGGCATCGACCAGGGTCGAGCAGCAGGGAGAGGAAGCACACTGCGACGGTAGCGAGGAGGCAAAGCAATAGTCTATCATCCACAACCGAAGCCGGACATCCTCTCATGAAACCAAACGAACCAGTGCTGCACTGGGTTGCGAAAAAAAAACAAAAGAAACAGGGGAACATGGTTTGAAGACGAAGCCATCGTGAAAGGCCAAAACAAAGCAATTCGAAGGTCGGGAAGCATTTAGTAATCCTAGGCGACTTCGTCTGATGCCTCATCACGGCAGGACGATCACTTGCCTGCCATGGCAAGGTCGCCGGCGGAGGCTCATACGGTGGTCTACAGGACCCAACAAATGGGAAGTACCCAGGACAAACCAGAAGGTCGGAATCAAAGCCAGGGATGCTCACCACAACCGCAATTGAACAGCGGTGGCCGGAGATGTCGGGGCGAGGCCGGGATTGCCGGAGATTTATCTCGAGTAGCTCGGGGAGGCTCGGGGTCCTGTGAGTTCAATTGATGGTGGAGGAATGATCTATGGGGGACGACGGTGCTATAGGAGTAGTTATATAGGCATGAGGGTGGCTACCTCAGCCTCTGCACATCTCGGGGTCGCGAGGGGATAAAGCCCTAATTGGGCGTTTCGTCAATAGAGAGAGATGGAAGGTGAGTAATGGCTCATACGAAACGGGAGAGAGAGACGAGAAAGGTGGAGGAAGAACCGTGTGATTTGGTGCAGAGACGAGGGAGATCGGGATTGCGAGAGTAACAGCCTGTGAAACGGAAGCTCTTCGCGAGAAAATCGGAGGAAGAAGAAGATAGGCGCATCGTTGGATTCCTGATGGACGGCTGACGATGCGCGTGCAGAAGGAAAGAAAGAAAAGGAGCGCGTCAGATTAAGATCCGACGGTGAGAAAAGCGTGCGAAAAATTAAATGGGAGAGTAACGCGTTACAGATATTAAATCATAGACTTTATGTCTAATTGACTGTATTAAACGAAATTATATTCAAACCTATATATAAGTCTTTTAAATTCGTTTTGGATGGTCAAACAAGGGTCAAATGAGCTCAAATTTGAACCATAGGCCAATAAGAAGCTCTAGAATATTCTTATGAGGTTAGGTTTCGTTTTTGTACATATTATAGTCCATAACTCCCATATCTCAATTAAAATTCATTTAAAGGTAATATAATTTGAAAGGAATCCTATTGTTGAATTTTTGAGTCATAACTCCAAGATAAATATTAGCTAGTCACCTAATAGCCTTTCTCTAATATTTATGGCTATTTAGTAGGAGAGAGAAAAGGTGAAAAGGGAAAACATATACTCAACATTGAAATTCATTTATAGCATGCATATGAGAGAAAATATAGATATGCATAGTCTTATTTTCGTTTTTCTCTCTTTATTTTTCTAAAGGGATATTTTCATGGTCTTTTGTATCAAACCCCTCAACTAATTATTATTTGGGAAAAGTCCCATTATATCTTTTAAATTATATATGAAAGTTTGGGATGTGACAGTATTAATCTAAGATAGTGGAGGTGGATTGAGCATATAAAGGATTATGATGTTACCATTGATTAACATCCTGGGGAGGCAAATGTTGTTGTAAATGCTCTGAGTTGGAAGTCTACATCACCTACAAAAATGTTTTTTTCAACATGTATAAAAAGAGACTTACTGGTCAATATGGAGGAGTTTAGTTTAGATTTGAATGTGTTCGAACAAGGAGGATTGTTTGTACAGATGCTGATTAGACCTACATGCTATGAGAAAATCAAAGAACTAGAACAGAACGATAATAAATTGAAGTAATCATTCATAACATGATAGAAGGAAAGAGAACAAAATTTATATATCAAAATGATGTGATGTTGTATCAGAAAAACATGTTGTGTGTGCTAACTGATAGTGAGTTGAAGAAGAAGATTCTTTAAGAAACTTAGTCTTCTATGTATGTGATGCATCTGGCTAGTTCTAAAATGTACAGAAACCTTAAAGAACTACAATGATGGTCATGTAAGAAGATAGATATGAGTGAGTATATAGCTAAGTGTGGGGGTATGTCAGCAAGTTAAGGCAGAACGTCAAAAGCCATCAGGTAGTCCTAGAAATGGGTCAGGTTTTTTTGGACCCAGCTTGAATAGACCCAACCTGAAATGGACCCGAACCCAGACAGACCCGACCCAAAATGGGACCAAACTTGAACGAACCTGAGTGGATCCAGACCTGCATAGACTCGAACCGAACCCAAATGGACCTGACTAAACCCAAAAATCTTAAAAAATTCTTTACAAATATCAAAAAAATTACAAACCCAAAATAGGACCTGACCCAAACTAGACAAGACCCGATCGTGCCCCAATTAAAATGGACCGACTCTGAAAACTAAGAAGATGAAAAACAAAACATGTTTTGATGTAGGATTGAATTGGTTCAAGTAGGATGGGATAGATTTGCCACCACTACTGGCATGTATCCTTCAAACACTCCCCATTCCTATATGGAGGTGGGAACATATCACTATGGACTTTATAGTTGGGTCACCTAAAACACCATGTTGATTTGATTCTATATGGGTAACAGTGGATAGATAAACAATTTCTTCTCACTATCTACCGGTAAAGATAGCATGGGATACACCAACATTTAGCTAAGGTCTATATAGATGAGATAGTTAGATTACACAAAATACCAATTTCTATAATATCAAACAGAGACCCAAAGTTCATATCTAGGTTTTGTAATCAATTACATCGCTCCTTTGAAACATGATTGAAGTTTAGCATAGTGTTTTAACCTTAGATAGATGGATAGTCATAAAGGAAAATTCAAACATTAGAAGACATGTTAAGAACATACATTTTGTGGTTTCAAAAATGACTATAAACTAGACCATATTGTAATTTTCAAGCCCACATTTCGATCATGGACTATGACCTAAAACTGGACAACAATCTATACCAACTTTTTAGTCAATAGGGAGGAGACAAGCAAAGGCTCACTCCGTTGTAATTAAACATCACTTATAAGGGGAAAGGACCCCCATGAGAAACTCCTCAAATAAGGAGAAAACTAGGGCATCATGGATGTTGCCATGGGTTTCAGTTTAATAACCTCACTAGACAAGGACACCCTAGGGAGTAAAAGCGATTGATTGGGCATAGTCACTGGACCAGTGAGGGCTACCTTAATCTTGATCAACCACTTAAATCCCCACCTTCCATCCTCTTTTGAGTAATTCATTTGGGATGCTTCCCTAAGGAACATCATGTCCACCATCCTTTCATTTTCAACCATCGCATTGGAAAGCACATCTCACACCAAAAGTGAGGAAAATCATATATCTTTCCCAAGTTAGGGATAGGAATAATCACTTAAAAGACAATAATGAAAAAAGAGAAGCATTGTAGGTGTCTTTCATCATAAGTAGGTTGCATGAAATCGTGGAAAATCCCTTTTATGCACTTCCTAGACAAAGGGAGAGGTCTTTTTAATTTCTTACATGATATAATGTGTGTGGAAGGAATCATCCCCAAACACAAATTACCTTCTCATATAATGTTGTACCCTACTTTTAAATCCTGCTAATGTGAATTTTACGACGTCATGGGAAGGTCAAGAAGCTCGTACTTCATCTAATCTCGCCAATGATCAGCCAAGACCGTTGAGAGAAGCAAAGCAGATCATCAATCTGATAGTGACACCAAGGGAGATGCCATCCAGAACAAGCAAGACAACCCAGGAGGAGGAGGAAAGCACAGAGAATCTATGGGGGTGTGTGAGACATCTTCATCTCAGGAGGGTCCTCTACACTGCACATTGGATCAATCGGCTAATGCACATTTTATGCCTCCACCAAGCTTAGGATACATAAGAGGGTGTAACTATCTAGGATTCACCAAACATGGAGCTACATTTTTTGGTTCCTCCACACCATTCATTCCACATGGCATGTGGAGTTCCCACCCACCTCAACCAGAGCTATTTCAACAAGGTCCCTATGAGTTCCACCAATTTGTGACATTGGGGCCATCCCAATAACTCAGGTTGTAACAAAATCCATTCTATTCTTTGAAGAAGCTGAAGGGTGGAAAAACAAGAGGAAGCCTCAGCCACAAAAGAAGATCCTTGAGAGGCCAAGAAGGCCAACATTGTCATGAAGATTCAAGAACAACACCTGAATGGCCGTAGACTAGTCCCCCATTTGCACTCTCTTTAGCAACCATGCCAATCCTGGTACAACATGTATATAGGAGGAGGGTATATATTCCCCCACCCATATACATGGCACCATTAATAAAAAACATACATCTAGTGATACCAGTGATTGAGCACACCGGGAAGATGCTGCATAAGAGCCCATTGCTATAGACCCCCTATTTCTCTAGATCTTATAGAAGATCAAAAAACTAGAGGGGAAGAAAGATATAGGATAATTTTCAATGACTTCATTCACTTCCCCTATACCAAGATATCTAAGAACTTTCAAATTCCTAATTTCCATGAGTACTACATAAAGGAAGACCCCATGTCCCATGTCAAGGCATACTGCTTAAACATGGTGGAGGTCCAAGATAACAAGGTATTATTAGTTTCTTTTCTTGAACCCTAAATGTCCCACATTGGCATGGTATGACAAATAGGACATCGAATTTGATGCAACCCTATTTTAGGGATTCATCTTGTGTGTTATTTCACTTCAATCACATCTAAATTTGTTAGATTACATGTTATTTCCCTCAACATGCATATTTATACCAAATGCACTTATGGACGTTCTTTGCATGTTTTTAGGTACTTAGACCATGCTTGGATGGATGGGAGAGAACAAGTGTGTTCTTGGGGTTCCTCCACTTTTATAGGGGTCCAAGGAAGGTCCAAGAGCTTCCCCAACCTACCCTAGTGGTAAGGCTCAAGTGAAGAAAAGAAGTCCATTGAATTCCAAAGTTCAAGAGCAAAGTACATCTGAAGACCCCAACATAGTAATGGTGATAAGGAATGGTTGTGCTGGCCAAGTCAAAATTACAGAGAAATCACAGATTTCAGCATTGAAGACAAAGCTCATCGCCACAATCCTACCAACCAGCATGGTCGTGCCAGCCAGCACAGTCGTGTCAAGAAGATCCTAGCAAATTTTTGCCATCTAGAATGGTCGTGTTATCCAGAGTCAGAATGGATGTGCACTAAGGAACAATCAGTGCAATTCCAAGCCAGAACAATCGTGTGACTCACAACAATCATGCTTCTAGTGACCCACCATGGTTGTGCCACAAACCTTCCAAAATCCCAAATCAACTTGTCATTTTTTACCGTTTTCTCACCTTGGTCATTCCACCCCACCATGGTTGTTCTACACAGTACCCACCATGGTCATACTTCCCAACACGGTCGTGCTACCAGAAAATCTACCCAATTTTTGCACTACATTACCCATTCTACCCCCACTTGACCAAATGCTACCCCACCACCTATATATACTTGGGTGGTGGCACGATCACGAGGTTAGCTACCTTCTACCCCTTCTTAGCTCCCCCATTTCACACCTAAGCCATTCCATCGCTTCCTTACCCCATTTCACCTTTTCCACTTCCAAAACCCTAGTTTTCTAGGGTTTTAACAACTTTCCACCACCATCCCATGCCATTCCACCTCGGAGGAGGGAGGAGCACGTCCTTGTAGCTATTGGAGAGAGACATTTCTTCATATACACCGAGATTCATGGCTACTTCTACCTATTTCTTCTCCATTTTTGTATTTTCGTGTTATGTGAGTGGCTAGGCCTCTTAGGTAGGTTGTTTGGAGTCAAAAATGTTTATTTTATACCATGTTAAGGGAAATTGATTTGTAAAATATTATAATTTTGTTTTCTAATGATTATGTTCTATTTTGTATCTCATTTCCCATAAATTTGTCTATGGTTTTCTTTAAATCACCTAGGATTCTACAAAAATTGCTTATATGTAGTTGATTTGGGAATTGCACATAGGTCCAACTAGTGGAACCCTAGAAAGATATTCACATTCATACATGCTAATAAATTATCCTACACCTAGGTGAGAGATGTAATAGCTAATTTAGAAGCATTTAGTGTAATTGGCTTGAAGCTTCTTATAGGTTAGTTGGTAGGTGATTTGAGGCCCAAAACCTCATTTTCACCTCCCATCACTACCCTCAGCCCCCAACTGCCATAAGATATTCTAACCTAGAAACCTAGACTTGATTAGATCCTAATACAATTCCACCTAAACCCTAATCCAAGTGATCCTTGCAAGGGCCTATAGGAGGTTATAGGGACTAGTTCCCCTATACACACCCTATCCCATCCATGGCCAATTAGTAGTTTAGGGCAATTCATTAACATCTATCTTTTTGTTTGGTTTGATAATCTAAATGAAATAATAATTATCACATGTTATCACCCCAACTTAATTGAAAAGTTCATTCCCCCAAACATCTTACACTTCCATTTATTTCATTAAAACCCTACTTGCCATCTTGCTTAGTTCATGCTTGCTTAGCTAGTCTGTTTACCTTCCTAGTTAACTGCGCTTATTCTTGCCTTGTTCTCACTAGTTTAGGTCTTTAATTATCCTTTAATATTAATTGCTAAATTAGTGTAGTGTAGATATCTCCTTGCTTGCCTTAGTGTAATTTTCTCCTTTCTTGCCTTTTCTTCTCTTTTCCTTACTTAGCTTGTCTTTCCTTGCTCATTAGATTTAATTGTCTAGGATTAGCATAGGTTTTAATTCTTGTTCTCCCTTAATTGTTTGCTTGTCCAACCTTAGTGTAACTAACTCAAAATAAACCTTCAAACACTTCAACCCTAAACTCTGCAGTAGGAACCTAGAAAAAACTTAGCTCTAGTTCCCCCTTTTTTATCCTTGGGTTCGACCCCTAACTTTCCGCTTTCCTACACTATAACATGACCATGTGCCCTTGCAGGTTCAATTTGTTAGTTTATGTGAGCGAGCCTATTAGGGATTTATAGATTCAAAAGACCCATGTTGTGTGTTCAAGACTTTGAGGTGTGCATCTAATCAAGATTGAATTGATTTACATGTGTATACCTTTAGGAAAGGAAAGACACACCAAGCTTTTTGCCATCATTGTTGGGGATAGAAAGAACCATATCTCCCTAGAAGTTGTAGTGTTATATATCCCCTTATCAATGTCATTTACTGGTTGTGTTGGTAGCTTTTGAGAAATGCACCAAGATTTCTAGCACTATTGTCAGGGAGAAATGTGCTCGGCCTAGCTTGTTAGTTTTGCTTTGATCTTTTCCTACTGACCTCATTATTGCTATTCTTTATTCTTTATTCTTTGTATTATTTGTGCATATTTGTTTGCTAACTTGTCCTCTTTTGTTTGGTTGTGACTTGTGCATGTGAGAAGCAACCCATGGAAGACAAGATGGAAGGCCAAAATGCACCTCACAAGCCACTTCATGCCTAGCAACTACATATTGCCAATTGCAAGGAGAGTGGATTAAATGTCAGGGGAGCAATTTTCCATCTCTCTAGGTCTTCATGGATTCCTTCCCACCTTCTATGGCTTAGAGAGTGAGAACCCCTACAAGCACTTGGACTCTTTTCTTGAAGTATTCTCTACCTTTAAGATATTGATAGCCACTGATGACTCAACCAGGTTGACCTTGTTCTCTCACAAGACCAAAGATTGGTATGACTCGAGAATAGATATCATGATCTAGGGAGACATGAAAAATGCCTTTCTAAAGAAATTCTATCCCACTACAAGGTTGATAAAAATGTGGCGTGCAATAGTGAGTTTCAATCAATTGTGTAATGAGTGATTCCATGATGCTTGGTAAAGATATCAAAAGATATTGAGAGAGAGCGCACACCATGAAATTCCTTTATGGCGTCTTGTTCAATCCTTTACTCAGGTCTATCTCAAGTGAGTCAAACTATAGTGGATTCTTCTTGTGGAGGAGCTTTTATGGCTAAGCAACTTGAGGAGACATGGCCCTTGTTTGAGCAGTTGGTGGAAAATTTAAAGATTCTAACTTCTAGTATGATTAATGATGGTGATCGACCCTTTGGTGTGACACCTTCAACTTCTAGTGATTCCATTCCATAAGTGATGAAGATTCTTGAGGAAATGATGAGCTTTATGAAGAATCAAGTGGGAAGTATTCCTTGTCACACAGTTAATTTTATAAAGTGTTTTGGTGATGAAGTGAAGACACCTCATTCTTATAGCTACTCGAAACAACAAAATTACAAGATAGAGCTCAAGATTTGATGATGAAGTTCTCTCGAGGTTGAAATTCTTTGATGACATGCAGAAGAATGAGACAAAGCTTGAGCAAAAAGTGGAGTAGCTCTATTTAGTATTTGCTCTTCAAGCGGAAGCAAATTTGTCTTCCCAACCCATAATGAATTCAATGAATCAATTGGACCAATGGGTGTCTTGCAATAGTCCACCTTCAATGCAAGTGCAACCCATATATCATTTTCAAGGACATTCTAAGACTTATATGCCTCCAACACCTCCATCATCACAACCATCCCACCACTTCACCTACCACCCTCGATTTTTTCCTCCACCTCAATTCCAATACCAAGGGTCACCTCTACCTCCTCCACAACCACAACTCACTCCCCCTCTCCACCATGAGCAAGGTAGTGTTGTGATAGTTCTAAGGAGTGGAAGATCTCTTAAGAATCCCACAACTATAAATAATGTTGATGAAACAAGGCCGGAGAGACTAAGTGGTGATATTGTGATTGAGATTGGTGAAGATGATATTGTAACACCTCATGTTGTGCATGTGATATAGTATGCTCCACATCACACTCCATTTGCATGTTCTAACATCCCTAGTGTTCCACCTCATTTCATGCCACAAGAAGGACATGTTGTAAAAGCAAGTGAGCCACCATTCACCAAAGCATTGGATGATCCCAATGATAGTAAAAAGGAGGCAAAAACACAACATGACACTTTGGAGATGTTTTGATAAGTGAAAGTGAATATTCCATTATTGGATGTTATCAAGAAAATCCCAACTTATGTCAAGTTTCTCAAAGACCTATGTACTATCAAAAGGAAGTCAAAGGGAGGATTCCTAAGAAAATCAAGTTGACTAAACAAGTGAGCTCTATCATCCAACACTCACTTTATGTGAATAGGAAAGATCTAGGATCCCCACTCATGCCTAGATACATAGGCGAACATTGTGTAGACCAATCCCTACTTGATTTGGGATCTAGTGTGAATTTCATATGAAGTTGGGGTTAGGCAAGTTGAAACTAGATCATTGCACTCTCCAATTGGAAGACTGCTCCATCAAAGTGCCTAGAGGAAGAGTGGATGATGTATTGGTGATGGTAGACAAGGAAAGAGTAGACGCGTTCCCTGCAGATTTCATTGTTCTTGACATTGATCCAAAGCATAGGATGATTCTCATCATCTTGGGAAGGCCATTCTTATCTACAATTGATGCTAAGATACATGTGTACAGTGGCACAATTACGATCTCTTTCACGGACACAAAGATAAACATCAATATGTTCAAGAAGCAACCTGGTGAGACAGAGATGAAGATATTGAGTATGGTTAGTTGAAGAGTCCAGATGATTATTTGAAAGAAGGAGATTTGGATAGGACACATGGTGATAAATTTTATGATCAATGGAACAAGGAACAACTATTGGATGCAAATGAGAGATGTATATATTGTAAGAGTAGACATACAATGATTCCAAATGGTTAAGTGACAGAAGGAACTACAAGAAGCCTGGCTGGAGGCATGAAACTTAGTGCTCGTGGGAGGCAACCCACCATGGTCTGGGAATTTTTCACCCAACCTTTCATTTTTGATACTTTTGGTTATGTTTACACTTTTCCAAGAACACAAACACACACTTGTTTTAATATTTTTTGTCTAGTTTTTAGATGTGCATGTGAAAAGAGTGATGAAATGAAGAAAGTCGGTTGAAACGTGGAAGACAATTAATGAATATATCACTTCAGTTCAAAAATTGGATGTTTTGGTATAATTCATGATGAAACTACCTACTATAGTGCCCACCATGGTCATTATATCATGGAACGGCCATGGTGAGACACTCAAATCAACAGGGAAAAATCTAGGAGTCAAGAAAACTAAAGCAGACCCAAAACGGTCATTCCATGCAACACAACCGTGTAGCCATCTAGTCGCTATGGGTCATGTGGCATAGAATGGTTTCACAACCAACCAGCCAACACGATTGAGGAGACTAGCATTGTCATGCTATCACAAGTCCAATCCACTTAAGTCAGCCAAAACATAACTTCATTCCACACGATTCATTTTGTGTTTCTATGATAGAATGCTTGTGTCATGCTCCAAGCAGCTGTGTAGCACTGCAGAACACCTCCTACCTCAGATTTCTTCCTCCTCTACCTCCCAATCCACCACAAATCATTCCTACAACCTTTCCCCTACCTCCATTCATTGTTTCTACCCCATTTTCACCATCGAAATAGCCTTTTTCTCTCCATTCCACCCCACACACGTAGAAACTTTAAAAACCTAATTTTTTTAACATTTCAACCCAAAATCCACACAAAATGAAGAAAATCACAAAGTCGGTCATGTCGAGAACTAAGGACGTCATCTCCTACGGATGTCGGCCCAAAGATGGCTTGTCTTCTTCCCAAGCAATGTCTCTTGATCCTCTACCACCACTGTCCACCTCTGGCTCTCAAGGTGAAACATCCCATATGTCAGTGGATGAGCTAGATGCATTGAGAGACCCCATTATGGAAGAGTTCTTTGCTCAGCCACAATGCACAACATCATCTTCTTTATGGGCAACACCACCACTTATGGCAGCCCGACAATCGACTTCTTCGAGGGTAACACCACCACCTTCATCAGCTCATCCTTCTATTTCATCAGTCTGAACTTCAACTTCTTTAGCTAAACTATAGTAGCAAACACAGTCGCAAGCCCAAAGGCGACTACTTCTTGATAATTAGGATGAAGAAATGCATGATGTTGAAAATGAAGAGCATCAGCCTACACAAGAAGAAGAAGTGCAAGAGAAGTAGTGTGAGGAGTCCCCTAGTATGAGGGACACTTAGTTGAATAAGATGAGGCATATTCCTAACATGTTGGGTGATTGCCACCCATTATGCCTCCCAAGAGACAGTGGAGGATTCAGATATCTTGTCATATTTTCAAGAATTCATCTGTGAATTGGGTTTATTTGATGTTAAATGATTTTTGAGGAAACTTATGTGGATATTACATGCTAGTTGTTTGCCACTCTAGAGAAGGTCTCTATTGATGGGTGAGATGATATTCGTGTTAGGTTTAATAATGACAGTCGCCTCCTCACTGCCTCCAACCTCAACAAGATGTTCACTACCACCCTTGAAGTAGAAACCCTCCTTGACAAAGGTAAGATAAAAAAAGGACAATGTAAGTTGCTGAGTTATGTGGGAGAGGTTCACCAGGCATAGGAACTTTGAGTAGGGAAATAAAAACACCAGCTTGATCCATAAACCCTACTTGAGATATGTGCAGAAGGTCTTAGTGTATACTCTTTTTGCCCAATATGAGAACCAAGGGAGCTTCACTAAGAAATATATGTTTGTATTAGGATGGATGGAACAATGGAAAAATATAGGGGTCTTTATTATTGATCACATGAGGACAATTTCTTCAAAGATAAAATATCCTTCTATGATGGGAGGGATTGTGAATTCTATTACCTGAGCCCTAGATCATGACTTGTCTGGATATATCAAGACTAAAGGTGGGAATCTAGTGGACCTAAAGTATTTGATTTGTTTATCTGTGATCTCAATTTTTGACAGGAAGATCATATACATGGACAACCCCCTATATGTAGGGATGTCACTTCAGCTACCTTACCATGCTACCCCTCCCCTATAGGAGTGTGGACCATATTCATAATTTTGGATATTGTGAGGAGATGGAAAGAGGAGCATGCTCGAGATACATGACAAAAACACCCCATAGATTTTCCTAAGGGACTAGGAGAGTCCTATGTAGCAGAGCAGAGGAGAGCAGCGGAGGCGAGAGAGGTTCGTAAGGTGAGAAGATGAGAGATAGAGGCAAAGCCGCAACAGCCCACAGTGAACTCCTATGACGTCTATGATACAAGCACAGGTGGAAGGCATCTTGAGGACACAGGTGGGATTTCAAATGATTCAAGACACATTGTGGCTGGATCATCAACATATGCATCATAAGATCAACCATGTGTATCACTTTCAACACATGCCAATGTAGAGGAACCCCAATGGGGGAAGGACTAGTGGGGAGCACTGTATAAATATCAACAGACCTACCCACCTCCACAGGTAGACTACTAGGGTAGTTACTATTGGTATGTATGCCCAGAGAGACAATCATTTGATGATTGTAATGGCATAACTTGTAAATGATTTGATTAATAATAAAACCAATCTTTTAGTTTATTCTATTTTATTCTATTATTAGATAATGAAATAACATAATAAATGTCTATAGAATGATATTACTCAATGATGTATGCCTTCATGTTGATGACCTAAACAATGAGATCATACAGATGCCAAGAATATATACATTCTTATTATGTCCCTAGTCAGATGTTATTGTGGAAGGCTGATACACAGCAATAACACAAAAAACTAGAGTGTGTGTTGGTTGATGACAAAATCTCATCAGTCGTGATATGTGATATCATGCCAAACACATAGGTACTCTTTAGAAAACAATGTACTAGACAGACCCACCCTAAGAGCGATACACAGAAACCATGATTGGTATTCAGAATCATATCTTATAGAGTTGGTGGTGATTGTGGCTCTTAGACTTGAAGTCACTACACTCATCACATGTCGTTCAATGTATTTTGACATCATCCATTATAACCTTGACCAAGGGTTGCTATAAAGGTGATGATCAGATGCACTGTGACACATGGGGATGACTGTGAGTGATGTAGATGGGATTTGTCTTTCCTACAGGAATGTGATATCCTGGCCACTTGATAAGCAAGACTAAGAAATGCATGGCCATGCACATGTGAGCCAATATGTGATATTGAGCTTACATATATCTTAGACAGTCTTCTCTAGTTCAAGGAATAGAGATTGAATGTTTAAGAGGATGATGATTCCATAACTTGAGTTCAATCTGGATATCAGTGACAATGGAACTATACAAACACTATAACACCAATCACAGATTGTAGGTTGAAGTTGTTCTCTTATTTTCCATTTACTTAGGTAGCAATAATGTGTTGATAGATACTGATCTTTGCTTGTGATGCCATAAATTGGTTATGGACATTCACTACCAACATAAATTGGAACATATAGGGTCACACACATAGGATACACCTAGAATAGGAGTTTTCTCATGAATGATGTTTAATTTGATTACTAAAAGTGTTTAGGTATTCACTTTAAACAAATAATCAATTAATTGGAGTCTAAATCGAATAGTTCAAGTGTTGAACCAATCAGTTGGAGTGTGACGTTGATTAGAAATTACATTGGAATTTTGGATGAAACCAGGGTATGAACTGATCGGCTCAAGGTCTTCAAATGACCAATTCATGAGTTGAACCACCCAGTTCATGGATCAATTCGATTGCGTCAAGGGTTAGTTTTGACATCATGTTGTGCATTAATTCAATTTGACTTTCCAATACAATCATGATTGGGAAACACAAAGAAACGACCAGTTCAAGGGTTGAACTGACCGACTTACATGCCAATCGGTTGATTCACCTACAAACCGGTCATTTTGCCACTCCAAGATTTAGAAAGTTAATGAAATTTTGGTCCCTTGACCGTAACCCTCCTATAAATAGAGGGGTATTAGGGGATTCCTAGAGATACTACTCAATTGTCTATGCCAATTGTTGTCTTCTCTAGTTGTGGTAACCGAGAGAACCCAAGTTGGTTCTAGTACACCAACTTGGAGGGACAACTCTTTCCTGTCTGTTCTTATAGAATGACAGGAGTTATAGGTGGTCCATGTGGACCACTATAGAGGTGAAGAGATTTTCCCACTAGGAGGACTACGTTAGGCTACTATCTGTGGTGATCAACTAGGAGTTGATGCAATTTTTGTTTGAGTGTGTTTTGAAGAAAGGTGTACAAGACAATGAGGAGATTGTCACTGGACTTGCTCCAGGACCAAGTATATCCCCGGAACCATCCTTTCCATTATATAGTTGTTGACACAATCTACTGTTATAAGGGGAATATGTCAGTTAAATTTTTGTATCTATTGCCTATTCTATAGCCATATTTCCCTATAGTGATATCAGAGCCATGTCAATTTACTACAGGATGATCGATATGATGGTATTTTTGGTTTTCATTGTTTATTTATTGCATACAATGTGAATATTAATGTACATATTTGATTAATAATCACATACAATCCCAAACTAATACATATAATATATATATGCAATTTACACACGTCACCCTAAAATCTCATTTTGATGTTGGATGTGTAGCGTGGTTATGGCCAATAACCCTAATTATTATGCATGGTGTTTCTGTGTTTATTCCTATTTTTTCTCAATTTGCATACCAAGTTGCTACCTTATCTCCCAGTTGTAAAAGAATTATTCTCACCTACCTTTGCTCCCCTCAAATGTAACTCGAGTTTCTCCATAATCATGTAATATTAGGATAGTTTAATTTCTTGTTACCTTGAAGAAGGCGAGCTGCCTGTTTTATAAGATGAGTCGACTGACTGGAGGATAAATGATAGGAATCGAACCAATCAACTAGAGGCCCCATCTATCAACTGGAGGATCCATAGGATGGTAGATCAAAGACCACAGGACCGGGGAGACAACCAACTGACTGACCAGGAGGTGAGTCAATCGGTTCAAGGGTTGAACTGGTCAACCCATATTAGCAAGCATTGATCTTCATCAACAACACATTTTTGCATGAATGTAGACCCTAGGTGATGGTATTTCGTTGTGGCTCCAAGGAATTACATTAGAATGGCCATAACCATCTCTTTTGTTTTATTTCATATTTTCATTTGTGGAATATAGCATGTATATGATAAGTACTATAAGTATGAGGTGATTGGATATGTATATCTATCTATAAATACAAACTCCCTCAAATAACATATTAAGTCTACGATGATTTCCAGTAGGAACACACATGAAAAACTTTATTGACTATGTGTGGGCACGCTGAGCGTGGTGAGTTGTCCATATCATGGAAGTGTGATTATAGTAATGTGGGTCTGCCAAGCGGGGTGCATTATTTTTGTGTTGGATTTTGGGTCATGCTTAACTGGGTGTCCATAATGAGTTTAAGAACCTAGAAACATGCATATGACTATGGAAAAGAGTTGTGCATATCATCTATCCAAGAATTGCATAAGATGCAATTGGCAAATATTGCCTACCTTAATGATTGATTATGGACGTTGGCATTGGCCAAGTAATAATTGAATTATATTGGTTCTTATCTCACTAGAAGGTTGTACGATGCAATCTTCTGAATTGATATGTGAGGGCTATCAATTTGAATAAAATAGTGGGAGCGATAATCAATTAAAAGCCTAATTAAATATCATCAAATTTTAATCAAATCAACAAAAAAAATTCAAAAAAATGCAATTTTTCTCTTGTAGATTAAAATGAGAATCAAATCATTGTTATGATCAATCCTTAGGAAGGACAAACTTGACGTGATAAATTTCCACAATTGGTTTTGGACTTTAGAAGGGTTTTGAATGATGAGCATAAGCTCTATGTCCTAGAAAAACTAGTGCCATAAATACCTACTCCTGATGCGCCTAGGGCTAAGGTGGATGATTACTGGAAGCATGCCAATGATGCCTTGGACACAAAGCACTTTATTCTTAGATGCATGAACTATGAGTTGCATGAGCAATGTGAAAACATGGGGATACTTGAGATGGTATTACATATTAAGAACTTGAACCATTATCTTACAAAGTGAGAAAGGTACAATGTCTCAAAGGTGCTCTTTGAGTGTAAAATGATAGAGGAAGACTTAGTAGATAACCATATGCTGAATATGATCAGACATGTGGATCATATAGAAGAACTAGGATTCTCTTTAAACCAAGAGTTGGCCATGGATATGATTCTGCAATCATTGCCTGAATCATATAGCTAGTTTATTGAGTGCTACCACTTGAATAACATGGCCAGACCACTGTAAGATTTGCTTGCCATGATGATAAATGCCAAAGTAAGAAATAAGAAGGACAATCAATGATGATGATAAGTGGGATGGAGTCTAAGGATGAAATCAAAACCATGAAGAGTTATCAGGCTAAGTATAAATCCAGATCTTCAGCACTCAAGATAAGGAGAAAGAAAAGTACGAGAGGAATCTATCCTTTGTAGTTGAATTCATTTAGGAAGAAGAATATGGGGATAGATATCTCCACTTCAGCTATATACGTTATTGAGATAAACTTATATACTTCTTCATCTTGGGTACTAGATATCGGATGTGGATCTCACATATCTCAAATATGTAGGATCTGAAAAGAAGTAGGCCTTTAATAAAGGGTGAGGTCAAAATATGAGTTGTAAATGGAGCAAGAGTTGTTTCTACTACAGTTGGAACCTATAGTTTATCTCTGCCCACATGTCTTGTAATAGAGTTAATGAACTTCTATTATGTATATGCCATAAATACAAATATCATTTTTGCATCTTGTATGGACAAGGATGCATATGAATTTCATATTAAGAATGGTTGATGTTCTATTTCTAAATATAGGGATCTTTTATGGCAGTGCCCCAATGTCTTATGGTCTTTATTTGCTAGATCTAAGATAGATATTTATAACGTAAATACCAAAACACTAATACTCAACAACTCAAACAAAACATATGTTTGGCATTGTCATCTATGGCACATAAATGAGAATCGCATATCTACACTCCATAAATATGGTTATTTGGACTCCTTTGATTTTGAATCAATAAAGACATCTGAATCTTGTTTGTTGGGCAAAATGACCACAAATCATTTCACTTGTAACAATGAGAAGGCTAGTGATCTATTAGGATGCATAGATACTAATGTATGTGGCCCTTTTAGAACAACTACTAGAGGTGGGTATTAGTACTTCATTACCTTCACTGATGACTTATGTAGGTACGGTTATGTTTACCTACTGAAACATAAACAAAAAACCCTTAAAATTTTCAAGGATTCATGAATGAAGTACAGAATCAACTTGGCAAAAGTATTAAGGAACTTATTTCTAATAGAGGTGTAGAATACTTAACCCAAGAGTTTGAGGATCTTTGTGAGCCCGTGGTATGTTATCACAATGGACTTCACTTGGAACACCTCGGCATGATGGTGTATCAGAAAGAAGGAATTGCACATTGTTGGATGTGGTGTGATCAATAATGAGTTTAGCTAAACTTTTAACTACCTTCTGGGGTTTTTCTCTTGACACCACCATGTTTACACTAAACATGATACCATCTAAATCGGTTCAAAAAAATCGGTTCAAAATACACCATATGAGATATGGTATGGGAAGCATCCCAATGTGTCTTTTATGAAGATTTTGGATTTTGAATCTTATGTGGGAAAGTAGTTTCCTCAAAACTTGGACCCAAATCTAATAAATGTTATTTTGTTGGATATCCTAGGGAAACCAAAGGACATTACTTTTATTCCCTATCTGACAACAAAGTGTTTGTTTGCAGAGATGTTGCATTCCTAGAAAAGGAATTTATTTCCAAAGGAATCAGTGGGAAGAAAGTATAACTTGAAGAGGTTCAAGGCCAACAAGAAAACATCGAACTAATATATGTACAAGAGGAACAAAGAGAATCACAAGTCATTATGGAATCTCAAATTCCTCAAGTGACACAGGAACCTCGTAGATTTAGTAGCACACACCTTGAACCTGAAAGATTTGATTATCTTGTAACTCAGGAAGGCGATGAGTTGGTCATATATGGTGAGCCAACAACCTATCTAGAATCTACTAAGGGACCAAACTCTAAGAAATGGCTTGAGGCCATGATATTTGAGATGGAATCCATGTACATCAACAAGGTATGGACCTTGGTGGATCCATCTAAAGGGGTAAAACTCATAGGGTGCAAATGGGTTTTCAAGAAGAAGACCAACATGGATGGTAAAGTACAAACCTATAAGGGCAAATTGATTGCAAAGGCTTTTATACAAGTTCAGGGTGTTGACTATGATGAAACCTTTTCTCCAGTTGCCATGATTAAGTCCATCTGCATCATGCTTTCCATTGCAGCTTATCATGACTATGAAATTTGGCAGATGGATGTCAAAATTGCATTACTTAACGGGAATCTTCTTGAGGATTGACATGATTTTACCGTGCGTAGAACGCAAGTACACGCGTCAATGTAGTATAGGCCCTTGTGAGGCCTGAGTTGAACTCAAGGACACTAAATCATCAGTATACTACTACTAACTACTCGCAATCAGCTAGACCAATAAAAAGGTTATGAGAGTTGTTTTAAAAATAAAAGAAAATAAAATAAAACAAAGAAATTGATTAAATGTTTAGTTTAATCAATTCAAGTGGGGATCTTTAGGATTGTGGTTTCACCGCAGGTTTTCATTGTATGAATTTCCATATAGTTACTCAGGTTCATCTCTCAATCCGGGTAGTGGCCTGTAGTCAGAATTGTCCACTATCATTGTACAATTCACTACCTATGTCTAGGTCAGTTCCACCGTTGTAGTAACCTATACCCTAAACTAGGTGCATTAGAAACGACCTCTGGGTTTCCACCATTAACCTTACATCACCTTATTCAAGGGATTTGTTAATCAATGTGAATTTTTTCACTTTTCAACCGTTAATTCTTCTTTAGAAGTAATTAAAGGCATTAGATTATCATTATGGTGATCAAGCATAACAATATAATTAAGAAAACAAAATCATACCACGGATTTAAGAGATAAATTATGAATTACTATGATTAAAATGTCATACAATGCTTCCCCGAGCTACTCCCGGTCCTAAAGATAAAGGGGATTAGCCTCACATGTTCATCTCAGAGCAAAACATGGTTGAGAAAAGGGGAAACATGGAGAAAAATGTGAATAAGTAATGAAACCCCTGAATGGAGAAGATCCAAGCGTTCCTCGGCGTAGAATCCGTGATCTGCAGCCTTTTGGTGGTGGAAAACGTCTCCTTTGGTTTCCGAAACAGCTGGGGCGTGCTTCTGGGCTCCGTTCTTCTCTCCACACCTTCTCGGGACTTGTGCAGTGGCTAATGATGTGATACCCTGCTCTTGGCCTCCGTCATTAGGTATAATCACCAAATTAGGTTGTGAAAATATCACAACCGTTGGATTAGAGCCAATCTAAAACAAACTCTGATCTGACGGTGTCAATACCATCGACGCGAGTCGATAGTATCAACCCTACGCGATATCGGCAAGCCTTCTTTTCTTTTCTTCGTTGCACCTGATGCTTATTCGATATCATCGACGCGGGTCGATGGTATCGACACCCTTAGGTGTCGGTTTTATCCCTTTTCCGTCACTGAATCTACACGTGTCGATAGTATCGACTTTGTGGTTGATAGTATCGACTGACTGGTCGCCAGCAACCTGATGGAATGTCGCTACCATCGACTTCCTTGTCGATGGTATCGAATTTGTGCTGCTCCTTGCGGCTTCCTGCCTGTGGCTGTGTTGATAGTATCGACAGCCGTCGATGGTATCGATAGCCGTTGATGGTATCGACAGCTACAGATATGTGTTTTTCCTGAAATTGCAAAACAAAACCACATAAGTCGAGATAAAACCTATTATTGTAATCATTTATGCTCAAAACAATGAAATAAGAGAGATTTGACACTGAGAAGGATCATAGACTAAAGTAAGTGAATTATGCAATATTAACCACTGAAATGACCAATAAACGCATAAAACGCAAGTAAAACAAGTCTATAAATGCGACTCAAAATCATCGCATCAAACTCCCCTAAGCTTGAACATTGCTCATCCTCGAGCAACAAAACTCTAGAATAAAATTGTGAGGGTCAACTAAAGAACAGATTATCACAACAAACGTCACCATATGATCCCACTGGACATTCTCATTCCGGCCCTCACTAACTACGGAATGATAATGACCCTAAAGGTGAAAATAATCATCCATAAAAGATATCTACCTCACAATTGATGAACACTATCACATAAGGCAGTTAACATAATAAAATTCTCCAGTTCAGACTCAGTGCATCTTGTGATCTCCTATTCTACGTTGCTCGCCCTAACTACCATCTACATGGAAGCAGTTCTCCTGGTATTAACGAGTGAGGAGAAAATCACGGTGGCCTACCAATTCGAGCAACGGGTGGATGGAATGGGTGGTTCATGGAAGAAATGGAAGCATTATACGGTTTTAACATGCACATAACATTAATGCCCTAAATGATGCATATGCAAGTGAAAATGCCCTAATGCCTACATTTGGGTGGAATGATGCATGCACTATTATTCCGTCTCAACACGAGATGGAATATCTAAGAAAACTACATCATGTACTTATTGTTCTTAAAAGGCAGTGAGAACAGGTTCCTTTCTCCCTCTCATTACTACTTCTCAATTCTTTTTTTTTCTCTTCTTTTTTTTCAGATTTTTTTCATTTTTCATTTTTTCTCTAAGCCCTTGTTTTCATATCTGACAACGAATTGTTTGTCAGGCTCACTTATTGCTGCATAACTTATACATTTGAAGCATTCAGAAGGTATGTAACAAGTTCATCACCTTTTATGTTTCAGAAGACATAAGATGCATGATGTACCATATGCACAAAAATGTGAATGCAACTACAAAATGACATGTATGCAACTAAATGACACGCACCTAAAGATAATGTGCATGTATAGCTATTCTATAATTTCTTTTTTTTTCATTCTCATGCAAAATATGTGAAAGTAGTTGCAATACAAAACCTACCTACATGAGATGCAATCAAAAAGATTACAAAACCATAATAAACTTCCATGTCTTAAGGTGGAGTATGAAAACAACGGGGTGGATAGATCACAAGACTAACTGACTAAACCTTTGGAAATTATTATGTGTCCCTCCTTACTGACCTGTGTAGTAATTAAGAGGTTTCTCTCTCTCATTTCAAATTAAAGTCTCATTATCATTTGGTCAGTTTAGGCTCAAACAAACAATTTTGTCCACTTTTCATGAATCAAAGGAATGTGCAGTTGTGATTTCCTATTTTAGAGTTGACAAACCCAATTATCTCCTTAAGTGATGTGCTCAAAGTTAAACAACACAACCTTGCAAATTTGCCCCTAATTCCCATGTACAAGCAACGAGATGACACATGACTTAAGACATCCACAATTACACTAGATATAGTGTGGATCCTACAAACAAACTAAGAACTACAAGAAATAAATGACAAAAGACAAAACAAGAAAAACTAAAAATAAAGGATAGAGTTGTTCCAACTCCCCCCCAAGCTTGAATTCAACTATGGCCTCATAGTCAAAAACAACCTTAAAAGGTGGAACAGAGATACCAATCATTCTTCAGGAGGAGGCGGGTACTACAGAGCCGTGGGGTCCCAAGATGGGTACTGCCCCTGAAAGCTCGGATCATACCGGGGCATTGGTGGAGGTTGTGGATACCCCTCAAAATAATTCAGGCTCCAGTAATGATCGTAGAAGGGTTGTTGTTGCATCTCCATCCTATGCAACATGTCGTGGATGTGTTGTTGGTTGTCGAGGAGGAGGCACTCATTCTCGAAAATAGCCCTATGATTATCTAACAGCCAGTTCGTTGTATCATGAATATCGGCGTATGAAGTTGTGTGCTACAGTTGGGTGTGTTGTATCTCTTGCAACATTGTATACATCCCCTGCATGGAGTAGGCATCCTCTCCTGGATGAGAGGGTTGTGGTGGCGGAGGCTGTGAAGATGAAGATGCACCCGGATGCATGCGGGGACGCTTCTGGGGTGCTACTCGTACCCGAAGAGGAGTAAAAGCTTCCTCTTCCTCTTCATGCTCGTCACCGTCATTATCATTGTCGTCATTGCCGCCGTCTTCATCCAAGTCATCAATGGCTATGATGGGCCATCGGAAATGTTCAGCGCCCTCAATGTTGAAGACGGGGTCGGGAAGCGCACACTCTTGATAAGCATGTTTAACATGGCAATGTGCATATGCCAAGCCATCACGTAGCAGGAGGAGGTTGGAGCGGTGCAGATGTTGGAGGTTGACCTTACTCCTGTTAGAGAGAGGAGTAAGCTGGGAGAAATCTAACCCAAGATAGAGGGCCAGCGGTGTGATGAGTCCTCCAAAGTGGATTGGAGCCTTCCTCGTACTCCTTTTCATGACCAACACACGCGTCAAGAAGAACGCACCCCAATTGCACTCCTCGCGCTT
Source organism: Alisma plantago-aquatica (assembly GCA_963693085.1). Classification (NCBI taxonomy): domain Eukaryota; kingdom Viridiplantae; phylum Streptophyta; class Magnoliopsida; order Alismatales; family Alismataceae; genus Alisma; species Alisma plantago-aquatica. Next base: position 837,426,271 of record OY856412.1, on the reverse strand, counting down.
CAGCAATTTGTGCAGGAAAAACAAATTCGTCTCTTGAAACTTGCTGAGAGACAGGTCGCCCCGAGCAAACAGCGTGGTGCAGAGCATGCGGTGAAGAATCCGCACAAACAGATGCTCGAAATCTGCCACTGCAGTGTTGTGGTAGCTAATGGATTTTCCTGGGGGCACAGTCACAAGCTGGGCAAAGATTGCATCATAGTCTGTCCTGTTGTTCAGCCTCCGGTGCTGGTAGTTGTGATGAGCCTAGTTGTATATAGAATTGAACTGGTCGAGGGTAATGGTGAAGTTGTTGTTGAAGAGTCTAAACGACACTCGCCCTTTCTTCCATTCTCTATCGGTGGCGATCAAGTCATTGGGCAGCACATTGATGTCTAATGATGCCATGAACTCCGCCACTAGTTCCTTGTAAGTCGGCCACTCACCGAAAAATGGATGGCCCTCGGTGTAGTATTAGACTTCATATGGTGTCTTGTTGGTTTGGTGCACCTGACCTTGGAGAACATAATTAAGATTAGCCTCGAAACCAAGGTAGTGAATCATGTCCCGGTCGATGTAGCGGGTCGGCTCGATCTTTCGCTTCATCAGTTCCTCATAGACCTTCCGGACCTCCGTAGAAGGATGGACAATCCTCAGACGAGGGATTGATGCAGTAGGTGGAGGGATGAACTCGGGGATTTCCATAGGATCCGCCCGTGAAGAAGATGCATCGGTTGTATGCACCATCATCGCTGAGAAAGAAGGAATAGAAGATGGAGCTTGGCGAAGGTCGGAGAAGACAATCTCCGCTCAGTGAAGGCTCAGGGAGGATCGCGCTCCTTGGATGCTCGTAGCCAGGCTCCGGTCGCACACAACACGCACGACACAAGTGGAGGGAAAAGGCTCTGAAGGTGTGACATCATATGACAACCATCCCTCTCTTTTATAACCACAGTCGGTGTTGCTATGCACCCATCGATACCATCGACGCGGGTCGATGGTATCGACACCTGTAGCACAATCCGGTCTTCTGCTAGTATCGATGGTTGTCGATAGCCTGATGTGGGGGCCCGAATCGATGACGTGTTGATACCATCAACGGGTTTCGATGGTATCGACCCATCCCACGGATCGATTCTATTGATGTAGCGATCATCGTTGATTTCCTCTCATAGATCGGTGATGTGTCGCGTCGATACCATCGACGCGAGTCGATAGTATCGACTCTGCTTAGGGCAAACACCCTCGCGAGGCCCGACCTCCGCTTTCTGTCTGTAACTGGGTCAATACCATTGACAGGCCCGTCGATGGTATCGACTTCACTGAGACAAATTTCGTCTGAATATCTCTAGAGATCTCGCGAGTATCGACAGCCATGTCGATACTATCGACCTCATTTTTGCGATCAACCTATTGGTGGGTTGATACCATCGATGAGGCCGTCAATGGTATCGACTCAGAGAGATCTTTGCAGCCGCCTAACTGTACCCATGTCGATACCATTGACACATGGGTCGATGGTATCGACCCTGCCTCAATCTTGAACATTGAACAAACGGTCAAGGTATCTTTTTTACACTAAAAACAAAATCGAATCAAACTAACTTACTAATGTAAAAGGAACTAAATGAAACTACCAATGTTTGGGTTGCCTCCCAACAAGCGCCCTTATTTAACGTCTTAGGCTAGACGAAATCAAGCTCCTTATCTTGGGGCTTCTGAGAGTGTTCCTTGGGGATCACTCGGCAGTTTGAACTCAACTCAATCCTAGCCAATCCCCAATGTCAAAGTACCTCTCCCAATGGCAGTGACAACATCGGTCGTCGCTTGAAACGGCCTTCCTAAGAGCATTTTGCAACCTTTGAGTTGTGGCATATCAATAATAATGAAATCCATCGGAAAGATAAACATGTCTACTTTGACAAGTACATCCTCACACACTCCGTATGGCTTCACAATGGGCCCATCCGCCAACTCAATAGTCACAGTAGATTTTGTTAATTTCTTCAAACCAAGCTTTTGAAATGTGGACAGTGGCATAAGATTAATGCTAGTGCCTGAATCACACTATGCTTGTGGAAAATGTTGACCGCCGATAGAACATGGAATGTAGAAGCCTCCTGGGTCTTTCCTCTTCTGTGGTAAACTCCCATGGATAATTGAGCTCACTACCTCATTCACCCGGCAAACATCTGTGTCTTTGATCCGCCCTTCTTGGTGATGATTTCCTTGATAAACCTCCTGTATGCTGGAATCTGCTCTATCATTTCCACTAATGGAATATTTATATGGAGTTTCCTGAACATCTCCAAGAACTTCCTGAAATGTCGATGCTCTTTCTTCGGCCTCGGGTTATCTGAAAAAGACACAACTGCCTCATTTAGACGCTTATGAGGGGGCACATATGGGCTTCTCGGGGTCTCCTCCCCTAAGCTTGCTTCAATGTCACCCTCTGGCGTAGATTTTGGCACATTATTTTCAATAGTTGTTACTTGTGACGGATCTTCTCTCTCAGTGATTGTAGCTTCACCATGACGCATGACCTTCACCTGCTCTTCTTGCCTAGGTGTGGGCGCAATGTGCACTTGACGGGTTTTTCTGAATGGACAATATCTGCTTGGTAGTCCATAATGACTGTGAGGATATGATATTTTTGGTGTAGCCTCTGTATCAAAAATCATTTTGCTTTTGTCCTGAACCTCTACCACCGGGGGCCCTGCCTCAGTAATCACAGATATGTACTTTACTTGATGATGTATTTGACGAACATCTGCATTCCCATTCTGTCTTTGTTGATTGGCATGCTTCATGGCTGCCACTTCATTGGAAATATGGGTCACAGTCGTCTCTAGTGCCCTCATCTGTGCTCCATAGCTTTGCAATGTTTGCCCAAATTTAGTCAAGATCTCACCCTGAGACTGCAGCTGCTTACTAAACAAGCTCATCATCTCCTGATTTTGCTGCACCACTTGACTAAGCAACACGGTGCTTTTATCTTCTACCGTTGACTATGGCTTTGCATACGGATCTTGTAAGAAGTTGTTTGGATCTTTCTACGAGAATTTCCTATCCTTCCTCCAAGCATAATCATTATTTTTATAGCCATGTTGTTGCATAAATTTGACCTGGGCTTCCTCCTCAGATTATGTATCCTCTTTGGAAAGCAATTTCTTGGCTAGAAGGTCTAATTTATCATTTAGCTCCTTGATGGCCCTAGACTCACCTGCAACTTTCACTTGTTCTGGTGCATCCCTGTCGCCCCAAGATTGCTTCTTTGCCATATTTTTCAGAATCTCCCAACACCTAGTGCCATTGTTGTTTAAGAAGAAACCTGAACCTACGGAGTCTAAGTTACTTCTATCATTCTCGGAGAGAGCAAAATAGAAGATTTTTACCTACTTTTCCTTGTCCAGCCCATGATGTGGGCACCTCCTTAGCATAATCTGAAAACGCTCCCAGGTCTCTGAATAAGTCTCCCCTGCCTTCTGGCTGAAATTATGAATTTTTCTGATCAGATCATTTGTCTTCTTGGGCAGAAAGAACCTTTCAAAAAGCACTTCCACCATGTGGTTCCATGATTCCACATACTCATCATCAAGATTATGTAGCCATTCTCACGCATTTCCTGCCAGAGAGCTGGGGAACATCTTTAGGTACAATGTCTCCTATGGAAACCGGTCTATCTTGATCATGTCGCAATTTTCTACGAACTGGCTTATATGAGTAATCGGGTCTTCATTTTTGAGCCCGTGAAATGCATTGGACTCGACCAAATTTATCAGTGCCGGATCAATCTTATATGTTGGAATGGTGATGGCTTGCTTCATTATTGGCCCCTTTGAAATGGATGAGGAAGAAGCTTTTATCTTCTCCCATATCGTCTGCTCTTCTTCCATGGCTTCTTGTTCTGAGTCAGAATCTATTTCGTCTGTTTGGTCTTGAATATAGTTCTCCTCGTCGTCTGGTCCCGGCAGTGGAACCTCTGGTGATCGCTGCATGTAGTCGGTGCTACGCGTCCTCACCATGCACTAGTACCTGCAAGATGATAATTTCAGTTCAGTACAGTGCTAGATGATTCCAATAATATGAAAGATAAAACTATGAATTTCTAAAATGATAATAAAATAATAAAATAAAAATGTGGCCTAGAATGGCCGCTTGCAGCACTCGTAGTGTCGACAATTTCCGTGTCCCTGGCAACGGCGCCAAAAACTTGACACGATTTTACCGTGCGTAGAACGCAAGTGCACGCGTCAATGTAGTATAGGCCCTTGTGAGGGCCGAGTCGAACTCAGGGACACTAAATCATTGGTAGACTACTACTAACTACTCACAATCAGCTAGACCAAAAAAAAGGTTATGAGAGTTGTTTTAAAAATAAAAGAAAAGAAAATAAAACAAAGCAATCGATTAAATGTTTAGTTTAATCAATTCAAGTGGGGATCTTTAGGATTGTGGTTTCACCGCGGGTTTTCATTGTATGAATTTCCATATAGTTACTCATGTTCATCTCTCAATCCGAGTAGTGGCCTGTAGTCAGAATTGTCCACTGTCATGGTACAATTCACTACCTATGTCTAGATCGGTTCCACCATCGTAGTAACCTATACCCTAAACTAGCTGCATTAGAAATGACCTCTGGGTTTCCACCATTAACCTTACATCACCTTGTTCAAGGGATTTGTTAATCAATGTGAATTTCATCTCTTTTCAACCGTTAATTCTTCTTTCAAAGTAATTAAAGGCATTAGATTATCATTATGGTGATCAAGCATAACAATATAATTGAGAAAATGAAATCATACCACGGATTTAAGAGATAAATTATGAATTACTATGATAAAAATGTCATACAATGCTTCCCTGGGCTACTCTCGGTCCTAAAGATAAAGGGGATTAGCCCCGCATGTTCATCTCAGAGCAAAACATGGTTGAGAAAAGGGGAGACATGGAGAAAAACGTGAATAAGTAATGAAACCCCTGAACGGAGAAGATCCAAGCGTTCCTCGGCGTAGAATCCGTGATCTGCAGCTTTTCAACGGTGGAAAACATCTTCTTCGGCTTCTGGAACGGCTGGGGCGTGCTTCTGGGCTCCGTTCTTCTCTCCACACCTTCTCGGGACTTGTGCAGCGGCTAATGACGTGATACCCTACTCTTGGCCGCCGTCATTAGGTATAATCACCGAATTAGGTTGCAAAAATATCACAACCGTTGGATTAGAGCCGATCTAAAAAAAACTTTGATCTGACGGTGTCGATACCATCGACGTGAGTCGATAGTATCGACCCCTCGCGATATCGACAAGCCTTCTTTTCTTTTCTTCATTGCGCCTGATGTTGACTCGATACCATCGACGCGGGTCGATGGTATCGACACCCTTATGCGTCGGTTTTATCCCTTTTCCGTCACTGAATCTACATGTGTCGATAGTATCGACTTTGTGGTCGATAGTATCGACTGACTGGTCACCAGCAACCTGATGGAATGTCTCTACCATCGACTTCCTTGTCGATGGTATCGACTCTGTGCTGCCCCTTGCGGCTGCCTGCCTGTGGCTGTGTCGATAGTATCGACATCCGTCGATGGTATCGACAACTGCAGATATGTGTTTTTCCTGAAATTGCAAAACAAAACCACATAAGTCGAGATAAAACCTATTATTGTAATCATTTATGCTCAAAATAATGAAATTAGAGAGATTTGACACTAAGAAGGATCATAGACTAAAGTAAGTGAATTATGCAATATTAACCACCAAAATGACCAATAAACGCATAAAACGCAAGTAAAACAAGTCTATAAATGCGACTCAAAATCATCACATCAAGGATGTTTACAAGACACAAACTGGGGGTTTTATAAATCCAAAGGATGCAAATAAAGTTTGCATGCTACAAAGGTCAATCTATAGAATGAAGCAAGCATCTCAAAGATGGAATCTTTGATTTGACAAAATAGATAAAGAGTTTGTCTTTAGTCAAAAGGAAGATGAACCTTATGTGTACAAGAAGGTTAGTGGGAGCATGATTGTATTCCTCATATTGTATGTAGATGACATATTGTTGTTGGGGAATGGCATCCCTACTTTACAGATGGTTGATACATGGCTTGGAAATACATTCTCAATGAAGGACTTAGGTAAAGCATCCTACATCTTAGGAAACAAGATCTATGGAGGTAGATCTAGAAGGTTTCTCAGACTAAGTCAGAGCGCATACATTGACAAAGTCCTAAAGAGGTTCAACATGGAGGACTCAAAGAGAGGAAACATTCCCATGTCTCATGGAGTTTCCACCTCTAGAGCTCAATTCCCTAGTTCTTGTGAATAAAGGGAACGCATGAGTACAACGCCATATGCATCTGCAATTGGATCCATCATGTCTACAATGTTATGTACTTGTCTCGATGTCTCATATGCCTTGAGCATGATGAGCAGATATCAGTCAGATTCATGTGATGCTCATTGGACATCCATGAAGAACATACTTAGGTACTTGATAAGAACTAAGGATCAATTCCTTATTTATAGTAGAGAGGAAGAGTTGGTTGTAAAGGGTTACACTAATGCAAGTTTCCAAACTAAAAAGATGATTATTGATCGCAATTAGGATTTGTAATTTGCCTCGACAATGGAGTTGTGAGCTAGAAGAGTTCCAAGCAAGAGATAGTTGTAGATTTTACAAAAAAGGTCGAGTATATTATTTCATTGAATACAACAAAGGAGGTTGTCTAGATCAAGAAGTTCAACTCAAAACTTGGGGTTGTTCCCAGCATCAGCAACACGAATGATCTATTTTGTGAAAACAATGAAGCCATTGCACAAACTATGAAAACCAAATCGCATCAGCATTCCAAGCATGTAAAAAGGTGGTTCCATCTCATACAAGATATCATATAGCGAGGAGATGTGAATATTTACAGAGTACCAACTGATAACAATGTTGATGACCCCTCAACAAAAGTACTTTCACAACAGAAGCATGATGGTCATGGTAGATCACTTGGGATGTGATTCATGGGTGATTGGCTCTAAGTGCAAGTGGGAGTCTGTTGGTATGTATGCCTAGAGATCCAATCATATGATGATTATAATGGCATAACTTGTAAATGATTTGATTAATAATAAAGGCAATCTTCCAATTTATTCTATTTTATCTAGTTATGAGATAATGAAGTAACATTATAATTGTCTAGAGAATGATATTACTCAATAGCATATGTCTTTAGGTTCATGACCTGAACAATGATATCATATGGATTCCAAGAGTATATGCCTTCTTGTTATATCCCTAGTTGGATGTTATTGTGGAAGGCTATAGATAGCAATAACACAAAAGACTAGAGTGTGTGTTTGTTGATGACAGAATCTCATCGGTCATGATATGTGATATCAAACCAAACACATAGGTACTTGTTAGAGAACATTGTACCAAATAGACCCACCATGAGAATGATACATGGAAACCATGATTGGTAGTTAGAATCATCTCTTCTAGTATTGGTGGTGATTGTGGTTCTTATACCTGAAGTCACTACACTCGTCACATGTCATTCAGTGTACTTTGACATCATTCATCGTAAACTTGAGTAAGGGTTGACATAAAGGTGATGATTCGATGCACTATAACACACGGGGATGAATATGAGGTGATGTAGATGGTATTTGTCCCTCCTATAGTAGTATGATATCCTAGACACTTGATAAGTGAGATTAAGAAATGCTTGACCATGCACATGTGAGTCAATATGTGATATTGAGCTTACATATATCTCAGATAGTCTACTCTAGTTCAAGGAACCTAGATTGAATGTTGAAGAGGATGAAGATTTCATTCCTTGAGTTCAATCTGGATATCAGTGACAAAGGAACTATACAAACATTGTAACACCAATCACATATTGTAGGTTGAAGTTGTTCTCCAACTTTCCATTTACTTGAGTAGCAATGATGTGTTGCTAGATACCACTCTTTTCTTGTGATGTCATAAACTGGATATGGACATTCACTACCAACATAAACTGGAACCTATAGGGTCACAAACATAGGCTAAACTTGGAATATGAGTTTTTTCATGAATGATGTTTCATTTGATTAATAAATGTGTTTTGATATTGAATTTAAACAAACAATTGACTGACTGGACTCTACACTGACAGGTTCAAGTGTTGAACTGATTTGTTGGAGTGTCAGGTTCATTAGAAATTACATTGACTAGATTCTTGATGAACCAGGACATGAACCGACCATTTCACTTAATCGGGTCAAGGTCTCCATACGACCAGATCATGAGATGAACCACCCGATTCATGGAAAATTCGATTGTATCAAGGATTAGTGTTGATGTCATTTTGTGCATTAATTAGATTAAAATTTCCAATACAGTTGTGATTGGGAAACACAAAGAAACAACCGGTTCAAGGGTTGAACTGATCGGCTCGCATGCCAAATGATCAGTTCACCCATGAACTAATCATTTTTCCACTCATGGGATGAGAAAGTTCATGAAATTCCGGTCCCTTCCACTCACAGACAGACTGGGAACCTTGACCCTAACCCTCTTATAAATACAGGGGTAGTGGAGGCTTGCTTGATATACAACTCAATTGCCTTTGACAATTGTTGTTTTCTCTATTTGTGGTAACTAAAAGAACCTGAACAGGTCCTATCCAATAAAGGGAGGGTTAGTAAGGTAGAAAAATTATGGGAGAACAAGTTGGTACTAGTACACCAATGTGGAGGGACAACTCCTTCCTGTCTATTCTTCTAGAATGACATGAGTTCTAGGTGGTCCATGTTGACTACTATAGAGGTGAGGAGCTAGTCCTGCTAGGAGGACAACATCAGGAAGTTGTATGTGGTGATCGACCAAGAGCTACTGAAGAAGCTATTCAAGTGTGATTTGAAGAAAGGCATCCAAGACAATGAGGGGATTTTCATCGGACTTGCTCTAGGACCAATTATATCCTAAAAACCATCATTTCCATTATATAGTTGTTGATGTGATCTATTGTTATAAGGGTAGTATGTTTGTTAATTTTTTGTTTCTGCTGCCTATTATGTAGTCATATTTCCCTACAGTTACTACCAGTATCCTCCACCAAAAGGAGTGGAATCCCCCCAATCCACCACAACAGCCATGATTGACTGCCCTATCGCTCTTAGATTAGTGTAATGTTGAGGACAACATGATTCAAAAGTTTGGGGTGGTAGGGTGGTACACCCTTCTTTTCACTCATTTTGCATTTCATCTTTCCATTTACTTTTGTTTTATTAATCCTTCTATCTAGATTAGATATTTATTACTTTGCATACATGTGTGTCATGTAGTTCATTTCCTTGCATTTTTTGCACAATTTTCAAAAAAATTGCTCTTCTTGCCATGCATTGCATATCATGTGTATTTTTGTAATTCTTGCTTATTTTTAGATATGATTTGCTTGTTTCTTGTTTTTTGTTTTATAAGGAAGGCTTAGATGTGATTGAAGGCAATTTGGCACCACGTTGGCCAATTTTTCCCAAAATTATCATTTCCTACCAAGAAGCGTGTTTTGACCCAATCTCTACATGTTGGATTGAAAATGTTGACCTTTGATAAATGCATGCTACATTCTCATGTTCTATTAATAAATGGCCTCAATTTTTGTCTTTTTACATGTGAATCACCTCTCTCATGCTTGTGAATCACTTGGTTGAATTGTCATTAAAACAAGCCATAAACGCTTAGGGTATGTAACATCTAATGATAAAAATGTGGTTTTCATATTGTTCATTCATATGGTATCTCATTGTGTGATGACATTGTTGGAGTAACCTTCATGCAGGAGATCTCATGTTGAAACCCACACTAGTGACCACTCTTGGGCTCACTTTTCTTTCATCATTTATTATCTTCTGTCTCATGAAAGGATGCCAAAGAGAACATCTTCAGTCTTGGCCACATCCAAAAGTTTGTGGTGGTCATATCTATATCTCCCCGCTTCACTCTCACCATTGTGTGCCCTACCAAGGGAAAATAAAAAGAAAAAATAAAATGCCAAAAGAAAAGGAAAAGGAAAATGCAAAAATAAAAATAAAAAGACGATCCTATGTAATAACATCTAAATAAAGAAAAGATGAGTGATCCTATGTAATAGAACTCCAACCCCTTACCGCAACTCTTTATTATATTTGGATTCTCATTGAGCTAGGAAACATCAAAACTAGATCATTTTGCCTTTTTTGCAGCCACATGGGTCACTTAGTGTGGATTTACATATGAGATTTCATGCATGAAGGTAAAATAGCAACCCTAGTCATTTTTTATTATCACCACTATGAACTGTTTACCCAAAGTTATAAGATAGCCGTATGGATTCATTGTGTATTCTATGCTCTATATGTGAAGTTTTTATGCTCAATGCTTTAATCATGATTGGTTTCTAAAAGAGGAGAGGAGAGAGGTGGAATACATGTACTCAGTCAGCATTGTTCCCATTTAGTATATATACATATGTTGCAATGCATTTTTTATTTCTTGTTTGTTGTAAAATTGAAGAGAGATTGAGTTGGAGCATACTTGAGTATGAGTATGTTTTAATTTTGGGGGTGATGTACCCATATTTTAGGGATTCATCTTGTGTTTTCTAGCACTTCAATCACATAAAAATCTTCTAGATTACATGTTATTTCCCTCAATATGCATATTTTTGTCAAATGCACGTATGGACGTTCTTACATGTTTTTTGGTACTTAGACCATGCTTGTATGGATGTGAGAGAAGGAGGGTGATCCTAAGATTCCTCCAGCATTGGATGGGTCCAAGGAAGTTCCAAGAGATTCCGCAACCTGCCCCAGTGGCCAAGGATCAAGTACATCAAAGAAGTCCATTAAAATCTAAAGTTTAAGAGCAAAGTGCAGTTGATGACCACAACATGACCGCGGTGCCAAGGAACGATCCTGCTGGCTAAGTCAAAATCACAGAGAAGTCACAAAGTTCAACCTTGAAAACAAAACTCAAGATCATAGTCATGCCAGACAACACAGTTGTGCTAGACAAAACTGTTGTGCCGGCCAAAGTAAGAACGGTCCTACTGTAAGGAACGACTAGTGCAATTTCAAGCCAGATCGGCTATGTGACTCACCACGGTCGTGCAACCAGTGACCCACCACATCCTTGATGATACAGTCATGCCACCAGCCTTCCAAAATCCTAAATCAACCTGTCATTTTTTTCCATTTCTCATCTCAGTCATTGCACCCCACCACGATCGTTCTACACAGTACCCACCATGGTCATGCTACCCAGGACGGCCATTGCTACTAGAAAACATGCCCAGTTTTTGCACTACATTACCCATTCAACCCCCAACTTGACCTAGTGCTTCCCCACCACCTATATATACATGGGTGGATGATGGAGCATGAGGTTAGCTACCTTATACACCTTCTTAGCTCCCTCATTTCACACCTTAGCCATTCCATCACTTCTCTACCCCATTTCACCTCCATTTCACCATTTCCATCACTAAAACCCTAGTTTTCTAGGGTTTTGACCACTTTCCACCATCATCCCATGCCATTCCACTTTAGAGGAGGGAGGATCACGTCCTTACAGCCATTGGAGAGGGAGATATCTTCATCTACAATGAGCTCCATGGCTACTTCTACCTCTTTCTTCTCCACTTTTGTATTTTCTTGTTCTATGAGTAGCTAGGCCCCTTAGGTGCATTGTTGGGGTCAAAAATCTTGCTTTGATACCATGTTGGGAGAAATTAATATATAAACATTATAATTTCATTTTCCAATGATTATATTCTATTTTTCATCTCATTTACCATAAATTGATTTGTGTTTTATGCTTGAAACACCTAGGATTTAGGAAAATTGTGTATATGTAGATAATTTTGGAATTGCACCTAGGTCCAACTACTGGATCCCTATATAGTTGTTCACCTTACTACATGCTAATAAATTCTACTAAACCTAAGTGAGAGATAAAAATGGCTAGTTTAGAAGCATTTAGTGTAATTGGCTTGGATCGTCCTAAAGACTAGTTGGTATGTGATTTGAGGCCCAAAACCTCATTTCCACCTCCCATCACTACCCTCGGAATCCAATTTCTAGAGGAGATTCTAACATAGAAACATAGAGTTGATTATATCCTAATTAAATTCCACCTAAATTGTAATCCAAGTGAGCCTCTCTAGGGTGGATAGGAAGTGATACAAACTAGTTCCCATATTCACACCCTACCCCATCTATGTCCAATTAGTTGTTTAGACCAATTTATTAGAATCTATCTTGTTGTTTGGTTTAGTAATCTAAAAGAAAGAATAATGTTCAAATGTTATCACTTCAACTCAATTGACAAGTGAATTCCCCTAAACAGTCCACGCTTCCCTTTATTGCATTAAAACCCTAGTTGCCATCTTGCTTAGTTCATGCCTGTTTAGTTAGTATGTTTACCTTCCTAGTAAAATGTGCTTGTTCTTGCCTTCTTCTCACTAATTTATGTCATTAATTGTCCTTTATTCTTGATTTCTAGCTTAGTGTGGTGTAGATCTCTTCTTGCTTGTCTTAGTGTAATTTTCTACTTTCTTTCCTTTTTTTGTCCTTCTCTTGCTTAGCTTGTCTTTCCTTGCTAATCAGTATTAATAGGCTAGGGTTATCTTAGGTTTTGATTCTTGTTCTCCATTAATTGTTTGCTTTCTCAACCTTAGTATAATTAATTCAAAATCAGCCTTCAAACCCTTCAACCTTAGACTTCACAGTAGGAACCTAGCCAAAACTATGTTAGCTATAGTGCCCCCTTTTCTCCCTTAGGTTCGACCCCTAACTTGCCGCTTTCCTATACTGTAACACGACCATGTGCACTTTTAGGTGAAGTGTGTTAGTTTATGTGAGCAAGACTATTAGGGATTTATAAATTTGAAAGACCCTTGTTGTGTGTCTGAGCCTTTGAGGTGTGCATCTAATTAAGATTCAATTGATTTAGGTGTGTACACCTCGAGGTGAGGAAAGACGCACCAAGCTTTGTGGCACCATTTCCAGGGATAGAAAGGGCCATAGATCCCTAGTAGTTGTGGTGTGATCTCTCCCCTTAATGGTTAAGAATTTCATCGATCAATATGCTTGGACTCTAGACCAAGTCCCCACCAAGGAATATGGAGGAACTTTTCTGGAAGGCAAATGGAATCTTCTCTGAGTTTGTAGGAGGATGGAGAGAGTTGGTCACCTAGATAGATTTCAAGCCCACTGATAAGGATGTGTTGGACATGGTGATCGGAACCACTACACCATCCCTTATAGCTCTTGTCTTTACAAAGGTACAACAATACCTTCCCAGAATTAATATAGGTGGGAGTACATATGGAAAACTCCATCAAGAGAGGGATCTATTAAAACATAGGCCTCAATTTCTAGACACAATCCACCTCTACAAAAACCAATCATAAGCCTAATTAGACCAAATCAAAGGGCAAAAACATGACGGTAGGAGTTGTACTTGTCCCCAATGGCAATGGCAAGCAACAATAGTCGACTGTCCATATTTTTTCAGTTCAGCCTTCGGCAGTTCAGACAGCCCATTCACCAGTATACCAGCAATAGTAGGCATGTGTAGTGCAACCTCACTATCATCCTCATTACATACCCCCATTGTACTCCCTCCACCAAGCAACTACTATGGGTACTCACCACCACCTTTTCAACCTCAGATGCAGCAAGCAGTAACAAACGCTCTGATCGAATAACCTAACACCTCAAGCAGAGGTAGAAACTATAGATACATCTTCAAAAGATCTTGTTAGGCCAAAAGGAGGTTCACTCCCTTGGACGCTTCCCTCAACACGATATTTCCAGACATCAAGCACTTGCTTAAGTTCCCAACAATAAGGGATTATTTGAATTCCCTACCAAAGAGCTACAACACCAATGACTTTTTCGACTTTCACCAACCTAAAGGGAACAAGACTAATTCGTGTAACACACTCAAGCATTCCTTATAAGGATTTATAGAGTCCAAGGAGGTTAGCACAATTGCATCATAGGAAATACCTTCATCTTCTAACACAATGGTTGTCATCTTAACACCAGATGACCCATCACACGGGCTCGTCCTTCCTTTGCAAAAAGTAGTTAGGAACTAGACAAAAGTACTTAGATTGTTGCTTTGGTCTAACAAAAAAAGACAGTAGTCTCGATAAGAACCAGAAGGTCGATCAACATACTAGGATCTTGCTAGGGACTAAAAGTATAGTTGGTCAGCATACCAAGAGCCCACCGAGAGCCAAAGTACTAAAGATTTGGATCCCTAAGCTCCAGTCCTAAGAAAAGCCCAGTTGACTATGACTCCAAGCCCCTTGAAAATGTTACAAGCCACGATACCCACACTAGTCACAATATAGGATGATCTACACCCCATTCTACCAAAATCACCCTTGCTCCTTGACAAGGGAAAGGAGAAGATAACTACATATTTAGGAGTCCCTACTAGCATGACAGATAGGATACATGCGAGTACCCCATTCTAGCCATTGATACCAAGAAGGTATTTTTTATGCCAAAGCTCTGGAAGGAAACCAACCCCAAAGGATCAGATAAAATCCAATTCCTGATTGAACTAGAAGGGGAAATGTCACTAGCTGAAGTGATAAAAAAATTCATCAGCCCATCAAGAAGCAGTCGTTAAGACTCTAAAAGGGGCTTACATCTCCAAGGACATGATGCCACAGATTCTCACAGCCAGAATCAGGTTAATCATGACCCCACACCTAATCTCATTCTTTAAAGATGAGATATCAATTAGAGGAAGTGACAACAGGACCTTATTAATCACATCAATATATAATGACCTCAAGATACCTTCATCTTTTGTCCATAGTTATGCCTTCCTCAATGTGTGTCCCTTAAAGACAATCATCATCATGGGGAAGGATCCCTCTGACCTACACTCACCAACAAAGAAGAAATTTCCTTCGACAAAGTAATCAAAGATGATCTGGGACAAATCACACTAGACCTACAAATTGGGCCACAGATGTTCATAGTTCCATTCAAGGTCATGGATACAAGTCATTCCTTCAACCTCCTTCTAGGAAGGTCATGGATTCATCTTAACCGGGTGATTCCCTAATCACTATATCAGAAACTAAAGCATTGGATAGGACATGATATGGTCACCATTCATGCCAATAACCCCAACGCCATAGCTTGCATCGAGGTAGATGATGTCCTATTTCACCATGAGATGCTTCATATCACTAACATGAGCTAGATGCCACCACAGAGAATAAATTATAATCTCTTGTACAATCCCACATTATTTCCACAATGGATATTATGCATCGAGAAGGATGAATCTCATATTTCACTTCGAGATGCTTCATATCTCTTACATTCAACTAGGTGTTTCCACACAAAAGAAAGTGCCACATCCCATACAATTCCATGTTGTTTACGCAATGGTTGTGTAACATCCCAGGATTTAAGGCATCAGATAAAATGATCTTATAAGGAATGATTGGACTACCCATATCACCAAGGTGCACCTCCTTTTCAGGAATCCCATCACTAAGAACTCCATATTTAAGCATGCTTGGCTTAGATTAGTACTAGGATGGGTGACCAGTCGGGAAGTTGATCTTGGCTTGTGCGTGAGTGTGGAAAAAGTGCCTTGTTAAGGCTAGTGGTAGTCTATGGGGCCAGTCGTCATTCCTAAAACTCCACTAGAGCCTAGGGCAGTGGGCCCGGGCGTTACAAATGGTATCAGAGTAAAAACCCCTCCAATAGGAGGGGCCCAGATGGGCATGGCATGCCAGTCTTTGAGTCATGCGGTCCAGGCATGTTGGAAAGGGTTGTCGATGGTGATGTAGCCACCCTTGCACTGGTATTATGTGATCGGGAGTTGGGTGTCAATGAGCCATTTGGGTCTGCACCGAAATGGGGTGATATTGTGAGGTAATATAGTTGAGCCTTGATGATGATGTCAAGAGTATAAGTGGGGGAGATTGTAACGTCCCAGGATTTGAAGCCTCAGATAAAATAATCTTATAAGGAATGATAGGACTATCCATATCACCATGGTGCACCTCCTTTTCAGGAAGCCCATCACTAAGAACTCCATAGTTAAGAAGTCTTGGCTTGGAGTAGTACTAGGATGGGTGACCAGTCGGGAAGTTGATCATGGATTGTGCGTGAGTGTGGACAAAGTGCCTTGTTAAGGCTAGTTGTGGTCTGTGGGGCCAGTCGTCATTCCTAAAACTCCACTAGAGCCTAGGGAAGTGGGCCCGGGTTTTTATAGGCTGTGAGAAATGCATATCCACCCAAATAGAGGACTGGAATCAAAACAAAAATGTCATAGATAGATCATCCATATTCCTCCAAAATAGAAGAGTTTGGGCCTAGGGTTTATGGCCCATGCTACATGAGACTGTGGATCACAAGGTGGACACCGTATTAGAAGTCCACATCATTGGCCAACTATGAGGGACCCAAGCCAAAGAGGTCACCTCAATTGTGTACCTTTGACTTTATACTTAAGTCACAAGGCTCGACACATTCGACTAGATGAAGAGAGTCGAATGAGGGTGACCTCAGAGTGCATAAGGATCTTGTAAGGCCCCTAAACTTGCTTAATGCGTTGAATGAGCTTAATTACCATAATTGAATGATTATAACCCTAATATAAGCTTTTTATATGTTTTTAAATCATAATACAAGCATAAGTTTCAAATTTGGTCCAATTTGGACAATGTTTGAGCAACTTGTACAATTTTATGCACATTTTGGACTTTTTAGTAATTTACCCAATTGAGAGGTTTTATTTGCAATTTATCAATTTAATTATGTTCCTTGGATATTCTATAATCATTCTTGATCTTATTGATACATGGGGCACCTATTTAAACCCTGGTTCGAAGGTGTTATCTCCAAGGGTATTTTAGGGTTTACCCCTTCATGGATGAGCTACCTTTAGTAGCTATCAACTAAGGAATTATTTGATTGGTTGGGAAATTCGACAAAGTAAATCTAATAAGGTATACACAGATGGTGGGGGAGCTTCTTGTGTGTGTGCTTGTATATTCTTAATAAATTAAGGCGATGGACACTTGGATAGATACTAGAACTTTAACTTTTTCTTTATCTTTATCTTAAAGTTTCATATACTTCTCCCAACCTCGTTATCCCTTTATTCTTCTATGAATTTTTCTATTCAAGGAAGAAGAAAGTGGGTATCTTCTTGGAAAAAGGATCTACGGTTGCAATTGACTTCATTTTAGGGTTGAAAAAGATTCCTTCTAGTGATTTTGACCTAAATGAGTAAGAATTCCCTTATTTCCTCCGTTTATTTCTTTTTTATCCTTCCTCCTAGATTTCTCCAGGTCATAACCTTGTTGTTACATGGTAGAAATTTCTCAAAAGCTTTAAAACCCTACCTTTCTTTCTCCTTATGCTTAGGGTTTGCTCATTTGATGAAGAAAGGTGCTAGATGGACGAATTCATAACTTATTCTTGGATTTTATACCCTACCTGCTCGAGTTTTCTTCTGTGTGGGGTTTCATATTCTCATTCAAGGCAATTTTTATAACTTGATCCACGTTTATTGCTTATCATAAGCTTTCTAGATCATGTTCTTGCTTGAAAATGATGATTTATGCACTAAAAAGCTATGTTTGACTTGGATTTCAATTTTTATAATGTTCCATATTCTGATTTCAGTTCTATATGAACATGTGATCATGTTTACGATATTCCTAAGGTATAATATGACTTGGATCAAGTTGTTTTGACAACCTATGGTGCTTAGCACCTATCAACCAATGGTCAATTTTAGGGTTTAAAGCTGATTTCTTCTATAAACCCATGACCCGATGATGGTATCATTGCAGCAACCCAATGGTGTTGTCTTCATGATAATTAATGGTCAAGATCAAAGGTGTCATATGATGGTGACAACCTATGGTCACCCCCTTAGGTCAGGTTTTGGATCAATTAGAAGTTTAATGATCAACCAATAAGTACCCTACTGATGTTATCAATCAATGATGACATTAGCTTAATATTTGATGTTGATTAATGATATAGTGTTGATCTAACAACCTATGGTGATTTAATGATCACTAATGATGGTGTATCAGGTCTCTAAAACCTATGGTGAGTTAATCATTTTAGTTGTAGCATCAATTAAGCCTTAGACCAATGGTTTCTTGGGTCACTTGATGCAATGGTCGGACCTATACTGTAATAGATGGTTTTAACATATGAACTTGACCCAATGGCTAAGATCTAATGTTTATTCTTCCAAGAAAGTGGAATGATGGCTAATGTAATATGTTGGTCCTAATAATGTGATTTATATGGTTTCCTTTATATGATCAACTTAAGGAGCCTACTTGTTGACAATGGATGGCTTGTTTTAAATGAACAGTTGATTGTGGGTTTTACCCTACTCTCAATGGAACTTTTTGTGTTGTTAATCAAGGGATGTCTAGGGTTAAATTGTGACTCTTTCTAGAGAAAAACTCAAGGAATTCATAGGTGGTTTATCCAAGGTGTTTACTTATGTAAACAACCAATGGTCTTACCTTTTAAACATCCAATGGTTCTGGGTGACATTGTGGTATGGTGATATGGGTTGATGATGGAACAAATGGAGGGTTACCCTTAATAAGGTAGTCTTACCTATTCCCTCATATGAATATAAGGGATGATAACCATATTGTGTTGATATGTAACCCTAATGAGGTATAGAGGTATATCTTGTTATACCTAGCTTTAATATAACTAAATGATGTTAATTGGGTATGAATAGTCCTTGAATGACTAATACAATCATGGAGTACTCTCTTATTGTTGTTGAAACCTTAGTATGCTATGACCCGATGGCTATACCTTGATTTATGTGTGGGTTCATACTTGATAATAGTATGGAATGTGATGGTGATGCTTCACCTTATGCATCCATGATCTAATGGGGATGTTGTGAGTCAGGGTTTGGGTATGAGTGCCGATTAGTAACATTAATATAATTTATCTTGTAAACCTAACTCTAATGCAAATAGACAAAAATGAGTATTCTTGTTTAACCTTCTTATATGATGGCAGGATGGTGAAATAACCTTATTAATATGATCATAACCTTAATGTGTTAATTTGTGGTTATCATAGCCACATGGTTGATACTTTCTTATGCTAAACGTGTGCATTATGAATATGATGAGGGTTAATCATATCTAGATTCCTTGCATGTTAATGTGATAAAGGATTGTTCTTAATGTTAATATAACCTTGCTATGATTGTTTATGTATATCTCTTAGCTCATTAATGCAATATTGTGTTGATCCGGTGTATTATATATAAGTGATGTTGTTCAGCCTTGTTATAAGGCATGCAAAGATAATGATAATCTTGCAGGTAGTAGTATGATGGTCTTAATGACCTTTGGGCATGGTTGATCCCTGAATGAGGTGTAATCCTCTTGTGTTGATAAGGGTTGATACCCTATGATATTGTGAAAAGGATTTATATCATGTGATAGTATGATGGTCTTAATGACCTTTGGGCATGGTTGAGCCCTGAATGAGGTGTAATCCTCTTGTGTTGATAAGAGTTGATACCCTATGATATTGTGAAAAGGGTTTATATCTTGTGATAGTATGATGACTAGTGTGGTCTCATGAATGGCAAGTGAATAGTACCATGTGATGATGAGATGAGAAATTATGTTTCATACGTTTTATATCTTTTCAAATTTTGATATTTATATGCTTGCTAGAAGTGAATTAGGGTTTGTATGTCCACTTGTTTGATTCATCCTTAATTCACCAATTGGCATAACTAATTAAGTGCAACTCTAATCATGTAGTGCCCTGTGTCGTAGATCCATCTTTAGTGTCGAAACTTGTTGGATGGTGAAACGAGTATTCTTAAGGGAAACTCAGAGCGCATACTGTTGAGTATGTGGGGGTGCCAGGTTGAGGATATATCCTTGTCATCCACAATGCAGATTGTGGAGGTCGGCTATGGTCATGCCTCATACATCTAATGTGATTGAGAATGACTGTGGTTGTGTCTCGGTGATTATAACAAGATGTGATTGAGGACAACTACGGTTGTACCTCGAATTAGAGGGTTTTGTATACCCTAGTTTCTAGTGTCGTGACCTGTACCAAGGGTGGACTAGTGGTTATCAGCTTGACTATATGTCGTTGTAGTGGAATCTTTGACTGATATGTCACTGGCTTTTTACTCGTACTGACCGAGAGGAAGAGATCTTAGGATACTGGAACTCCTAGATCGTATATGGAACTAAATAGCCCTTCACAGGGGTCGGTTGGACTTTGAATGGTACGGTTCAAATTCCCAAGGGCGTAATAAAAGATGTAATATAGCTGTGTAGCATATTTTCTTAGGGTTATACAGAACGTTTCACATTGGATGATAACCCTTGTTTGTTATTTGTACATAAAGATGATGCTTAGTGAAATTAAGAGATAGTAGATATACTTAGGTTATGGATATGCTTAAGATTGTAGATGCATGCATACAAAAACTATGCTTGTGTTGATAACTATACTACTACTGTTGATTATAATCATGATTCTAGCTATCTCATGTTGTCAGTTATGTTTAGCATGCCCATGCCTTTGAAACTAGAGATGCATATACTGCTAATCATGCTTATCCAGATAGTTGTGCTTATGGTTTTAGCTCTTCTTATGATGTTGATATGTTCAACCAATTAGACATGCTCATGTTGTTAGCTATGCTATGTTACTAGACTTACTCATGATGTTAGATATGCATATGCTCCCGTATAGCTTATATTGTCAACAAGATAAAGGATGATAGTATGGCTAATGATGATAGTTATTATCTGCTCCTTTATGTATTTTGTTAATCATTAGTAATGCTAATATTATTTGTTATATCTGATTAAACTGCTTAACTATTTAATTACTTAAAAATGTTGTAATCAATAAATGTTGTTGGAGGTTATATCTCTTGATGGGACATGGGTCTCACCCTTGTGTTTCGCCATATTTTTTAGGTAATCAGAAGTGACGAAAACAAACATGTGGCAGAAAAGAGGAGATTTAGTAATGAATATTTGATAAAGTTGATTAGATGTCTAGTGTGTCCTGGAGTCATCCTTGTACTCTAAGGTTCGGGTGAGAAAAAGTTTGTATATGGTGTTTCAAATGAATCAGACTTTTGTTAGCATGTTTGTGTGGCATATACAAATATTGTTCTCCTGTGTATATATGTGGTGGCTAAGATGATAGAACAATTTGTATCAAATTCTTGGCATAGTATGGATATAATAAAGACATTTGGCTCTTATGCAAATGTTTCTGAGTGGGTGTTAACGTTGAAATCGATTTTATTTTACCCATATTTTGGGTATGTGATTAATTAGCGATTGATTGTGTTTTATGTTTTGAGTAATCTCATTTAGTGCAACGGGTTCTCACAAGTTGGTATCAGATCTTTAGGTTCACTGAGTATACAGGGACACTAGGACTTCAGACTAGGATGATGTCTAAGTTAGGAACGTGACACAAAACAATGGTGCATACTGCTTAATCTCATTATTTGGATGCCCTGGCCAGGTATTCAATTATTGAAGAAAGGTAAGTAAGGAACTGATTGTTATCTTTCTGATTACTCTTATCAAGTAGTCATTTTGAGACAATCTAAAGAACATAACGAATAATAAATCATGGTGTGAATATCTCAATCCTACCTTAAAGAAGATGAGAATTGCATCATTATCTATCAAAACTTGAATGTTTGGTAACTATAAGAGAAAGATACAACACCATGGTATCTAAATCTGAATACAAATAATAAAAATAGGAGTTCTTGATGATGTGATTCAAGAATATAATAAAGTAAAATACAGATAAGTCTATGCTTATAAAGTGAATAAAGGTATGAAATCCACAAAAGATGGGGAGAACTCCAATAGCAAGTACAAAATGAGAAGATGAATGGGAACAATGACAAAGGAATAAGGTGGAACCTGAGTTAATATCAGACCAACCTATGCATGTAAGAAAATTTTAATGAAAAATCAGCATGTCATGTGAAAGAAATTAAGGGAGATGATCCTTGTTTAAAGAAGAAAATGAATAATATGATGATTTACCTGTTGATAAGTGGTTGAAAAACATAATAAAATAAGAGAACATACACTAGTGGGATAAATAGTCATCAAGGAAGGAGTAATGAGATATGTTAATCATGATGATTCCTATGCTAATGGCAAGGAATCAAAAATGAAAAAGGTAAAATGATACATAAGAAGTTGTAACCTGCATAATGAAAATAGAATTGGTTACCTTTCTGCTAGTGACCCTTGAAAAATACTACTATGGTATGGGAAGTGTGTTTCCCTTTGTGTCTTTCCTTTCTAGGGCACAGATTTCAAGTGGATCATTGCCACTTGGTATGTGTGGATTCGCTGCAAACATGAGGGTAGATAGCTTATTATAGCATAAGTTGCTTGGACTATGGTTCCAATATCATAAAGTTTGTGATGAGTTTGCTTTTGAGCCTTCTGATAATGAGGAAGACTCCTTTTATATGTCTTGATATTTATTATGTTGGTAAAAGTAGATGAGATAAGGATGTGAGTTTCTTATAGCACATGAGGTGTTACAACCCCAATTTTGGGTTTATTTGCTGAGAAATGTAATTTCTCATATTAAAGATAAATGAGCAAATAATGAATGAATGCATGGATTTTGTTTACAATAGCCTTGATGATTGCTTTGTGGGCTTTATTGGCTATTGGGCCCGAATGATAAGGAAATTCAATTAATTAATGAATAATTGAATATTTGAGAAAAGGAAAAATGTGGAAACCTCTAGAAGGCAAATCCAAAGAGGATTTCGTGCCTCTTAGATTCATTGGGTTCCAAGGAGTCCAAAGTCGCAAAGAAAAGGCAATAAGAAAAGAAAATACCAATTAAGTATTTCCTTGTTAATAAAGAAACTGAAAACATTGACGAAATAGGGAAAATATGTGAAAAGAGGTGTTTTTGAGTTATCCTTAGTGGGATTTCGTATCCCAATGATTCCTAATAATAAAAGGAATACTAATGAGGAAAATAAAAGAGAAATAAAGGAAATCCTCAAGGAGAGATAATGCAAAGAAATATTTTAATAAGAACTCAACATGATAATGTGAAACAATGCATATTGATGCATTTAAAGATAATGAGTATTCCTTAAAAAGGAATTTCGAATTCTTAAAGTTCCTTGGGATCCAAGGAGTCCCAATGAAGAAAGAGGAAAGAGAAAATACCGAATTTGCAAAATAAAAGGATAATGTGATATATTGTTAAGGAATTTTATGATATTGCTAAAAAGAAAATAATTGCCATTAAAAGAAATTAGGATTTCGTTCCTATGGATTAAAAAGGAGATGAAAGAGGAATTTCACATTCCTAATATCCATATAATAGGGAATATTCAAAGGAAAGAGAGAGAGAGAAAGCTTATTTTCTTATGAAGGAATTACATTCCTATTAGGAAAGTGCTTTAATGAATCGTGGGTGCGCACCATGGGGCGTGGATACTCTCCCCTATAAGAGGGGTAGAGCCCTGGGCCGAAGCCAGGAGAGAGATCCCACATATCCCTTCTTCTTCCATCTTCTTTTTCACGTTTCTTCACGTCTAAAACCCTAGCGAGGGTGTAGACCTAACCTTGGAGCAACGAGGGTTGTTTTGGTGATCCGGTTGGAAGCTATAGGGTCCCACAACCACCTGGGAAGGATCGTGCATCACCGTCTCTCTGTCTTCTTGGCGCAAACCCTACTGGAGGGCTGTAGTGCGACCGCAGGTTGCAGGGCCTGCACTCTTGCACCCGACCCTCCGGGCCACCAATCGGAGCTTGGGCAGGTGCGGAGGTGGACGTCGGAGGTAGGGGGACCGTCGCCGAGGACCCTCGAGGTCCAGGGAGGACAAAGAGGTCGCGCCATGGGCGGCTAGGGCGGCTGCAGGTCGCATTGCTCAAGGTTGAAGACGGAAAAGGCTTTGGACAGAAATGCCCTCCGCGGGCTGAAGAAATAGCCCACTTACGTGAGGGGCAAATTCATAATTCAATTCTAATTCTAAACCAAGCCGCGATAATGTGCATGGGCCTGAACACGTGGCGACCTCCCGTTGGCTGAAAGTAAGTGAATTTTGATAAATTCATAATAATTAATTGGTAGGTCGAATAAGAACATGTTATATATGAATTTTGATCCTCAGAACGAGGGGAATTCAATAAAAATATGTGTAGAAGCTAATTCCTATTGCAATGCGAAAAATAATGTAAACTATCGTCTTTAATGAATTGATGTTTAAAGAAACCCTACTTTGATATAAATAAAGTGTTTAATAGGGTTAATGGATCATTAGAGTTGATATTAACCTGTTAAATGAAAAAGGTAATTTAAGATAAAAAATGATGATCTTTGCACGTAATTAGGATAATTTAGAGATTATGTGCATAGATATGCTTGCAATATGAAAAGTGCATAAAGCTATCATTTTTTTAATGATTTAATTAATGAAAAACCCTTAGATTTGATGATAGATGGTTTTAATGATGATCAATGGATAATTTAAGCCTATTGTTCATAAAAGTGAAAATAAGATCTAAAAAGATAATCTTTTTATATAATTGGCTTAATTTAGGGTTTCATGCATGAATATGCATTAATGAGTTTGAAAACCCTAATTTAGGTGAATATGACTTTTAAATGTTTTAATTGTTCAAATCCATAAACAAGTAGGAATATGATGATCCTAAGTCAATCTGAGTCTAAAGACTACTAAATGAATAGTTTGAGCAATTAGGGTTTATATAAAAGGAAAAGAGTATTTTAGGGTTTGTTGACCTAAAAAGGGATGAAGTTTGTGAAATCGATCTAAGAAACCCTAATGAATATTAATGAAACCTTAATGCAGATTAGAAACCCTAGAAAGAGAATCCAAGTCGATAAAGTAAATTCTTGATGAAATGTGTAATAAATAGAGTACATATTCTTTTCAGGAAATATGTGTTGATTGAATTACTTGCTTGGATCTGTTGATTGGCTTGATTGTATATGCATGAAGTAAATGTTGAATAATCTGCATGACTCATCAAATCAGGTATGTGGTTACGCTTATGAATATCCTATTTAGTTTTCAAGGGATTTTATCGATGTTTCCCTCGTGGCTTGAATTAAACTTTTGAATGTATTTAATTCATGCAAAGTATAATGTGAATATGACTATCACATAATAGATACGCCTACTAGCTCAGATCCTAGTCCCCTCTGTATCTTAATGAGTTGACCTAGTAAAAGGCTACCAATGGGGGTAGGCCCATCAGGTCATTGAATGACTTAGTAAATGGCTACCAATGGGGTAGGTCCATCAAGTCACATTGAGTTAGTGATTGGACTACCTATGGGTAGTGCCATGCGACTCAACCCTAGATATTGATCTACCTGTCAGGTAGGATCATGCGGGGTTTAGTAAGGATCTACCTAGAGAGTGGTAGTATCTCAGTCCGCTGTAGGGACAACACGAAGATAGGGGATAGGAAAGGATTGAGTAGTATGGTTTAAAACGTAATCTGGGCTGTTAAATGATAATTGGATGATTACTTTGTTATTGTAGTTGCATGATTATTGTTTCCCCCACATACCAGCTTCTTGCTGACCGACGTTTTGTTTGTCGGCATTTTAGGTACAAATGAAAATAACAAACAGTAAAGTGGCATATGTGGAATTAAATGAGAAGTAACGTAGACAGGAGGATTAGTTAGATTAACATCTTAATGGATAGAAGTTTATAAATCCCAGATTTTAAAAGGTAAACAAAGTTTTATTTTATACCAGTTTTCAGTTTAGTTGGTAAAATTTATTAATTGTTATTGATTATTTGTCGAACCTTTGATCCTGTTAATTGAATAATGGCTCTATCCTTCGGGTCTCCCTTAATTGGGGGTTACTGGGAGGTGGGGTCGTTACAATTGGTATCAGAGCATAGGTTCCTCATCTAATCATTAATAATTATTAAATTTTACAAATTCCATAGAACCGAGGGTGTTATTAGAGGATTATCCGAAAGACAGAGGTGTCTAGAAAAGGATCACAACCGGGGGCTGGCAATATTTTCCTCCACACCGATAGTCAGAATACGAGGACTCCCGGATCCGTGTGACTGCCTGGCCAAAGTATTAGGGTATGAATCGAAATAAGATACCTTTAGGACTTCTCATCTTATTCATCCCTTTTCATCACAAGATTCTGATAAGGACCTAAAGGATTAAGGTTTCCTTTCTTTTCCTCACCCTCTTGAGGTATGGGTAAGGTTGATAAGGTTTAAGGGATCCTCCACCACATTAAAGGAAATGCATGTAAATAAGATGTCATGGACATAAGCTTAATAGAGTAAGTGCAAATTAAAGAATAGATACATGCTTAGGCTGTATGACATAAGTTGTCATGTCCTCAGAAGAGACCTGAGGCTAGACCTTCTTGTCAGGAGGATAAGTTAGTCTTGGAGATAGAGATCTCCATTACAAGTAGAGACCTGGCACATCCTCTGAGGATGATGCTAACCCTAACCCTAAGTCATGGTTAGAAAGAGACGAGTTGGACCAGGTGTTTGAAGGGACATACCTTTGAGATGTCATATGAACCATGAGTGACCTAACACCTTTGACAACCCAACCCTGGGAAGGGTTGTGCATGTTAGGGTAAAGGATAGCTCTTTAGATGATGATGTTAGTGAAGGACCTTAGAAACCCTATGGGTCTATGTGTGTAGGTCATAGCATGCACCTAGGGTACGTTAGTAGTGAGAGCAAAGGGTTGAAATGTTGGCCGAGAAAGTTTGTATTAAGCATGAGGGGTTCATGATAACCTTGAGTGAACATAAGTTGAACATAGGCTTCATCCAGGTAGGGGCATGCTTTTGAGGTTGAACCTCCTTTAAGAGAGGACCTCTACTGGTGAGGTTGGTTTTAGGTTTAGCCCTAGAGAGAAAGCAGGAAACCCAGCAAGAAGGTTGGAAACCTAGACCCCGCAATATGAGGAACAGCGGGAGTCGGGAATGATGCGACCTAAGTGGATGATAGTGGTCGCCACATGCTTGATCCCTAGGGTTGCTGATGTCTTGGTTACCATGAGAAAGAACCAAATCCTAGAGAGGGGATGGGTCTGCTTATACCTTTGTACCTATGGTATAGATGAGAAGAAGAGTTCCATAAACCCTGGAGAGGTATAGTAACGGGTTATGGGGCCTTGTACCTTATGGTTTGTCCTTGAGGAAAATCCAACTCTAAGTGTTGCATGAGTTGAAGGATGACAGGAAGTGTACGTTATGCCTTTTGTAAGCTTGATTCATGGTTAATAGATAGAGTATGCAGTTGGACACCTAAAAGTGAACCTAGGGTTCCTAGGCCTAAAAGGGGAAGTCGTATACCTAATGCTCATGATGGGAATTAAGTTTCTATAGTTTTGAGCATGGTACGCCTCATGAATAAAGGAAGGTATGATCTTGATCCAGCATTGAGGAAGGAGGACAAGTATGACCTAGCATGGTTCAGTAAGTGATCTGTTTATGCCTTAATAGCTTGCTAGGGTTAAGTAGGCTCATGTGGATGTAAACCCTAGACCTAAGAGCTTTTGTGACCTTACTGTCAAGAGATAGTTTTCCTCCCATCCTGGGAGAGAGACACCTTTGGTAGGGTGTATATCAGTTTTGGTTAGTTTAAGGTAACCCAAAGAGGTCTCTTAGGATCTTGAGAAGCTAAGTGAAAAGTACATGGTATGAGAATGAACCCGTAGGCCCATAGATATCCATCTCTAAGTGCAAGCTGATGTGTTACCATGGAGGTAACCGGTATAGGGATTGACCAAGGTAGGCAGGTTGCCATGATCCTGATGAAAGGATGAAAGTCAGCCCATGAATGCAGAAAGAGAGATGATGAAGGCTTGGGTAAGGTTCTAAGTGAACATGTACTATGATGGAGAATCCTAAGTCTATCCTAGGGTCAGGTAGGGATAAGACCGATGAAAATAGGAGTTGCCTAATTCCCCATTTGCACATGACCATAGGGTCGGGAGGTAACAGCTATCATTGTCTGAGGGCCATGGGTTAGGAGATTGATCACCTTCATAAACTCATGCGACCCAAAGGGCAGATGAGTAGGGCACTCTCTTGATGCATGAGGAAGAGGGACGACCCCAAAAAGAGCCGGTACCCTATAGACCTATAGGAGATGACCAAGGATAAACCTCAGTAGGTTCAAGACTAGTTTGATATCATGATGTCTGTGCTATAGAGACATATGTGGCACGTTGCAACTTAGATGTAAAGGTGTATTGGCAAGGTGGGATGTACCATCTCTACTCTTGGAACATGAAGAACTTTGTATTTGGACTGCAGCCAAATGCTTATTTCCTTTTGTTATGGGAGTGAGAGATAGGACATTACGCATGCCATACACCAAGGATAAGAGATGTTTGGAACATTGCCACGAGAAATAGGGATAGAGATGATAATCTACCCTGGTAAAGTGAATGATACATGGATGGTTTGCAAACACTTAAGAGTATAAGGATATCATCTTGTGAGGATGTTTTATCATGAGCTATGTGGAATGGGAGAGTTAACCAAGGTTGAGTTTGATCACCATGAGGATGAGCTCAGAGTTTCTTAATGAAGACACACTTAGGGTTTGAGATGAGGGATAAGTGGAATACATGGAGGTGTATGTCTTCAACATTGCCTAATACCTAAGGATTAGAAGTGGTAATGAATGCTCTGGTCGAGATACAACTGCCTAATTTAGCTAGAGGCTAGAAGAGGTTGAGGTTGTTTGGCTAACCCTAAGTTTGGAAAGAAGATGTGTTTTGGATAACACTTTGGTGTAATAAGATATGTTGAACAAGTTAATGGTCGTTTGGTTAGCCAGTTTAGTCCTTGACATAATAAAAGGATGGTGATAGAACCTCAGATACACTTCTTTGGATAGGAAGGTAATGAAACCCTTTTGAGAGTGGTTTCTAAGGTATCCAGCTTGAGGGATCATGACACACTGGAGATCATGATTTTAAGATCACCATATACCATGGTATTATTGAGATGATAAGAAATAGTAGCACTTTGGATGTTTAAGATGAAGTTTCATGTGACTTGTGGCCATGCATGATAGAGGTAAAGGACGAATACCAGTAACCCAGTGTACCAATATACAGGATAAAAGAGTTCCCAAGTGGGAATGGGAGTTCACTACTATGGATGATGTGGTATGTCTCCCCTAGACCAAGGAAGGTCAAGATGTAATATGGGTTATGGTAGATCGCCTTACCTAGGTGACATGAGATAGGAAGAGTACTGTCAAGGGACAGATCGGGTTGAACTACCCATGAGAGAAATGGTTCAACTACAACATGATGCGAGCTCAAAAGTTCTTTAGTATGATCTAAAGGTTTACTTTCATGCCGTGGAAGTAGGTACATGAAGAACTCGTTTTTAGTACCACTTATCACCCCTAACTAATGACTAGTATGATCCAGACTAGAGGGTCTGATGAGAGCAAGTGTGTTTGTTCAGGGTGATACAAAGAGATAGTTCTTAATATGTGATGTTAACCACCATAGCCTTTATCGGGATGTAAGAAGCTCTATAAGGAGGGTGTGTCGGCCACCACTTCATTATATGATGTTGGTAAAGGAGGCCTCGTGAAGGTCATAAAAGAACCACAGTGTGTGCAGATGAAGTCGCTTGATCATGTTGGCTGAGAGAGAGCCAAGGGTGACATGTGTCATGAGCTAATGCAAAGCAAACTGACATGCAGTTCACTGTGGGAGAATGTGTGATGCGAAAATCCGACCCCTCTAAGCTACAGCTGATGAAGCTGAGTCCCCGATATATGGGTCCATTTGAGATGGATGGGTGGATATGATTGTGTTTAGCCTTGCCCCACAGGATAACATGATGTGTAATGTGTTACATGAGTCTGATCTAGAGCACTATGTGAGGTACCCAAGCCATGTGTTGAGCCTTGAACCTATTTCAGCTTTTGAGAGGCTGAAATATCCTGAGTCACCTATGAGGGTACGATATACCAAGGTAAGAAAGAACTCAGATGGAAGAATATGAGATAATGAAGGTTCTTGGGAAACACCATGGAAAGGGTGAAGCCACATGGGAGCCATGATGGACATATGAAAGGCTTATCATGTTTGTTTGCTTGCTTGATGGAATTTTGAGGGCAAAATTCTTATAAGAGGGGAAGGATGTTACAACCCCAATTTTGGGTTTATTTGATGAGAAATGTAATTTCTCATATTAAAGATAAATGAGCAAATAATGAATGAATGCATGGATTTTGTTTACAATAGCCTTGATGATTGCTTTGTGGGCTTTATTGGCTATTGGGCCCGAATGACAAGGAAATTCAATTAATTAATGAATAATTGAATATTTGAGAAAAGGAAAAATGTGGAAACCTCTAGAAGGCAAATCCAAAGAGGATTTCGTGCCTCTTAGATTCCTTGGGTTCCAAGGAGTCCAAAGTTGCAAAGAAAAGGCAATAAGAAAAGAAAATACCAATTAAGTATTTCCTTGTTAATAAAGAAACTGAAAACATTGACGAAATAGGGAAAATATGTGAAAAGAGGTGTTTTTTAGTTATCCTTAGTGGGATTTCGTATCCCAATGATTCCTAATAATAAAAGGAATACTAATGAGTAAAATAAAAGAGAAATAAAGGAAATCCTCAAGGAGAGATAATGCAAAGAAATATTTTAATAAGAACTCAACATGATAATGTGAAACAATGCATATTGATGCATTTAAAGATAATGAGTATTCCTTAAAAAGGAATTTCGAATTCTTAAAGTTCCTTGGGATCCAAGGAGTCCCAATGAAGAAATAGGAAAGAGAAAATACCGAATTTGCAAAATAAAAGGATAATGTGATATATTGTTAAGGAATTTTATGATATTGCTAAAAAGAAAATAATTGCCATTAAAAGAAATTAGGATTTCGTTCCTATGGATTAAAAAGGAGATGAAAGAGGAATTTCACATTCCTAATATCCATATAATAGGGAATATTCAAAGGAAAGAGAGAGAGAGAAAGCTTATTTTCTTATGAAGGAATTACATTCCTATTAGGAAAGTGCTTTAATGAATCGTGGGTGAGCACCATGGGGCGTGGATACTCTCCCCTATAAGAGGGGTAGAGCCCTGGGCCGAAGCCAGGAGAGAGATCCCACATATCCCTTCTTCTTCCATCTTCTTCTTCACGTTTCTTCACATCTAAAACCCTAGCGAGGGTGTAGACCTAACCTTGGAGCAACGAGGGTTGTTTTGGTGATCCGGTTGGAAGCTATAGGGTCCCACGACCACCTGGGAAGGATCGCGCATCACCGTCTCTCCGTCTTCTTGGCGCAAACCCTACTGGAGGGTTGCAGTGTGACCGCAGGTCGCATGGCCTGTACTCTTGCACCCGACCCTCCGGGCCACCAATCGGAGCTTGGGCAGGCGCGGAGGTGGACGTCGGAGGTAGGGGGACCGTCGCCGAGGACCCTCGAGGTCCAGGGAGGACAAAGAGGTCGCGCCATGGGCGGCTAGGGCGGCCGCAGGTCGCATTGCTCAAGGTTGAAGATGGAAAAGGCTTTGGATAGAAACGCCCTCCGCGGGCTGAAGAAATAGCCCACTTACATGAGGGGCAAATTCGTAATTCAATTCTAATTCTAAACCAAGCCGCGACAATGTGCATGGGCCTGAACACGTGGCGACCTCCCGTTGGCTGAAAGTAAGTGAATTTTGATAAATTCATAATAATTAATTGGTAGGTCGAATAAGAACATGTTATATATGAATTTTGATCCTCAGAACGAGGGGAATTCAATAAAAATATGTGTAGAAGCTAATTCCTATTGCAATGCGAAAAATAGTGTTAACTAGCATCTTTAATGAATTGATGATTAAAGAAACCCTACTTTGATATAAATAAAGTGTTTAATAGGGTTAATGGATCATTAGAGTTGATATTAACCTGTTAAATGCAAAAAGGTACTTTAAGATAAAAAATGATGATCTGTGCACGTAATTAGGATAATTTAGAGATTATGTGCATAGATATGCTTGCAATATGAAAAGTACATAAAGCTATCATTTTTTTAATGATTTAATTAATGAAAAACCCTTAGATTTGATGATAGATGGTTTTAATGATGATCAATGGATAATTTAAGCCTATTGTTCATAAAAGTGAAAATAAGATCTAAAAAGATAATCTTTTTATATAATTGGCTTAATTTAGGGTTTCATGCATGAATATGCATTAATGAGTTTGAAAACCCTAATTTAGGTGAATATGACTTTTAAATGTTTTAATTGTTCAAATCCATAAACAAGTAGGGATATGATGATCCTAAGTCAATCTGAGTCTAAAGACTACTAAATGAATAGTTTGAGCAATTAGGGTTTAAAGGAAAAGAGTATTTTAGGGTTTGTTGACCTAAAAAGGGATGAAGTTTGTGAAATCGATCTAAGAAACCCTAATGAATATTAATGAAACCTTAATGCAGATTAGAAACCCTAGAAAGAGAATCCAAGTCGATAAAGTAAATTCTTGATGAAATGTGTAATAAATAGAGTACATATTCTTTTCAGGAAATATGTGTTGATTGAATTACTTGCTTGGATCTGTTGATTGGCTTGATTGTATATGCATGAAGTAAATGTTGAATAATATGCATGACTCATCAAATCAGGTATGTGGTTACGCTTATGAATATCCTATTTAGTTTTCAAGGGATTTTATCGATGTTTCCCTCGTGGCTTGAATTAAACTGTTGAATGTATTTAATTCATGCAAAGTATAATGTGAATATGACTATCACATAATAGATACGCCTACTAGCTCAGATCCTAGTCCCCTCCGTAGCTTAATGAGTTGACCTAGTAAAAGGCTACCAATGGGGGTAGGCCCATCAGGTCATTGAATGACTTAGTAAATGGCTACCAATGGGGTAGGTCCATCAAGTCACATTGAGTTAGTGATTGGACTACCTATGGGTAGTGCCATGCGAATCAACCCTAGATATTGATCTACCTGTCAGGTAGGATCATGCGGGGTTTAGTAAGGATCTACCTAGAGAGTGGTAGTATCTTAGTCCGCTGCAGGGACAACACGGAGATAGGGGATAGGAAAGGATTGAGTAGTATGGTTTAAAACGTAATATCGGTTGTTAAATGATAATTGTCTGATTACTTTGTTATTGTAGTTGCATGATTATTGTTTCCCCCACATACCAGCTTCTCGCTGACCGACGTTTTGTTTGTCGGCATTTTAGGTACAAATGAAAAGAACAAACAGTAAAGTGGCATATGTGGAATTAAATGAGAAGTAACGTAGACAGGAGGATTAGTTAGATTAACATCTTAATGGATAGAAGTTTAGAAATCCCAGATTTTAAAAGGTAAACAAAGTTTTATTTTATACCAGTTTTCAGTTTAGTTGGTAAAATTTATTAATTGTTATTGATTATTTGTCGAACCTTTGATCCTATTAATTGAATAACGGCTCTATCCTTCGGGTCTCCCTTAATTGGGGGTTACCGGGAGGTGGGGTCGTTACATGAGGTGGATACCAAGGTAATGAATCCTAGTATCCAAGATGTATCAACTATATGGGAAGTATGTGAAGGTTGGAAATGTTTATTAAATGAACATTCCAAGTGTTCTCCCCCTTAGAGAGAGAGAGAGAGAGAGAGAGAGAGTTGATGATGACCCTCTAAATTTTGTTTTAAAGGAAAAACAAAAGTGATTATATAATATTGTGTATGGTTCAGTGATAGTTGGGCAAGACCACTATCAAGGATAGATGGTTTGTTGGTCAATAGATATGTGATACTATGTTCCTTTAAGATAAACTTGTGATCAAATATCAATGCATAAGAGTTATATTGGATGACATAATTCACATGACCATGATGAGTTTAGAGTTATGTCCTTTAGACTAACCAATGTACCAATAGAATTTATGAATAGGAGGAACAAAGTGTTCAAGTAATGGCTTACAAGTTGTAGCAAGCTTTGAATGATGACATGTCAAAGTATTTCGAATATGGTCAAAAATATGATCAATATTTCTTCATAAACTTTAGGGTTGCCGAAGCAACAATAGCTATGAGACAAGTTGAATAAGTGTGAGTTGGGGGTTTATTAGAGTATCCTCTAGGAGTTATGATACATCTGTTAAGTATGTTGAGTGAATCCTGATAAGATAAAGACAATGTCATTGATCCACCCCTAACAAGGTCAATCAGGAAGTTATATTTGTTAACAATTATATACAAGTGTATGATTCTTCCACCTAATAGATGGTAAGTCCACCATTGAGATGATTGGAGAATCCTCTAAAAACATATTCCGCATAAGTTCTTGAAAACTAGGGGGTGCCTACATGGTTTATTGAGTTGTTGATTACAACAACCATTAAAGGAGCATAGAGATGAAACCATGTAAAGTTGCATATGATAATAGATACCTGATGCTATATGTTTGGTAAGATCCAGTGAGTGTGGACTATGAGTGATGCATGATACAACATATAGAATAGTTCAAGATGACAATCGAGTCCTAAAGTTGAAAGTTACTATTAGATTTGTATAGGTGGCACAACAAGTTTCTATGTTCCATATTTACAAATGTTTTCTTATGTGGGGGGAGGGTGGTGGGTTGTGCTGACCCAAGAGGAGATATGTATGAATGATGTGACATTACCATGATATGAAAGTAAACATGTGAAGGTAATAGGATGAGGTGTAAAGGAAATACCCATCTTTGTTTACCTTGGATTTTGAGGGTGAAATCCCTGTTAGGGGTTTATAGTTGTAAGACCCCTGAACTTGCTTAATGAGTTGAATGAGCGTAATTACCATAATAGGATTCTTATAAACCTAATATAACCTTTTTATATGTTTTAAAATCATAATAAAAGCTTAAGTTTCAAATTTGGTCCAATTTGGACACTGTTTGAGCAAGTTATGCAATTTTATGCACATTTTGGACTTTTCTGCTATTTATTAAATTAAGAGGTTTTCTTTGAAATTTATCACTTGCATTATGTTCCTTGGATATTCTATCATCATTATTGATATTTTTGATACATGGGGCACCTATTTAAACCTTGGTTTGAAGGTGTTTTCTCTAAGGGTATTTTAGGGTTTACCCCTACATGGATGAGCTACCTTTAGTAGCTATCAACTAAGGAATTATTTGATTGGCTGGGAAATTTGACAAAGAAAATCTAAGCAGGGTTATAAAGATTTTGGGGGATATACTTGTGTTTGTTCTTGTATATTCTTAATACATTAAGGCCATGGACACTTGGATAGATACTAGAACTTCAACTTTTTCTTTTTCTTTATCTTAAAGTTTCATATACTTATCCCTAAGCACCAAAATGAGCCATTTTCTCTCCACCACTTCCCTCCTTCTCCCAACCTCATTATCCCTCTGTGCTTTTGCAAATTTTTCTATCCAAGGAAGAAGAAAGTGGGGATCTTCTTGGAAAAAGGATCTAGGGTTGCAATTGACTTCATTTTAGGGTTGAAAAAGCTTCCTTCTAGTGATCTTGACCTAAAAGAGTAAGAAATCCCTTCTTTCCTCCGTTTATTTATTTGTTATCCTTCCTCCTAGATTTCACCAGATCAGAACCTTGCTGTTCCATGGTATAAATTGCTCTAAAGCTTTAAAACCCTACCTTTCTTGCTCCTTATGCTTAGGGTTTGCTCATTTGATGAAGAAAGGTGCTAGATGGACGAATTCATAACGTATTCTTGGATTTTCTACCCTACCTGCTCGATTTTTGTTCTGTGTGGGGTTTCATATTCTCATTATAGGAAAGTTTTATAACTTTCTCCACGTTTATTGCTTATCATAAGCTTTCTAGATCATGTTCTTGCTTGAAAATGATGATTTATGCACTAAAACGCTATGCTTGACTTGGATTTCGATTTTTATAATGTTACATGTTCTGATTTAAGTTATAGATGAACATGTGATCATGTGTACGTTATTCCTAAGGTATAATATGACTTGTATTAGGTTTTTTTGACAACCTATGGTGCTTAGAGCCTATCAACCAATGGTCAATTTTAGGGTTTAAAGATAATTTCTTCTATAAACCCATGATCCAATGATGGTATCATTGCAACAACCCTATGGTGTTGTCTTCATGATAACTAATAATCAAGATCAAAGGTGTCAGATTATGGTGACAACCTATGGTCACCCCCTTAGGTCAGGTTTTGGATCAATTAGAAGTTTAATGATTAACCATTAAGTACCCTACCGATGTTATCAATCAATGATGACATTAGCTTAATATTTGATACTGATTAATGAATATAGTGTTGATCTAAAAACCTATGGTGATTTAATGATCACTAATGATGGTGTATTAGGTCTCTACAACCTATGGTGAGTTAAGCATTGTAGTTGTAGCATCAATTAAGCCTTAGACCAATGGTTTCTTAGATCACTTGATGCAATGGTCGGACCTATACTGTAATTGATGGTTTTAACATATGAACTTGACCCAATGGTCAAGATCTAATTTTTATTCTTCCAATAAAGTGGAATGATGGCTAATGTAATATGTTGGTCCTAATAATGTGACTTAGATTATTTTCTTTATATGATCAAATTAACGAGCTTACTTGTTGACAATGGATGGCTTGTTTTAAATGAACAGTCGATTGTGGGTTTTACCCTACTCTCAATGGAACTTTTTGTGTTGTTAATAAAGGTATGTCTAGGGTTAAATTGTGACTCTTTATAGAGCACAACTCAAGGACTTCTTAGGTGGTTTATCGAAGGTTTTTACTTATGTAAACAACCAATGGTCTTATCTTTTAAACATCCAATGGTTCTGGGTGACATTGTGGTTTCGTGATATGGGTTGATGATGGAACAAATGGAGGGTTACCCTTAATAAGGTAGTCTTACCTATTCACTCATATGAATAGAAGGGATGATAACCATATTTTGTCGATATGTAACCCTAATGAGGTATAGCTTGTTATACCTGCTTTAATATAACTAAATGATGTTAATTGGGTATGAATAGTCCTTGAATGACTAAGACAATCATGGAGTACTCTCTTATTGTTGTTGAAACCTTAGTATTCTATAATCCAATGGTTATACCTTGATTTATGTGTGGGTTCATACTTGAGAATAGTATGGAATGTGATGGTGATGCTTCACCTTATGCATCCATGATCCAATGGGGATGTTGTGAGTTAGGGTTTGGGTATGAGTGTTGATTAGTAATATTTATATAATTTATCTTGTGAACCTAACTCTAATGCAAATAGATAAAGATGAGTATTCTTGTTTAACCTTCTTATATGATGTCATGATGGTGAAATAACCTCCTTAATATGATCATAACCTTAATGTGTTAATTGGTAGTTATCAGAGCTGCATGGTTGATACTTTCTTATGCTAAACATGTGCATTATGAATATTATGAGGGTTAATCATATCTAGATTCCTTGAATTTTAATGTGATGAAGGAATGTTTTTAATGTTAATAGAACCCTGATATGAATGTTTATGAATATCTCTTAGCTCAATAATGCAATATTGTGCTGATCTGGTGTATTATATATAAGTGATGTTGTTCAACCTTATTATAAGGCATGCAAAGATAATGATAATGTTGCAAGGAATAGTATGATGGTCTTAATGACCTTTGGGCATGTTTGAGCCCTGAATGAGATGTAATCATCTTGTGTTGATAAGGGTTGATACCCTATGATACTGTGAAAAGGATTTATATCATGTGATAGTATGATGGTCTTAACGGCCTTTGGAAATGGTTGAGCCTTGAATGAGGTGTAATCCTCTTGTGTTGATAAGGGTTGATACCCTATGATATTGTGAAAAGGATTTATATCCTATGATAGTATGATGGTCTTAATGACCTTTGGGCATGGTTGAGCCCTGAATGAGGTGTAATCCTCTTGTGTTGATAAGGGTTGATACCTTGTGATATTGTGAAAAGGGTTTATATCTTGTGATAGTATGATGACTAGTGTGGTCTCATGAATGGCAAGTGAATAGTACCATGTGATGATGAGATGAGGAATTATGTTTCATACATTTTATATCTTTTCAAGTTTTGATATTTATATGCTTGCTAGAAGTGAATTAGTGTTTGTATGTCCACTTGTTTGATGCAGCCTTAATTCACCCAATTGGCATAACTAATTAAGTGCAACTCTAATCATGTAGTGTCATGTGTCGTAGAGCCATCTTCAGTGTCACAACTTGCTGGATGGCAAAATGAGTATTCCTAAGGGATACTCAGAGCACATACTGTTGAGTATGTGGGGGTGGCAGGTTGAGGATATATCCTTGTCATCCACAATGCATATTGTGGAGGTTGGCTATGGTCATGCCTCATACATCTGATGTGATTGAGAATGGTTGTGGTCGTGTCTCGGTGATTATAACATGATGTGATTGAGGACAACTGTGGTTGTACCTCGGATTAGAGGGTTTTGTATACGCTAGTTTCTAGTATCATGACCTGTACCAAGGGTGGACTAGTGGTTATCAGCTTGACTATGTTGTTGTGGTGGCAGCTTTGAATGATATGTCACTGGCTTTTTACTCGTACTGACTAAGGGGAAGAGATCTTAGGATACTGGCACTCCTAGATCTTATACAAAACCGAATAGCCCTTCGCAGGGGTCAGTTGGAATTTGAATGGTATGATTCAAATTCCCCAGGGTGTAATAAAAGATGTAATATAGTCGTGTAGCATATTTGTTTAGGGTTATACACAACATTTCACATTAGATGATAACCCTTGTTTGTTATCTGTACATAAAGATGATGCTTAGTGCAATTAATAGATAATAGATATACTTAGGTTGTGGATATGCTTAAGATTGTAGATGTGCTCATACAGCAACTATGCTTGTGTTGATAACTATACTACTACTGCTAATTATAATCATGATGATATCTATCTCATGTTGTTAGTTATGTTTAGCATGCTAGCCATGCCTTTGTAACTAGAGATGCATATACTGCTAATCATGCTTATCCAGATAGTTGTGCTTATGTTTTTATCTCTTCTTATGATGTTGATATGTTCAACCAATTAGACATGCTCATGTTGTTAGCTATGCTATGTTACTAGACTTACTCATGATTCTAGATATGCATATGCTCCTGAATTGCTTATATTGTCAACAAGATAAAGGATGATAGTCTGGATAATGATGATAGTTATTATCTGCTCCTTTATGTATTTTGTTAATCATCAGTACTGCTAATCTTCTTTGTTATATCTAATTAAACTTCTTAACTATTTAATTACTTAAAAATGTTGTAATCAATAAACTTTGTTGGAGGTTACATCTCTTGCTGGGACATGGGTCTCACCCTTGTAGTTCACCACATTTTTTTAGGTAATCGGAAGTGACGAAAACAAACATGTGGCAGAAAAGAGGAGCTATAGTATTGAACCTTTGATAAAGTTGATTAGATGTCTAGTGTGTCCTAGAGTCATCCTTGTACTCTTAGGTCCGGGTGAGAAAAAGTTTATATGGTGTTTCAAACGAATCGGACTTTTGTTAGCATATTAATGCTTGTTTGTGTGGCATATACAAATAGTGTTCTCATGTGTATATATGTGGTGGCTAAGATGATAGAACAATTTGTATCAAATTCTTGGCATAGTATGGACATAAGAAAGATGTTGTGCTCATATGCAAATGTTTCTGAGCGGGTGGTGACGTTGAAATCGATTTTATATTACCCATATTTTTGGGTATGTGATTAATTCATGATTGATTGTGTTTTAATGTTTTGAGTAATCTTGTTTAGTGTAATGGGTTCTCATTGATCCCCACTGTACATTCCTTACATTGTGGCCATCATTGAAGAAGTTATTAACGCCACCAAGGCTATCATACATGCGGAAATATCTTACTTTGTGCAAGAAAGTGAAGAAAACAAGTAGGATGACCACCATAAAATTGCAGCCAGCATCATGGATATTTCCCTTATAATTAAAGAAAGGAAGGGTCTCTAGACTTCCCTGAACAACCAACCATATGAGAACTATATCATCCCTCCAAACGAGTTAGCAATTAAGGGGATGCCTACTCTTGCAATCAACCAACCATGCTTTAAGCACCCCTACACTTGAGAAAGTGCCAAACATCATCAAGATGATCAAGTTGGCTAGATGGAAATCATAGACCCAACACTTGAAGGGGTGGAGGCACCACCCAAAGAAGTTTCTTATGATCCTTTTTGGATTTGCCCCATTGGTCCAGCCAAAACAACATAGATACCATAGACCAAGTGTCACGGAGGAAAATTACAATGTCACACGGATGATGACTGTGATGATGCATGTGACATGATCGAGGTATGGGGTATCAACACCACATTTGATACATGAACTATTGAAGATCCACAAACCTTCACCTAGTCTATCCTTAACAGAAGAAACCTGAATTGGTGAGTTGATGACTGCAACGTTCTGACGATCGAGTCCCTCCACACACCCAAAAAAATCTCATTAGATGAACAACAACCCAATATGGTAGATATCCTAGAGTGCCTATTTATCCACACTCTACCACATCCTGATCTCTGTGCAAAATCAAAAAATAGTTGCAACTCTACAAAAAAATACAAAGCCCAAAAAACCATGAAGTACCTGAAGATGAGCAGGCTTTGTAGGAGTTTGATATCTATTTCACCAAAGTGGCATAGATCTATAGAAAATAATATGATGTGTTCAAAGACATACATATCCTGGAGTATATGAAAAAAGAGAATCAACCATTTCGTATCAAAAATGAGATAGAGATAGTGAATCTCATCACAAGCCCCGAGGAACACAAAGTTAAAATAGGGGTGCATCTACAAAGGATATCAAATAACAATTGATCAAGCTTCTACAACTACATCAATGTGTTTGCATAGAGCTATGCCTACATGCCTGGGTTGGACAAGGTGATCACCATTCACAAACTCCCTATTGTCCCCATTGTTCATATTATCAAGTAGAAGGCTAGACTGTTGCTGCCAGAATGGAGTCTCAAGATCATGGAGGAAGTTCAAAAGAAATACGATGTTATTTTCTTAGAGACAGATAGCTATACTACATGGCTTGCCAACGTTATGTCGGTACCAAATAAGGACAGAATGGTAAAAATGTGAGTGGATTATTGTGACCTCAACTAAGTGTCTCTGAAAGATGACTTCCCCCTTCCACACATAAATGTACTTGTTGACAACACAATCGTCAATGTGCCACACAGATTGATAGTTGCATTTTCCTGATGCAACCAATCAAGATGGTCAAGGAAGGTAATAGAAGACAACTTTAGTTATGGAATGGGGTAGTATTCTATTATTTATTCATGATTGTTATGACCGTGTCTGAGCTTAATTTGTAAATTAGGGTTTACCTATATGATTACATGCTTAATTAGATTGATCATTTCTTAAACTTGATTAATAATGGTAGCTCAATTGTGATGTTTCCAATCTAAGAAGGAACTATAATCATTGTTTAAGTTTGAAGAATTATATTTGAGAAGTGTAAACCCTAATTGCCAAAAGTAGGGTTTTGATAGAACATAAATACAAAATTTGGTAGGTATAGAAGTATTATAAATGATTTTCATTATTTATATGTATATTGGATTTACTTGAAATATATCTATGATATGGATAACTCATTCATACATGTTAGTGCACAATATAAGATTTTTTTGAATATATTTAGACCATTGGTCGGCCAAGTTTCCTTAGGAGAAACTCAATCGACCAGACATTCTGACTATAGTACAACAATGTAGTGTTTGATTTTATTTATTTATTTATAGCTCAGAATGTTTTGAAACTTTTATTGGGGCTCTGAAACTATGTTTTAGACAACACGATAATTTTTCATAATTTTTGGAGGATCTTTAATCTATTTAGTAAACAATTTAATGTAACATTTTTATGACTAGAAAAGTTTGTTGAAATAAAAGAAAGTGTAAGAAAGGGTCAGTTGCAATTGACCCAAGAACCTTAATTGTTTTATATGATCAACCTAGCACACTAGGATCTCCCATATTTCGTGGTTCAATCTTCAGAAATGAAATCCTGGTGAGAGAGGGATAGTTAGGGTTTGGGTGGAGAAAGTGGTGAAGATGGGGATCTAGGGTTTTCTCTTCTTTAAGTTGATGAAATCAAGTAAGTTTATCAATTGTAGATATCCTTTCTTGGTAATTCTTATTTCACATGTCAATATTACATCCCTTCTCTTATTTTATTCAAAATGATATCAAATATCAGTCTCTTCTAATTCTTTCTCTATAATTTTCCATTCACATGGTTTCCGAGTTGGAAGGAAGAAGAAGTGATAGATTGCTAGTACTCTGATATGGATTCTAGAATTTTAGACCTTGCGCTAGTTTTTAAGGTGTTTTCACACCATAAGTGAGTGGGTAATTCCATTGTATAGTAGATTCTATGAAATTAGAATAAATCCACAATAATCTTCAATTCCTTTGTATGTGACTACAAACCCTAAAACTACCTTTTAGTTTAAGATTATGAAAGATGGTCTAGGAATGGATTGATTTCCTAGTGTGATGAATTTTAGATTATAAAATCACATTAGAAATGGACATAAATCATCAAAAATAGAATTCCTAAAGTTAATGCAGAAGTTATAAGAATATATCGAAATCTGGGGTTTTTTGCTATGTTTGGAATTATGGCATAATTGAATAAAGAACTTCACCCATTTGAATATTTTTATTTATAAATGATTTTTCTATATGAATTCTTAGTACAAATATGACAAATATTATCTTGGGA
Source organism: Alisma plantago-aquatica (assembly GCA_963693085.1). Classification (NCBI taxonomy): domain Eukaryota; kingdom Viridiplantae; phylum Streptophyta; class Magnoliopsida; order Alismatales; family Alismataceae; genus Alisma; species Alisma plantago-aquatica. The sequence continues at coordinate 837,383,383 of OY856412.1, read as the reverse complement.
TTCATTTTTTGTTGTCAGTGTTTGCTTGAAATCTAAGTAAAGAGGGTGAAACCCTGAATGAGTGGAAAGTTGGAAGTTTGTAAATAGATGTTATGAAATCCAACAAGAGTGTCTATTTCTTATGTTATAGATTTATTTATTTAAGGTTATTCTTGATGCATGACATTTCACCAAATGGCATGAAAATCCTATTTCAATTCATACTAGGTTTTGGTATAGATGTCTGGTTGTATGTGAACTACTCAAAGCAGTCTTTTATTAGCGGAAGTTTATGATGCATTAAATCCTTATGTGTGTCATGTGATATTTGAATGAGGAAAATGAAACCATAAGGATATGGCATTCGGTGGATCAAGTATTTTCATATCAATGTTTCTCAGTATGAGATGTGGTGTTGCTCAGCAATTCAGTTTGCAGTACAAATTACAAATGATTTATGAAATGAGTTATTTACAAAGCTAAGCTAAGAAATGTTGATGTAATATATGAAATGTAAATTTAAAGAGTGAATTAGACATTTATATGACCTAAACACTATTTAATCTTGATTTTTTTTTGGTCGGTCAAAAAAGCGTGTTACTATTATACCAAAAATTTTGGGCACGAGGTACCCCATTACAGGAAGAGCAAAAGAACCTTGATACCAACAAAATGGTAGTCAAGGGAAAAAGACCATAAAGACCTAAAAGATGTACATAAGACTTTAACCCTAAACAACTCAACCTAAAGACACGAAGCCTTATGCATATCCAAGCACTCAACAACATAAAGAACACCCACAAAGTATGAGCACAAAGACTATGCAGGAAGGCCTCACCCCATCAGGCCAAGATCTCTGGTGAAAGAGCACCTACACTAAAAACCTAGGCTTCGTAAGACAACCATGACTCAGTCTTCGTCCAAGTTAGCAATGGGTAGTACGAGCACAACCTGCTTTCTTAATAGAATCAAACACTGGAGCATCAAAGAATAGATGACACTCTAAGGTTGTAGACCACTGATCCTTTCTTCATTAGATTTAGATACACGCACAAATTGTGATGAGAGGGGACTGAGATCAAACAACATCATCGTCCCCTGCTCCCTGGCTAGCTCCAGCTTGAGGTCCAAAGTAGCAACACTGGATGGGTCATACTCTAAATGTTGTTGAAGCACAGCAGCACCACAAAAACACCCACGAAGAGGCTAGCACTAGGCTAGGACCCCGCCAGGACCCAATGCCCTAGTTTGCATAGAGGCATTTCACCGAACACCTTGAGTGCTCCATCACACACTAGCGGGGGGTCAACAGGCTAAAGCTAGGTTAACGCCAAAGCTCCTCATCTGCCCATTTTCCAGTAGAGACAACCATCATTGACGACGGAGGAGGTACTCTCTGCAAGTTGGGGACCCCAGTACTGGAGGCTCCGCCATGAAGGAAGTGCCACCACCAGACCGGGCAAAGCAGTGTCGGTTGATGCCGTGGGGCCATCACAGTGCTGGGTGAGGCCAGGTACCATCTCGGGGTGAGTAGGGTAGGAATTAGAGAAGGAAGTCGAGGGACTCCCTTACTACACCTATGGTGATGGGGTAGCCGAGCATGAGACCAGAACCAACAGGAGGCGGCTCCTCTCCATCCATCCCTCTTAAACGGGGTGGAGTCGACGAAGTCAATGCTGTCGAATGACCCGAGCTCTGGCTTCAGCGTTGCACATCACGCCTCCTCCTTGCTCCAAGCCTAGAACAGCCACAAATGATGGTGACCAGAAGCTACTTGAGACCCCTTTCTCCAGAGGTTGTTGCTTGAACAAAAAATCACATCGAGAAATGATAGGGACAGGGGGAGGAAGGTGTCAAGGGTGACACTCCCTCCCCCCAATGACAGCCATCAGGGACGATCTAGTGAGAGTATGAATGGTACATACCAAACTACCCTGTTGATTTGAAATCAAAAGAGTATAGATAACCATCTTTATGGAGTCTAGATATGAAATTCTCATTGATGTGCCCTATACGACAATGCTAAAGATATGTTTTGTTTGAGTTGATGAGTTTTAATCTTTTGGTATTTATGTTACAAACAGTTGTCTTTAGATCCAACAAATAAAGACCATAAGACATTGGGGTGCTACAATAAAAGATTTCACCCTTTGAAATAGAACATTGACCATTCTTAATATGAAATTTGTATCCATCCTTGTCTATACAAGATACATAAATAATGTTTCTATTTATGGTAGGTACAAAAAAGCAGTTAGTTAACTCTATTACAAGCCATATGGGTAGAGATAAATTATATGTTCCAACTACAGTGGCAACAACTCTTACTCCATTTGTGACTCACAGTTGGACCTCACCCTTTTGTAAAGGCTTACCTCTTTTCAGATCTATCATATTCAAACATATCTGAGATCTACATACGATATCTAGTACCTAAGATGAAAAAGTAGACAAATTTATCTCAATATCATTATACCTGAAGTGGAGATCTCCATCCCCATCTTCATCTTCCTGAATCCCTTTAAGTATAAGGGATGGATTCATCTTATACTTTTCTTTGTCCTTATCTTGAGTGTAGAAGATCTAGATTTATGCTTAGCGTCAAAACTCTTGTTGGCCATTTTTTTTCTTGGGACTCCTTCCCATTGATCATTATCATGGATTTGTCCTTCTTCATTCTTGCTTTGACATTTATCAACATGCCTAGAAATTTTGATAGTGGTTTGCAATGTTATTCAAGTAGTAACACTCGATAAAATGGCTATATGATTCAAGTAATGATTTGTAGAATCATATCCATGGCCAACTCTAGACTCAAAGAGAATCCTAGTTCCCCTAGATGTGCCACATGTCCAATCATATTGAGTACATGGGTCTCTACTAGATCTCTTTCTATCATTTTACATGCAAACATCGCCTTTGATACATTGTACTTTCTTGCTTTTCATGATTATGGCTCATGTTCTTAAGATGTGTTACTATCTCAAGAATCCCCATGTCTTCACATTTCTCAGCTAACTCATAGTTTGTGCAGCATACCATAAGGTGCTCGGCTTCTAAAGCATCGTTGACATGCTTCCAATAAGCATCCACCTCATCCCTCGAGGCCTCAGGAGTAGGCTCTTCTAGAACTGGTGTTTCTAGGACATAAAGCTTATGCTAATCATTGAGAACACTTCTCAAAGTCCAAAACCAGTCTTGAAAATTTTTCCCATTTAGGTTTTTCTTCTTAAGGACCGGTCGTAATGACTATTTGTTTGCCCTTTGTTTCTATAAGAAATATTTGCAATTTGTCAAAACACTTTTTATTTGATTTGATTAAAATAAATTTTGATGATGTTTAATTAGGCCTTTAATTAATTATCACTCCCACTATTTTGTTCAAATTGATAGTCCTCACGTATCAATTTGGAAATTGAAGTGTACAACCTTCTAGTGAGCCAAGACCCAAAACAATTGAGTTATTACCCAGCCAAAGCCATCATCCATAATCAATCATTAAGGTAGGCAACTTTTGCCAATTGCATCTTATGCAATTCTAGGATAGATGGTATGTGCAACTCTTTTCCATACTCATCTGCATGATTCTATGTACTTAATCTCATTAGGATCACTTAGTTAAGTTTGACCCAAAAGACAACACAATAGTGATGCACCATGCTAGGTAGGCCCATATGACTATCATCACACTTCCAATAGATGGACAGCGCACCATGCTTGGTGTGCCCATGCTTAGTCGATCAAGTTTTCATGTGTGTTGCTAATGGAAAGCATCTAAGACTTAATATGCTTAATTAAGGGATTTTATTTTTATATAAATATATATACATATACAATCACCACATACTTATAGTACATATCATATACATGCTATATCCCACAAAATGAAAACATGAAATTATAAAATAGAAGTGATGGTTAAGGCCATACTATTGTAATTCGTTGGAGCCACAAGGAATTACTACCACCTAAGGTTTACTTCACATGCATAAATATGTTGTTGATGAAAATATATGCTCGAACCAATCTGAGATAATCAATTCAACTTTTAAACTGATTGACTTGCCTCCTGGTCAGTCAGTTGGTGTCATGATTTAGCCATTTGGTCTCCAGTCCAAACATCTTATAGACTTCTCTAGTCAATCGGTTGGGCCACCAGCCAATTGGTTCGACTCCTCCTTTCATTAGGCCTCCTCGTTCCTCCATCCAATCAGCTTGTCTTCTAAAACAGATGGTTCTTCTTGTGCTAAGAATAGTCTTCGTAACAAGCATTAAAACTATCTTTACTCTATTTAAGCATATTACATGGTAATAGGTAAACCTCGAGTTACATTCCATGGGAGCATAGGAAGGAGAGAATTAATACTTTTACATATGGAAGAGAAGATAGAGACATAGTATGTAAACTGAGATAAAGTAGGAATAAATAACATTCCTACCATGCACAAGATCTAGGGTTATTGACCATAACCCTGCAAGCATCTACCATAAAAATTAGTATTAGAGTGACACATATAGATTGCCTATAATATAATATCATACCACATATATAAGGATCTTATGTTGTCTTTAATCAGATATGAACATTAATCATTTAAATATTTGCATCGCATGTAATAAATAAATAATGAAAACCAAAATTTAATCATATCGGTTAAATCCCAAAGTGTAGTAAATTGAGGTGGCTCTAATACCACTGTAGGGAACATGGCATCACATAAGGCAGCAAAAACAAAATTTAACTGCCATATTCCCTTTTGAACAAGAGAGTGCATCAACAAATATGTAATGGTAAGGATGGTAGCAAGGATTATACCTAGTCCTGGAGCAAGTCCAACAACTATCCCTTGTAGTAGTGTGCACCTTTCTTCAAGTTGTACTTGGACAGTGTCGCACCAACTTCTTGGTTGATTACCACAGATGGCAGTTGACTTCTTCCTCCTAGAGGCAAGAAACATCCTCCTCACCTCTGTAGTAGTCCACATGGACCACCAGGAACTCCTATCATTCTAGTTGAACGGACAGTGAGTTGTCCCTTCTAGTCAGCATTCTAGCACCAACTTGCTCTTCTAATTGTCTCTCCCTTACTATTCCTCCCTTGGACGGGTAGGACTTGCTTGAGTTTTCATGTTACCACAACTGTGAGAAGACAACAATTTTCAGAGCTTATTTTTGTGTCTCTAGAAAGCCTAAACTGCCCCTCTATTTATAGGTGTTCAGGTTTAGTAGTTCTAATCTAGGTGGGAGTCAAAGAGATGTAGTATTCATGAATTTTGTAGCATGTGAATGACAAAATGATCAGTTCAACAATGAATTGATCGACCAGTTGGCATGTGAGACAATTAGTTCAACCCTTAAACCAATCGTTTCACTATGTCTCCCAATCAGATTTGTATTGGTAATTAATATTCCATTAATGCACAACATGGCATGAAAATCAATTTTTTATCCAATTAATTGATCAACTACATGATTGGTTCATAGACTGGAGCCAGTCGGTTCACTGACTGAACCGGTCGACTCACGAACCTGATTGCCAATTTTAGATCAATTGACCTAACACTTGAATCAATCTGTTCAACAGTTGAACTGATCGGTTCACAGTCACTCAGTCAACTCTTAACCATTGTCATTTGAATTAAATACCTAACACCTTATTAATAAAGTTTAAACTACATTCATGTATAAACTCCTATTCCAAGTGTCTCATATGTGTGTTACCCTATATGTTCCAAGTTATGTTGGTAGTGAACGTCCATGACTTATTTATGACATCACAAATAATGATTGGCATCTAGCAAGACATCATTACTACCCAAGTAATCAAAAAGTTGAATAACTTCAATGTACAATATGGATTGGTGTTGCAATGATTATATTTTTTTTTGTCACTGATTTCCAAATTGAACTTCAGGCACGGAATCATCATCCTCTTCAATGCTCAATCCATGTAACTTAAACTAGAGCAGGTTGTCTGAGATATATGTAAGCTCAATATCACATATGGACTCACAAGAGCATGTCAATGCATTTCTCAATCTCACTTATCATGTGGCCAGGATATCATACTCTTGTAGGAGGGACAAATCCCATATACATCACTCACATTAATCCCCATGTGCCATAATGCACCTGAGAACCACCTTTATGGCAACCCTTATTCAAGGTCACAGTGGATGATGTTAAAGTACATTGAATAACATGTGATAAGTTTAGTGATTTTAGGTATAAGAACCACAACCACCACCATCACTATGAGAGACAATTTTGACTATCATTTAATGGTTTCTATGCATCACTTTCAAGGTGGGTCAGTCTGATACACTATTTTTCTAACAAGTATCTATGTGTTTGGTTTGATATCACATATCATGACTTAATAATATTATGTCATCAACCAACACACACTCTAGTCTTATCTATTTTTGTTGTCGATTTCCTTCCACAATAACAACCGACTAAGGACACAACGACAATCTATATACTCTTAGCATATGCATGATCTCATTGTTCAAGTACTCAACCTGAGGACATACATATTTGAGTAATATCATTCTTTAGACATGTATTATGTTACATCCTTATTTCATAACTAAATAAAATATAATGAATTAGAATATTGTCTTTATTATTAATCAAATCATTTACAATATATACCATTATAATCATCATATGACTAGCTCTCTGGGTATACAAACCAACAACAACCTCTCCTTCTCTCTCTCCTTATGGGTAGGACGACTATTGTTCACACATCAAAAGGTGTAACCAAAAATCTTGTTGTCATGCCCCTTTTTATAAAAGAGGCAAGGAAGTAGGGTTTATAATAAACCCTAGGAAATGAAAACACAATGGGCTACTTTTCAATGTCACATTTGTAGACAGTTAGTCAGTTGACTGGATTGTTTCAGAATGTTCTAGAAAAACTTAGTCAAATTACTTATCCATTCCATTGTCATTAATGTGCAACCTAGGTGGATAGGTTCCCAAGGGGTGTCCCCTAGCCCCTCACCTTTCTAAAATAAAAAAATGGGCACCTGGGTAAGCACCTAGAACAGCTTGGGTGGCCTCTTAGGGGCGCCTAGGTAGATATTTTCCTGGGAATTTTGGTGATAATTTTCCTAGGTTTTTTTATTCTTAATAATGTCATTTTAAATCTATTTGACATAAGTATTTTCAAGCTACTACATCACTATTACATTACTAATAAGCATGTAGATCATGAAATATACACATACCCCTTTTATATGTGATATATATTATATGTCATATATATAACATGCAAACAAATATGGAAATGCATGAGCAACTTGGTTCCCTCAGCGGGCTAGGCACCCATCCAGTGCATACCACCACATGTCCTCCATGAAAACTATGATCTAGTCTATCAGACGATTAGACTATCAAGTCAAAAAATTGGATGATCATGTCCAGCCAACCAACCAGGCTAGGTAGTCAACTTATTGACATGATCTCAACCCAGTCAATCACCTCGACCTTCCAGTATTTTGATTGATCTAACCAACCAGGTGTTTGGACTTTCAAGTCAATGTATTTCACTTCTAGTCAATCCATCATTATACCCCTCTTAGGTGTGCATCTTGTGTGTGTGACCATATATGCTCCAAACTATGCTGGTAATGATGTCTATTATCATATTATGACTTCACAGACAATGATTGGCATATAGAAAGACTTCATTGGCACACAAGTAATTGGAAAAGTTGGAGAACTGCTTCAAGATAGTATTGTGACCAATGTTACAAAGATTTTATAATTCCTTTGTCTCTTTTATGTAGAATGCATTCAAGGCATGAAAATGTCATCTTCTTAATGTTCAATCTTTTTCACTTGATCTAGAGTATACTATTTGAGATATATATCATCCAAATATCATATGTTGATTCATAAGATCATTACCATGCATTTCATAGTCCCACTCATCAAGTTTTATGGATATCACTCCAACATGAGGGACAAATTCAATTTATATTACTCACAATGATCCACATGTATACACAGTGCACCCAAGCACTACATGTATGGCAACCCTTATTCAAGTTCACTTTGAGTAGTGTTAAAGTATATTGAACATCATGTGGTCCTGGTAGTGATTTTAGGTCTAAGGACCATATCACCATTGTCACATTGACATATGATTGTAATACCTTTACTAGATTTAGTGTATCATACTCAAGTTGGATATATCAAAACAAATGGTTCCTTCACCAAACTCTATTTTGATGAAACTAATTTAAACATTATTGAGGTCTATGAATGGTCTAGTTTTTCAATCTCACCTCCTTATGACCACTACAATATCAATAGACAATAGTTCTATGAAAGTTACAAAAAAAATGCCCAGGAAGTGGTGAACCATCCAATGATGCCCCTGCTTTAGCTCCATACATAGCTTCCTCTACAATGTTCAACCTAAATAATATCTTGTAATTTGAACATTACATTTTTTCATCTCCTTCTACATATTCAATACATGTTTTGCATCAGGATTTAATAGGAACACCATAATTTGTGCAAAAACTCATGAGATATTAGAAAACTAATTATTGATGATATGGTTTTTTACCCTAATGGAGTCTTACTTACAGTTGACCTATGAACTTATGACATTTATAAGACATCGATGATTCATAAAATCCTACTAGAAATCTCAATACTCCCTAATTCCATATTTAAGACAAAGAGTATCCCAATAAATTTCAAATGATTGCATGATTTGTTAGTATTTACATATGAAGGTAACACTCATGTACCCCTTCCTTAGATTAAGAGATGGTTGGTTTTTGGGTGCCCTTATTGAAGAACTTATTTATAAGGCATTGGCATCTATTTTATATTACAACCAAAACCATATCATACAATATATTCACCACCTATTCAGAATGTATATCTAACAAAAGAACAAAATATAGGGATTCATTACAAATTTGAATTCTTTACTTCTAATAAGAAAGGTTACGTGATCATCCTATTGGAATTTGGGTATTTCTTTCTTATATAACTCTAACACATTTGTAAGTAATAGAATTGACATATCATGATTGGTGGCATTGTCACCTAGTTAGCCTTGACTCTTAATGTCAATCTAAACAAACTAGATAAGATGCCAACATCCATCAAAGTTGATATGATACTTTTGATTTGTTCCATCTTAATTTATCGATATCCTAATGGGGAAGAAAATTTCAAACACTATTCCCATATCCATGTGATCAATATTTTCTACTACTTGATGAAGACAACCACCTTCAAGGATAGAGAAAATCAGAAGTACACCACATTTCATGGTAGTCATGAATATAAGTCTTCTTTAGCTTGTGTGATGTAGTCCTTCCCTCTACATACATGACCATATGCACAATATATGCCACCACCCTCCACTACTACACGGAAGCATTATACCTAGGATACACTAGATGTAGGATACATGTATGTCTATAGAGATTTCAACGTTAGGTGCCCAGATAGCCCGATTACACCAGAAAGGATAGACATGTCTTCATTAATTTCTTACATGGACTAGTGGCACATCAATCAGTGACATGAGATCCTCCAATGACCTCTACCACCTATACAAACTCTCACATACTATATTTATGATGGTGAGATTCCTGACTACTCATAGGACTAGATTGAAGTTGAACCTTCAACCTGCTGGAATACAATTTACATCAGAACGAGGTACCTAATTTCACTCTCTATGATTGTTTTTTTAATCACAAGAAACCCTCCCCACGAAGAGCCACTTTGTGACTCACCCCAGTAAGATAAACCTCGATACCTAAGAGGGAGTGGTCAACATGGAGTGTCATTTGCAAAATTCCTTCAGCGTGATTCAAAAGTAAGTTCTTTATTGGCACTTGCAAATCTCTTACCATATGAACTAACTTAGGAAGAAGGGGAACATGATGGTAGCTTAGTTGGTTTAATTTTATTTTTGTTCTTTATGCACTCCATTTGTTTATGTTATTTTCTTATAGTTTTTCATTTGTAACTTGGAATTTTGTAGTTTGTTTGTATCGCCTATGATGACCCATTTTGATCAAGACAATGTCATTGCCCCTCTTTCTTTGTGAGTCATCTATGCTTCTATTTCATTATGCATAATATGATCATTTTCTTTATTAATCCTATTGAATGCATGTGATTACTTTAATCTACATAATGAACTTATCATTTCTAATTATCAAATTGAATAGTCTTGATCTAGTGAAATGAATACTCATGTTGACCTTATAGTGGGTTTCTTGTTATAGCTTTCCTAAAGAAATTTGTTTATACAAATAAATGAAATATGGAATTCATGCTAAAAATCTATGTGGTTTATTTTGTTCTAAGAAGGGGAGATTCTTAGCATAGGCCCACAAGGTCCCATTATAGAACTAGGCTCATTATCAGTTCTCCTTGAGTCTTATCTATCACTTATTATATTAAATACCATAAATGAGGCTAAACCCTTGATGTATCATGCCAACCTAGCATAAAAATTGATCTATTCATGATGATTGGGTCATCATCAATAGGATATTTGGACCCTACCAACACTCCATATAGGCATAAGATCTATGTTCAGCTGCCAATGTCCAAAAATCAATCTTTATTGTGAATCATGTATACTATAGGTATATGCATATGAAATATTATTATTATTTTGGATTTTGAATTTTATTTTTTTTATATAGTTGACATCGTCACTCGGATTGGCTCAAATTCAATTGAATGTTACATTGTCGTCTCATATGTTTAACTAGATCATCTTAGAATTGTTATCTTATGCCCATTTTATCAACTATGGTTTTCTCCTTAGACAGACAGTGCATGTGTTAACCTTGGTGTTTTCTTTCTGGACTAGGCCATTGTTTTGATTTCTTAAGGACAAACAATAGTTCAAGCTTAGCAGGATTTGATATGTGCCTCTTACATTGACTTTTTCTAATCATTTTACATGTTTGTCACCTTATTTGAGCTTAAGCATTTCTCTAGAAAGACCTACATTAAGTTTTATTTAAAGGGAGGCCAAGGAATAGATAGCCTCCTGATTTCACCAAAAAATGCCTACTTTTATGGATTTTATGATCTAGTCATTCATTCCTTGCATTTATTGTGGATATGCTTCATCGAAACATGTTGGACACTTGTGAGAGTTCCAGAATTGAACGAACATGTGCCATAAAAAAACACAAATATTGGAGCTTATTTCAGCCTTATCAAAATTTGATGTGGTGTGTGGCCATCTATAAGTCAGGTAATGATGATCATGACTAGTGTCTCTACACCTTTGCATGGTGTCTTGGAATTGACATATTGAGCATCTTGTTGTAGATGTTGGAAGAGTTAGCCATTTACACTCCTTTCTCCTTGAAACCATGTTGTATATCCCCTTTATCACCCAATGAGATTCCTGATGAGCACATTGTGAAACTAGGGAGCATGTCAAGTTGTTAGTGATTATGGGAAATGAGCATAAACTCCTACAACTATACCCCATGTAATCCTCTTATATGTTGTGTAAGTTTTTGTTTCATTATAAACGAACTAAAATGTTCTTGAACTCATTTAATATTAAGTCATACCATCCAAGGGATAAATATTCAACACTTAAGAAATTTCTCAAATGTATATGACCAGATAATGAATCAAGGGAAAATCTAAGATCTATAAGCAGGAGAAGAAAATTAAGAGAATATCTTCCTAGTGATGGGTCTAAAACTTGCTTCAGAAATGAGATAAACTTCCTCTCAGTTCAGATCCCAAGTATATGTCTGGGAACAATCTCTAGAAGTTTCTAAGATGAGCTCGAACTACCAACCAATGTCTAGGTTCCTTCTTCCTTCTATTTTTAGTTAAGCTGTTTTTAGTCTTTTATCTAAGATTACATAGCTAGATGGTCATCTTCCTTGCAATATGTTTCAATGGACTAGTAGGTTTTTTTTATTGGACTTCAGGGAGTGTCCCCCATGTTGTGTCATGTTGAACAAGTGATATTTTCCATCTCAATGCAAGTGTCTTTCATGTGAAGTAGTGAATTTTTTATAGTAAAGTATTATTTTTGGGCCACATGTAAGGCACATTTATACTTTTTAGATAAGAGGAAATGGTATACTAAGGGTTTTTATAGTTCATCATTATACTTAATTTTATTTATGTAATTAATTGAATTAACTAGTAAGGTTAGTGATATCTAGAATATGATTTCTTGTGGTTATGGAAATGCAAAACATGGTATTAATATAACGCTTGTATTGCTGAGTTAGATACCATAGTATTCTTACACACATACATTATATGCTTGCATTTGATTTGTACAAACTTGTTTCATGTGATAATTAATGGTTTGTCAAGCCCTATATCTATCATATCTTCAATTCAAACTACACTAGTCGACAACAACTTAAGTAATTCACTGAGTATGAAGACAAGTCTTGGATATAAGACTTCACACATAATGAGTTATCACGTCAAACAAGTGTGTACGATTGAAATGCAGGTACATAATATATGGATTCAAGAGTATCATTCTATCCCACTCATCTATGCAAGTATTAATTTATACCATCTTTAGCATTTCCATAACAACACAAGGAATCAAATTTCATATAGCATTAACCTCACTTTTCAATTCAATTAATTTCATAAATAAAATGAATTATAAATAATGAGTGGTGCATACCCTGAGTACACCATTTTAGATTGTGTAAAGAGTATAAAGCATGCATTACATGTGTCCCAAAAAAAATATTTACATAATAAAACACATTCATCGCGTCTATGAAACAAACATGCATTTAGAGTAAAGATTGTCATTTATTTAACATAAAAAACATGGGTATACCCCCGAATGTCAAAAATAAGAAATGAGTAGTCCATAGTAAGGTTCTGCAAGGAAGACGAGCATATATCTAGATTCTCAATACAAGAAGAAAATAGGTCAATGTTATCTTGTTGGACTCAACCTTCTTTGGGATCTAGTTTCCTCTCAATGGTTCCCATAGAAATAAATTTCTTTTCAAGGAATACAACAGTTATGGAAACAAACATTTTGTTGTCAAATGTTTAGTTTTCTTAGGGTATACAAAAAAACATTTATACAATTTGGATCCAACTTCTTCACAAAATGATTTCTTGACATAATCTTCACATACCCAGACTTCTCTAGAAGACATGTTGGGACACTTCCGATTCCATATTTTATATGTTGTATCATAAATAGATTTAGAAGGTGATTGGTTAAGGGTACAATATTTTTAAGAGCATTTACCCATAGGGAAGTAGGAATATTGGATAAACCCATCATTGATTGTACCATGTCCAACATCATGTGATTCCTTGTTTCTGACATACAATTATGTTGTGCTATTCCAGGTGGAGTAGATTGTGATATAATGCCACAGTCTTTTAGAAGAACCTCAAAACGTTGGCCTAAATATTCTTTACCATGATCAGATTGTCGTTCTTTAATACTCTTTCAAAGTTGATTATGTACTTCATTCATGAATACTTTGAACGTTTCAACATATTATGATTTGTATTTTGTAAGATACACATATCAATATCTAGTAAAGTCATTAGTAAATGCGATGAGGTGTTGATATCCACCTCTAGAACTTGTGCTAAAGGGTCTACAAGTATCAGTATGCATGATTCCTAATAAGTCAATTGTGTTCTCACTATTACTAGTGAATGGTAATTATGTTAACTACCCAAGAAACAAGATTCACGTCTCCATTGATTCAAAATTAAAAGAGTATAGGTAACCATATTTACAGAGTCTTTTCTCATTTATGTGCCATGCACAAAGATTTCCATAGTAAGTTTTGTTTTGATTCATCGAGTATAATATTATTGGTATTATGATATATATTTTATGTATCAAATACATAAAAAATTAATACCATAATACATTTTGGTATTGCCATAGAATATCTCCTCTTAAAATAGAAATTTTTCCATTCTTTATATACATTCAAAACCATTCTTGTCCAAACATGATACAAAAATAATGTTTCTACTTGTGGAAGATACATAAAAATAGTTCTCTAACTCTATTACAAGTCCAATGGGAAAGTTAAACTATAGGTGCCTATAGTTGTGGAAGCAACACTTGATCCATTAGCTATTCATAGATTCACCTCTTCCTTCATTGATGGTTATAATAGATCATTTCTGAGATCAACATCCAATTTTAAATACCCATATTAAAGAAGTTGATTAATTTATCTCTATAAAATATACACATCAAGTGAAGATATTTATCTCCTCCTCCTTCTTCTTCTTTAGTTCCTCAAGGTAAAGAGGGAAATTTCCTTTCAATGGCCACACTAGTGATGATTTCCTTCCTTGCCTACCACTCCTTTAGCTTTAAATGCAAAAATCTTGGTCTTTTGTCCAGCATTATATCTCTTCCTAGATTTGTCTTTTCCCTTTGACATGCCCTTTCATTTTTCAGCATCAACATGTATAGTAGTGCATATGTTCTCAATAATAAGTATATTTGTCTACAAAGGGTGTTGATTGCCCCTAACATGAAAAGGAATATCCTATCAATTTCTCAGATGACAAATGATTATCCATGTTACTTTGTTCTATTCAAGGATATGTTTATAATTTTGCATTTATATAGTTATAAATCCTATCTAAAGGAGTTTATAAGCAAGGGATGTATGTGATGCAGTCATCAACACATAGACTCTTCATTATAGAGCTCTACTATGTTCTTTTCTAGGTTACAATGATTCTTATAAAGGTTATCATTGCTTTTACATATCATCAGTATGGATATATTTATCTAGACATGTCAAATTCAATATATAGGTCTTCCCCTTCAAATAGAAAGTTGTCTCACAATTTGAATCTGGAGATATAATCCAGTTTGATGACTTGTTTATGCATCTTATCCATGTGTGCATGACCATAATGAGAAAAGTTATGTTGAATGCAATACTAACTCTGAACATTATTATTCAACTTTTGTTGATATTAGTTTTACATGATGTGTCATAGGATGCTTTGTTACACAAATATAATGTTGGTGGTACACTTAACTCTAGTTAAAATTCCTCTAAACATGTTGATAATAATTTATTTGATCAACATGTTGGGAAATATGGGCACAGAGTATAGCAATGGAAAAAAATATCTATATGTAACCCCATAAAAGCAAGATCGCGTCAACTAATATGAAATGGGAAGAATGGTTTAACGACTTATACCTAGACCTGGAGCAAGTCCAGTGACAAAAACTCACTTCAATGAAACTATCTACTAGTTCCTCTTGGACGGTGGGTGTTTAGCTCATGGTCTTCACCACGAACAATGAACAGAACAGCTTCTGCATCGACTCTTGTAGTCTCGCCATGGACTATAGGCTGACTTTGCTCTCCTAGTAGCAGCCAAAGGACTACTGCCTCTAGAGTAGTCCACATGGACCAACTAGAACTCCTATCATTCAACTAGAACAAACTGTAACGACTTGTCCCTTACATTGGTGTACTAGTCACCAACATGCTCTCCCACAACAACGATCCATAGTTGTTCTCTCCCTTTGTTATCCCTCCATAGTCGGGTAGCACTTTCTTAGAATCTCTCAGTTACCACAACTAGAGAGGACAACGATTATCATAGGAACTAATTCTCAATTGTTTGTGTTGTGTTCTGAGAAGCCTCCAGTACCCTTCTATATATAGTCGGGGTTTGGGCCAGGGTTCCCAGTCAGTACGGGATTGTACGGGAGTGGAAGGGACCAAAAGATCTCAAATTTTCACAACCTATGAACATCAAAATGGTCATCGTGTAACCCAGACGGTTGTCTGGTCATACAAGACGGTCAAATCTGACTGTCATATGGTTGTTTGGTAGTTTCCCAATCGCACACAAATTTGGCAATTTTGATTCCTAATAATATCACATATTAATTCATTGCACCATAAGTAATGTGCAACCGAAACAAGTTCAGGAAACATCCAGAACCTTCATTCATTCCAATCAATCCATCTCACACATGCGTGACGCCCGTCAGGCTCACCCAGACGGCCTTCTGGTGAACCTCAGTTGAGCTGTTTGGTTCAATAGATTGAACCGGTTAGTTCACTCCTCAATTTGGCTAGAACTTAGCCAATTCACACTTTGATTAGCCTGACAACCCAAACCGCCATCTCAACACTTGAGATGCTCGTCTGGCTGCCCAAACGGCCATCTCAACACTTGAAATGGTCGTTTGGTAGTCCAGTCAGCCAATTTTTTACTTTGTTGCGTGAATTGAATACCTAAACGCTTTAGTAATCAATCCAATCATCATTCAAGATTAAACTCCTATTCTAGATGAGTTCTCGTCTATTTTATCCTATAGGTCCCATATCATGTTGGTAGTGAATGTCCATAACTAGTTTATGACATCACAAGAGAGGAGTGGTGCCTAGTCGTCACATCAGTGATACCCAAGTGAATGGAAAATTGGAGAACAACTTCAACCTACATAGTAGCCTGGGTGGTAAGAGATCGGTAAGTCCTAATGAAGGACCTAGGTTCGATCCTCACCGAGGCACTTTGCGAATGGCAATCCATGCTAATTAGGCATGGGAGGGGGTGACCGAACCACACCCCCTCATGCCTCGAGAGTTTACCATATCGGGCTCATCCGGGGTGGGTTCTCTCAGTCACCAAAAAAAAACTTCAACCTACAATTTGTATAAGGTGTTGTAGTGATTTTATAATTCCTTTGTCTCTAATATCCAGAATGAACTCGAGTCATGAATTTGTCATCCTCTCATTGTTCAATTTATGTTCCTTGAACCAAGAGCAGACTATCTGAGATAATGTGGCCTCAATATCATATATTGATTCACATGTGCATGTGTATGCATTTTTCACTCTTGCTTATCAAGTGGCCAGGATATCATACTCCAGTAGGAGGGACAAATCCATATCTATCACTCACAGTCTATCCTCATGTGTCAAAGTCACCCAATCATCACTTTTATAACAACCCATGCTTCAAGATTGTGTTAGATGATGTCAAAGCATACCCAATGACATGTGATGAGTGTGGTCATTTTAGGTCTAACAATCACAATCACTGCCTTCATTATGAGAGCTAACTATGACCACCAAAGATGGTTTCCATGTGTCACTCTCAAGGTGAGTCTGTCTATTACAATGTTCCCTAGCACGTATCTATGTGCTTGGTTTGATATTTCCATATCATGACTAATGAGATTTTTTACCAACCAACCCACACTCTAGTCTTTAGTGTTATTGGTGTTTATATACCTTCCATAGTAATGATCGACTAGGGACATAATAAGAATGTACACACTCTATGTACGACCCCTAACTTGTATTTAGGGTTAACCCTATTTGCTTTGGCTTGATGATGTGTTTAGAACTTTTCCCTAAACCTTTTTGATGACCTTGTAGCTTGTGGAGAGATTAAGTCTCCAGTATGAGCATGTTTGGATGATGTTTGTACTTAGTGTGTTTGTTTTGGTACAAATTGCAATTTACCCAAGTTGATGGGTTATCTTGCAATTGTTCACCTTTAGAGTGTTCCTTATATCTCTTGGCTTCATGAGAGAGGTTTTGGTGCTTTGAGGTGCCTTGTTTGAGCTTTGGTTGAGTGGTGGAATCACCTAGGGTGATTAGGGTTTTCTAGGGTTTGTGTCCCTTATGTGTTGTCACAACCTAGGGCTTGTTGGGTGGGTATCACAGTCGAGACACCTCCCCTGTATGTGTTTGTCACGATCGAGCAGTTTTAGGTGATCTTAGGTCGAGATAGTTGCCTTTGTATAAAGCATCTTGACCTAAGAGGGGGTTGGTGACCTTGTGTCGCGGTCTTGTTGTGCTTGGTGATGTGTCGCGACCATGGATAGTGTACAATGGTGGGTAGTGACCACGACCATGTGAGTGACCCAAGTGGGTTGAGACCCAACATAGAGTGTATCACCATTCCTTTCATGTGTGTTTTAAGTGGTTGCATGTTATTTTCTTGGGTGTACAAATGTCCCTTTGGAGCCCCATCTTGTTGACACCTCATCTTTTACCCTACTTCTCTCCTCCTTTGCATATAAACCCTCTTTTCTCCATGCAAGTGACCTTTTTCGGCCATCTTCTTTATCCTTTCTTGCTTGGACGTTCTTAGAGCTCTGTGGAGTAAGGAGGTGTTGTTCTTGGTGCCTTGACGAAGGATCGACCTTGCATGTGGTGCTTGTGGTGACCTTTGATCATCTTCTACCTTGGTAAGTGTTTACCTTTCCTTTATGGTATTTTCCTTGGATATTCTTCCCTTTTCTCAGCCTTAGACCATGTCTTGACATGATGGTCATTCTTTAGAGTAAACTCCTCCTCACAAGGTGTCATAGGCCATGTTTTGACAAGACAACACCCAAGTGAGAGGAAGTTTCTTCTCTCTTTTTCCCCGTCTTTCTTTTGGTTCAGCCTTGAGATTCTTTTTCTCTTTCCTTGGGCAATCTTTGACCGTGGTGTATTCTCTTTCCTGAGGTGTTATTATATACAAGGGTGGAGCGTTTGGTGGAGCTCCATCATCCTTGGGATTGTGTGTTTGGATCTTGCAACCCTTGGTGTGATCTTCTTTCAGGTGGGTTATATAACTCTTAACCTTCTCTGTTAATGCACTTTTTCTACATGCATGCTACTATTTTCTCTCTATAAATGGTTTCCTTAACATGTTGGTAAATGATGATAGACTCTATAACTTGTTTGATGTTGAGATCATGCTTGGTTTGGATGGAATCTAAAACCCTAGTTTTGTACCCGATTTTGGTGATTATGGTGCTATGATGTTTTCCCTATCTCTTAATCTTGGGTTTGGTTGCATTCATGATGATCGATTGTTTTGGAATTATATGAAGTTTTGGTTCTATTTTAGTGTGGTTTCACTTGGTTCTTTCTATTATTTGAGATCCCTTTTCATGGTGGTTTCATGATGCAAGTGTTAGGGTTTTGATGACTTACTTTGGGAGACATTTTCCTTCTTGAGGATGGTGGTGTTCCATGTTGTTCTCTTTAATTTTAGCCATAGAGTATCTATGTTTTGATCTTGGTTACCCTTGGTTTGATGATGATCCTTGGTCTTGGTGGTGGTATAACCCTTGGTGGTCATGACACCTTGATCTTTTCGTGATATCGGTCGAGATGATTGTTTGTCGTTTGGTCGAGATATCTGCCCTGAATTACTCAGGACCTTGCTTCTATTTTGGAAGAGATATATGATCTTATGATGTTAGTGACCCTAATCCTTATCATGGTCAAATTGTTTCACTTTTCTTTTGTTTGGTCGTAACCCATGGTGTGGTTTGAGGTCAAGACAGCCTTGGTTTTAGACATTTCTCACCTTAAGGTTGGAGGTTGTGACATGTTTGCTCTGGGTGGTCAAAACCCTAACCCTTGTTGGTCGAGACATCTTTCTTTGTTGGTGTCTTGACCTGACTGATGGTTGAGTTGAGACATGTTGCTCCATCGTGTGTCACGGTGGCAACATCATGGTTTTGGTCATGGTCGAGACACATGGTTGATGGTTGGTGGTCGTGACCCATGTTTGTGGTGGTCGTGGCCCATGGTTGATGGATGGTTGAGACACATGCTTGAGTACTCAATCAATACACATCTATGAGTAATGTATAGGCCATGTATAATGTCATGTGGATGGTTGTTTTCTTAACCCTAATGATGAGATATGTGATGTGTTTGCTTTCTCTCCCTTGAGATAGTTTTCTTGCTATAATGCTTTATCTATCTCTTGTTTATAAGTCCCTAACCCTGCAGGTGATATGTATGTCATGGCTTATGTATTCAATGGTGGTGATTATATGATACTATGTGGTTCTTATGCACACTGATGAGGCATCATGTGATGAATCAATGTAGGTTTAATGTGATAGGTCATATGACCTAGTGATGTTTGATGCCTTTAGAGGTGATATCTTCAATCGATGTGATTAGGGATTGGTATCCCATAGTGATGTGAAACATTGGTGTTGGCCTTGTAAATGACAAAGATTTTAGTACCATGTGGTGATTGTGATAAGTTTACACCTTGTACGTTTTATATCTTCTGGAGTTGTAATGTACCCTTATTTCTTGTACAGTTTGTTTTGGTTTTATATGTTATAACTTGATTGATGCTAAAAGTCACCCAATTGACTAACGAATCTAGTGGGACCCTAATCATGTAGGTGCCTTGTGCCATAGATCCTTTACAGTATCAGCTTTAATTGATCGATTGGTGAAACGAGTATAACTCGGAGCACATATTCTTGAATATGCGGGGGTGCAAGTCGAGGTATCTCCTTGCAACCACAAGTATATGTTGTATGAGACGGCCATGCGTGAGCCGATATCCTTGTAATATGGATGGACATGCATGAGCCACTCCTTCTTTTAAAGAACGGTCATGCATGAGCCTATTCTTATAGTGTTGTTACATGTACCAAGGTGGGCTAGGTGTTATATGTATGAGACAGCTATGCGTGAGTTGATCCTTCTATTGACTAAATGTCATCTTTTGTAGTTGACGGGTATGTCTCTACAGTGTTTCTCTTCTGTTAACCAATAGGTTTGGAGAAGTCATGGATTGTGGCTCTTCCATTTGACCTTGTATGAAACCAATTTTGACTTAGCAGTGGTCTATTGGAATTGGATGGTATACTCAAATCCTCGGGGAAATAATAAAATACATAATATAGTCATGTAGCATACCCTGCTTAGGGTTAAATAAGAATAGCATTGGTTAAACCCCTTTGCCTTATTTTTGTACTGATTTCTTGAATTGTAAGACGGTAAGAGAAGTCAATTGTTATACATGTTCTTCATATTCCTCTTTAGAATATAACTTGATCTACTATTTAATGGTAGTAGCCTAATGTTTTTAATCTGCTTCATCTGTTAAGTACGTATCATTTAGCTAAACCTGCTCAATATGCTTAGTATGTTGTTTTACCTGCTTAGTTTTTGTGCTTTAATAGACATTGGCGGAGAGTTATATCTCTTGCTAGGATGTTTGGTTTCAGCCCATGGGTTTCCATATCTTTTTAGGTGACCGCACACGAGGGAGTAGAGATCGTGTTGTTGGTGCTTAGCAGTAAGAGAACCAGTATATGTTGCAAGGTTGGATATGATGTGTGTATAGAAGTAGAGTCCTATGTTTTGTCCCTAAACACTCATGTCCTTGGGGAGGTTTTTGTTCTATGTAACGATATGAGGTTTTGTCTTTATACCCATTGTTGTATAGAGATGGCACATATGTATATGAATAGGTTACCTTGTATGACAGGATGAGGCTTGAGAGTCAGTGAATAGTATCTGGTATAATTTTTTAGCAAGTGATATATAATATAGGTGGCTTTTGTGGACTCATGTGCAATGTGTTGAAACTCTTATGGTTATATGAAATCAGTTATAATTTCTTGTGTTTTATAGTAACCTGGATGTTTATCTTATATTTTGCAATTTGGTTTTGAGTTATCTCACTTGTTGTGGTGTGGGGCATCACACTCTTAGCATTTGTATGATCTCATCCTTCCAAGTCACGTACTTAAAGACATACGTCATTGAGTATTGTCATTCTTTATACATTCATAATATGTCCTCATTATCTCACAACTGAGTGAAATAGAATAAATTGGAAGCTTGCCTTTATGAGTACTAATCAAATCCTTTATGGTATATGCCATGTCAATCATCACATGATTGGCTATACGGGCATACCTAACAAACATACTCCCACTTGAACTTAGAGCCAATCACCCACAAATCTCATTCTTAGTGATCTAATCATGTCCATCATGCTTCTACTATGCAAGTATCTCAGCGGGCTAGCAACATTTTTCTATTAGTCAGTATATTGCATGTTTCTTATCTCTTCACTCTGAGATGAAACCACCGTAATATAGCATATGATATTTGCAGCCTAACAAGTAGCTCCATTGTTTTCACAGTATCACTACTAAGTCATCAATGGTTGGAACATCTATAAGTTCACCATATGAACTTCTAGATCCATATATTATCACTATGTGTTCATAACACAAGTATATTCAGCTTCTATTATAGAATAGAATTAATGGTTATTTGTTCATAACCCTTCCAACTAACAACATTTCTCCTTTCAAACATATTTATTTTGCTATCACTTTTGTCATTATGGAAGCTTGCATCAATGTAACCCTTTACGTCCAACTCTTCTTCTTATTGTTATCCTTATTGACTAGCAATTTATCCTTAAGTACTTCACGAGTATTAATGAATATCTTTAATGACCTTCCAATAACTCTTGTTGGAATTTACCATCATCTTGTCATGTCTAATACATACAAGATTATGTGGGATGAGTACACTTATAGCATTCATGATAGATCCATTGCTCCATTATATGGCATCTTCATGATGACAATTCCATTCTTCGCAAGAATTGGAACAGTTGGTTCATGAGAGCCTAATACGAATTCTCTCTCAGTGAATCCTTTCCGGTGTTAAACTCTTTCAACATATTGCTATTGTATGTGCTCAAACTTCTATTGTGAAACATTCAAGAACTATTTCTATAGATCTTGGTCCTTATCTCATAAGATGTCTCACTTAATCCTTATTTGTTGAAGGGGCTCTCCATGCCATATCTCAATATTCATAATATTGACATATCATTCATCATCATATGTGGAATATGCATATATGCTCCTACTCAATATTTTATAATCACATATTTCATTTTGTATCTTGATTCAAGTCAAACTCTTTGATTATCTTGTCAAAAATCAAAAGATCCCATCTCTAAGATGCTTGTTTCAATCCCATATTAAATTTTGTAGTGTATATACTTTATTTTCATTCTTGAAATTATAAGTCCTTTAAGTAGTGTCACATACACATCCTTTGATGCATTCCCTTTAAGGAATCTAGTTTTGTCTTCATATGCCAAATCTCTTAGTCTACTATGACTACAACAACTAGCATGACAATTGGTAAAGCAATTTCTATAATGTTCAACAACTTGAATTGATTTGAAAACCTATTCAACTATTTTGTCCTATTATGTTGTCCATGTAGGTCTTTTCCACAAGACTTTATTGCACCCTTTAGGTATTACCCCTTTAGGTGGCACTATCAAGGTCCTACCTTGTTAGCTTACATGGACCCCATAATGGCCTTGAGCCATTATTCAGACTGTGGTACTTAATAGCTTATAGTGGATTAGTTGGCTCATCTTATCATGACCAACCCATGTGAGTTGTTGGATTCACAATCCTTTAATCTTAGACATGTTCTACTAGAACTATTTTTCTCTATGTTATATGACGAACATGAGATTCCACAACAACTTGTGATTCTCTTAGTTCTCATTGTACCTTTTTGTTGACCTCAAACATTTCAAGTTATACTTTTGCTCCCATTGATTCTTTAGGAACTCCGATATCCAATCAACAAAACACTTTTACTATTGGATTGGTATTAATAGTAACTTTCAACAATTATGGTTTGTGGATAAACCTTCTTCAAGAAACAACATTCTCAATGTAGGTTTCAATCCTTAAGACATATTGGGACATTCCCAATCTTATCATATACCATGTCTTATAAACCATTCATACGGTACATTTTAGTGATAGCTTCATATTTATGAGGATATAAGAAGATTAGATTAACTGATAATTATATCATGGCCCATCATGATGTAATTTCTTCATTCTGACACATCACCATGATCAGACGAATTTAATATGTGATACATTATCATAGTTATATCTTAAAGGTACTCAAGTTATTGATGCAAAGTATTTCAATGTTTGATCTCATCAAAGTTTCTTAGTACTTTCATCAATACTTTAGGAGGTTTGTGTTTCTATTTTAATGAGTACATATCATCATATTACCAGCAATAGAAACAAAGTATAAGCAATTATCTATAGCATTTAGCCATAAGATCTTCATGAATCACATGTATGAGGTCTAATGGAAATCTTATCCTCCCACTACATATAGTGAAGAAAATGTCATGTCACATTATGTACAAGCAAGAATCGCATATTTCCTTAGGTTCAGTAACCAAAGGAGTCCAGATTAACATCAATATGTATTATAGATATGCACTTCTTATATATACATCCAAGGTAACTAATGCTAATGATGGTCTTGAGTTATCAATTATAGTCCTTTGGTATTAACGTTATAAACATTCATCTCAAAATATTTCATAAAAAGACCATTTAGATGTTTGTGCATTGCCATGCAAGATCATATCTTTTGAGATAGAAACATAAACAACCTTTTATTTATGTGTCATCCTTGTCATACAAGATGCATAAAGATGTTTCTTATGGAATAATGAAATTTCCATTCAACTAACTCTATTACATGCCCATTGGGCTAAGATAAATGTAAATGTAGACCAAAGCTTCTATAACACTTGCTCTACCTTGTCCATCTTTGTCCTCCAAGAGGGTTTTTACTTCTTGTCATATCTTATACATCAATATGTCAAATATCTATTTGGTATCACATACCAAATAAAGAAGTAATAAAATTTATCTTATAATGTGTATACCTGAAGTGGAGGCTCCTCAGTGCCCTCCTTCTTCTTTAATTCCTCTAACTAGAGTGGGCAATTTCTTGTCCAGTGTCTGGGTTGGTGACAATCACCTCTTAATTTCTTCACACCTCCTTTTGCTTTCAGGTATGAAGAGTTGGGATTTTGGGTAGCTTTAGAACTCTTCTTAGCTTTACCTTTGCCTTTAGACTTCCCCTTTGTCTTACTGATCATCATCATATACTTGGGCTTGTCTTTGTTCATTTGTCCCCCATATGTTCTCAACATGTCTAACAACTCTATCAATGACTTGTCAATATCATTCATGTTATAGTTCATGACAAACTGACTATATGACTCTAGCAGAGACGGTAGAATCACATTAGTGGCCAAATCTTGACCCAAGGGGAATCCCAATCTAGCTAGATTCTCCACATACCTAATAAGCTTGAGCACATGAGGACCTATTGGGTCACCTTCTACCATGTGAACAGTGCCTTGGAGACATCATATCTCTCTTGTCTTGTCTGATCTTGGTACATATTCTTGAGATGTGTGACCATCTCAATCACACCCATATTCTCATGCTGCATCTACAACTCATAGTTCATGGATCATAGCACTAGACACTTGACATCCATGGCATATTTAGTATGCTTCTTATAACATTCCATGTCTGCCCTTGGTGCATTTTGAGGTGGTTCCTCTAGTTCTGGAGTTTCCATGACATAGAGCTTGTGCTCCTATGCGAGAACAATTCTCAACATCTTGAACCAGTTGTGGAAGTTGTTCCCAGTAAGTTTGTCCTTATCAAGGACCGATCGTAGAGAAAAATGATTGTTGTTCGTTGCCATTTGATTCTACAAAAGAATTTGCAATTTTTTTTTCTAGAACTCATTTTGATTTGATTTGATTAAATTTGATTAAAATTTGGGAAATAATAAGTATGTCTTTAATTCATTACCGTTCTCATTATTTTTGTTCAAATTGACAACCCTCAAGTATCAATTCAAAAAATTACAGCAAATCAATTTTCTAATGAGCCAAGATCCAAAATGATTCAATTATTATCTGGCCTACACCAGCATCCATAATCAACTATTAAGGTAGGGAATCATGCCAATTGCATCATATGCAACTCTTAGATAGATGATATGTGCAACCCCTTTCCATAATCATATGCACGCCTCTGGGGTTGTCTCTCTAACTCACCAGTTAAGCCTAATCCAATAGCCAATACGATAGATATGCACCATGCTTTGTGCAAATCTACATATCTACCATCACACTTCCACGAGATAGACGGCGCACCATGATTTGTACAAATCTATGCTTGGTCAATCAAGCTTTTCATGTGTATTGCTATTAGAAAGCATCTTAGACTTAATATATTTTATTGAGGGGTTTTATATATATCTTATATATACGTATATCGTTGAAAATCACTACGTATATAGTATGTATCATATACATGCTATATACCATAATGTAAACATGTAATATAAAACAAAAGGTGATGGTTATGGCCATGTCTACTTGCAATTCCTTAGAGCCACATGGAATTACTACCACCTAGGTCATTCATCACATCACATGTATGAACCTGATGTTGGTGTAGACATGTGCTTGCCAATCTGGGTAGATCGATTCAACCCTTGAATCGGTCATCTCGCCTCTTAGTCGGTTGGTTGGTCATCACGGATGGTCGTACAGCATCTAGTCCAACCGATGTTTGGACTCCTTCCAAATGATCAGCTGGGTCCACCAGGCAGTCGTCTGGCTCCATTGTTTTGTACTAAAAAATGCAACATCATATTTCTTTAAATAATAGTCAATCTCAATCCTATTAATTAATGTATTACCTTGTGGGGCCCTAGATGAAATTTGAACAAAATATGATTGCATTTGTGGATTTGAGGATATTACTTTGCTTTTAAAAGGGTATGATTTTAAGATCGAGAAAGAGGTGTTCTACCTATCCACTTTAATTCGATCTTTTTATAATATCAAGATTCAATAAGGAAGGGCATCCAAAATTTTCCTAGTGCATAGAGATTTATTCTGTTTTATTAGTGATTATTGAAAGTGCAAGTTAGGGGCAAGTCACTTCCTTGTTTTGAGTTTGACTATTGTCTATAATCAGATACTGACAATAAGGAAATAACTCCAAAATTTTGTGGTTGATAATGTCTCCTAATGGGCCCAAAAATATTATTTCTCTAACATGGGTGTTGATATCACCCAAATTTAGGTGTAAATATTAAGTAATTAACTATAGTTTCATGCCTATAATAGTCATGATAAGCCCAAATAATTCTAGAGACTTATATTTTTATAATTTGTCCCTATTTAAAGATGTATTTGCTCAACTAGCTGATTTTTAGACTTGTAGGCGTGGAAATGAGAATACACTGACTTCCTCGAGACTCGACTAGAGGATTGGAGAGATTGGGAAAAATCAACCAGTTTTGCCACGAACCCCACCAAGGTTCATATGAAATTTGATAAGGTTCATACCAAACTGGTAGGGTTCATACCGAACTTGTTGGTATGTATGCCCTGAGAGCCAAACATATGATGATTGGATTGTGATACATTATGATTGATTTGATAAATATTAAAGGCAAGCTTTTAGTTTGTTACGGTTCAATCAGTTATGAGATAATGATAGAACACAATGAATGTCTAGATAATGACAGTACTCAATGACTTATGTATTTAGGTTGAGGACCTGAAGAATGAGATCATACGGATGTTAAGAGTTTGTAAATTCTTGTTTTGTTCCTAGACGGATGTCATTGTGGAAGGTTGATAGACAACAATGACACAGCAAGACTAGAGTGTGTGTTGGTTGATGAAAAAGTCTCATTAGTCATGATATGTGATATCAAACCAAGCACAAAGATACATGTTAGAGAATAGTGTATCAGACAGACCCACCGTGAGAGTGACACATGGAACCATGACATGGTAGTCACAGTTAGCTCTCACAGTGATGGTGGTGATTGTGAATCTTAGACCTAAAATAACTGTACTCGTCACATGTCATTGGGTACACTTTGACATCATCAAATGCGCTCCTGAAATATGGATTGTTATAAAGGTGATGATTGGGTGACTTTGAAACATGGGGTTTTTACTGTGAGTGATAGATATGGGATTTGTACCTCCTAAGGGAGTATGATGTCCATGTCCACTTGATAAGAAATACTGAGAAAGGCATGTGCATGCATGTGTGAGTCAATATGTGATATTGATGGCACACATATCTCATACAATCTGCTTTGGATCAAGGAACATGAATGAACGTTGAAAGGATGATAGTTCCATACCTTGAGTTCATTCAGGATATCAGAGACAAAGGAATTATACATTCACTGGAACACCAATCATAGACTGTAGGATTGAAAGTTGTTCTCCAACTTTCCTTTTCACTTGGGTAGCACTGATGTGTGACTAGGCACCTCTCTTTGCTTGTGATGTCATAAGCTAGTTATGGACATTCACTCCCAATGTGAAATGGGACCTATAGGGTCACACATAAAGGATTAACCTGGAAGAGGAATTTATCCATGAATGATGTTTGGATTGATTACTAAAGGTGTTTCGGTACTCAATCAAATAATCAATCAATTGACTTGACTCAAAATCATCAAGTTCAAGTGTTGAACTAACTGATTTGAGCATCGAATTGATTGAGAACTGCATTGATTGTGTTCTGCACAATCTGGACCACCAACCGACATGTTCATTGAGTGAACTGATCAGCTCAAGGTTAGTGAGACGACAGGTTCACTTGGTGAACCGATTGGTTTGACTGGACCAAACGATCAAGGTTGGTTTGTCCCAATTTGTGAGAAACGTTTTTCGTTTCACTTGTACAATTCAATTGGGACAAGAATTGATCTTTGTATTAATTGGAAACTAAATAGGAAAGTCAAATGGAGGCAATTCTGGGAAGCAAACTGACCGGTTCACTAAGTGAACTGAATGGCTCACACTCCCAACCAACCAGTTCATTTTTGAAATGACTGGTCGGCTGCCGCAGTGCAATCAGTTCATATAAATTTGGAACCCTTCTACTCCCACTTTAGTCCCACATTGCCCGGGGCTGAGAACCCTGACCCTAACCCCTCTTATATATAGAGGGGTAGTGGGGGACTTCTCAGATAGTACAACTCAGAATATTAGTTTCTTTGTAAAGTTGTTGTCCTCTCTGGTTGTGGTAACCGAGAGAGCCCAAGCAAGTTCTACCCATCAAGGGAGGAACAGTGAGGGAAAGACAATTGCAGGATAGTAGCTGGTTGTGGGAGAGTGTGTCAGTGTCTAGTACACTGACAGAAGGGGATGGCTCCTTCTAGTGTCCTATAGGACAGGACGACTAGAGTTCCCGGTGGTCCATGTGGACCATCTATAGAGGCGGGAGGTTTCTGTCACTTAGGAGGATGACTGGCAACCGCAGTCTAGGTCAAGACCAGGAGCTACACAGACATCATGAAAGACTAGGTGGTTGAAGACTGCACTAGTTGTGAGGTATTGTCACTGAGCAAGCCTCAGGACCAGGTACACCTTGCCAAAACCATCCTTTCTATTTCATAGTCATTGATGTGATTTGTGGTTATGGTTTAGTGGTGGGAGAAAATTTTGTTTATGCTACCTTCTCCCTCACCTAAAAAACCAATAGTGGTATCACAACCACATCAACGTACTATGTTTTAGGATTAATCGATATGATCAATTTTTTGGTTTTATCATCTTTTATTTATTGCATGCGATGCAAATATTTAAAGGACTGATCTAAATATCTGATTAACGCCACATGATCCCAAACTAATAGATACATATATGATATGGTATATATATATGCAAATGATATGCGTCGCTCAAAATGGTTTTGACGGTGGATGTGTAGCGTGGTTATGACCTATAAACCCCTATGTGTGTACTTGGTTGGTTGTGGTTGTTTGCTCTCGGTCTGCGCACTGAGCCTTCTTCTTCTTTTCCTGATGTAACTTGAGATAACTTGAGATTCTCTTCTACCTTTGCTCCCCCGAATGTAACTCGGGGTTTCCTGATGAGATATGTAAAAGTAGGATAGTTTGTTTCCTATTACATCAAAGACTGGCAGGCACCCAGAAGAGTAGCTGGAGGTGTGAGATGATTGGTTGGAGGTGCCAACCAATCGCCTAGTGGACAGAGATGACCGGCTGATGGTGCAATTGGAGGCTTGACGAGGAGCAGACGACCTGACGAACCGACCGTCTAGAGGAGCCAGACGATCGATTGGAGACAACCGACCGACTGGCCAGGAGGTGAGTCGATTTGTCGTGTGATGAGTTGATCAAACCAGGAACGGCCTAAGCATAAGATCTTCATCAACAACATGTTGCATGTGATGTAGACCTAGACGATCGTAATTCCTTGTGGCTCAAGGAATTACAATAGGATGGACATAATCATCACTTTATTTTTATTGCATGTTTTCATTGTGGGATATAGCATGTATATGATACGTACTATATATGTGGTGATTGGATACATATATGCATATATGAGCATATTAAAATCTAGCAACCAAATGTTAAGTTTAAGATGCCTTCCAAAAGCAGCACACATGTAAAGCTTGATCGACCAAGTGTGGGCACGCCCTAGCATGGTGCACCGTCTATCTTATGGAAGTGTGATGGTGAATATGTGGGTCTACCATAGCAGGGTGCATATTCATCGTGTTGGCATTTGGGTCAGACTTAACAAGGTGACCTTGATCGGATCAAGCACCTTGAGGCATAGAGATGAACATGGCAAGGAGTTGCGCATGACATCTATCAAGAGTTGCATATGATGCAATTGGAAAAGTTTGCCTACCTAAAAGATTCTAGTTGTGAGTGACAGTCGTAGCTAGTCCATGGTTGATAGGAAATCAAGATCTTGCTCACTAGAAGGTTGTATGCTACAATCTTCTGAATTGATAGTGACATCTATCAATTTGAACAAAATAGTGGGGGCAGTAATTAATTAAACGCCTAATTATATCATCATTTTTTTCAAATCAATCAAATTAAAGTAAAAAGAGTTTTGGACTAAAATTGCATATTCCCTTTTTGTAGAACAAATGGCTATCAACAATAATCATTTTTCATTGTGATCGGTCCTTGAGAAGGACAAGTTGAATGGGACTAATTTTCATGACTGGTTTAGGACATTGAGAATTGTTCTCACTCAAGAAAGAAAGCTCTATGTCCTAGATACACCAGTGCTAGAGGAACCCACTCCCACCACGCCAAAGGTAGAAAGGGATTCTTACAAGAAACATACTGAAGATACCATTGATGTGAAGTGCTTGATGTTGGCTCAATGAACTACGAGTTGCAGAGACAACATGAGAACATGGACGTCATTGAGATGGTTCAGCATCTTAAGAACATGTATCAAGACCAAGCATGACAAGAGAGATATGATGTATCAAGGGCACTATTCAAGTGTGTCATGACAGAAGGAGACCCAGTTGGTCCTCACACACTCAAGATGATTGGGTATGTGGAGAACCTGACAAGACTCGGATTCCCTCTAAGCCAAGTGTTGGTTATTGATGTGATACTGCAATTTTTGCCAAAATCTTACAGTCAGTTTGTGATGAACTAAAACATGAACAACTTTGACAAGTCATTGAGAAAGTTGTTGGGCATGTTGAGGACAGTCGAGGCACAGATGAAGAAAGACAAACCCAAATTTTTGATGTTGATCAACAGAAAGAAGGGTAAGTCTAAAGGCAAGGGCAAGGGCAAGGCAAAGAAAAGTTTTGATGCTAGCCAGCAGCCCAAGTCATCTTCTACTCTCAAGGCCAAAGGAGGGGTGAACAAGGGAGGCAAATGTCACCATTGTCAAGAGCCAGGACATTGGAGGAGAAGTTTGCCTCTCTAATTGGATGAATAAAATAAGAAGAAGGAGGGGATGGAAATCTCCACCTCATGTATCTTGAAATAAACTTGAAATGCTTCTTTATCTGGGGTATATGATACCAAGATATGGATATGACATATATGATATGAAGGATCTGAAAATAAGTGATGGCCATTATGAAAGGACCAAGAAGGAGCACTCATCATTAGAGCAAGTGTTGTTGCCACATATAGGAGAACATTTTAGTTTATTTCATCCCAAACGGCATGTAATAGAGTTATGAACTACTATTTCATTTTGCCAATAAATAGAAACACTTTATTTTTGCATCTTGTAATGACAAGTATGTCTATCAATAAAGTTGATGTTTCAATTTCAAAGATATGATCTTTTGTGGCAATGCCTTATTTATCTTGTGGTACTTGGTATGCATAAGATAAAATGATACCAAAAAGTTATTGATGACTCAAACAATTAATTAGCATTATCATGAGAAATTCATTTCTAGCTTCCATGTTGATGGATAGGCTAGACTCTTTTGGTTGTGAACCATTAAGAGATATGAATGGCTTGGGCATGATGACAAGTCAATCTTCACTAGATGTAGTGGGAGAATGACTATTCTATTAGGTATAATACATATTGATGTGTATACATGCCTATTGGAATAAATGCTAATGCTTCATATGGTGTTTAGTGAAATATCGATATGAATATCTTGAAGTGTTCAAGAATATCATAAATGAAGTACAAACTTGGTAAAAGTATTAATTCTTTGATGAGATCAATGAATGGGATACTTAAACTAAATGTTTGAGGACCTCATGAGTAATTATGATAATGTATCATAGAGAACTCATGATTAAGGCATAGTGATGTCTAAATCAAAGAAGGAATCATACTATAAAGTTTTAGAGCATTATCATCAAATAACTAATCTTCTAGAATTCTTCTAAAGAACAAGATTTACACTAAATAAAGGAGATTAAGAATCACAAGTTTTGTGAGTTCTCAAAATTCCTTATGTACCAAATACACCTCATATATCTTGGTGATTAATTGGTCATATGATGAGCCAATAAGATAGATGATGTTGAGGAACCAGATTTTGAGTTATGGTTTAAGGCCATAAGATCCAAAATGACTTCCATGTGAACCAATTAAGGTATGACCTTATGGTAGCACTTGACTGGGATAAAACCCATAAGTGCAATTGGGTCTTAAGAGTTGACTGACATGGATGACATTTAGAGAATGGATCATGCTTGATGTTGGAACTTGAAAGACTATGAAATTTGGCATATGGATATTAAAACCACATTCTTGGTAGGAATAAGATAAGGTTGTGTATGTGACACAACCTGAAGGGTTTTATGAATATAATAATATAAATGCAGTCTATAAGTTACAAGGGATTAATCAATATGATTGATTAAATGCAAGCAACTCAGAACTGGAAGTCTTTACTTTGATTATATAGTCAAAAGATTTGAGTGATATATCAAAATAAAGAAGGGATCTATGGTTACAAAGATTTACTGGGAGTGTATTTACATTCCACATGATGATGAGGAATGAAATGTTCTAAAATGGAAATTGGTATGGAAATACCTTCTTTAAGGGAAGATAGAGAAATGTCCTATGTGATAGGAATAGAGATCTATATAGTTAGTTCTTGAAAACCTCTTGACCTGGTAAAGAGAGAGAATACACTGGAAATTTGTACTGAAGGGTTCAGTATGCATAGATTCAGTGGGAGAAAACTTGTCCATGTTACATGGAGTTAGTATCTCAGATGCCAAGTGTCCCAAATTCTTATGAAGAATAGGAACACATATATAGATATGGATCTATCATGTATGTAATCATCCCATTATGTATTAGACATGACAAGAAAATATGCATTCATCATCTTGTATGTATTGGACATGACAATATAGATATGCTCATCTTGTTAACTTGTGTGATGAGTGGATGTTTGTCTACTTCCAGTGAGGGTTATTGGAATACCATGAATAACTTGTTTGGTACTTATGAAGTACTAGTTTTATGGTAATATAAGGAAGAGTTGAGTGTAAAGAGTTACACTGATGCAAGCTTCCAAAATGACAGAAAATGATCGCAAAATATAAAATATGAAAGTGAATATGAGTTGATAAATGGAAACATTCTGATTTAAAAGTTGTTTAATTCTAAAAGGGAATGTCAAATATCCTTGTGTTATGAATAGCAGAGGATAATATATGGATCTAGATGTTCATAGAGATGAACTTATAGATATTCCAACCATTGATGACAAGTAGTAATACTGAGTCAAACAATGGAGCTAAGTGTTAGGCAAGGAATATCAGATCGCATATTACGACAACTCCATCTCATACAAATGTCATACAGTGAAGAGATGTGAAACATGCAATGTATCGACTAAAGCAAAGTGTTGCTAACTCATTGCATTAGCACTGGAGCAGCAGAAACATGTGGGACATGTTTGGAGATCACTAAGAATATGATTTGAAGGTGATTGGCTCATAGTGTAAATGGGAGTCTATTGGTATGTATGACCAGAGATCCAATCATATGATGATTGGATTGGAATACATTATGATTGATTTGATAAATATCAAAAGAAAGCTTCCAATTTGTTCTGGTTCAATCAGTTATGAGATAATGATAGAACATAATGAATGTCTAGAGAATGACAATACTCAATGGTGTATGTCTTCAGGTTGAGGACCTAAAGAATGAGATCATACGGATGCTAAGAGTTTGTACATTCTTGTTTTATCCCTAGTCAGATGTCATTGTGGAAGGTTGATAAACTACAATGACACAGCAAGACTAGAGTGTGTGTTGGTTGATGACAGAATCTCATTAGTCATGATATGTGATATCAAACCAAGCACATAAATACATGTTAGAGAATAGTGTATCGGACAGACCCATCGTGAGAGTGACACATGGAAGCATGACATGGTAGTCAAGTCAGCTCTCACAGTGATGGTGGTGATTGTGATTCTTAGACCTAAAATTACTACACTCAACACATGTTGTTGGGTACACTTTGACATCATCAAATGCGGTCTTGAAATATGGATTGTTATAAAGGTGATGATTGGGTGACTTTGACACATGGGGTTTTGACTACGAGTGATAGATATGGGATTTGTCCCTCCTAAGGGAGTATGATGCCCATGGCCACTTGATAAGCAAGACTGAGAAAGGCATGTGCATGCATGTGTGAGTCAATATGTGATATTGATGGCACACATATCTCAGACAATCTGCTTTGGATCAAGGAACATGAATGAACGTTGAAAGGATGATAGTTCCATACCTTGAGTTCATTCAGGATATCAGAGACAAAGGAATTATACATTCACTGGAACACCAATCATAGACTGTAGGATTGAAAGTTGTTCTCCAACTTTCCTTTTCACTTGGGTAGCACTGATGTGCGACTAGGCACCTCTCTTTGCTTGTGATGTCATAAGCTAGTTATGGACATTCACTCCCAATGTGAAATGGGACCTATAGGGTCACACATAAAGGATTAACCTGGAAGAGGAATTTATCCATGAATGATGTTTGGATTGATTACTAAAGGTGTTTTGATACTCAATCAAACAATCAATCAATTGACTTGACTCAAAATCATCAAGTTCAAGTGTTGAACTAACTGATTTGAGCGTTGAATTGATTGAGAACTGCATTGATTGTGTTCTGCACAATCTGGACCACCAACCGACATGTTCACTGAGTGAACCGATCGGCTCAAGGTTAGTGAGACGACAGGTTCACTTGGTGAACCGATCGGTTCAATTGGACCAAACGAGCAAGGTTGGGTTGTCCCGATTTGTGAGAAAAGTTTTTCATTTCACTTGTACAATTAGATTGGGACAAGAATTGATCTTTGTATTAATTGGAAACGATACAGGTAAGTCAATTGGAGGCAAGTCTAGGAAGCAAACCGACTGGCTCACTAAGTGAACCGACCGGCTCAACTCTCAACTGACTGGTTCATTTGTGAAATGATCGGTTCGGCTGCCGCAGTGCAATCAGTTCATGGAAATTTCAGACCCTTCTACTCCCACATTAGTCATGCATTGTTCGGGGCTGAGAAACCTGACCCTGACCCCTCCTATATATAGAGGGGTACTGGGGGGCTTCTCAGATAGCACAACTCAAAACATTAGTTGCTCTACAAAGTTGTTGTCCTCTCTGGTTGTGGTAACCAAGAGAGCCCAAGCAAGTTCTACCCGTCAAGGGAGGAATAGTGAGGGAAAGACAACTACAGGACAGTAACCGGTTGTGGGAGAGTGTGTCAGTGACTAGAACACCAAAAGAAATGGAGGATTCCTTCTAGTGTCCTGTAGGACAGGATGACTAGAGTTCCCAGTGGTCTGTGTAGACTATCTATAGAGGCGGGAGGTTTCTTCCACTCAGGAGGACGACTGTCAACCACATTCTAGGTCAGGACCAGGAGATGCATAGATGTCATCGAAGACTAGGTGGTTGAAGACCACACTAGATGAGAGGTATAGTCACTGAGCAAGCCTCAGGACCAGGTAAACCTCGCCAAAACCATCCTTTCTATTTCATAGTCATAGATGCGATATGTGGTTATGGTTTTGTGGTGAGAGAAAATTTTGTTTTCACTGCCTTCTCCCTCACCTAAAAAACAACATAACTGACCTAGGTTCATCCAACATTTCTTGTCATCAATCATCATCTTTGACTAGCACATCCACCAATGAGCCTACAAGTGATGGGACAAAACCATCCAGATTTCATACAAAATCCACTGACACATGATTGATGGAGATGAAACTAACTTGACCTAGGTATATCTATATTGGGCTCATCATTTACCTTTCTTCATTGGAAATCTACCATTAAAAGTCAACTGATGATGTTGATTTATGGCATCAAAAGATGGACCACTGCATCAACCTTCACGACCTCATCCTCTAAACATTGGATAAATTGGCAGTTGGTTCACAAACCCACCCTGAGTTCTCTAAACCCATCATCATTCAAGCAACAAATGGCTACCTCTTATGGCACGCACTAATCGTGACCACCGATGGAACCCATCGATGGTTGAAACTAATGAAACCAACCAAAGACTTCACTAACAGATGGAAATTAATGGCTAAGAGATTAATGCCACAAAATTGA
Organism: Alisma plantago-aquatica; assembly: GCA_963693085.1. NCBI lineage: Eukaryota > Viridiplantae > Streptophyta > Magnoliopsida > Alismatales > Alismataceae > Alisma > Alisma plantago-aquatica. The sequence goes on along the minus strand of OY856412.1, from coordinate 837,346,773 downwards.
CCTGGACTCATTCAAACCAGGTTGGTGTGTTTCTTCACATTTTTCGTTGTCATACCAAACCAACTCTGGTTGTCCAAACTAGGTTGCATTCATTCTCACTTATAATATGTCACCTACCCTACAAATGACCCTCCTTGGCTACCAAACCAAGGGTTACATATTTTTCAGTCCCTAAACCTCCATCTTAGAGCTTCAAGGCCCAAGAGGGCTAAGAATCTCACCCTATGTCCACTCACATTGGGTTGCATCTGTTTTCATTTATCTACATCATTTTCCATTGACCACCTCCACTCATTTCATCGGTTTCCACTTTCTCCCATCTAGACACTAGATAAACTAGGCTTTCTCACTGAACTAGAATGGGGTTCATCATCACCCTTCTCCACAAGTTGTTGTTTGAGACGGGATCAAGGAGAAAGTTGGCCAAGGAGTCTGGAAGGCTAAAGAGTATGATGTAAAGGATAAGATCCAACCTATCAGGAGACTAAGTAGAGAGAGCCACCTCTCCTAGACAGGCTATATCTCTTCCTCTTCCTTTTTTCTTCTAGATCTATCCTTTCTTTATCTATAAAGAATACATTTCCATATTTATTTGTGTTTGTGTACTTTGACTCTAAGAAAGTAGTTAATACTCTGATCTAGCAAGATTTTATTCTATCTTCTCTTTTTAGTTATGATTTTTGGATTGATTGGTCTGTTTCTTGTATGAACTTTTTTTGTGCTAAACTCAAAAGATTAGTGGTAACATGAGTAGAGAAGGTATTTTGGACCAAATCCAAAAGGGAAATGTCCAAGTGTAGATCTACCCAGAATCCATGGTTGGAGTTATCTAACCATGTACAATGAAATCAGCCCTCGTTCATCCATCTCGGGTTGGGTTTGCTATGGTCTAGATATTTGGTAGATCTTTTATCACTTCTAACACTACTGGATGCTTTGAACCCGAGAGGTAACCTAGAATAGCTAGGTGTGTTTATCTAAGATCCTCAAGAGAAGTCTTAGACTATTGATGGGGTTTTAGTCACACTTCACGAGAGTGAGTTGGATGATCCCCATAGGAATCGTATTGGGTTATGATGTTAGTTGCTAGGGAGGGTGTTCAAAGATTGTCTATGCCTGATAATGAGGTACGTACACAGCCTAATTCATGGTTACATATCACGTAACTCCTTCTTATCATTCAGTACGATGTAGCAAAATTTGCTTTTTTATTTTGCTTTGTTTTATCTTTGACTTTTTCTATTTTATGTATATATCTACCATCCATTTTTCTTAGCTAAGTAAGAGTCAAATATTAAGTGATTAAACATCCTTTCATCTATGTGTTTGACCCCATCTAACTATTTTGAAACCACATAATTTCATGGAGCGTCTCAAGAGTTTTGTGTTATAAATTTAAAGTTTGATTATTCTCGATCTGCCTCCATTATGGATGTGAATCATGGACTAATTAACATCTAACATCATTGTTGAATATGTGGTTTTTCCGCATTTAATGCCCAAAGCTTTTATTCTATTTAGACTAAGTCTGCATATGCATGCATAGTTTTTCTTTCTTGTCACATCATGCTTGTCCATATACATTGATATACTTTTTATTTTCTTTCTTTATTTTAATCTACAGTCATGGGTATGGGAATAGTAAGGAAGATCATATTATCCAACTACCCTCCTGAATATTTCTATAGTCTCAATTGTTGGCAAGTAATGGAGAGTCATGCACTTCAATTAGTCGAACTATATTCACCCCCAGTATCATCATATATTCAATCAGAATATACTCATGAGGCTATTGCATCTACATCATAAAACTACTCTTCCTCACAAGAGTACACCAGAATAATGGGCCATGAGATAGTAAATGTTGACCAACTCTAGTCTTTGCAGAATTAGGAACTGAATGGAGTTGTAGCCATCAGAAGAGAAAGTGTCCATGCACTCGAACCTACCTTATTGGCCCACCTCCAAGGGCAAACTTCAAGTCATCCTTCAAGGGAATGATTTACAACTACAAGAGATAAGAAAGATTGAGGCTTGTACCATAGACCTGCTTTAAGTGGCTAAATAGATCTTAATTTAGACGTGATAGATTGACAAGGCAGAGCATCAACAATTATACACGCCACAAATGGTGAATCTTGAAGATATTTAGTTCAAGCCCAACAACTCAAAAGTGAGGTTGTTTTGTAAAGTCAGGGACTTCAAGATCTCTCTATTTTAGTTCTAACAAACCTATAGGTGCAACATACACCCATGAAGATTTCAGTCATCATTCCCACTCCACTAGACCCAATGAGGAGTACATCTCACCATCCTATTCAGACCGCCAATCGTATTCACATGGATTTTCTAGTGAAGACTCACCAATGCAAGGAAGTCCTTCATTCCACCCATTCGATCCCATTGTCCAACTAGTTCAGAAGTTACAATACCCTTGTTCCAGGGTATATGATGAAGATCGCATTCATACGCTACAGGACAACCAAGCAACCTCTACTCGCCTATTCATAATTTATAGTGTATGTTTGATTGGTATGCCTTATTCCTTGTATCGTCTCAAAATGACACAACACAAGTTGATTCATGTCATTTTGCTATTGACATTGTGTCTACCTTGGGCTGGAATAGTTTATGATATAATTATGATGATGCTAACTATATGATAGGGGGTGATTCTATTAATGATGACGGCCAGCTAATTTTATATTTTTCTACTTAAACTTCACCCCCTTATAGGGTGATGATATTTGGAAAGGTGTAGAGTGGACATATTTTGACAATATGGGTGCGTCACAAGAGGAAAATCCATCCCCTATAGATGAGTATTACCTTGGGGTAAAATCTATGCAGCAAGATTCACCTAGGGTTGTCCCATGTTCAAATGATGAATGAACGTCCCAAATTTACAATAAATATTTTCTATGGTATCATGTCCCATATTTAGATATTGAGGGGAATACTATACTCCTTTGGTAGATTTTTATCCTCTTCCCTCAATTTCATCATTTGTCACCATCCTAGGCCAAACCTATTCATATTCATACCTTGAAGGGTACTTTAAGGACGCTTTACTGAGAAATTCATTTTAGTATAGTTGAAGTCAATTCCAGCACCGATATGAATTCATTGAGTCACCAAATTTTATTTCTCTACTTTAGACTCTATGGGTTTATCCTATGTTCCTATTCCACCCATGCATGGTGGAACCATATAGTAGGACACATGTGACACTGGTCCCAAAACTTAGCATTTAGGATTCCAATGCCAGTATCATGGGAAAACCACCCCTCTATCTTACCCTATTCTTATTTTCCTTTCTTTTTAATATAAAACTTGTTTTTCAAATTTCATGCTTAGATAGTTTCTTCCTCTAAGTAATTAGATATGACTTTTCATGCATATATCATTTTAGGATTTTTATACACTTTATTCCTACTATCTAAATTTTGGTCTTGCTCAAGGATAAGCAAAATTTCAAGCTTGTGGTGGTACATATATTCTCCTTTGTATTTCTTCATTTCTTTTCATACATGCATGTTTAATTCCTTGCATTTTCCTTTGAACAGCATTTAGTAAAATTTTCAACATTTATCGCATCATACATTTGCATCACTTATCTTTCCCATCATACATGCACATCACTTATCTTTTCAGCATAGTATCTTAACTTTTATTGCTTGCTACGACCTTTTATCTTAATTTCTAAATTTGGCAAATAAGGCTATGTACTGCAAATTAATTATTTTAATGCTTATATATGAATCTAATCACCCAATCATAATCTTATTTTCTTGATCTCTAGCTTCATTCAATTCATTGTCTCTTTCCTAAGTTTAGTAATCAATATAGGGATATGCGCCATTTCACATTTTATTTTCTTGATCTCTAGAATCATACATGCGCATCACTTATCTTTCCCATCATACATGCACATCACTTATCTTTTTAGCATAGTATCTAAACTTCTATTGCTTACTAGGACCTTTTTTTCTTAATTTGAAAATTTGACAAATAAGGCTATGTAGTGCAAGTTCATTAGTTTGATGCTTATATATGAATCTAATGATCCAATCATCATCTTATTTTCTTGATCTCTAGCTTCATTCAATTCATTGGCTCTTTCCTAAGTTTAATAATCAGTATAGGGATATGTGTCATTTCACATTTTGAAAACACCTTTTCCTTTTATTCATGTTGTGATTAATAAACATAGGGTTCACAACTGTTTTGATGGAGCTAGTGTATGATTAAATAATGGGTTGTGTTTTTGCAGATCCAACCATATTCTAAGGAACCTTGAACCATACTAGACATTTCATCATGGTATCAAGCAAACAATTATGATTTTTGAGTTTTATTTGAGTTGGATTGTTTTCCTTTGATGGTATGTGTGCCTTTCGACACTAGATTGAGTCCAAAAGAGAAAGTTAAAAACATGCGAAAGAGTCTTGGCCGCCCAAAAATCCCAAAATATAAAAGTATCTCAACACCCAAGCCTATAAATCAGAATGCACAGAATAAAAGCATTAGAGTGAATAATAGAATGGGCGTTGTTTTTCTCTTTTAGAAGAGTTGAGGATGGCACCCAATGAGTGTATGACTGTGCTCAGAAATGCATGTATGTCACGCCTAATAGCACCACCCAGAAGCTCATTAAAAATCTTTAGGAAACCCAAGGAGATGTATGAGATAATCCCAGTAGCAGGGTTGGTTTGAGCATGGTATGTGGATTCGTCTTACTATCTTAGGCCAATTGGATTGAACTATAGGGACTATTTCTCATTACATGGACCAGCCTAATGAAGATCAGGATCCTCAAAAGTCATTAGAGTCTTTGCTTTCTACATTTACTATAGGACATAAATAAGTGGGAGGCATGTTGTTCCTAATTGTTTTACATGAATGCTCTATAAGAGCTCATTACTCACTTTTGTCGCCTACCTAATTTCCTGAGTGTCAATGCATTAACGCTAACATTTATGATTTAATATCCCACATATAACGTTGGATTGTATTGAATTTTTTTAAACATGCAGGGATGTTTTTTTATCTTAGCATAGCATGTTTTACTTGAATGGTGGGGGTGTTTCTGAAAAAATGTGTATTAGGAGATTTACAACTTTAAACTATTTTTCCTAACCTTAGCATCTATCACCAAGCTTGATTTGGATGTTATCTTTCGTTCTTGGAGTTAGTTCTTATTTGAGGATAAGAAAAGTATTAAGCTTGGGGTGGTTGATAACATCCAAATTTAGGCATAGTGCTAAGTAATAACTATAGTTTGGGGCTAAAATAACCTTGATATGCCCAAATAATTCTCGATAGTTAGCTTTTCATAATTTATCCCTATTTGAAGATATAGTTGCTCAACTATATAATTTTGGGACTGGTAGCATTGTATTGAGAAGGCATTGACTTCCTCAAAACTCGACTTGAATACCAGAGAGATTTGGACAAATTCAACCATTTTTTCCACGAACCCCGCCAGGGTTTGTGCGAAATAGGTCAGGGTTCATACAAGACCTACTAGGGTTCATACAAAACTGACCTAAATCATCTGACACTTCTTACTATCAATCATCTTCATCTACTACTACGTCCACCAGTGATCCAACAACTGATGGGATGAATTCAGCCAAGGTTCATATGAAACTGACCCAATTTTCTATTGTATATTCATCTTCCAAATGAAACCAACCCAGATTCATAAGAAAATGACTCAGGTTTGCTCCCACCTACACATAACCACTGGATATTAAATTGACCCAGTTCATCCAAATTGACATGGGTTCATCTATATTGAGCTCATCATTGACCTTACTTCATTGGAGATCAACTGATGAACATAAACTGACAACACCTACTGATGGTAAATGACAATGGAACACTTTATCCACCTTTTCAACCTCACCATCCAACCATCAGATAGACCTATCATCATTCAAGTAATCGATGGACACCTCTGATTTCACCCACTGATGGTGACTACTGATGGCACCCATCGATGGTGACCACCAATGAAACCAATTGAAGACTTCATTGATGGATGGAAATCAGTAGCCAACATATTTATGACATGAAAATTAGGTTGGGTTCATTTCATCACATTTTCCGCCATCAGGCTCTAGTTCATCCAAAGCGGTCTGGCTTCATCCCCACTTACTGATATGTCTCATGTCATTATAAACACCTCCAGACCTCTATCTTAGAGAGGGATAATGATCTCACCCCACATCCATTACAATCAATTTGTATATATTTCCATTGGTCTACAACATTTTCCATCAACTGCCTCCATCATGCACTCATTTCCATTGATTTCCACCTTCACCCATCCAGTCACTAGATGAACCAGACCTGGTTCTTCCAATCTCCATGGAGTTTGGCATCACACATATCCACAAGCTGTTAATTGGGATGGGATCAAGGAAAAAGGAGGTTGAGAAGCCCAGAAAACTAAAGAGGATGATGCAAAGTATGAATTCATACCATCTAGAGACAAAGGAGCAAGAGTGACCTCTCCTTTGTGGGATAAAGCCCATCACCTTCCTCTTTTCTTCTACTATTCTCCTTTATTTCTATACAAATGATTCATTTTGATCTTTTATGGTGCCAAATACGCATGTATATGGTCAGTTGAGCTCCTTCTAGGCTATACATCAAATTTTATGTCTGTTTATGTACTTTGACCCTAAGCAAGTAGTCAGTATTTAGATCTAGCAATTTTATATTCTATGTTATCCTTTTAGTTGTGATAGTTGAATTGGATGATCCCATTCTTGCATCAACTTCTATTTTCTATAACCTTGAAAGATTAGCAGTAAGAACAGGTAGAGAAGGTGGTTTAGACTGAAATATGAGAGAATACGTTCTAAGGAAGGATCTACCCAGAATATGTGGTTGAAGATATTTGACCTTGCACTGCAAAACTAACCCCAGTTCATCCAAACCAGACTAGGTTCATTATGGTCTGGATTCTTATTGTAACATCCCTGACCTGGGTTATGTACTAACCCTAGGTGTTTTGCTTAAATAATTAATTAGATGCTTGTGTTTATCCTTTGAAATGCAATTAAGGCTTTTGAGGAACTTATATTTCAATTTTAGTCCTTTTTGCATAATGTTGAAACATTATTTTGTTAATAATGGACTAAAGTGAAAATTACCCAAGTAGAGGGGTTAACTTGCAATTTGCACGTGTTAAGATGTTCCTTTGATGATGAGACAGCATAAGAATATATATGATGAAGTGGTACAGTTTCCACAAGCTTGGGTACCAAGATGTAACTTGTAGAGCAATCCTTATGCTTAAAAACCTAGTTTTGGAGTAAAGTGCAATTTACCCAAAACCTAGGGTCTAACATGTAAAATATACCCTCTAGAGGATCTCTCATGTTTCTTGGCATAAATTAGAGAAAATAAAATTTGAGGGGCGCCTCATTTGAATAATCATGGAGGAGAGAGAATCTTGATATTGGAATAATCAAGATTTTAGCACAAAATGCTCTTTAATATAACTTAATGCAAAAAGAAATATATTAATTGTGAAGTCATTCAACCAAAAGTTGGAGTATGTGTTTGTAATAATATGGAAAATCTTGTGTCATGCTTGGGAACCAATAATATCATGGTAGAAGTGAAAGTTACTCACACTAATATATATTAAGCAAATATCCAATAAGGGTGGATATTAATATACCTCTCTTAAAAGGTGTTTAGTTCTTTTTAAACCTTGGATAATGGAGGATTTTTGCATGAGACCATAAGTTGGAAACGTGGCCAAGGATGGAGGAAGCCTTGGTGGATATGTTTGGGAGATAAAAGGAAATAACTATTTCTTTTTACTTCCTTGAAAATATCCAAAAATATATAAGTGTATCTTTCCAACAACTCAAAGGATCGTTCCTTAGTTCTTTTCTTCTCATCACTTTGCTTTGGACGACCAAGGGAGAGCTCTAGACCAGAGGAAGGATGACCACACTGACTTGGTAAGTTTTGATCATCATCTACCTCGAATCCATGGTGGAAATCCTAAATTAATGGTTAGTAATTGGTTTTCTTCACACGTTTTCCTTTCTAGCCATCTTTTCCATCCAAAACTAGAAGAACGGACCTTGGACAACTACTGGAGCTTCATCCACCATTAAAGCTACTATGCTTGGAGCTCTGGATCAGTCCTATAGGAAGGTTTTATAACTCTAACCCTTAATCTTTGTTAATGCATCCTTCTTTCCTAGAATCGTTGCTTATACTTCTTCTTTAGATACCTTTGTGTGTTCTTGCTATCATTTCTGTGAAGAACAGCCCATGTTCTTGGTTGAACAGAGGTAGAATATGATGACGTTAATTTCTATGTTTATCCAAAAACTACTTTAGCAAACGGTCTCCAAGTCTTGCTCAAACGGTTTCCCAAACCGTTTGGGAGCATATGATTTCAAACCGTTTGAATGCAAACAGTTTCACTTGACCGCATAGAAGCAAATGGTCCAAGACCATTTGGAGGTGTTGACCAGGCATTGACCATTTGGAGGACTGTTGAGAATAATTTAGACTAATCACCTACCAAAAATCATCAATTAATTCCAAGTGGTTCACCAATCAAAGGCCCATCAACCATCTAAACCCTAATCGGGTCAATTGTTGATTTCAATAATTGAATTAAGTTGAAGTTTGGGTTGAGTGACCCAAACGGTTTCAAAACCATTTGGGGATCCTCCAAACAGTCTCAAGACCATTTGTTGATCACCCAAGACCGTTTGGTGGTCTAGGGTTAAGCATAGTTGACCAATTGAGGGTCTAATGATATCAAGTTGATGAGCAATCGATTACTGATTTTGGTGACCAATTCTAGTATCCAAACCCTAATTGAATGACTTGGTTTTTGATAAAATATAGGGAAAACGGTCTCAAGACCGTTTGGAGGTCGTCCAAATGATCCCAAGACCATTTGGGGGTCACCCAAGACCGTTTGGAGGTCTAGGGTTGACTATGGTTAAGAGGTTGAAGATCTAAAGGTAACAAGTTGAATTGCAATTGATTGTTGACCTAGTGATCAATCCAAGGAGCAAAACCTTAATTGGTTGAGTTGGTTTTTTATTTGGACTTGAGAAAACAGTCTCAAGACCGTTTGGAGGTCATCCAAACGATCCCAAGACCGTTTGGGGTCAGGTCATGACCAAATTGAATGATGGTTCAATGGTTTCAAATCAATTATACCCACATTGAAGTATGTTGAAGGGTCATTGATTCTAAACCCTAATCCAATTGATCCAAGCCCTAATTGATGATCAATTGAGTGTCAAATCAGTTGGGGGTTGACCTAATTGACTCAATTAATGAGTGGCTAATAAGTACATGATCGATTGAGGAGTTCAACATTGGAAACCCTAACTCAATTGAAGTGGTTGAGAAACTTTTTGGTCCTTGCAGTTTTGAGGTAGTTTGGACCAAACGGTCTCAAGACTGTTTGGGACCAAACGATCCTAAACCATTTAGGCTCATGCGGTTTCAAGGTCGGTTGTGTCCATGCGGTTTCAAAAGTCAACAAGACCAAATGGTCTTCATGACCAAACGGTCTTCACCCCCATCTTGGGCAAACGGTCTTGAGTGTGCACTTTACCAAATGGTTTCAAAAGTCAACAAGACCAAACGGTCTTCACCACCAAATGGTTTCAAGGGAAGTCCAAGACCATTTGGAGGCTTCGTGTGTAAGACCGTTTGAGGTCTAAAAAGGTCAAGATCGTTTGATACTTTAGAGGTCAAAAAGGTTTAGTGGTTGGTTAACCTAAACCTCATAGATACCTAAAGTGATTAAGGGATCAAGTAATTAGTTGACTAATGCATGTATAATCAGTGGTGATCATAATGAAGGTACCATTGATGGGATAGAGTGACTATTACCCTTTAATTTAGTAAGCCTTAATGATCATAATAGTAATGACATAGCCCATGATGAATTGACTTAGCCTAATCAAGGGTGATTCAACATGAATAGTAAACCCTAATGGTGGGATATTAATGATAACTCTAATCAAGGGTGATTCAACATGAATAGTAAACCCTAACCCAGAGTGATGTGATGAGAATAGTAAATCCTAATTCAGAGTATGTTAAATAAGAACCCTAATCTAGAGTGATGTGACATGTGAATCCTAATCTAGAATGATGTGACATGAATAGTAAACCCTAATTCCAATTAAGGTGAATAATAGTGTCGAACCCTAATTCTGGGTTATGCTTTTAAGCATGAAGCTCTATGATTAGATAATGAAATGAGGAATCACTATTCCTATTTAAGCTAAGGGGTTGATTAACCCTAAATGAATTGAAAAGGGAAACCCTAACCCTAATAATGGCATAGTGGTGCAACCCTTGAATAGTAAAGTTATCTTTGTTTTGCATTGTGTCGATATAGAAATAAAGTACATGTTATCATATGTATTAATCATACAGGTTCTTATGAAATAGTGAGCATAGCTAGGTAAGAGCTATGATGCAATATTCGTTGAAAGCACTTTATAAGCTTGAAAGCAATGAGATGTTATGTTGCCTAGTGAGAGGTAACAAATGAGACTGATAGGCTGTATGAGCCATGAGAATTATCTGCATTGCTACTATCATGATTCATACTTTCAAATGACTTGATGGCAATATGTTACTTGGTAACAAGTGTTTTGCTGAACTAAGGGTTTGAACACCCATGTTCCTGAATCATAATGATGAGATAGTTAGGGATTGATATCCCAATGTTAACTAGATAAGAAATGAATTTGATACAATTAGTATTCTTTCTTTATAGCAGTTGTTTTAATGATCTATGTTTGAAAACATGCCTGATGCTAAAAGAATGCCATAATGTACTTAAATAATCAAGTATAATGATATCATGTAGAGCCCTGACCATAGATCCATCATCGTCAGAAGCTATATGATGGTGAAATAGGTTTTCCCAAGGGAACTCCTGGAGTGCATACTTTTGAGTATGTGGGGGTTATGGACGCAAATATCCTTATGTCTTAATGAAGGAACTGATGTGAGATGTACATTTAATCTCTCAATCCTTCATTATATGTTTATGTCGGGATGATGTATCACTAATCTCCCGATGATGTTGTTAATGTCGCATCGATGTGAGATAAATAAGAAATCCCTCAATGGCGAAGAGAGTACAGCATGCCACTGTAACTCTAATAGCGAAGTTTCTAGAATACCCTAGAAAGCTATTATAGTAGAGACATGAGATGTCCTGCATGTTGTACCTCACACTGACTGAGGAAGATGAGGTCATAGGAATCCGGCTCTTATGATGACCTATGTATGGTACCGATTGTGATTTCGTAATGGTCGGTTGGAGTATGAGCGGTATACCTCATCTCCTCAGGGAATAAATATGTTTGAAAAACGTAATCAGCCGTATAGCATGATTTCTTAGGTTGAACTATGAGAAACAAATGATTGATGATACATTGTTTATAGTGCTCTAGCTGAATAACTAGTATACATGTTCTTCATATTCCTTATTGATTATATGTCTTGTCATTCAATCAAGTTATAATTGAAATGATTGCATAGAGATTACTGGTCTACTTAGCTTATTTAATGAATTGCCTGTTGTTGAATAATTATAGTTCTTATGCTCATTGTTATTTTAATATTTGCAATAACAATGCTTCTGGAGAAGAGTTATAACTCTCGCTGGGACAATTATTCAATTGTCTCACCCCTGTGGGATTCAACATTTTAGGTAGACGCCGAGGATGAAGGAACCCTTCAGTGGGTGAACAGCAACAACAGCAACAGCAACATCAAGGATAGTAGTGATCCACAGGTGGAGTCACTGAGTGTTAGGTCTTGTGTATAGAATGTCCTATGTGTCGTCTTTGTACTCTCAGGTCCTAGGAGTCAGTAAATGGTTTAATATAGATCTGAGATTTTCGGTGTAATGCCTAAAGATTTTTTGTATACTACTCATGTATAGTTTAATAGGGCAGTCAGCGTAATGACTCTGGAGATGTGATAATACAGAGATGTAATGATGAATCAGTTGTAAATAACTTACCTTGTTTCTTTATGAAAGAGTTTTACCGTTTGAGGTTCTCTTTACAAAAAGTTTTAATTTTTAGTAATTTTCCGTAATTCTGCTGCTAATTAATCGCTTTCACATAGTTAATAACATTTTCTCCGAGACGTGTCCCCACAATTAAGTGGTATCAAAGATCTTGGTTTGCTGAGTCTACAGAGACATAGGACTAGGGTTGTTGAGTCTGTTCTATTGTCTTCCAGTATATCTGATAGTGTCTTCTGCTCGTATAGGAGGAGAAGATAAAACTAAATATGTTTGGGTCATATGAGGAACACGTTGCTAAGAGTAGTGTTGCTGCACCCAGGTGAGGTACAAGAGACCAAGAGAGGGAAGAACATGTGCCTGAACCACCCCAGTTCAATCCAACTAATATGGGGAACCCAGTCGTCCAAGCCATGTTTGGGCAGTTCATGACTGCCATGACACATATGACTGATAGGATGCATATACATGTACCTAGGACACCTACCCATCCAGAAGGACAAGGATCTGGCAAGACGTTTGAATGACTTCGCCGAGTTGGAGCCACAGAGTATGTAGGAAAAACTGACCCAGCAGATGCTGACTTGTGGTTAACTGAACTAGAGAAGGCCTTTAGAATCCTAAACATCCCAGAAACTGAGAAGGTTAGACATGATGTGTATCTTCTTAAGGGGAGTGTTGGTCACTGGTGGACCATGGAGGAAAGGAAAAGGCCAGGTGTGGAGATCGAATGGGAAGTTTTCCAATGAGAATTTATCAATAGATACTTCCCTAAGACATTTCTGGATGAGAAAATCTCTCAGTTTGAGAGGTTAAGATAAGGTCTAATGAACATTAGTGAGTACGAGGCTAAGTTCATGGAGCTATTGCGTTTCTGTCCGCACATGGCAACCACAGACGAAGAAATGATTAGGCATTTCGAGAAGGGGTTAAACGCTGAGTTGACCACCCCTATGTCTGCTTTAGAGAACAGGGAAAGGTTTGCTACCTTTATGGAGTCTGTCTGAAGGGTAGAGAGGTCTGTGTCAGAGAAAAGACAGACCAAGAACAAGAAAATGTACTCCCAGTTCCAAGGATCTTCATCTTAAGGTTTCAAGAAACCAACGTTTTCTGTACCTACACCACCACCTAGATTCAGTACCCAGACGCATTGGACATCAAATAGGGGTAGAGGATGAAGTTTAACGCTAGAAGGAGCTCGTAGCTCATCATCTATGTCAGTTACAGGACCACCCAGACCACAACAACTGAACAGAAGCTGTTACATATGTGGAAAGATGGGACATCTGATGAAGGATTGCAGAGCCAGAGAAGTGAGTGTAACTCAACCTCAAAGGTAGAGTCAGCAAGGATCTTAAAGGTGATAGTTTCTAGGTAGTGCTATAGGACGTGGACAAGCGTCCCAAGCTGGATCATCATCATGAAGTCATCGAGTACCGAATCAACCACAGGAAATGACAAGATTCTACGCGATGAATCCACCTAATGCAGTGATCAACCCTCGGATTGTGGCAGGTCAGATGGAGTTGTTTTATTCAGATATGTCTACATCTTGTGTTGTATCTATTTTAATTGATATGGGTGCTACGCACTCCTTTATCACTCGAAGAGTGATTCTTGACTACAACCTGACTACAAGTCATAGAGTAGATAGTTTGTTGTTAGAAACTCCTTTAATGGGAACTGATGTGCTGCAGGAGGTATGTTCTCCCTACATTCTCTTCTTTTCTGATCATCACATTCAAGTGGATCTTATACCACTTGAAATGCATGGATTCGATGTAATCCTTGGGATGGATACCTTGGAAAGATATAAGGTTGTCTTGGATTGTGAGTCCAAGCAAGTTGTGTTCGCTGATGATCGTAACACATGGATCTTTCAAGGAGATAGAAAGATCCTACCAACCTGTCTTATGTCAGCTATGGTTGCTGAGAAGCTGATGAGGCAAGGATGTTATGCATTCTTGGCCCATGTGGTAGATACTACCATGGAGAGTCTTAACCCTGCTGAAGTTATGATAGTCAGGGAATTTGAAGATGTATTTCCTGAAGAACTTCCAGGTGTACCACCGCCTCGAGATTTTGATTTTGAGATTAATCTAATCCCAAACAAGCAACCTATAGCACAAACACCGTATAGGATGGTGCTTTCTGAGATGGTAGAAATCAAGAAACAGCTGCAAGAGTTGCTTGAGAAGGGTTTCATCCGACCGAGTACTTCACCTTGGGGTGCTCCGGTCCTCTTTGTTAAAAATAAAGATGGGTCAATGCGGTTGTGCATTGATTACAAGCAACTAAATAAAGTAACAATAAAGAATAAGTATCCTTTGCCTAGGATTGATGATCTCTTTGACCAGTTGTGTGGTGCAATCTTCTTCTCAAAGATAGATTTGAGGTCAGGATATCACCAACTACGTATTAAGGATGGTGACATACCTAAGTATGCCTTTAGGACAAGGTATGGTCACTATGAGTTCACGGTTATGTCATTTGGACTAACAAATGCACCATATGCATTTATGGAACTCATGAATAGAATCTTCCGACCTTTTCTCGATCAGTGTGTTGTTGTCTTCATATATGACATCCTGATCTATAGTAGAGATGCTCAGTAGCATGAGCAGCATCTTCGTCAGACTCTAACTTTGCTAAGAGAATACAAGTTATACGCTAACTTTAGCAAGTGTGAGTTTTGGATACCTGAAGTGTCTTTTCTTGGACACGTAATATCTGCTTCAGGTATTCGTGTTGACCCTAAAAAAGTAGAATCTATCCTGTAATGGGAACAACTGAAGACTCCGACGGAGATCCATAGTTTCTTAGGGTTGGCATGCTATTACAGGAGTTTCATTAAGAACTTCGGTTCTATAGCTTTACCCTTGACTAAGTTGACCAGGAAGGATGTTCTTTTTACCTGGAGTGACAAATGTCAGCAATCGTTTCAATTGTTGAAGGAGAGGTTGACAAGTGCACCTATGCTTGTGTTACCTGAGCAGGGGAAAGGATATATAGTTTTCTGTGATGCTTCTAAGAATGGACTTGGATGTGTGTTGATGCAGGATAAATAAGTGATTTCTTTTGCTTCTCGACAGCTTAAGAAACACGAGGAGAATTATCCAACACATGATCTAGAACTAGCTGTTGTAGTTCATGCCTTGAAAATCTGGAGACATTATCTTTATAGAGAGACATTCTAGATTTTCACAGACCATAAAAACCTTAAGTATATCTTTTCTCAGCATGAGCTTAACATGAGGCAACGTCGATGGATGGAGTTAATCAAGGATTACGACTATACAATTGATTATCATCCAGGGAAGGCTAATGTAGTTGTTGATGCTTTGAGTAGGAAATCAGCAACACCAGTCCTAGATAAAGCACAGCTGAATTCTTTGGTGTGCTCTGAAGGGATATGTTTATCTCCTTAAGACAAGACAATGTACAGTTAAAAGTATCGTTGTTAGAAGGACTGTTAGCTGAGATGCACATAAAACCTACTCTGAGACAACAGATTAAGGAGGCACAGCAAGCTAATGAAGTAGTTCAGTAAATTAGATCAGAGTATGGTAGTGAGAAATGAGAAGGTTTCCATGACTCAGATGTTCTAGTAGCTTGTTATCATGGTAGAATGATAGTACCAGATGTTGATAACTTGAGGAAGACAGTCCTGGAGGAAGCTCATTCTTCAATGTATGCTATGCATCCAGGAAGCACCAAGATGTATCGAAACTTGAAAGATATGTATTGGTGGTCTGGTTTGAAGAAGGACGTTGCTAAGTTTGTTATGCGGTGTCCTGTGTGTCAGCAAGTTAAAGCTGAACACCAGAAGCCTGTAGGAACAATGCAACCTTTACCCATACCACAGTGGAAGTGGGATCATATAACCATGGACTTCGTGGTTGGTTTACCCAGAACAGCCAAAGGACATGATTCCATTTGGGTAATAGTTGATAGGTTGACAAAGACAGCACATTTCTTACCTATCAAAACAACCTATTCTGCAGAGAAGCTAGCACAAATATATGTAGATGAGATAGTGCAGCTACATGGGGTCCCAGTTACCATTGTCTCTAACAGAGGTCCTCAGTTTATGAGTCATTTTTGGGATCCACTTCATAAAGCCTTAGGCACACAATTAAGGTTTAGTACAGCTTTTCATCCTCGGACTGATGGACAATCAGAAAGGACCATACAGACTTTGGAGGATTTTCTTAGAGCATGTTTACTTCAGTTTACAGGAAGTTGGGATATGCACTTAAGTTTGATAGAGTTTGCCTACAACAATAGCTATCAACACAGCATTGACATGGCACCTTATGAAGCTTTGTATGGTAGACGTTGTAGATCACCCCTATGTTGGTATGAAACTGGTGAATATCAACTTTTAGGTCCTGATCCTGTGTAGCAGACCACCGAGAAGATTAAAATAATACAACAAAAGTGGAAGACTGCACAGGACAGGCAGAAGTCTTATGTTGATAAGCGTCGTAGACCTTTAGAATTCCAGGTTGGAGACAGAGTGTACTTCAAAGTCTCACCTTGGAAAGGAGTTCTTAGATTTGGAAGGAAAGGAAAGTTAGCTCCTAGGTTTATGGGGCCTTATCCAATCATTGAACGGATTAGAAAGGTAGCTTATAAAGTAGAGTTACCATCAGAGTTACAGAAGTTACACCCAGTGTTCCACATTTCCATGATAAGGAAATGTCATCCTGATACAAAATCAGTTCTGCAACCTATGGAAGTAGAATTGAATTATGATATATCTTATATAGAGGGACCTGTATCGATTCTTGATAGGAGAATTAAAAAGCTCAAAAAGAAAGACATAAGTCTTGTAAAAGTCCTCTGGAATCACCATGGTGTTAAAGAAGCCATGTGGGAACTAGAAGAAGAGATGAGGAGGAAATACCCTACTCTTTTCTCTTAATATGTTTTTGTAATGATTTCGGGGATGAAATCCTAGTAAGGGGTGGATAATTTGTAACATCCCTGACCTGGGTTATGTACTAACCCAAGGTGTTTTGCTTAAAGAAGTAATTAGATGCTTGTGTTTATCCTTTGATGCTTGTGTTTATCCTTTGAAAAGTAGTTAAGGCTTTTGAGGAACTTATATTTCAAGTTTAGTCCTTTTTGCATAATGTGAAACATTGTTTTGTTAAAAATGGACTAAAGTGCAAATTACCCAAGTAGAGGGGTTAACTTGCAATTTTCACGTGTTAAGATGTTCCTTTGATGATGATACATCATAAGAATATATATATGATGAAGTGGTACAGTTTCCACAAGCTTGGGTACCAAGATGTAAATTGTAGAGCAATCATTGTGCTTAAAAACCTAGTTTTGGAGTAAAGTGCAATTTACCCAAACCCTAGGGTCTAACATGTAAACTATACCCTCTAGCGGATCTCTCATGTTTCTTGGCATCAAGTAGAGCAAAGAAAATGATAGGGGCACCTCATTTGAATAATCATGGAGGAGAGAGAATCTTGATATTGGAATAATCAAGATTTTAGCACAAAAGGCTCTTTAATATAACTTAATGCAAAAAGAAATATATTAATTATGAAGTCCTTCAACCAAAAGTTGGAGGATGTGTTTGTAATAATATGGACAAGCTTGTGTCATGCTTGGGCACCAAGAAGATCATGGTATAAGTGAAAGTTACTCACACTAATATATATTAAGCAAATATCCAATAAGGGTGGATATTAATATACCTCTCTTAAAAGGTGTTTAGTTCTTTTTAAACCTTGGATAATGTAGGATTTTTGCATGAGACCATAAGTTGGAAACGTGGCCAAGGATGGAGGAAGCCTTGGTGGATATGTTTGGGAGATAAAAGGAAATAACTATTTCTTTTTACTTCCTTGAAAATATCCAAAAATATATAAGTGTATCTTTCCAACAACTCAAAGGATCGTTCCTTAGTTCTTTTCTTCTCATCACTTTGCTTTGGACGACCAAGGGAGAGCTCTAGACTAGAGGAAGGATGACCACACTGACTTGGTAAGTTTTGTTCATCATCTACCTCGAATCCATGGTGGAAATCCTAAATTAATGGTTAGTAATTGGTTTTCTTCACACATTTTCCTTTCTAGCCATCTTTTCCATCCAAAACTTGAAGAACGGACCTTGGACAACTACTGGAGCTTCATCCACCATTAAAGCTACTAAGCCTGGAGCTCTGGACCAGTCCTAGAGGTGGGTTTTATAACTCTAACCCTTAAGCTTTGTTAATGCATCCTTCTTTCCTAGAATCGTTGCTTATACTTCTTCTTTAGATACCTTTGTGTGTTCTTGCTATCATTTCCGTGAAGAACAGACCCTATTCTTGGTTGAACAGAGGTATAAGATGATAACATTAATTTCTATGTTTATCCAAAAACTACTTTAGCAAACGGTCTCCAAGTCTTGCTCAAACGGTTTCCCAAACCGTTTGGGAGCAAACGGTTTCACTAGACCGCATAGAAGAAAACGGTCCAAGACCATTTAAGGGCATTGAACAGGTGTTTACCAATTGGAGGACTGTTGAGAATAATGTATACTAATCACCTACCAAAAATCATCAATTAATTCCAAGTGGTTCACCAATCAAAGGCCCAACAACCATCTAAACCCTAATCGGGTCAATTGTTGATTTCAATAATTGAATTAAGTTAAAGTTTGGGTTGAGTGACCCAAACGGTTTCAAAACTGTTTGGGGATCACCCAAACGGTCTCAAGACCATTTGGTGATCACCCAAGACCGTTTGGTGGTCTAGGGTTAATCATAGTTGACCAATTTAGGGTCCAATGATATCAAGTTGATGAGCAATCGATTGCTGATTTTGGTGACCAATTCTAGTATCCAAACCCTAATTGAATGACTTGAGAAAATGGTCTCAAGACCATTTGGAGGTCATCCAAACGATCCCAAGACCATTTGGGGTCAGGTCATGACCAAATTGAATGATGGTTCAATGGTTTCAAATCAATTAGACCCACATTGAAGTATGTTGAAGGGTCATTGATTCTAAACCCTAATCCAATTGATCCAAGCCCTAATTGATGATCAATTGAGGGTCAATTGAGTGTCAAATCAGTTTAGGGTTGACCTAATTGACTCAATTAATGAGTGGCTAATAAGTACATGATCGACTTAGGGGTTCAACATTGGAAACCCTAACTCAATTAAAGTGGTTGAGACACTTTTTGGTCCTTGCAGTTTTTAGGTGGTTTGGACCAAACGGTCTCAAGACCGTTTGGGTCCAAACGATCCCAAACCATTTAGGCTCATGCGGTTTCAAGGTCGGTTGTGTCTGTGTGGTTTCAAAAGTCAACAAGACCAAACGGTCTTCATGACCAAATGGTCTTCACCCCCATCTTGGGCAAACGGTCTTGAGTGTGCACTTTACCAAACGGTTTCAAAAGTCAACAAGACCAAACGGTCTTCACCACCAAATGGTTTCAAGGGCAGTCCAAGACCATTTGGAGGCTTAGTGTGTAAGACCATTTGAGGTCTAAAAAGGTCAAGATCGTTTGATACTTTAGAGGTCAAAAAGGTTTAGTGGTCGGTTAACCTAAACCTCATAGATACCTAAAGTGATTAAGGGATCAAGTAATTAGTTGATTAATGCATGTATAATCAGTGTCGATCATAATGAAGGTACCATTCATGGGATAGAGTGGCTATTACCCTTTGATTGAGTAAGCCTTAATGATCATAATAGTAATGACATAACCCATGATGAATTGACTTAGCCTAATCAAGGGTGATTCAACATGAATAGTAAACCTAATGGTGGGATATTAATGATAACTCTAATAAAGGATGATTCAACATGAATAGTAAACCCTAACCCAGAGTGATTTGATGAGAATAGTAAATCCTAATTCAGAGTATGTTAAATAAGAACCCTAATCTAGAGTGATGTGACATGTGAATCCTAATCTAGAATGATGTGACATGAATAGTAAACCCTAATTCCAATTAAGGTGAATAATAGTGTGGAACCCTAATTCTGGGTTATGCTTTTAAGCATGAAGCTCTATGATTAGATAATGAAATGAGGAATCACTATTCCTATTTAAGTTAAGGGGTTGATTAACCCTAAATGAATTGAAAAGGGAAACCCTAACCCTAATAATGGCATAGTGGTGCAACCCTTGAATAGTAAAGTTATCTTTGTTTTGAATTGTGTTGATATAGAAATAATGTACCTGTTATCATTTGTATTAATCATGCAGGTTCTTATGAAATAGTGAGCATAGCTAGGTAAGAGCTATGATGCAATATTCATTGAAAGCACTTTATAAGCTTGAAAGCAATGAGATGCTATGTTGCCTAGTGAGAGATAACAAATGAGACTGATAGGATGTATGAGCCATGAGAATTATCTGCATTTCTACTATCATGATTCATACTGTCAAATGACTTGATGGCAATATGTTACTTGGTAACAAGTGTTTTGCTGAACTAAGGGTTTGAACACCCATGTTCCTGAATCATAATGATGAGATAGTTAGGGATTGATATCCCAATGTTAACTAGATAAGAAATGAATTTGATACAATTAGTACTCTTTCTTTATAGCAGTTGTTTTAATGATCTATGTTTGAAAACATTCTTGATGCTAAAAGAATTCCATAATGTACTTAAATAATCAAGTATAATGATATCATGTAGAGCCCTGACCATAGATCCATCATCGTCAGAAGCTAGATGATGGTGAAACTGGTTTTCCCAAGGGAACTCCTGGAGTGCATACTTTTGAGTATGTGGGGGTTATGGACGCAAATATCCTTACGTCCTAATGAAGGAATTGATGTGAGATATACATTTAATCTCTCAATCCTTCATTATATGTTTATGTCGGGATGATGTATCACTAATCTCCCGATGATGTTGTTAATGTCGCATCAATGTGAGATAAACAAGAAATCCCTTGATGGTGAAGAGAGTACAGCATGCCACTATAACTCTAATAGCAAAGTTGCCAGAATACCCTGGAAAGCTATTATAGCAGAGACACGAGATGTCCTGCATGTTGTACCTCACACTGACTGAGGAAGATGAGGTCATAGGAATCTGGCTCTTCTGATGACCTATGTATGGTACCGATTGCGATTTCATAATGGTCAGTTGGAGTATGAGCGGTATACCTCATCTCCTCAGGGAATAAATATGTTTGAAAAACATAATCAGTCGTATAGCATGATTGCTTAGGTTGAACTACGAAAAACAAATGATTGATGATGCATTGTTTATAGTGCTCTAGTTGAATAACTAGTATACATGTTCTTCATATTCCTTATTGATTATATGTCTTATCATTCAATCAAGATATAATTGAAATGATTGCATAGAGATTACTAATCTACTTAGCTTATTCAATGAATTGCCTGCTTTTGAATAATTATAGTTCTTCTGCTCATTGTTATTTTAATATTTGCAATAATAATGCTTCTAGCGAAGAGTTATAACTCTCGCTGGGACAATTATTCAATTGTCTCAACCCCGTGGGATTCAACTTTGTAGGTAGACGCCGAGGACGAAGGAACCCTTCAGTGGGTGAACAGCAACAGCAGCAACAACAACATCAAGGACAGCAGTGATCCACAGGTGGAGTCATTGTCTGTTAGGTCTTATGTATAGAATGTCCTATGTGTCGTCTCTATACTCTCAGGTCCTAGGAGTCAGTAAATGGTTTAATATAGATCTAAGATTTTTGGCGTAATGCCTCAAGATTTTTTGTATACTGCTCATGTACAGTTTAACAGGGCAGTCAGTGTAATGACTCTCGAAATGTGATAATACAGAGATGTACTGATGAATCAGCTGTAAATAACTTACCTTGTTTCTTTATGAAAGAGTTTTACCATTTGAGGTTCTCTTTACAAAAAGTTTTAATTTTTAGTAATTTTCTGTAATTCCTCTGCTAATTAATCGCCTCTCCATAGTTAATAATGTTTTCTCTGAGACGTGTCCCCACTCTTATCTAGTCTTTTTTCACTTCTAACACTCCTGGTTATTTTGGACCTAAGATGTAATCTAGAATAGTTAGGGGTGTGCATCCATTATCCTAAAGAAGGTCTTGGATTGTTGATGGGATTTTAGTCGTGCTTTGTGATAGCAAGTGGGATGAACCCCACATGAGTAGCTAGCACAGTACATGTTAGGTTAGGATGCTAGTTGCTAGCTAGGGTATATAAGGGTTATCTACACTCATGACTGAGGTACATAGATTGACAAATTTGTGGTTACATATTCTAGAACTCCTTGTCATCATTTATAAAGAATCGATGGAATCTTCTTTCTTTATTTTGCTTTGTTTTGTTTTCTTTGGATTGGTGTAGTCTTATGCATATACCTATCATCTATTGTGCTCAACTAAGTAAGATCTGAATGTTTGGTGATTAAAAATAAACATGTCTCTGTGTTCGACCAGTCTCTTTACTTTAACCCTGCATGATGTTGCAAGCGTCCCAAGAGTTTTGCGTTATAAATTTGAAGTCTGATTACTCTCGATCCGCCTCCATTCTCAATGTGAATATTGGGCGATTCATGTGCCATGACTCACTAGAATTTCAATTGAATAAAAGAATATTGCCTATTTACATTGAAACTTGGTCAAAAGAGATAAAGAAGTAACTACATATTTCAGTATGCTTTGGGGTTACAATTATGAATAAAAATAATAGTTGATGTGTAACAAACAAGAGAGAGTTTAAGTATATGGAATGTGTCCTTTTTGGTCTTGTTTACAATGTTTCTAGCCATCATATGGTCAAGCTTTGACAAGCCATTTTTAGAATATCAATTTAGCATATAGGATTTACTAAATTAGAAAGACCTATTTTTAGAAAATTTTAATTGATTGAAGATTGTCGGACTAAGGTTTCTTGACAATTTTTAATTGAATCATTAGTAATAACTAGACCGTAGAGTCAACTGTAGGGTCACCACATTTTAACATTGTAAATGGGAAACCTTGTATTCAAGTTATGTGGTTATGACTCGTCTCCTACCTCCATCCAATCAAGGAAACAAGGGAGAACATAACTAAGAGATCCATTTCTCAACAATCTAATCAATCATAATAAGATGTGCATGTTTTACTAGATGATTAAATCTAGATTTGTAGTAGAAATTTCTTGACCCACAGATCGCAAAGAACAATGATAAACAGAAGGAGATCAACCCCCTTCCACGTCACAACCTCTCCACCTATAATACATCCTTTGGCTTCACAATACCTCCCTCTTTTTCCATTCTTCCTTTTCTATCACCAATCATGTTTCAATTGTTACCCTTGAGAAATGACTTTCAAGGGTTTGTCCTAAATATGGGATTCAAAGTATGGGAATCCCTATAAATCTATATCAATCCTAAGATATACAAAATCATGGCCCTAATACCCTAAATTCAAGATGAGGTTTTGTATGTTTTTGTTAGTAACTTTTTGGTGATTTCATATTCATGTTGACTATATTGGTTGATTGATACTATGCTTGAATAATACTTTCAATGTATCAAAATACATGGGTTTTCTATGGTTAACAACCTTAACCATGCATGCTCTATTTTCCCACAATTTCTTGAAATTTTACTCACTTTTGTTAATGCATTGATTATTTCAGTTTTGCACATGCTAAAGACATATGAGTATCACTTAACATTTGAATAATTATTGAACCCAACATAAAAATCTCACTAGGGCATGATAAGTAAGAAGGTGAATCAATACTAGTATTCCCTTGGAAGTCACCAACAACGAGAGTATAATGTTGGAACATGATATAGAG
This sequence comes from Alisma plantago-aquatica, assembly GCA_963693085.1. Taxonomy (NCBI): domain Eukaryota; kingdom Viridiplantae; phylum Streptophyta; class Magnoliopsida; order Alismatales; family Alismataceae; genus Alisma; species Alisma plantago-aquatica. The sequence continues at coordinate 837,322,925 of OY856412.1, read as the reverse complement.
TTCGTCGTTGGAACATGAAATAAAGTCAATTATTGGAAAATGAGATGAAGTTTGATGTTAGAATAAACACTGGTTCACCTATTGAGATAACACATGATGGGTTGAAAATATAAGAATACATCGTGAAGTCCATTGTTTGCATAATTTCTTTTCATTTAATTTCATATACATTGTTACTAATGTATGAGTTATTGTGTTTCAACTGACATAGACAACATAGCAATATGTTGACTTGTTGTTCCTCAGGATTTTGGTTAAACTCATGATTCTAGATGTAAGCTTGGGTTGATTCAATATAAGGAAAATAATGAAGTTCTAGAAAAATCAGAAGAATTAGATAATGGGTTTTGATCTTGATTTCCTAGAATACTTATGTTTTGTTACCTTTTTTTAGATTCTCAAGTTATGTACCTCCTTTTAAAGTCTAACATTGTTGAACATCTTTATCTTATCACTTGAATGGAATTATTGATTATTTTTAGTTATTTATATGAATATTGTCATGGGAATAATGGTTAACTATCCTTGCTTCTCTACTCCTCATTCTTGGAGATAATGGGAGGAGGGGGTCGTTATATATATCATTATTTCCAAACAACATAGTAGATCTTGTAGGGAGACAAAGGTAACATTAGGTATTAAATGGGAAAATGCTCTTCCTTACAACCAAACATATGTTTGATCTAGACATGTAGAGTAGATGACATGAGTAATAATCACCATTGGTCTACGATAGTTCATTTTAAGACTAGATATATGAGAGAAGATACCTAATATGCAGACAATATTTGTGATGTTTTTATCATTAGGCTTAAGGAAGATCACAAAAATATCAGTAAATTGAATGATAATTAGATGTGTTAATGTGTTCAAGTCATCAATGATACATTATTTTAGAGCATTTTTAAACATATGATCAAACATAAAGGTAGAAAGGATGAAAAGAGATTGATACACAAATTATCAGATCTATTAAGGTAGTAAAAGGGCAACAATTAGAGTGGATAAGTGACATAAATTGTTGTATCTACATAGACACTCAATCCACCTTGAAGGAAAACCAAAACATTTCATATATGACTAATGAAATTCTATTTTGTGTTGTTAAAAGTCATATCAAATTGAGTTTGAGAGTGAGAAGGGAACACCCTCTGAGTGGAAATTGTGGATGAATTCTCTAAATAATTTGTAAGCATCCTGGATTTGTTTTGCTTTCATAAAAGCATATTGTTCAATCCCAAAAAAATGTTTTAATATGAGGTCTAAGATGGTTATTGAGAGTCTTAGATATTATTGTGTAGGATGATGTAATAATATTTATGGGGAAACAATGTTTAATGATGGAGGGGTTATAAAGATTTTTGATGAGTACAATGTGGGTGTTTTTTAGTATCTTAATATGGGGATGATATGTAATATCCTAGGATTTGAAGCCTTAGATGAAAATGTTCTTAAAAGGAATTATTGGAAAACCTATATCACCAAGGTGCACCTCCTTTTCAAGTATACCATCACTAAAAACTCTATGGTTAAGTGTGCTCAGCCCATAGTAGTACTAGAAGGGTGACATGTTGAGAACTTGGTCCTAGTGTGTGTGAGTGACTAAAAAGTATGCAGCCAAGGCTAGTGGTGGTCTATGGGGCTGGTCGTCATTCCTAAAACTCTACTAGATCCTTGAGCAGTAGGCCTATCTTAACATGATATCCACCATGATGTTATATATAATGGAAAAGGTTCACGAAACTCACTTTGAGCTTATCCCAAGAATTTTGTTAGAAATCCATACTAATACCCTTAGGCCCCTGATATTTATCAAGATTCATGAGGAGATGGAATTAAGGACCTTAGCATAAGAGAAAGGGCAACCAGGGAGGAAAGGTTTGAAACTTTAGAAGGGCATATAATATCATAGTTTAAACAAACTAGGTTAGAGAATCTCCATTTGTGGTTGAGAAACTTTAGAAAATAATTTGGTGATGTGGATCATGATAAGAGGTTTGTTTGATATTAAGTTATTTTTCATGGAAAAGTTGTGAATGAAAGAATTTTTGCTTCCTATTTTTACATTTTTTATTGATGAAACTTGTATTTCCATCACCCTCCTTCAACTAGTGAGCTTTGGATCTTTTTTTTTGAAGGATTTCTTGATGAAGGAGAAGATCATTGAGCTCTATTATTTTAGACTCCAAAATAGTTGGATTATATTTAAGGTTAAAGTATGGAATATAATCTCAAGTTTAAGACTATTGATCTTTCTCAGAATTGTATTGAACGTACAAGTTCTTGGAAGAGAGGGAAAATGGAGTCTTTTCATGTCATTATGGAGAGACTATCCATGTTCAAAATTAGGAGTGTCCACAACCAAAAAACCTTCACATAAGGAAAGGAAGGAGTGAGAAGTTCACTGAAAGCCCTAGGTTCCCATCGCTTGAAGCTAGAGTGAAAAATGATGCAGAAGTGTTCATAAATTATTCAAAAATTAGTGAGGTGAGACTGAGTGTCCCACACTTGAGACACTAAGAATATGTAGGGTCTAGAACAATACATCCCACATTTTTAGTGAAGTTAGTATTGGTAATCAATCAATAAATAAGTAGGTTATGGTTAATGAAATTGTCAAAGAAATAGTTGTTAAAAGAATAATCATAAGTGGTGGAGTCATAAGATTCCTTTTTTTAAGATCTAGTAAGGTTGAATTCACCCGCAATCATCCAAGGGAATATGTTGGAAAGAGCAAAAATAATTTGAGTTTAAGCATTAATGGGTCCTTGTTGATTCATGTTTTCCATACTCAATAGAGAAGGAAAAACTCCTTGTTATCACTACTTCTACACAGATGAAAGGTAATCAATAAATTACATGGTGATCTCAAATGAGGAAAGCAATCCAGGTTCCAACCAACCAAAAGGCCACCACTCAATCCAGTAGATGGTTTTTTGATCCAACTGGTTACAATGTTATCACCTATGGAGCAGAGGTGAAAATATGTGGAGATCAACTTCCATTTTCTAGATATTTCAAAGTCAAATCATGTTATTACATATGTAATGGTGAAGGGTCTTCTTGTATTTAAGGGAGATCACTACAAAAATATTTCACAAAGCAATAATCATAAAGAAACTACAGTAAGTACAAGGATAGACCAAACCACATAAATCTATGATACAATGATGAACTTAGCATGGGTGTTTAGCAATACCAAGGATCTAATATTGGTCCCAACCATATTATTTTATCTCTAAAAGAGACAAATTAGATTCCATAATGTTGTTAAAACTCATTGTTTATCTTATAGAAAAATTAAAGAGATGAATACAGGTTCCCAAGAGGTAGAATTTTGAATGGGATCCCCATCAATGTAATCATCATTATAATCACTAGTTGATGAATTAGAAAATAGTACATCAAACAAATGATTAGAGGAGTCTTTACATGGTGGCATCAAACATGCTAAAAATCACTTGTATATCTTTACATGGAGGCAGCAAACAAGCTAAAAAATCACCTGTGTAATTCTTATTGAGGGGAGAGTCAACAATTAAATTGCCTCCCTAGGGGTTGGAGTTACTCATTTCCTAGAGCATCAAGGTTCTCACAAATTCTTAACTCTAGTAGAATCTATCACCCAAGAGGTATTTATTGACTCAAGATGCTATATTCCCTTAATCTCATACTTTGATTATGACTAAACTATTCCACTTTTTTGTATTATGTTTACATTTGAGTGATTTTAGATGGACACACTCCAAATGAAAAAACTTACAAAACCTAATTTAGATTAATAAAGTCATACATCCACAAGTATCTAGATTAAGGAATGGATAATTTTCTCCTTAGATCCTTATTGTAAATCACATGTAATGATTGTATGACTTGTAATTAATTTTAAAAGTGTAATAGATTAACTAGATCAAATTAATGTTGTATTGATTACTAATTTGGATTTTCCAAATAGACATTTTCATTGGATAAGATTGTCTTGCACTAAACTTGGTAGATGACCTTGTTTGTTTGGCTAATTGATGACATTGTCCAAATTCTTATCTAACAGGAATCTCAATAGATGAGCTAAAAGATAGTATCTAGGCAAGTTAATCGACAATTACTTAAAGGGAGAAATTCATCCAATGGACATGTTTTGGCCTTATCTTTTGGAAGAGAAAGAATATTTGTTGAACACCCAATATAAAGTCTAGATTCTTCCTTGCAGAAAATAGTATGGGAATTTCATTGTATTTCATATTGAGATACGGCATACTCATATCCTATATATGGGAAAAGAGGCTTGTATAAGGAAGCAAAACTTAGCCCTAATGTGCCAAGACAATTAAGCCCATATAACGAGTGACATATTGAATAATAATAATGTTTGACATCTACCATTCCCCCTCAAATATGGATTATGGGTGAAATACATATCTAGCTTGAACTACAAGACTATCTATAAATAGAAAATAAATATGTCACTCTCCATACAAGATTTTCACCCTCCCTCGGAAACATGAGTCTCCAACCAATAAAATATTTGATGACACCTCCTTTGAAGTTATATTATGTAGGTTGGGAATGCTTGATCTTAAAAGTAGATCTTCTAAAGTGCATATGTAATGAGAACATCAGTGTCAATTCGGAGCAGATGATAAAAGCTTCATGACTAGACCATCTTTACTGGAATGGAATGTGTGATTGGAATAGGCCCAATCAACACATCCAACAATGTAGCAATAGAGATATCTTCAAATACATATATGATGAGGAGATGATGATTGTTAAACTAAATCCATCTAACCATCAGGTAAATACCAAGTATGTAAGATCCTCAAATTTGGTAAATTTGAATTCTATCAATATAAGACTTGATTTGATAAGAAAACTCCCTAATTGTAATTGGTAGAATAATAATGTTAGTTTATGGCATGGGTTCAACCCATGGTCCAAGTGAGTCCCATGAGACTATTTTCTTTAAAAATAGTCCTTGTAGGAAAAGTTTAATAAATAAAAGGAGTTTTTTCTTAAATGAGTTAGGATGGGTTCTAAATTGTTACATAATCGAAATATTGAATAATAAACAAGTTTCCAAAATATTTCAAGATATGTTGTGATTTTGAGAATTAATGGAGTAATTGTCTGACCATGGTTTGTAATGCACATTTTGAGGCATCAAATAAGGATAATTCGATATGTCTTTGCCAATACTTGAATATTAAAATAAGACTAAGAGAATCTAAGATCTTGAGAGAAAAAGGACTTTCCACATGATGTGGGTAATTAGTTTAAGGAATTGCATAAAGTCAAAAGTGTTACCTATGATAGTTATTCCAATAAATTACAAAAATTAGATATAAGTTGTAAAATTCATTAATGAGTTACCCTCCAAGTTTAATATCAAAAGGAGGCTTCTAGAAGTCTACAGAAAATTGTGAAGGATGAGGGACCTATTTCTAATAATGAAATGTTGTTCCCTTGTTTGAAGAAAGAGAAAGGATATCTAGAAGAATAATTTTAATACTTAAATTGGCTCAAATTGATATTGTAGGATTATGATGAACATATCCAAATTTTGGAGTAATTGGAGTAAGTATGAGAGAGATATGTATTTTATAAGTTTCCATAAAGAATGTGGTTAATTCTATAATGATAATAGTGTGACATTTATTGTGACAAGGACTTGAAAAATCTTGGGCCCTTTATTTTTCATGTTGGACATGACCCTTAGAACCACAATCAGTGGACCATAGGTGGCCTCCTAGCTCTGAACAAAAAGGAAATAGGCACCCCACCTCCTCCCTGACTCCCTTACTCTCTCTCCAGTCTCCCTCTCACCCCAAAAATCATCCACCACCTTCCTCTATCCAACCCAAGTTGATTAGGAGGTGAATTAAAGGCTCTTGGCACCTTGAAAACCAAGAAAGGACCACCCCACCGCAATGGATCTCAATCAGTGAGAACCAAAAATCAAAACCCTAGACTTAGACCTCGTTAGAACTATAAAATCTACCCATAGAGCTTTTTGTCGCCTCTAGAGATTCAACTCACACCTTTATGCATGAAATAAATCCCTAAGGATACCTCTTCTCCCTCACTTTTACCTTATAGTGGAAGCCCTACACAGCCGCAAGGGAGACTCACTTACAAGATGTCTCGACAATGGGAAATGATCCCCTCTATTTCGTGAGGCCAAACCAATGCAGACTGGCTAGTTCATGAGCCATTCCCGCTTCTCCCACTCCTCCTTCCCTTCTACTCCAATGAGTGCCTCTATTGTATCCTTCACTACTCCTCATGTAATGAAGGAAAGTAGCAGTCATTTGATGGGTGACTAGGTCAACCAGTCCATGAGATCCAATAGCTAGGTGATAAATCGGTCGCCCATCTCACCTTTTCTAATGGTTCAATCCTAACACGGTATCGTTGAACTGTCGATCTGGGATGTAAAGTAGAGTGGAGCCACGAATGACTTGGAAAAGGCACTACCCAATCAGAATTTTCCATGTCGAACAAAGTGAAGGTATATTCCTAGATATATGTTGGATTTAGTGTCATCTTATAAAATTTGTAGTAAATAATTGGCTAATCAAAATATAGTAAAACTATATATCAAATCGATCATAAAAATGAGTAAAATCTAAATAAAATATGTTAGAGACCTAATTATGATGCCAATTCCAAAAGTATAGCCAATACATGATTATGAGGTGAATAACACATGGAAACCCTAGATACGGTAATTAAGATATTGAATATAATGAAAACTTTTACTTTGCTATTTAGAATGACATTTTTTAATATAATAAAATCAAACATAATGATGATAATTATGAGAACCCATTACCCTAAATGAGATTACTTAAAACACTAAACACTATCAATCACTAATTTAATACATAACCAGAAAATATGGTAAATTAAAATCGATTTCGACATCAACACGTACTCAGAAACATTTGCATAAGACTCCAAGATCTTCCTTGTATTCATACTATGCCAAGAATTTATATAATTTGTTCTATGGCCTTAGCCACAACATATATACACAGGAGAACATTATTCGTATATGCCACATAAACAAACATTAACATGTTAACAAAAGCCCAATTTGTTTGAAAAACCATATACAAACTTTTCCCACCCAAACCTTAGAGTACAGGACGACTGTAGCACACACTAGACAACTAAACAACCATCTCTAGGGTTCATCACCTCATATTTTCCTCACTATCATGGTATAGTTGTCAATGTTGTCGATCACCGAAAAAGATGTGGTGACCCACAAGGTGAGACTGAGTCCCAACGAGAGATATAAATCTCTCCAACATATATTGATTACATCATATTAAAAAGTAAATTTTTGAGTCGTTAAAGTATTCATAGTCATTTGAGAAGATTGAACATGTCAACCATGTTAAACAAATTAAGAAAATAAACTTAGAAACAAGTATGATTATGAATGGATATACAGGTAATAGATAAATCCATTTCTTCTATCATATATCTACTCAAATTTCATAAGATTACATCTAATAACAATCATCATCATTAATCTAACTATAATCATATGCCTTTCTAATAGCATAAGAAATCTAGTAGCATACATATCTCCAACATCATGAATATGTCTAGCAGCATAAGTATATCTAACGTTGTTAGCATGTTTATCCAGTTGAACATATCTACATCATAAGTAGAACTAACATCAAAGCACAATTATCTACATAAGCATAATTAGTAGTTTAAGCATTTTTAATTATAGAGGCACGGATAGAAATATTAGACATAGCTAGCAGCATAATCTTAACTATCAATGTCAGTATGTTTGACAACATAAACAGGTTTACAACATGAGCATATCTATAGCATAAGCATATATATCATCTCTTATTGTACTATAAATCATCTCTATATAAGAAGAACAAACAAGGGTTATCATCCAATGTAAGATCGTGTGAATAACCCTAAACAGATATGCTACATGACTATATTACATCTTTTATTAAGCCCTGAGGAATTTGAGGATACCACTCAAAATCCAACTGACCACTGTTAAGTCAAAATCAGTGCCATATAAGATCTAGGGAAGAGTCAGACTCCAAGATCTTATCCTACCCTAGTTAGTATAGGTCCACTATGGTGACACATAAGATCAAGCTGCTAACAGCATAGTCCATCCTTGTACATGTCATGGCACTAGTTAAAGGAGGTGGGTACGCATACCATATCATCCGAGGTACAACCACAGTTTTCCTCCAATCTCATCACATATATAATCACCGAGATACGACCGCAATTGTTCTCAAACTGAGGGGTAGGCATGACCGCAGTCATCCTCCCTAAACACTTGGATTCAAGATGACAAGCACCCCACATACTCGATAGTATGTTCTTTGAGTTTCCCTTAGGAATACTCGTTTCACCATTTGGCGAGTTTTGACACTCAGATGGATCTATGGCACAAGGCACTACATGATTAGAATTTCACTTGATTAATTATTGCCAATTGGGTGAATTAATGTTGCATAAAACAAGTGGAGATACAAACCCTAATTCATCTATAGCAAACATTAACATATAACAACTTTAGAAGATATACAACATATGAAACTCATTGTTCCCCATCTCATCTTCACATGGTACTATTCACTTAACATTTATGAGACTACACTTGTCATCATACTATCACAAGATATAAATCCTTATCACAACATCACAGGGTATCAATCCTTGTCAACATAATAGGATTATACCTCATTTAGGGCTCAACCATTCCCAAAGGTCATTAAGGCCATCATATCATTTCCTGCAAGTTCATCATTATCTTTCCATGCCTTATTGAAAGGCTCAACATACATCACCATTCATGTGATACACAGGATTAGCATGATATTTCATTAAAGAACTAACAGATGTTCACAGGATAGCATTGTAGGGTTATCTTATCATTAAGAGCATTCCTTTATTATATCAACATAAGGAAGGTATATAGTTGGCCATCATCAAACTGACCATGTACATGTTTAGTATAAGATTACATAGATCATGAAACTATGATGGCCACCAGTTAAACACATTAGAGTTTCAATCGATCATTAGGAAGCATATTCTATCATTATATTAATCATTCAAGAAAGGATAATATGATTAATCACCATTCTCTACTTGCATTAGGGTTAGGTTTAATAAGGTAGGTTACAGTAAAGTTATATTTCAGCATTCATTCACAAACCTTAACCCATAGCATCCCTGTATAATATTAGATGCATAAGGTACAACATCATCATCACATTCCATACCATTCTCAAGTATGAATTCATTCATAAATTAGAATTATACCACTAGATTATAGTATACAAGTGATCCACAACAATAAAAGAGTACTCCATTGTTCTATTATTCCACTAAGGAAGGTTGATCATAGTTAACCATCATCACTTGAGTTCATTAGGATTAAGTGAAGCAAGCTATAACACATTAGGGTATATATCAACAAAATATGTTCATAATTCATTCTATTCATATGAGGGCAAAGGTAAGACTACCTTATTAAGGTCAAGCCTCCATTAGTTCCAACCTCATTCAACCCATATCACCATACCACAACATCACCCAAAACCATTGGATGTTGAAAAGGTAAGACCATTGGCTATTTACATAAATAAACACCTTAAACAAACCATCTATAAATCCATCAAGTTGTGACCTAGAAAGAGTCACCATTTAATCCTAGACATCCCTTATTTAATAACATAAAGGGGTACTATATGTTGTGGGGTTAAAACTCATCATTGGTAGTACATTTTAAGTAAGCCATCATCTCAACCATCAAGCTCCTTAAATTGATAACATAAGGAAAACCATTAAATTCATATTATTAGAAATCACACATAATAATATAGGTTTCAATACAAACCATTGGATGAGGATCATATTTGAAAACCATCCATTAGAGTATAAGTGTAACAACTAGATCAATTGAACCAAGAAACCATTGGTTTAGGGCTTAATTGAAGCCACATCTAAAACCTTAACTCACTGTCGGTTATGGTGCCTTGATCCACCATTAGTTGTGGCACATGGTGTCACCATCGATTGATAAGATCGACACTATTATCATCTTTTACTAGCGGTTGTTGTATTGATGCCACCATTGGTTGATATCTTCATTAGGGTACTTAGTGGTTGATCATTAAGATTCTAGTTGAGACAAAACCTGACCTAAGAGGTGACCATTGGTTTTCACCATTAGTTGACACCCTCAATCACCAGCATCGACTGTAAAGGTAGCAACCTGATTGATTGTTGAATGGTATCGTCATCGGTTGTGTGGTAGTGAAGGTAAAAGCTTGAAAACCCTTAATATGGACCATCGATTGTTAGGTGCTTAGCACCTTAGGTTGTGCTATCAACCTATTATAGACCATCCTATACCTTAGTAAGGTCATAAACCTATTTATAGGCTCATCTAGAACTAGAACAGAATAGGGAACACCATAAAAATTTGAAATCACAAGCAAGCTTATCTTCTTAAGGCTTAAATCACCATTTTTAAGCAAGAATATGAGATAACAAGCTTATAGTAAACCATATAAGTAAAGAGGGTTATAAAACTCACCTCTACATAGTAGGTTAGATCCCAAAAATCAAGAGCCTCAAGCAAATAAGGTAAGAAAACCCAATATATATATCTAAATTCGGCCAAGTAGGCACTTTTCTCCACAAAGAAGCAAAACCCTAGAAGAAGAAGCAAGAAAGGTAGATTCTTGAGTTCTAGAGCAAATTCTACCATGGATCAACAGATTTTCAACTTGAAGAAAGGTAGGAGGAAGAATAACAGAGAAATAAATGGAAGAAAGAAGGGGATACTTACTCGTTTAGGTCAAGATCACCAAGAAGGAGCTTTAGAAACCATAAAGGAAGCAAAATGAAACCCTAGGTGCTTCCACCAAGTAGATCAGCACCTTCTTCTTCCTTGGGCAGATCCTCCACCTAATAGCAGGGGAAAGACGAGCTCTAGGTAGATAAGGATAGATAGGGTACCAAAGGTTTCGTTTGGGTGCATAAGGATAGGTATATAAAACTTTAGGATAAAGAAAAAGAAAAACTTGAGGTGTCCTAGTATCTCTCCATTTGTCCATGGCCTTAAACTATTAGGGATATACAAGTAGACACACAATAAGCTACCCTACCACTAATGGATACCTACTTAGCCACCATTTTCTGAATTTTCAAGCCAATAAAATAAACCATTGGTTGATATCTCCTAAAGGTAGCTCATCCATAAAGGGATAAACCCTAAAATACCCTTGAAGAAAACACCTCCAAAACAAGGTTCAACTAGGAGCCCCATGGCTCAACAAGCTCAAGAATGATAAGATAACATATAAAGAACATAATTCATGTGACAAATTGCAAGTGAAACCTCAAATTTGGGTAAATTGTAGAAAATTCCAAAATGTTCATAAAATTGCATTACTTGCACAATTAGTGTCCAAAATGGACCAAATTTGAAACTTAAGCTTGTATTATGATTCCAAAGCATATAAAAAGGTTATATTAGGGTTCTAAATCACTTATGGTAGTTAATCTTGTTCAACACTTTAAGCAAGGTTAGGGGTCTCTCAACCCTAAACCCCTAACAAGGATTTCACCCCCGAAATCTAAGGTAAACATAGATGGATACTTATCATGCACCTCATCCTCAATCTTTCTCATGGTTGATTTCATATCATGTTGATTTCACATAATTGATCATAGAAGTCATATTGTTTCTTTCTCAACTCCGACATGTGTCACCTTGGTTCAACACAGGAACTCTTGTGCCACCTATACAGGTATGGTAGTACCTTTCAACTTGGCACTCTAACTATCATCTTGAACTATTCTATCTATTGTACCACACATCACTTAGAGGCCATACTTTCTGGCTCTTAACAAACATGAAATATCATGTATCTCTTATCATATGTAACTTTACAAAGTTTCATCTCTATGCTCCTTTGATGGTTGTTTTAATTAGCAACTCAATCAATCAGGTGAGTATCCCCTAATTGTCAAGAACTATAAGACATATGTTCTTATAAGATTCTTCAATCATCTTAATGATGGACTGGCCATCTGTCTATTTGAAGTATCATACATTTGTCTATAACCGTAATCAAATATAACTACCTGATTGACCTTGTTAGGGGTAGGGAAATGACACTATTTTCATCTTACTAGGATTCACACAAGCCACTTAGAGGATGTACCATAACTCCAAGAGGGTACTCTAGTTAACCCCCAACTCACTCTTGTTGAACTTGTCACACTTAAGTATAGTTACTTCAACATTCTCAAGGTTTAGCAAAGATGTTAACCATGCTACTGACCATCTATGAAATACTTTGAGATGTCATCATTCAAAGATTGTCACAACTTATGAGACATAACCTGATTACTTTGTTCCTCCTATTTATGAATGTTATTGATACATTGGTTAGTCTAAATGACATAACCCTAAACTCATCATGGTCACGTAACTTAGGTCATCCACTCTAGCTCTTATCCATTGATATTTTGATCCTAAGTTTTTCTTGAAGGAACATGGTAAGACATGTATGATGATCAACAAACCATCTATCCTTGATAGTGGTCTTGCCCAACCATCAGCAGACCACACACAACATTATAGAATCACTCGTATTTACCCAAACAACACTTGGAGGATCAACATCAATTGTCTCTCTCTATCGCAGAGTAACACTAGACAGTTCATCTAATAGATATCTTTAAATCATATATTAACAGGTACACTCTGGATACTATGATTCATGACATTGGTATCCATTTCAGGTGCTATTAAGAACTCATACCATAGTTTCATCCACTTCCTTAACATCATAACTAGCTAAGAACATATAGGAGGAATCCCCCTAACTCTTAGAAGGCTCAAAAAGCATGCTCATTACAAAACATAAAGATTTTGGAACTATAGTCCAAGGAAATCACACATCATATCAAAATATCCATCCCAAGATTATAGCAAATCCATGCATACTAAGTGGCATGAGATCCACTTGAAGGCTATGCCTCAAAACTAAGGAACACAAATGGAAACACACTTCCCTCATAACAACAACATTGTCTAGGGGTTACTATTAAAAAAATAATCAATTCTATTTTTCCCCATGAAGGTTACATTTTTTATGTAACATCTTACCTCTTATAGGTTGGGTTCCTTGCCATTATCATAGGAATTATTAAGATTATCATATCTCATTGCTCTTTTCTCATTAATTGTTCATCATTCTTGTATATGTCTTCTCATGTTACCATGTTTTCAACCACTGACCAAGGAATAGATCATCATACTCCATATTTTCTTCATTAAACAAGGAGCTTCTCCCTTGATTTCTTTCACATACCACGCATATTTTACATTAACACTTTCTTACACACGTAGGCTGGTCTGAGATTAACTCAGGTTCCACTTGATTCTTAATAGTTTCTCATTCATCTTCTCACATTATACTTATAATAGGAGCTCTCTCCTCCTTATCTGAATTTTGTATATTTAATCACTTTATTAGCATAGACCTATCTATTTTTTACTTTATTATCTTCTTGAATTACAGCTTCAAGAACTCCTCTTTTGCTTATTTGTATTTATATTTAGGTTTCATGGTTTTGTATCTTTCTCTTATAGTTATCAAACATTCAAGTTTTGATATGTTACGATCTAATTCTCATCTTCTTTAGAGTAAGATTGAGATATGTGTACCATGATTTGTTATTCATTATACTCTTTAGATTGTCCCAAAATGACTACTTGATTAGAGTAATTAGACATATTACAATCTAAGAGTTCCATACTTTCCTTTTCTTCAATAATTGAATACGTGGTAGGGCATCCAAATACTGAGAATAGGTAGTATGCACCATATTTTTATGTCATGTTCCTAGATTTGACATTATCCTAGTCCTAAGTCCTAGTGTCCCTGTAGACTCAGTGAACGTAAAGCTCTGATACCAACTTGTGAGAACCTATTACACTAAATGAGATTACTCAAAACACTAAACATGATCGGTCACTAATTAAACACATACCCAGAAAATGGGGTAAACTAAAACCAATTTCAACATCAATACAAGCTCAAAAATATTTGCATAAGACTCCAACATCTTTCTTGTATTCATACTATATGAAGAATTTGATATAATTTGTTCTATGGCCTTAGCCACAACATATATACATAGGAGAACATTATTCGTATATGCCACATAAACAAGCATTAACTTGCTAACAAAAGCCTGATTTGTTTAAAACACCATATACAAACTTTTCCCGCCCGGACCTGAGAGTACATGGATGAATCTAGGACACACTAGACAACTAAACAACCATCTCTAGGGTTCATCACCTCATATTCTCCTCCTTGTCATGGTATAGTTTTCATTTTTGTCGATCACCTAAAAAGATGTGGTGACCCACGAGGTGAGACCCAGTCTGAGTCAGAGATATAACTCTCTCCAACAAATATTGATTACATCATATTAAATAGTAAAAAACTAAGAAGTTGAAGTATTTAATAGCCATTTTATCATATTGAAAAGTTCAAGCATGCTAAACACATTAAGAAAATAAGCTTAGCAACAAGTATGATTATCAACGGATATATAGGTATTAGATGAATCATTTTCTTCTATCAGATTTCTACTCAGATTTCATAAGATTGCATCTAATAAGAATCGTCATCATTAGTCTAACTATCATCGTATGCCTTGTTAACAACATAAGAACTCTAGTAGCATACATATCTCTAACATCATGAATATGTCTAGCAGCATAAGTATAGCTAACATTGCTAGCATATCTATCCAGTTGAACATATCTACATCATAAGTAGAACTAACATCAAAGCACAATTATCTGCATAAGCATGATTAGTAGTTTAAGCATTTATCATTATAGAGGAATGGCTAGCAATATTAGACATAGCTAGAAGCATAATCATAACTTTTAGTGTCAGTATATTTGACAACATAAATAGATTTACAACATGAGTATATCTACAACACAAGCATATCTATCATCGCTTATTGTACTATAAATCATCTCTATATAAGAAGAGCAAATAAGGGTTATCATCCAATGTGAGGCATTGTGTATAACCCTAAATAGATATACTACACGGCTATATTACATCTTTTATTAAGCCCTGAGGGATTTGAGGATAGCACTCAAAATCCAAGTGACCATTGTTAAGTTGAAATCAGTGCCATATAAGATCTAGGGAAGAGTTGCATTCCAAGATCTTCTCCGTCCCTAGTCAGTACAGGTCGGCCATAGTGACACATAAGGTCAAGCTACTAACAGTCTAGTCTGTCCTTGGTACAGGTCACGGCACTAGTGAAAGGAGGTGGGTACGCATACCATACCATCCGAGGTACAACCGTAGTTATCCTCCAACATCATCACATATATAATCACCAAGATACAACCATGGCTATTCTCAAATTGAGGGCTAGGTATGACCGCATTCATCCTCCCTAAACACTCAGATTTAGGATGAAAAGCACCCTGCATACTCAACAACATGCACTCTGAGTTTCCCTTAGGAATACTTGTTTCACCATTTAGCAAGTTTTGACACTCAAATGGATCTATGGAATAGGGCACTACATGAGTAGAATTTCACTTGATTAGTTATTTCCAATTAGGTGAATTAAGGTTGCATCAAACAAGTGGACATACAAACCCTAATTCATATCTAGAAGGCATTAACATATAACAAATTCAGAATATATAAAACATATGAAACTTATTGTTCCCCATCTCATCATCACATGGTACTATTCAGCTGCCATTCATGAGACTACACTTGTCATCATACTATTACAGGATATAAATCCTTATCACAACATCACAGGGTATCAACCCTTGTCAACATAAGAGGATTATACCTCATTCATGTCTCAACCATGCCCAAAGGTCATTAAGGCCATCATATCATTTCCTGCAAGTTCATCATTATCTTTCCATGCCTTATTGCAAGGCTCTACATACACCATCATTCATGTTATACACAGGCTTATCATGATATTGAATTAAAGAAGTAACAGATGTTCACATGATAGTATTGTGGGATTATCTTAGCATAAAGAGCATACCTTTATTATATCAACATATAACAAAGCTATATAATTGGCCATCGTCACACTGACAATGTACAAGTTTAGTATAAGAAAACTAAGATCATGAAACTATGATGACAGTTAAACACATTATCACCACTCTCTACTTGCACTAGGGTTAGGTTTAAAAAGGTAGGTTACATTAAAGTTATATTTTAGCATTCATTCACAAGCCTTAACCCATAGCGTCCCTGTATAATCTTAGATGCATAAGGTACAGCATCATCATCACATTCCATACCATTCTCAATTATGGATTTATACATAACTCAAAATGCTACCACTAGATTATAGTATACCAGTGTTCCACAACAATAAGAGAGTACTCCATTGTTCAATCATTCCACTAAGGAAGGTTTATCATAGTTAATCATCATCACTTGGGTTCATTAGGATTAAGTGTAGCAAGCTATAACCCATTAGGGTTACATATCAATATAATATGTTCATTGTTCATTCTATTCATATGAGGACAAAGGTAAGAATACCTTATTAAGGGCAAACCTCCATTAGTTCCAACCTCATTCAACCCATATCACCATACCACAACATCATCCAGAACCATTGGATGTTGAAAATGTAAGACCATTGGTTATTTACATAAATAAACACCTTAAAAAACCATATGTAAATCCATCAAGTTGTGTCCTAGAAAGAGTCACCATTTAACCATAGACATCCCTTATTTAATAACATAAAGGGGCACTACATGTTGTGGGGTTAAAACCCATCATTGGTTGTACATTTTAAGTAAGACATCATCTCAACCATAAAGATCCTTAAATTGATCACATAAGGAGAACCATTAAATTCGGATTATTAGAAATCACATATAATACTATAGGTTTCAATTCAAACCATTGGATGGGTTCATATATTAAAACCATCCATTGGAGTATAAGTCTAACCATTAGATCGATTGAACCAAGAAACCATTGGTTTAGGGCTTAATTGAAGCCACATATAAGACTTGACTCACCATCAGTTTTGTTGAATTGATCCACCATCGGTTGTGGCACATGGTGTCACCATCGGTTGATAGGATCAACACTACTATCATCTTTCACCATCAGTTGTTGAATTGATGTCACCATTGGTTGATAGCTTCATTAGGGTACTTAGTGGTCAATCATTAAGCTTCTAATTGAGACAAAACTTGACCTGAGAGGTGACCATCAGTTGTCACCATCATTTGTCAAGGTAGAAACCCCATCGATTGTTGCATGGTATCACCATCGATTGTGTGGTAGTGAGGGAAAAAGCTTGAAAATCCTAAATTTGGACCATCTATTGCTATCAACATGTTCTATACAATCCTCTACCTTAGGAAGATTGTTTGCCTATTTATAGGTTCATCAAAATTGGAACAGACTAGGCAACACCATAAAAATTCGAAATCTCAAGCAAGCTTAGCTTCTTATGGCTTAAATCGCCATTTTTAAGCAAGAACATGAGCTAACAAGCTTATAGTAAGAAATATAAGTATAGAGGGTTATAAAACTCGCCTCTAGAGAGTGGTCAAATCCCAAACAGCAAGAGTCTTGAGAAAATAAGGTAAGAAAACCCAATATATAGATCAGAATTTGGTCAAGTAGGCACTTCTCTCCACAAAGAAGCAACCCTAGAAGAAGAAGCAAGAAAGGTAAATTCTTGAGTTCTAGAGAAACTTCTAGCATGGAACAATAGAGTTCCGACCTAGAGAAAGGTAGTAGGAATAAGAATAGAGAAATAAACTCAGGAAATAAGGGGATACTTACTCATTTAGGTCAAGATCACCGAGAAGGATCTTTAGAAACCCTAAAGGAAGCAAAACGAAACCTTAGGTGCTTCCACCAAGTAGATCAGCACCTTCTTCTTCCTTGGGCATATCCTCCATGTACCAGTAGGGGAAAGAGGAGATCTGGAGAGATAAGAATAGATAGGGGACCAAAGGTTTCATTTGGGTGCTTAAGGATAGGTATATAAAACTTTAGGATAAAGAAAAAGAAAAACTTGAGGTGTCCTAGTAGCTCTCCATGTGTCCATGGCCTTAAACTATTAAGGATATACAAGCAGCCACACAAGAAGCTGACCCACTATTAATGGTGACCTTATTATCTACTGTTTGTTGAATTATGAATCCAATCAAATAAATCATTGGTTGATAGCTCCTAAAGGTAGCTCATCCATTAAGGGGTAAACCCTAAAATACCCTTGAACAAAACACCTCCAAACCAAGGCTCAACTAGGCGCCCCATGGATCAAAAAGCTAAAGAATGATAAGATAACATATAAAGAAGATAATTCATGTGACAAATTGCAAGTAAACAACATATTTGGGTAAAATGCATAAAAGTCCAAAATGTTCATAAAATTGCATAACTTGCCCAAATAGTGTCCAAATTGGACCAAGTTTGAAACTTAAGCTTGTCTTATGATTCCAAAGCATACCACAAGGTTATATTAGGGTTATAAGCATTAAATTATGGTAATTAATCTTTTTAAACACTTTAAGCAGGGTTAGGGGCTTTCAATAATGATAATGGATAATTAGGGCTTCTAGACCAATAATGATAAAAATGATGAACTAAGGTTCTGGAAACCAAAAATCATAACTTTATATTTTATTAAATCTCATATCGAATCTAGGTGTTCATGATTCAAGTATATGATAAATCTGGTTATTAGGATTCGACCTAATGTTTAATATGAAATTCTAACCCTAAACCATAATGTGATGGAATTAGGGTGTGTACCCATATTCCTTATCCAAACTTGAGACAACCCTAAAATGTTGTTTGATTATGTTGAATGATTGGATGTTTTGATATATGTTTGAAGTAAATGTTGCATGGTTTCTACATGGAAATCAGGTACGTGGTTACTTTTGAATAACTGCTCTTATCAAATTCTGGTGTTTTCAGAAGTTTCATGAATGGATCACAATTAAATTGCTTGGTTGTTTATTTATTTTATGCAATCTATAAGGCCCTATATGTATCACCATATATGGTCATAACTTTCCCAAGCCCAATATGCTATATTTGGAGGGTTGAATGTATGGAAACAAATCATTATAGAGACTACCACCTGTAATTGGGTATGCCATCGAATTTACCCCCAGGGAGAGAGTATGCATTAGAGATTACCCCCAGCAAGTGGGTATGCCACTGAATTTACCCCTAGTGAGTGAATATGCCACTGAGATTACCCCTAGTGAGTGGGTATACTATAGAGATTGAGCAAATATTGGTTGAGAAGTTATAACAAGAAATGCATGTTCAATCATTTAATAATAATTGTCAATATGGCTATTATGTTGTTACACCTAGATGCATATATTTTGGTTTCACCATGTACCCAGTATAGAAATATGATGACCACATTTTAGGTTGTCGTCATTTTGGGTAACTTTCAAATATGAATATATCCCAAGACATGGTTAGCTATATGAAATCAATTGAAGATACTAAAGATAAGTAAGGAGGATTAGTTAGATGCTTTTTCTCATATGTAATAGTCCTCATGTTGGATATCATGTAACTCCTTAGAGGAGCATCATCATATCTATTGTAAACAACATTTATGAAGTAATAGAAATTATTTGCTATTATTTGTTATTTTCTAAAGTTGGATCAAGGGAATTTAGGTAATGGCTCTCGACATTAAGGTCGTTTCTTAATTGGGGAACACTGAAGAGTGAGGTTGTTAGTTTGGTATCAGAGCCCCATATTTTTCAAATAATATTTAATAGTTGATAATTTCAAGTAATATTTAGAAATATAAGGAGAATTATTAAGGCATGATATGATGGTAATGGTGTCTAGAAAGGATCATGTCTTTGGGGGCTGGCAATATTTTCCTCTGCACCATTAAGTTGTTATAGGAGGACCCACTTAGACAATGTGAAACATACCTGGCCAGAACATAGGGTTTGTCTAAAGTAATATCTCATATATGTTTCTCATCTAATTTCATCCACTTCTCATCCTCCTACTTAATGAATCCAAAGAGGTACTTCCCTCGTCATCTCAAGTTAGGGTTTTCACAAGAAGTATGATTAAGACATCCTCCACCAATAAATATACATAAAAGGTTAAAATGATGAAATGGTTTAAAAGGTTGTATGGGTTTCCTTGGAAGGGCAAAGCCTAGATGGAACTAGGGCTAGTTTAAGAAAACCCAAGTGGGTCAAGGGATATCAAAACCCTAATATGAAAGGTGTTGTCCCTAAACCTAAACATAAATCCTAATCATGGGTAGTGGGAGTAGTGTGGGTAAAATAATAACTCCACCCAAATAAACCCTAAGCAATGAAAAAGGAAAATACAAATGTGTTTGGATACCCTAGTCTTCCCATGCATAGTATGTTTAATGCATGCATGATTTATGTGAAGGGTTTTGGATATGTAATAAAAACATAAGTAATCAGTGGTTACATAAAAATGAACATAAGATCCTCAACTCACATTTAGGGATGGTGTCCCAACCTAGAGTGGGTCAACCTGAGAAAGGGGAAAAGACATGTGAGGGAGCCAAACCCTAAACTCTTGAGGTCTTGTTGTGGCTAGAAAACCTAAGCTACTCATGTTAGGCACCCAGACAGGAAAATTCATCCTCACACATGTACGAGTAGGAGGTATTCATGAACCTAAGGGAAGGTGAGTGACATCAGACTAGAAGAAGGATTAGTTCTAGATCATATGTTTAAAGCCTTGTCAGAATACATGATAGATGGAATAGATGAAATAAGTTTAGATGATATGATCTAAACTTTATATAATGGAATAATATGGTTTATGATGATCTCTGTCAGATTTTAGAACTTAATTTTACTTTTAACATAAGATTTTTATCATGCAAATATGTGTGCTTATTTGAGGTAAGATAAGCTAAGATAAGATGTGAATCAGAATGAACCTCAATCCTTCCTACAAAGGAGGACCAGTTTTAGGGTTAACTCTAGAGAGAGTGATACCCACATGGAGAAGGTCAGAAATCGAAACTCCAAGATATGAGGAATATTTGTTGTGATACATCCTAAACTAGCTACTCATGAGTGAATGGATTGATTTGCTTTATGAATGATTCCTATAGTCTTGTTATGAAGCCTCATGCTCGGGTTGGTGGTTCCCTACACAGGACTCTAGTGTTTTTTTAGAGAAAGAGAGTTGATTAAGAATACTTCATGAGTAGAGATCTATGAAGAGAATGTCAAGTCGTGTTTTGGTTAAGTTTGTGCTTGAGTGGCAAGTTCCTATGAAGTTGATGATTGGTGTTAATGAGGTAGACCTAATAACCCTTGAAAAAATAGGGAAGACAGAGCTGGTGCTTACAATACTCATAAAATTGAGTTGGCTCATAGAGTTTGAGCATGGCACAACCCTTATGTAATGGGTTAGGGGAACCTCAATTGAACTTTCTGATATATATGTTTGACAAGCCACTCATATAAGTTTGCTTAGCACAACCACAATTTAATATATGTGAAAAACTGATCCAACCTTGTGATGTGATATATGAATATGACACAATGGAAGACCTAGAAATGATTCAATAGTTCTCTATGTATAATTGGCTATACATATGTATGAATTATGATAATTTGAAATAGTTGGTTACTCTCAAGATGAACCTTTATTAAAGTTTACAACCTAATATGTGAAATTGAAATGAGATAACATTCATGATGGTTGTATTTGACATGAGGAATATGTGGTAATTATGTTTGCCCTCTTCAAGGAATGGTTTACCTCTTACTTGGCATACTACATAGTATGGTCATGTTATGTGTATACAGAATACTTAGTACATGATATCGGATGAAGAAATGTTTCTTGTTTGTTATCATGATTGATTTTTTAACACATGAAACATAATATATCCCCTCCATTATATCTAATCACATCAACTCTTTGGTAGAAAAGTGACGGAAAGTAAAATACTTCAACTCTTAGGTAGAAAAATACTTGTCAACAATCCAACTCTTTGGTAGTAGATCATAAAGCCTTACAGCATTCAAATCTCAAGTATTAAATGCATGGATGATATAATGGAAAATATGCCTAAAATATAGGTTCTCTTATGGTAATATAAATCTTCGTTCAAGTATGCTTCTATTATCTCTTATTACTGCCAATTATTATTTTTATCTTTTCCTGGGTTAGGACCTTCCCTAGAGGGGTGAGCTCACAAATCATATTAAGAATTGGGGTAACCTTTAGTGTCACCTAAAGCTTGAAATATTAAGTATATGGGGCATGAAAGCACATATATTGAGTATAATTCATTTAACCCAAGTATGTTGGACATGAAGAAAAGTCACGATAGAAGTGGATGACAATATGGGATCGAGTCCGGAAGGGAAGATCTCCATGAGCCCAATGAAGGGACATATAGTAAATAATGTGTACCCTCGAAGATGAAGGAAATTCAAGATAAAGAATTATAAAGAATATACAGTGCTTAAATATTACCATAGAAACCTCATGAACCAAACATGTAATGAAATAAAGTCGATGACATCTCAAAGAAATCATTGGGAAGGGTAGAGCCCTGAGTCAATCCTAAGATCAAGTAGGGATGATTTAAGGCACATAAGAATTATGAGGTCGGGAAGTGATCATTTCCCTAAGTGCATATGATAGTGTGATCAGAAGATAGCCATCCAAGTGTACCTAAGGCCCATGGGGTTAGGAGATTGGGCGCGTTCATGAGTTGATGAGGCCCAAGAGGACAATGTGAGAGGAAATCCATAAGTGCATATGACATTAGAGGGTCAAGAGCAGATCACTTTCCTTACAAGTGCATGAAATATTAAGAAAATTGTAGAACTAAAAGTATTCATGCATTGGAGTCATGATGAGAATGATTCAACCTAAAAAGAAGAAGAAAAAAAAGTGATATTAAAAGATATTGCGTGAGTACACCATCTCTACTCTTGGAATGGGATTGAGTAGACACATGTTATTCTTAAAAGAAAGGGAAAAGTTTGAAATATGAGAGTGAATGACCTAAGTTGAAATTTTATGGCACCATCTAGGGTTTGAGGTGTTACCTCATCCTTACACATAAATAAATGAATGATAATTTGGAAAGTTAGGTCAAAAGTTAATCACCAAGTGAAAAATGAAATGCAAGTGCAAATGTAATCACTAAGTGATAATATAGTTCTATGAATGAGGATGTGGAAATGCCCCAAAAAGTATTTTTGTTTCCAACTTCATAATAATGAGAGTTTTCATATCAATAAAATTAGTAAAATTGATCTAAACAAAGATATCCAAGAACGGTTGATAACCATACAATTGAAGCTAAGTTGAGTTACCATTAACCTTAACCTTACCATGTTTGAATTTTGGGGACAAAATTTATTTTAAGGAGGGGTGAATGTAAGATCCTCAAATTTAGTCAATTTTAATTCTAGAATATAATGCTTGGTTTGATAAGAAAATTTCCCTAATTGTAATTGATAGAATAATAATGTTATTTTGTGGCATGGGCTCAACCCATGGCCCAAGTGAGGCCCATGAGACTATTTGATTTTCAAATAGTTCCTTGTAGCAAAAGTTTAAGACATAGAAGGAATTCATGCTTAAATGAATGATATTGGCTTTTGAATTGTTAGACATTTGAAATATGGAATAATATACAAGTTTCCAAACTATTTGAAGAGATGTTGTGATTTTGAGAATTACTGGAGCAACTATCTAACCAGGGTTTGCAACACATGTTTTGAGGCATCAAATAAGGATAATTCGATTTTACTTTTAGAATACTTGAAGATAATAATATGACTAAGAGAATTCTATAATTTGAGATAAAAATGACTTTCCATATGGTGTGGGTAATTATTTTTAAGGAATTACATAAAGTGGAAAGTTTTTCCTATTAGAGTTATTCCAATAAATATCACAAACTAGATATAAGTTGGAAGGTCTATATGAGTTACCCTCCAAATTTCATATCAAAATAAGGCTCCTAGAAGTCTACAAAAAAGTGTGAAGGATGAGGGACCTATTTGTAATAATGAAATAGTGTTCCCTTGTTTGAATAGAGAGAAAGTATATCTAGAAGCATACCTTAATTACCAAAATTGGCTCAATGCAATATTATAGGATTATGAGGAACATATCCAAATTTGGGATGAGAAAAATATTGTTTTATAAGTTTCCATAAAGAAAGTTGTTAGTTCTATGGTAATAATGATGTGTCACATTTATTGTGACTAGGACTTTAGGGATGAAAAATCTCGGCCCCCTTATTTTTCACGTTGGGAAAGACCCTTGGATCCACATTCAAAGAACCAGAGGTTGTCTCCTAGCTCCAACCAAAAAGGAAACATGAGCCCCACCTACTCCCCTCTACTCCAACTCCCTAACTCTCTCTCTCTCCACTCTCCCTCTCACCCTAAAAACTACTCCACAACCTTCCTCTCTCCAACCCAAGTTGATTGAGCGGTGAATTGAAGTCATTGTGTGCCTTGAACACCAAGAAAGGACCTCCCCTCTACCATGGATCTCAACGGTGAGAGCGAGAAATCAAAACCCTAGACTTAAACCTCATTAGCACTATAAAAACTACCCCCACAGCTTCGTCTCACCTCCAGAGATTCATCTTGCACCTTTACACATAGATAAAGTCCTAAGGCTACCTCTTATCCCGCATGCATCCTCATAGTCTAACTCATGCACAGAAACAAGGGATCCTCACTTCTAGGGTGTCTCGGCAGCCGAAAATGGCCCCCTTAACTTCGTGAGTCCAAGCCAATGGCGACTGGCCATTTCCTATGCCATGCTTGCTTCTCCCTCTCCTTCTTCCCTTCTGATCCAATGACCGCCTCTGTCATGTCCATCATTTCTCCTCAAAAAAATAAGGAAAGTGGTAATCATCTAATGGGTGACTAGGTCAAGTGGTCTGTGAGATCCAACGGCCATGTGGAAAATTAGTAGTCCCTCTCACCTTTTCTAATGGTTTGATCCTAACCTGATATTGTTGAACCGTCGGTCTGAGATGTAAAATGGAGTGGAGATGTGGATGACTTGGCAAAGGCATGACCCAATCATAATTCACCACGCCGTACAAAGTGAAGGTATATTCCTAGAAATATGTTGGATTTAATATTATCTTGTAAAATTCACAGTAAATAATTGGCTAATCAAAATATAGCAACATTATATATCAAATTGATCACAAAAAGGAGTAGAATCTAAACTAAGTATGTTTGAGACCTAATTTTGACCCCAATTCCAAAAGTATATACAATACATGATTATGGGGTGAATAGCACATGGAAACCCTAGATATGGTAATTAATATATTGAATAGTTTGAAACTTTTACTTTGCTATTTAGAATGACATTTCTTAATATAATGAGATATAAGATAATAATGATAATGATGAGGAATAATTAGGGTTTCTAGACCAATAATGATATAGATTATGAACTAAGGTTCTGAAATCAAATATCATAAATTTCTATGTTATTAATGCACATAATCGAATCTTGGTGTTCATGATGCAAGTATATGATAAATCTAATCATTAGGGTTCCACCTAATGTTTAATATGCATTTATAATCATAAATAATAATTTGATGGAATGAGGGTGTGTACCCTTATTCCTTGTCTAAACGTGAGACCCTTAAAGCCTAGTTTAGGGCATATGATTAGATTAGTATGTCTTTGATATGTATAGTGACACTTTAGGATATACATATGTGCTGATAATATTTGTTGATTATGTTGAATGCTTGGATGTTCAGGTATATTCTTAAAGTAAATGTTGTATGGTTTTTGCGTGGAAATGATGTGCGTGGTTACTTATGAATAGCCATTCTTATCAAACTCTGGTGTTATCTGAAGTTTCACGAATGCAATGCAATTAAACCACTTGGTTGTTTATTTACTTACTGTAATCTATAAGGCCCTATGTGTATCACCTTATATGGAAAAAACTTGATCAACCTGAAGATTCTATCTCTGGAGGGTTGGATGTATGGAAAGAAGTCATTATAGAGACTACCCCCAGCCAGTTGGTATGGCATTGAATTTACCCCCAACAAGAGGATATGCGTTAGAGATTACCCCTAGTGAGTGGGTATTCCATTAATTTTATCCCCTGTGAATGGATATGCCATTATATTCACCCCCAGCAAGTGGGTATGCCATTGAGATTACCCCCAACGAGTGGGTATACTATAGATATTGAGCAAATTTGGGTTGGGAAGTTATAATAAAAATGCATGTTTGATTATTCAATAATAATTGTTGATATGTTTGTTATGTTGTTACATCTACATGCATATATTTTGGTTGCATCACGTACACAATATATAAATATGTTGACTGTGTTTTTTTTATCAATATTTTAGGTAACTATCAAATATAAAGATATCATAAGACATGGTGAACCAGATGAAATCAAGTGAAGATATGAAACCTAAGTAAGGAGGATTAGTTAGATGCTTCTTCATATATGTAATAGTCCTCATGTTGGATATCATGTAACTCCTTAGAGGAGCATCGTCATTCATCTAGTAAACAACATCTATGAAATAATGGAAATTATTTGCTATTACTTGTTATTTGCTAAATCTGGATCTTGGGAATTTAGGTAATGGCTCTCGAATTTAAGGTCCTTTCTTAATTGGGGAACACTAAAATGTGAGGTCATTACAAATTAAATCAATCAAATAATTATCTTGGTACTTGAGAAATGGCAGATGCAACTTCGAGAAGGAAAGGATGAAATAGCTTGGTGAAGATAAAAGTTAAATGAATATTCAACCTTGCATGTGTAATATATGTAGGCTCAATATTTATGATATTCTAATAACCATTAATATTATGAGATGTAGGAGGATAGCCACAAAACTAACACCAAAAGAAGAAGAAAAAGTTCGAATAAGTACAAGAAGCTTTGTCCCAATGTGTGAATGTTGCAACTAGGATACTTAAACGTCATATGATGTATTGCCCACTAGAATAAGTGAAGATAGGCAATTCAAGTCCATATTGTGGTAGGAAAAAAACATAGTGCCATCATGAACGATTTGCACCAATAATCACTAGAACACAATGCTTAATTGGAATGAAACATCACAAATACATCAAAAGGTGGGTGACCTAAAAAATAAGAAACTACATGAAGATCAAAATAGCCTGGGTTGATACATATAATCTCTTTCATACTCCATATTCATAGTTTATCTCTCTCCCTCCTTATACTCTCTCTCATCCATATCCCCTCCCCTCGCACACCAATTACGAAGTGAGTAACTATTTTTGTGGTAAGAAAACATAAGACTTTATTATAACCAAACTTTAGGTACTAGAGAAGTCGCACCCCCATGGAATAAAAAACAAAACCCAAACTGCATAACAATGGCTCACAACCAAGAGAGAAATTACCCCAAAGAGTTCAATAACAAACCTACAATGACAACAATCAAAGTAAACTACCCCCTTGAATCAAAATGGTACATGCATTCCACACAGAGAATAAAATTTAGATAACTAGCCTTGATCCATAGACTAGTATAACTAACTATAGAAGAAAATAATAGCACACAAGCTAGTATAAAAAACTACATAAGAAAGTAATGGCACACAAGACAGACAAGGACATATTCATTGAGTATAATATCATCAACTAGAAGAGAAACCATCACTGGAAAACCAGAATCATAGCCTGCAAAAACCATCAATCCACCAAATTATTTGGGTTTCTTATTTTTGTTAGTTTTTAAAGTTCCTCCCCAGTCTACACAAATTTGTCATGGTTGTAAGATAGATCCATTATCCATATCCAATCCTTCATCATCCTCCAAATCATGTAACCCAGCATCAAAATGATGGCTAGAAGAGTTGCTTCCTTTCCAAAGTTTCATTGTGGGTCGATCACTATTACCAATCCCTTGTGTGCTTCTATCATGATAACAACATTAGCCATAAGAGACTCTTTCCGGTGAGAAATTAACCTACTGTTTGAGTCATTTACTATAGACCTCCCATTAGGAACCGAATTCATCCCATAGTCTTGGAAAATAGATGTGTCTGATTCACTCCCTTGGGTCATCCCCTTACTACTCCCTATACCATTGATGCCACTTTAGTATTCCCAATTCCAGTTGAGTTCATCACAGAAATAGTATAATCATCCTTCACCTAAGGTGAATCTACATTGAATCAAGACTGACTTTCATCAGCATTCCTTAGAACACCATGCCTCAACTTGCCTACACAGGTCTCCAAGTCACATTGTTCACTAGAATTAGAAGTCCTTTGAGGGCAAAACACTAGTTTGTAACAAAAATTCTCACAACCTGCACATAGATTTAGTTTGGCCACAACATCTAGCTCCCGAGTGACCAAAACGTTATCAAGATCACTGCTACAAGTTTAGGGAGAGATGAAGAAGTTGTGTACCTCCACAAAAGCTTTGGCTAGACAAGACACCCTACAATCATGTCAGAGTCCTCAAAATCTAGGTGATGACCAATTGTGCTTGCCACCTAAGAAATATTTCCAGACGTCCATGGAACACCAAGATTCTCAGTCTTATACCAAACATGAGAAGAAGAGAACAAGAGGGGGATAGAAGAGGATTTGGACTCCAATTGTGAATAAAAACTAGAAGGTTGTTCATCATCCATAGAGAAGCTCCCAAGATCATATCTCTTTCCTTTATCATTGATAACTTAATGATGAATCCCTCCTTTTCCTCTACAACTATCTCAAACTTTCCTATTGGATGCCATTGCCTTCGAATCTGGCCTGCTAGCAAATAATGAAGGGGTTTCCTTCTAGTGAAAGGAATCAAAAAATGATTATCCCATGATGGAAACACTACCTTGGATCTCACAATATATGCATACTTAATCTTGTAGGGAAATATGGAGACAAACATGGCAACATAAATGAAATGTTTTATCCTAACTAGAAGATCACATCAACAATGATGTATTAGGAAAGAGGGTGCAATATGTACCTTGTCCTGGAGCAAGTCCAGTGACTATCCTTGCACAGAGATTGCTTCCTTCATAAGAAACACATAGGCTATAGTTGGCAACATCCTCCTAGCATAGCAGTAAATGTTTACACGCTACTATGTAGTCAACGTGGACCACTGGGGACTCCATGTCGTGCTCCCTGATCTTGTGGGAAGGATTTGCCCCTTCATTTGTCAACATGCTAATGTTGACTTCTTATCCCTTGATATCTCTCTCTTTCACTGGTAATATTGTTTGGGTTCTAACGTTACCACAACTGTGAGAAGTCTAGTGTAAGTGTGATGAGAGCCTTATCCATCCCCCTTTATATAGGAGTGACTAGACTAGGGTTTCCCAAACCCTGGGGAGATGACGGGTCAATATTCATGGTTGGGCGGCAGATGCACATGGGTAGTCAAACGACTGGCCAATCTAGTCGATGGATTTTCTTGTGGTCAGCAGTTCATTTACACTGATCTTAATGTCATCATAATTATGTGTGATTTCAGCCAACATTAAATTGTTTGACTCATTCAAACTTGTCAATTTGACCCATTCAATCAATTGGAAACTCTAGTCGATCGGTTGGCTACTCTTATTAGCCATTGGAAACTTTGATCACTTGATTGATTGAACATTTCAATTGGTCAATTGATTAGTTCCATCAACCAGAGTCGGCACATTTGAATTGGTTGACTAACAACTAGTATTATTCATTTTGATTACCTAAACACTTTAGTAACCAAACTAAATCTTATCCATGATTAAACTCCTTAAGTGCATACTATGTGTGTGACCCTATAGGTCCCAAATTACATTGGCAGTGAATGTCCATAACCAAATTATGAAATCACAATCAATGAGCGGTATCTAGAAACACATCAATGCTACCCAAGTAATTGGAAAGTTTGAGAACAACTTCAACCTACATCTGTGATCAATGTTACCGTGATTGTATAGTTCCTTTGTCTTGAATATCCAAATTGAATGTGAGGCATGGACTCATCATTCTCTTAATACACAATCTATGTTTCTGAAACTAGAGCATATTCTTGAGGTGCACTTGATCTCAATATCACATATTGACTCACATGAGCATGTCCATGTGTTTCTTACTCTCGCTTATTAAGTGGTCATGACATCAACTCTAGTAGGAGGGGAAAATCCCATCTACATCACTCACAGTCAATCCCCATGTATCATAGCATACCTGATCTACCACCTTTATACAACCCTTCTTCAAAGTCACGTTGAATGGTGTCAAACTTCATCGAATGGCTTGTGATAAGTGTATTGACTTCGGGTCTAAGAACCACAATGACCACTATCACCTCGAGAGATGATTTTGGCTTTCATTCAATGGTTCCATGCATCACTCTCAAGGTGGGTCTATCCGATACACTATTATCTAACAAGTACATACGTGTTTGATTTGATATCATGTATATGACTAATGAGACTCTGTCATTAGTCAACACACATTCTAGTCTTATGTATTATTAGCGTCGATTTTGCTTCCACAAGAACATCCTACTAGGGACGTAACAAGAATGTATACACTCTTATCATACATATGATGTCATTGTTCAAGTCATCAACCTAAAAACATATGTCATTGAGTAATGGCATTCCTTAGACATCTATCGTGTTATATAATCATCTCATAATTGAACAAAAATAGATGAAATTGCCTTTGTTATTAATCAGATCAAGTACATGATTCCACATTACAATCATCATATGACTGGATCTTTGGCCATACATTCCAACAAATCTAATTCTTCAACATTGGCTCAATGAAAAGGATAGAGGTCATGGCAATTTCTACATTATCAAGCCTCGAGTCCCTAATACAGTCACCACCCTATGTCGGGGAAGAATTCGGTTAGATAGGGGTTCCATTCTCCTACTCTCAAGTCACCAACAAGGGAATTGATCAAGGATCAGATTCTACCCTAGTTCCCTTATTAGGTGACACTACGTTCATCTTCCTTGTGGAAGTATCTCCTAATTTGTGGTGGAGATGTCAAGTGGGAGATCACCATCTTCCCCACTCCCTCAGCATCCCTTGAGTGGATGGAATTTCCTTTTCTAGATTGTGCACACCATCATTGTAAGGAGTGCGGCCCAGAGGGGATCTACTCCCTACTAAAATTTGAAGAATAAAACATTCATTCCAAACACACTCAAATGGGTATGTTGGAACAGGTGTAAAATTTTCGAACTTCAAAAAATGGTATACAAAAGACCTAAAGGTATCCTTTTATAGTAAATCACATTTTCTCTTTCTTATCACATTAGATACTTCTAGAAATTGTCAATTAATGTGAAACTTCACCCTCCAGCAAACTAAACCACATGGAACACAAATTGGCCATTAATTTTATGCTTTGGGATTATTTTGCTCATTATTTAATTTTGGGCTTTAATTATACTCTCTCTCGGAAACATATTAGAACATTAAAGATTATCCAAGTTGTATGAAAAATTATTCAAAGGCTATTTTTATGTATATATTATGAATCAAAGATTAGTTTTCTCTTTTGGGGTCATGAAATGTTTTGTTTCATAAATTTTGAAGGAAAATCACCCTTTACTTTTATAAATAAAATAGATGTAGTTATTATCATCCAAAAATTTTAAACTTGGCCTCCAAGACAAACAAAACCCAAGGAAAATGAATCTCAAGTCATCTTTAACCATTAGTCTTCCTTTTTATGAATTCCAGCCCATTATCCATTATTACCACTGTTTCTCATATTAAATAGTTCAATGTCATATTAACATGGTTAAAGCATTGTTGTTCATCACTTTTTCTCTTCCTTGCTCCATAAGGCTAAGTAATGTTCTATAATGAATATATTTTATCATTATCTCACATAAGTGGTAAATTTGTATATTAGGCCATGATTGCAACATCTACTGAGGTATTTGTTCATAAACCCAAACATTGGCATAAATGGTGATTAAAGTCACCCCAAACCACTAATAATTCCACAGTTTCAACATCAAGGACAAAAAGTATAGAAAAGATAAAAAAAGCTTAGGAAAATGGCCAAACTGAGGCTATATCCAGATTTGAGTTCGTCACAACACTCCACCCCTTAAAAAGGATTTTGTCCCCGAAATCTCAAGCAAAGGGAGAAGGGTGAGTACGTAACATCTCATCTCTAAACTAACCATAAAAATTCCACCAAAAAAATCACTAACGCAAACTCCTTGTTCTTCAACTACTTATCTTGGGAGTTCAGAATCTTCAAAGACAACCTCATAGGTCAGGTTCTCATGGATCACCTAAGGTTCCACTATTAAGGTTTCCTTTTTTTATTTGATATAACACAGTTAAAATTTTAGGCTTCTTCATAGTATCATATTTATTATGGTATTACATCATCCTCATTATTCCTTTAATTATGTCCTATTGTATTCACTTTGTTTCCAAAATAGTTAGATATCCTTATTATATACAAGATACTACATATTTATTATTTATCTCCTTAAGAGTTTTAGCACAATTAGGGTTTACTCAAACATCTCAATATCTATTAATATCTTAGATCATTATCCTTAATAGTTTGGATTTAGACTTCATTATCCTCGTATTATCACCATATTGAATTGTATCATATTATTTTGCATGAAATAAGATATTTTATCCAATTTTTTATTAATTCTACAATTAATCCCAATAATGTTACATTAATTACTTATATTTATGTTAAGCATTGTCACATTGTCACATTAGATGACTATTATGTGTTCAGTAGTATATAAAAAATGTGTGGGGTTTCAAATATAACTTGTTTTGGTCAATTCTAATGATCTAAGATCACTAAACTCTTATTTATGCAGTAAAGTTTCTATAGTTGGAGTAGCTAGATTTCATTATGATAAGGACTCCAACCCTTAAAAAAGATTTCATCCTTGAAATCAGCATATCCAAGATCTATAAAGGTATTACTACTATCCCTACTCCCATTAAAAGGGTTTGACCTACCAAGTCAAACTAAACTAGAGGTAAAAGGATGAGTCAAACTAAACCATGTACAAATCTATCACTTGTTGCTTGCTAATCACCAAATTTCAAAGTCCAAGTTCTAGGGATAGTCTACCCAAATATTGTTGGGTTTTAGGGGAGACAGAGAAGGCAGCGGAAACAAAACTTTTCTTCTCCCCGGACCCAGTATAAAGGAATCGCGTCAACGTCTATACATTAGGAATAGTGGTTTGTAGAGGCGTACCTTATCTCGAGGCTTTCTCGGCGACATGTCTGTGCGGCTTGCGCAGTCTTCACCAAGACTGTCAGGATTGACAGTTGTCCTCTGAGCGGCAGAAGTCTCCCACCTCTGTAGTAGTCTACACAGACCGCCTGGAACTCCGATCGCCTTGTCGCACAAGGAACTGGAAGGAGTCATACCCTCATGTCAGCGTACTAGTCACGGACACACTCTCTTGCCACCAGTCACTTTTCTGTAGTTATCTTTCCCTTACTGTGCCTCTCTTATCGGGTAGCACTTGCTCGGGCTCTCTCAGTTACCAAAACTAGAGAGAATGACATCTTTGCAGAGCAACTGGTGTTCTGAGTTGTACTTTGAGAAGCCCCTAATACCCATATATATATAGGAGGGTCATGGGACAGGATTCTCTACCCCGAGCAATGTGGGATTAAAGTAGGAGTAGAAGGTTTGAGATTTTCTACAAAACAACCAACTGTGCCAGCTAAACCGATCATTTGGGGACCTGAGCCAATCGGTTCACACCTGAACCGATCAGTTGGGGCACCTGAGCTGATCGGTTCACTTCTGAAATGATCGGTTCACTAC
This sequence comes from Alisma plantago-aquatica, assembly GCA_963693085.1. Classification (NCBI taxonomy): domain Eukaryota; kingdom Viridiplantae; phylum Streptophyta; class Magnoliopsida; order Alismatales; family Alismataceae; genus Alisma; species Alisma plantago-aquatica. Next base: position 837,288,963 of record OY856412.1, on the reverse strand, counting down.
CGTGGTCAGTTCTCGATTGACTTTTCCTCTTTTATTTCAAATTGATCCAAATACCAATCCTTGTTCCAATCAAATTGGACAAGTGAAACGAAGAGAAATTTCTTGCCAACCTGACTTTCCCAACTCGCTCGGTTGGAACAGTTGAGCCGATCGGTTCAACCCTTGAACTGGTCAGTTCAGCCTGTCCTGAGATGATTGGTTCATCACATGAGCCGATCGATTCACCAACCTGAGCCGATCGGTTCATTACATGAGTCGATCGGTAGGGAGTGCAGACTGTGCAAAATCAGTCAATTGCAGTTTCAATCAATCTGATACTCTAATCAATCGGTCCAACACCTTGAACATTATGATATTGAGCTATCAATTGATTGAGTGTTTAATTGAAATACTAAACTCCTTTAGTAATCAATCTAAACATCGTTTGTGGAGAAACTCCTCTTCCAGGTTAAATCCTTTGTGTGTGACCCTGCAGATCCATTTCATGTTGGCAGTGAAAGTCCATAACACTTATGACTTCACAAGAAAAGAGTGGCGCCTAGTCGCACATTAGTGCTACCCAAGTGAAATAGAAAGTTGGAGAACAACTTTCAATCCTACAATCCATGAATGGTGTTACATTGAATGTATAATTCCTTTGTCACTAATGTCCTGAATGAACTCAAGGCATGGTACAGTCATCCTTTCAACGTTCATCCATTTCCTTGATCTCAGAGCAGACTGGGTGAGATGTGTGTGACATCAATATCACATATTGATTCACACATGCATGTGCATGCCTTTCTCAATCCTACTCATCAAGTGGCCATGGACATCAAACTCCCTTAGGAGGGACAAATCCCATATCTATCACTCACCCCTAAAAAGCCCCATGTGTCAAAGTCACTCAATCATCACCTTTATAACAACCCATGTTTCAGGACTGCATTTGATGATGTCAAAGTGTACCCAACGACATGTGTTGAGTATAGTGATTTCAGGTCGAAGAATCACACTCACCACCATCACTGTGAGAGATGACTATGACTACCAAATCATGGTTCCATGTGTCACTCTCACGGTGGGTCTGTTTGGTACACTTGTTCTCTAACAAGTACCTATGTGCTTGGTTTGATATCACTATATCATGACTAATGAGATTCTGTCATCAACCAACACACAATCTAGTCTTTAGTGTTATTGATGTCTATGGTTATTTCCATAATAACAACTGACTAGGGACAAAACAAGAATGTATACTCTTAACATCTGCATGATCTCATCGTTTAGGTCCTAAACCTAAAAGCATACGTCATCGAGTAAACAATTCTTTAGACATCTATCATGTTACACTATCATCTCAGAAACAGTTAAAACATATAGATCGGAAATTGCATTTATTATTATTCAAATCATTTACAAAGTATCCCACTACAATCATCACATTACTTGCTCTATGGGCATACATACCAATAGACTCCCACTTGCACTTAGAGCCAGTCACGTAGGAACCTCAGTCCTTGTGACCTAGCATGACCATCATGCTTCTATTGAGAAAGGGCCTTCATTAGTGGATCAGCTAAGTTGTCTTCAGTTGGTACTTTGCAAATCTTCACATCTCCTCATTGTACAATCTCTCGTATGAGATGGAAGCGTCGTAGTATGTGCTTGGGCTGCTGATGTGATCTGGGCTCCTTAGCTTGAGCAATAGCTCCATTATTGTCACAATAAAGCTCGATTGCATCACAACTACTAGGAACTACACCAAGTTCAGTGATGAACTTCCTGATCCACACAACTTCCTTTGATGCATGTGAAGTAGCAATATACTCAGCCTCTATAGTAGAATCGACAACTGTTTCTTGCTTGGAATTCTTCCAGCTCACAACTCCATTGTTTAGGCAAAATACAAACCCTGATTGCGATCTATAATTATCTTTGTCGGTTTGGAAGCTTGTATCAGTGTAACCCTTTACTACCAGTTCTTCCTTGCTGTCGTATATACGGAATTGATTCTTAGTCCTTTACAAGTACTTGAGGATGTTCTTTACGGCTGTCCTGTGAGCATCCCTGGGATCTGACTGGTACTTGCTCGTCATGCTGAGGGCATACGAGACATCTGGGTGTGTGCACAACATAGCGTACATGATGGATCCGATGGCTGATGCATATGGGATCCCATTCATATGCTCCCTCTCTTCATAAGATTGGGTACATTGAGATCTAGAGATGGTGACTCCACATAGCATGGGGATATTGCCTCTCTTTGAGTTCTCCATGCTGAACCACTTCAGCACTTTGTCAATGTACGTGCTTTGACTTATTCTGAGAAGCCTTTTAGATCTATCTATACAGATCTTAATACCTATAATGTAGGATGCTTCTCCTAAGTCCTTCATTGAGAAAGTATTCCCAAGCCAAGTCTTTACCTTCTCTAAGGCTGAGACATCATTCCCCATCAATAGTATGTTATCTACATACAATATAAGGAATGTGGTCGTGCTCCCACTAACATTCTTGTACACACAAGGTTCATCTTCATTTTGAATAAAGCCAAACACTAAGACTTCTTCATCAAATTGAAGATTCCAACTCCGAGATGCTTGCTTCCATCCATAGATTGACCTTTGTAGCTTACAGACTTTATTGGCATTCTTTGGATCTAAAAAACCTTCAGGTTGTGTCATGTACACATCCTCATTTATATTCCCATTAAGGAATGCGGTTTTAACATCCATTTGCCAAATCTCATAGTCATAGTAAGCTGTAATAGCAAGCATGATCATGATGGACTTAATCATGGCAACTGGAGAAAAATTTTCGTCATAGTCAACACCTTGAACTTGTCAAAAGCCCTTTGCAACCAATCTGCCTTTATAAGTTTGCACATTGCCATCCATGTCGGTCTTATTCTTGAAGACCCACTTGCACCCTATGGGTTTTACCCCTTCAGGTGGTTCCACCAAAGTCCATACTTTGTTGGAATACATGGATTCCATCTTAGATTTCATGGCATCAAGCCATTTCTCATAATCTAGTCCCTCCATGGCCTCTAGATAGGTAGTTGGATCATCATCTATGATCAACTCACTGCCTTCCTAAGTCACAAGGTATCCAAACCTCTCAGGTTCAAGGCATGTCCTACTAGATCTACGAGGTCCTTGTATTACTTGAGGAGACTGAGATTCCACAACACCTTGTGAATCTCTATGTTCCTCTTGTACATCTATCGGTTCAATGTTTTCTTGTTGGGCTTGAACCTCTTCAAGCTTTATTTTCCTCCCACTATTTCCTCTGGAAATAAATTCCTTTTCTAGGAACACAGTTGTCCTAGCAACAAACACTTTGTTTTCAGTAGAGTGGCATAAATAATATCCCCTCATTTCCTTGGGGTATCCAACAAAATAACATTTATCGGACTTGGGTCCAAGCTTATCAGGAAACATTTTCCGGACGTAAGCCTCACAACCCCAAATCTTAATAAAAGACAAATCGGGACGCTTCTCGTGCCATATCTCATATGGTGTCTTTTGAACCAATTTAGATGGTACTCGGTTAAGTGTAAATGTGGAGGTTTCAAGAGCATGACCCCAGAAGGAAATCAGAACATCAGCAAAACTCATCATTGATCGCACCATATCCAGTAAAGTGTGATTCCTTCTTTCAGACACACTGTTATGTTGTGGTGTTCCAGGCGGAGTCCATTGTGATACAATACCACGGGCTCGCATAAGGTCCTCAAACTCCTAGATTAAGTATTCTCCACCTCGATCGGATCAAAGTGCTTTAATACTTTTACCAAGTTGGTTATGTACTTCATTCATGAAATCCTTGAACCTTTCAAGGGTTTCTGACTTATGTTTCATCAGGTACACATAGCCATACCTACTGAAGTCATCAGTGAAGGTAATGAAGTACTGACACCCATTTTTGGCATTAGTTCTAAAAGGCCCACATACATCAGTATGTATGAGTCCTAATAGATCACTAGCTCTCTCACCTTTACCTGAAAAGGGAGTCTTGGTCATCTTTCCCAACAAACAAGATTCACATGTCTCTATTGATTCATAATCAAAAGAGTCTAGATAACCATCTTTATGGAGTCTAGAGATGCGCTTCTCATTTATGTGCCCTAGATGACAATGCCAAAGATATGTCTTTTTTGAGTTGTTGAGTTTTTGCCTTTTGGTGTTTACATTGTATACACTTGTCTGTAGATCTATCAAGTATAGACCATAAGACATTGGGTCACTGCCAGAAAAGATCCCATCTTTTGAAATGGAACACTTTCCATTCTTAATAAGAAATTCAAAACCATCCTTGTCCAAACAAGAGACAGAAATGATATTCCTATTTATGGCAGGTACATAATAGTAGTTCTTCAACTCTATTATTAGCCCACTAGGTAGAGTTAACTCATAGGTTCCTACGGCACTGGCGGCAACTCTTGCCCCATTGGCAACACGTAGTTCAACCTTGCCTTTCCCCAAAGGCCTACTTCTCTTAAGATCCTTCACATTTGAACAAATGTGAGATCCACATCCGATATCAAGTATCCATGACAAAGAAGTAGTAAATTTAATCTCTATCATGTATACACCAGAAGTAGAGATCTCTATCTCTTGCTTCTTCTTCCATCATTCCTTCCATCATCTCCATGTTTTCAGCGTAGAAGATTCTGACATTGGTTTGGCGAGAGAGCCCTTCTCTCCCTCACCTTTGTCCTTAGACTTTGTTCCATTGATCTTCATCAATGAACTATCCTTCTTCTTAAGCGTACATAGAGTGGATTCAAAGGTTATTGGTATATGTGGATTGTGCAGAACACTTCTCACAATCTCTAACCAGATATGGAATTTATTCTCAATTAATTTGCCCATTTTAAAATATGATTCTTTTGCCATTCTATAAGAGAAAATTGTATTTGTCAAAACTCCTTTTTTATTTGATTTGATAAAATTTGACGATAGTTAATTAGGCCTTTAATTAATTACCACTCCCACTATTTTGGTTCAAATTGATAGCCCTCTCCATCAATTTGAAAGATTGCAGCATACAATCTTCTAGTGGGTCAAGATCCTAAAATCTTCTGCGTAATGGACCAGCTAGGGTTGTCACCCACAACTCAAATCTTCCAAGTAGGCAACTTTTTCCAATTGCATCATATGAAACTCATGAAAGATGTCATATGCAACTCCTTGCCATGATCACCTCCATGCCTCAAGGTGCTAGATCCTATCTAGGTCACCTTGTTAAGTCTGACCCAAAGCCAACACGATGAATATGCACCCTGCTAGGGCAGACCCACATATCCATCCTTCATGCTTCCACGAGATAGATGGTGCACCATGCTAGGGCGTGCCCACACTTGTCTGATCAAGCTTTTCACGTGTGTCGCATTTGGAAGGTATCTAAAACTTTAATATTTAATGAGGGATTTGGTTTTATAGGTACATATACATATCCAATCACCACAATACATAGTATGTATCATATACATGCTATATCCCACAGAAAACTTGTGAAATGGTAAAAGCGATGATTATGGCCATCCTAATGTGGTTTCTCAAGCCAAGAGGAATCACGATCATCTAGGTCCACATCACATGCAACTTGTACAAGATGAACTTTGTGCTTTGCCTTTTTAGGTTTGATCAATTCATCTCCATGATTGATCAGCTTGCCATCAGACCGGTCAGTTGGGTGCTACCAGCCGATCGACTGGTGCCTCCAGCCAATCGGTTCACTGGTCATCGTGCATCTCCTCCGGTCACCACCCGCTCATCTCGCTCCTTGCACCGGTCATCTAGAATGCCAACTGATCGGTTTACGCCTTGAACCGATCATCTCTTTCATCGTCAGGTGTTTTGTCGATCTTTGACATAATAGGAAATAAAAATTCCATTTACATTTGAATTGAGAAACCCCGAGTTACATTCGGGGGAAGCAAAGGTAGGAAAGAAATCTCAAGTTACATCAAGAAAAGGAGGTAGGGAATCGGTGCGCAGACTGAGATGCAAGCAACCACATTCAACCAAGCACACATTCATAGGGTTTATTGGCCATAACCACGTTATACATCCACCACAACACTCGTTTGAGGGCGAGCGTATCGAGTGCATTCATATTACATATTATATATGTATTTTGGGATTTGTGGATTGGACATGCATAAAGCTAATTTTATTTGCATCGTATGCAATAAATAAAGGTGACAAACCAAAATCGATCACATCGATAATCCTAAAGTATAGAGCAGTTGATGTGGCTCTGATACCACTGTTGGGTTTTAGGGGAAACAGAGAAGGAAGCGGAAACAAAAATTTTCTTCTCCCCGAACCCAGTATAAAGGAATCATGTCAATGTTTATTCATTAGGAATAGTGGTTTGTAGAAGCGTACCTTGTGTTGAGGCTTGCTCGGCGACGTTACCTCGTGGCTTGTGTGGTCTTCACCTTCGGTCTTGGACGGTGTCTGTGCAGATCCTGGTCTCACTGGGACTATCGGAATTGACAGTTGTCCTCCGAGCGGAAGAAGTCTCCCGCCTCTGTAGTAGTCGACACGGACCACCTGGAACTATGATCGCCTTGTCGCGCAAGGCACCAGAAGGAGACGCACCCTCCTGTCGGTGTACTAGTCACCGACACACTCTCCTGTCACCAATCACTTTTTTGCAGTTATCTTTCCCTTGTTGTGCCTCCCTTATCGGGTAGTACTTGCTCGAGCTCTCTCGGTTACCAAAACCAGAGAAAATGACAACTTTGCAGAGCAACTGGTGTTCTGAGTTGTACTTTGAGAAGCCCCCAATACCCCTATATATATATGAGGGTCATGGGACAGGGTTCTCTACCCCGGGCAATGTGGGATTAAAGCAGGAGTAGAAGGGTTCGAGATTTTTTCACAAAACAACCAACTACGCCAACTGAACCAATCGTTTCAAGCATGAACCGACCGGTTGGGGACCTGAGCCGATCGGTTCACACCTGAACCAATTAGTTGGGGCACCTGAGCTGATCAATTCACTTCTGAAACAATCAGTTCACTGCCCTAGTCAGTTCTCGATTGACTTTTCTTCTTTTGTTTCGAATTGATCCAAATACCAATCCTTGTTCCAATCAAATTGGACAAGTGAAACGAAGTGACATTTCTTGCCAACCTGACTTTCCCAACTCGCTCGGTTGGACCAGTTGAGCCAATCGGTTCAACCCTTGAACCGGTCAGTTCAGCCTATCTTGAGCCGATCGGTTCATCACATGAGCCAATCGGTTCACCAACCTGAGCCGATCGGTTCATTACATGAGTCGATCAGTTGGGGGTGCAGACTATGCAAAATCAGTCAATTATAGTTTCAATCAATCTGATACTCTAATCAATCGGTCCAACATATTGAACACTATGATATTGAGCTATCAATTGATTGAGTGTTTAATTGAACTACTAAACTCCTTTAGTAATCAATCTAAACATCAATTGTGGATAAACTCCTCTTCTAGGTTAAATCCTTTGTGTGTCACCCTGCAGGTCCATTTCACTTTGGCAGTGAAAGTCCATAACACTTATGACTTCATAAGCAAAGAGCGGTGCCTAGTCGCACATCAGTGCTACCCAAGTGAAATAGAAAGTTGGAGAACAACTTTCAATCCTACAATCCATGAATGGTGTTACATTGAATGTATAATTCCTTTGTCACTAATGTCCTAAATGAAGGCATGGTACAGTCATCCTTTCAACGTTCATCCATTTCCTTGATCTCATAGCAGACTAGGTGAGATGTGTGTGACATCAATATCACATATTGATTCACACATGCATACACTTGCCTTTCTCAATCCTACTCATCAAGTGGCCATGGACATCAAACTCCCTTAGGAGGGACAAATCCCATATCTATCACTCACCCCTCAAAAGCCCCATGTGTCAAAGTCACCCAATCATCACCTTTATAACAACCCATGTTTCAGGACTGCATTTGATGATGTCAAAGTGTACCCAACGACATGTGTTGAGTGTAGTGATTTCAGGTCGAAGAATCACACTCACCACCATCACTGTGAGAGCTGACTGTGACTACCAAATCATGGTTCTATGTGTCACTCTCACAGTGGGTCTGTCTGGTACACTTGTTCTCTAACAAGTACCTATGTGCTTGGTTTGGTATCACTATATCATGACTAATGAGATTTTGTCATCAACCAACACACAATCTAGTCTTTAGTGTTATTTATGTCTATGGTTATTTCCACAATAACAACCGACTAGGGACAAAACAAGAATGTATACTCTTAACATCTGTATGATCTCATAGTTTAGGTCATGAACCTAAAAGCATACATCATCGAGTAAACAATTCTTTAGACATCTATCATGTTACACTATCATCTCAAAAACAGTTAAAACATATAGATCGGAAATTGCCTTTATTATTATTCAAATCATTTATAAAGTATCCCATTACAATCATCACATGACTTGCTCTATGGGTATACATACCAACAAATATGTGATCCTAAGGGACATAAGGGAACTATATTAGGTATCCATATCCAAACAAGTTATTGCAACTGAAAGACAAGGTCAACATATAAGGTTCCCAAAAGGTGTCTAAGGCTACTGTTGCCTATAGAAATGCTATTTCAGACAATCAATATCAGTTCAGGCCAGGAAGGTATCATGTGAATCTAGGGGTCTTCGTAAACCAATCTAGTAGTGCGGAGGAAAATCTTGCCAGCCCCTGAACCTTGATCCTTTCTAGACACCTTTGCTTTCAACTTATTCCCAAGTAGTTATGTTTGTAGGGAACATCAACATGTACAAGACCCCAACCTGGCAAGTCTGAGATAGGGATGTTGGACATGGTCACTTCACAAGTCCAAATGGGCATTTGAGAGAAGGAAATCAAGGTGAAGAAGTTAATGATGATTATTGTGATCAAAAGGATGAGGAAAAGATATTGAGTGTAAAGGAAGGATGCATATTTTGCAAGAACGGACACATGAGAATGCCAAACAGATGAATTTTGAAGAATCCCCAAGAAGCCTAGATGAAGGCAAGAAACTCAGCGCTTGTGGGAGGCAACCCACCTAGGTTTGGGAATTTTTGACCCAATCTACATTTTTGACACGTTTGCTTTGTTTTTACTTTTTTCCAAGAAAGCACACACACACTTGTATTTGATAGTTTTTGTATAGTTTTGATATGTGCAGGTGAGAACATAGTAAAATGAAGAAGAATAGATGAAATTTTGACAAAGAATCAATAGAATATCATCTTGAGATCAATCTTTGATGTTTGAACAAGATTTGAGTATCCTACTGCTATTACAGTGCCCAACACGGTCGTGGTACATCAACACGGCCGTGGTGGTGCACTCACATTCAACAAGGAAATGATCAAAAATTTTAGAAAATCGACTAAGTTTTGAACCAGGGAAGCACGGTCGTGCAAGGCAGCACGGTCGTGGTACATGAAGCCACCACGGCCGTGCCGCGCAACACGGCCGTGCAGCAGCCCGACTCCAGCAACTTAAACTCAAATTTTGCAAAATTTCTTTTCACTTTCTCATTTCTCCGAAGAACAGAACGGCCGTGCTCCACGCCCTAGCGCCCGTGCAGCATGCCGCCCGCCTTCTCCAGCCCTCAAAACCTCACCAAGTCACTCCCAAACCATTCCCAATCACTCCCCTACCATTTCTACTACCTTAATCTCTAGATCCCACCCATTTCCATCCACAAACGCACCACTTTCTCTCCATTCCGCCCCAACAGCCCCGTTCTTCGGAGAAATCTGAAATTTTCTAATTCCACTTCCATTTTCGAGCAAAAATGAAGAAGTTTGCAAAGAGAGCAGTAGAGAAGACCAGGGGTGTTATTGCTTATCAAAGGAAACCAAGGAACAGCCACCCTCGGTTGATAGAGGCCGATTTGTATGTCATAGTGGATCCTATCATTGAAGAAACCTCCGAACAGCCACACCGAGGGGCACCATCTTCGTTGCATCCACCGCCGTCTGCCTCCTGACACTCTGTCTCATCTGAGAGACCTTCCGCTTTAGCTGCGCGGCCGTCAGTTTTAGCCGCACGGCCGTCCGTCTCCTCCGCAGCATCGCCACAGCCCGAGCCGCGGCCACGAGCATGTCGACGGCTCATGCTAGCTGATGAAGATGATACTGATATGCCTGAAGTTGAGCAGCAACCAATCCTGCCACAACGCCCGTTTTCACAACTAGAGGTTACTACATGCAGGGCAAAGGAGCCCATGCACCCTGGGTGCCTGACACACAGAGTGTTAGCTACTCGATACGCATGCCTAGCGTCGATGGAGGAAATGAGGTTCTTTGTCTGTTTTCAAGAATTGATGGAAAAATTGGGGCTTTTTGAAATATTGACATTGCAGCAGGAGTCATACATCGAGTTAATGCAGCAGTTCTTCACCACGCTAGAGAAAGCAACAAATGATGGCGAGAATGCAATTAAGGTAACGATTGGGGATAAGAGGTGGAAAATAACCTCAGAGATGCTAAATCATATTTTTTCCCCAAGTGGAGAGATGGCTGCCCTCCTAGATGGAGGAAGGACAGAAGATGACTCTAGTTCCACATATCCAGCCATGTGGAAGTGCTTCACCGGCCAAAGTACATTTGTAGTAGGGAAATCAAAGACAAGTGGTATTCACAGCCCATTTCTCCGCTATGTTCAGAAGGTGTTGGCAAACACCATCTTTGGCAGGTACGAAAATCAAGGCAGTTGTACCAACAAAGATCTTTTTGTGATTGGTTGGATGGCAAAGGAGAGAAATGTGAACCTGGGGGCATTATTGATTGATCACATGAGGACAATCTCGTCTAAGAGCACAAATCCATTTGTAATGGGAGGGATTGTAACATCTATTGCCACTGCCTTGGGGCATGACATGACAGGATATACAAAGGCATAGGGTGGCAAGTTGGTTGATTTGCACTACCTGGCTCGCTCATCCATGATTACGGTTACGGATCAGAAGATCATTTACCAAATCAACCCACCTTACCCAGGAGTCACATTGGATCTGCCTTACCATACTCCTCCCCTCATGGCACAGTTTGGACCAACGCCAGAATTTCTAGAAAAGTTGAGGAGGTACGAGGAAGAGAACCCCAAAGGAGAGGAAATCCCTGAGGTGAGGTTTGCAGGGAGTCCTGACGTGTATTTTACTACGCGCTTAAACGCAAGTATACGCGTCGAGTAATATAGGCCTTGTGAGGCCCGAGTCGAACTCAGGGATACGTGAATTATTGGAGACTTCTACTAACTAATCGCAATCAGCTAGACCGATTAACAAAGTAGGGTTTTGTTGTTCAAATTAAAAGAAAATAAAAATCAAACAAAGAAAACAATCGATTAAAGGTTAATTTAATCAATTAAAAGGGATATCTTTAGGATGGCGGTTTCACCGCGGGTCAACATTGTATTAGATTTCATATAATTCCTCACACTTCTCTCTCTATCCGGGTAGTGGCCTGAATTGAGAATTACCCACTGTCGTGGTGTAATCCACTACTTAGATTTAGGTTGATTCCATCGTCATAGTAATCATTCCCCTAAACTAAGCGCATTAAGATCGGTCCCTCAGTTCCCACCATTAATTTTACAACTCCTTTGTCAAGGGTTTTATTAATTAATGTAGAATTCGTCTCTTTTCAACCGTTAATCCTTCTGTCGAAGTGATTAAGGGCATTAATTTATTATTATGGTGATCAAGCATAACAATAGCAATAGAGAAAACGAATTTATACCACAGATTTAAGAGAGAAAATATGAATTACTATTATAAAATTGTCATACAATGAATCCCCGGGCTACTCCCGGTCCTAAAGATTGAGGGTTTTAGCCTCTCATGTTCATCTTACACGAATACATGGTAGAAATTGGGAAATTCATAAGAAAAACGTGAAATAGATGGGAAAAACCCCTGAACGGAGAAGAACTGGTGGATCCTTGGCGTAGAACACAACTTTCCCCGCCTGTTGGTGGTGGAAATTGTCTTCGGCAGCGTCCGAATCACCCGGGATGAGCTTCTCGGCCTCCGTTCTCCTTTCTCTCCTCCTCGGCACTCGTGCAATCCAAAAATGAGATCATCATCCCGTCTGGGCGGCCGTCATTAGGTATAAGTCCCTAATTAGGTCGTCAAATAACAACAGCCGTCCGATCGAAATCAAAACACATCCAACGCATATCTGCCGGCGTCGATACCATCGACGCGGGTCGATGGTATCGACCCGGCGGATTAGCGGCAGCTTTCCTTTCTTTTATTCTGAGTGCCTGTGGTGATCTCGATACCATCGACTTGGGTGTCGATGGTATCGACTCCTTTAGCGTCGGTTGTTGTCGTTTAGCGACGCTGTAGCTCTCCTTGTGTCGATGGCATCGACTTGCGTCGATGGTATCGACTTCATCCTCGCCAGCAGCCTGGAGACATCTCGATGCCATCGACTTGGGCGTCGATGGTATCGACTCTGTATTGCTCTTCTCGGCTGACAACCTGTGGCTTGGTCGATGGTATCGACATCCGTCGATGGTATCGACGGATGTAGATACTTGTTTTTCCTGAAATTGCACAACAAGACCAAATAAATCCACACGATTTATGATAAGATGATCAATAATGCTTAAAATAATGAAATAAAGGGGAATTGATATAAAATGATGGCAGAGACCAAATAAAGTGAATCATGCAATAATATCCATGAAAATGAGTAATTAAGGCACAAAACACATATGAAATCGGTCTATAAATGCGACTCAAAATCATCGCATCAAACTCCCCTAAGCTTAAACATTGCTCGCCCTCGAGCAACTAATCCTTAGAATAGGATTGCGAATGTCAACTAACAATCAAAACACCAACCCACCTCACAAATGACTCCCACTGGACGTTCTCAAACCGGCCTACCCTAATCACAGAACAGTAATTACCCTAAAGGCGACAATAACCATCAATAAAAGAAATTATCCTTCAAACCGATGAACACTATCACATAGGGCAGTTAACATAATAAAGTTCGCCGATTCAGCCATGGTGCATCTTGTGATCACCTAAACTACGTTGCTCGCCCTAACTACCATCTACATGGAAGCCGTCCTCCTTATACACATGAGTGAGGAGAATATCACGGTGGACTACCAATCCGAGCAACGGGTGGATGGAATGGGTGGTTCATGGGAGAATTTGGAAGTATTACACAGTTTCAAAATGCATATAACAAAATGCCCTAAATGATACAAATGCACATTAAGAATGCCCTACTGCCTAAAAGTGGGTGGAATGATGCATGCACCAACCTTCTACCTCAAAATGAGATAGAAATCTACTCAAGCCACATCATGTACTCAATTCCCTTTTTATTACAAGTGATATCATTCCTTTCTCCCTCTTATTCCTTTTCTTTCCAACTCTCCTTTTTCTTTCTTTTTCTAACATTTTTTTTTTCATGTTTCCAGAATTTTTCTCTTCTGTTTTTTTTCTTTGCCCATATATCCATAATTGCTTAGAGATACATGTATAAGGCCATTTTCTTTCCAATTGGAGATCTTTGCTTTATTTCGAGGGTATGGAACAAATTCGATCACCTATTTAGGAGAACTGAGATACATGGTGTGCTTATGCATGAAAATCATGAAATTGTGAGTGCAACTACATGACATGCACCTAAGGGTAATGTGCATGTATCACTATATATTTTTTTCATTATTCTATGCAAAAACATGAAAATAACAATGCAAAACCTATCTACATGCCATGCACGCAAAAGAAATTGAAACTGCACTTTACTTCCAATTCTTGGGTGGATTATAGGAAATGTGGTGGAATGATCACAAGATTAAGTGACTGAACCTTAAAAGAAAATTATGTGTCCCTCCTTATTGACATGTGTAGTAGTTTAAAGGGTTCTTTCTCTTACATCTGATTAAGGTCTCATTACCATTTGATTAGGTTAGGCTCAAACAACCGTTACTATCCACTTTTCATGAGTCAATGCGGGTGTGGGTATGACATATTGCTTCAAAGTTGACATAATCAATCATTTTCATAGAACAAGTTCCCCAAGGACAACCAAGTAAAGCAATCCAAATTTCAATTCCCTTAATTTCCCCATGAAAACAGCAAGATGACAATTTTTACGACATCCACAATTACTCTAGATAGATGTGGATCCTAAATAAAAACTTAAAATTGCAAAAACAACTAAAGAAAAGATAAAAGATAGAGCTGTTCCAGCCACCCCCCTAAGCTTGAATCCGACTATGGCCTCATAGTCAAAAATCAACTTAAGGGTGGAACAGTGGTACCCTGATCAATCTTGCGGAGGCGGTGGTGGGTATTTTGGTGCCGTAGGATCCCAAGACGGGTACTCCCCCTGGAAGCTTGGATCATATTGGGTCCTCGGCGGAGGCTGTGGATAACCTCCAAAGTAGTCTCGACTCCAGTAGTGGTCGAAGAAGGGCTCCTGCTGCGTCTCTATCCGCTGCAACCGGTTGTGCATTTGTTCTTGGTTGGCGAGGATGAGCCGCTCGTTCTCGAACATAGCCCTTTGATTATCAAGCAACCGGCCCGTTGTCTCATGGATGCCGGTATACAAAGTCATATGCTGGTGCTGCGTCTGCTGGATGTCCTGCAGCATGGTATACATCCCTTGCATGGAGTAGGGATCCGCAGCTGGCTGCTCTTGCTGTGGTGATGGCGGCGGGGGCTGAGATGATGAAGATGCACCCGGGTGCATCCTAGGACGCTTCCGTGGTGCCACGCGTGCTCGAAGAGGTGTGAAAGCCTCCTCGTCTTCCTCGGCCTCGCCTTCTTGGTCTTCACCTCCGCCTTCTTCTTCCGAGGACTCGATGGCTATGATGGGCCATCGGAAATGCTGCTTGCCCTCGATGTGGAAGATGTCGTCCGACAGGGATGCCTCCTGGTAAGCTTGGTTGACGTGGCAATGAGCGTACGCCAACCCGTCCCGGATAAGAATGAGGTTTGAACGGTGCAAGTGTTGCACGTTCACCTTACTCCGCGTAGAAATCGGGGTCATGGACTGAAAGTTCAGCCCCAAGTAAAGCGCCAACTCGGTGACCAAACCACCAAAATGAATTGGAGCCTTCCTTGTGCTCCGCTTCACCGCCATGACGCGCTGTAACCAGAATGCTCCCCAGTTGCACTCTTGACGTTTCAGGAGGGCGCCAAAAACTTGACGTTTCAGGAGGGCGTACAGAAAGAACAAGTCGCTCTCCTGAAACTTGCTCAAAGCAAGATCGCTCCGCCCGAAGAAGGTCAAGCTAAGCATCCTATGCAATACCCGGACGAACGGGTGCTCAAAATCAGCTACCGCGGCATTGTGGTAGCTCACGGTCTTCCCTGCCGGCACTGTAACTAGCTCGGCGAAGATTTTGTCGTAGTCGGTGCGGGCGTCGGGGCGTCGGTGATCGTGGCGGCTGTGGTTCCAGTTAAAGATGGCGTTGAACTGCTTCAACGTGATGTTGTAATTGTTGTTGAAGAGTCGAAAGGACACCCTTCCCTGGATCCACGTCTGGTCCGATGGCACCACGTCATTTGGTATGACGCAGATATCAAGAGACGCCATGAACTCGGCCACCAGTTCCTTGTATGTGGGCCATTCGGCAAAGAACGGCTGCCCGTCCGCATGACAGTCCATCTCATACATGCGACCGGTGTGCCGCGCTTGCCCGGCCAACACATAGGCCAAATCGGCCTCGAATCCCAAGTCCCTGATCATTCCCCAGTCCACATACCGGGTGGCCTCGAACTTCCGCTTCATTATTTCCTCGTATACCTTCCTTACATCCATGTTGGCATGAATGAGGCATGGACGAGAGATGGAAGCGGTTGGAGGAGGAACAAACTCCTCGATCTCCCTGGGGTGTGCGCTCGATGAAGATGCTCCGCCCGTATGCACCATGATTGCGAGAAGAATGAGATTGGGAGAAAAGAGCTCGGTGAAGATGGAGAGAAATTCTCCGCTCGGTGAAGATCTTCACTCGATGACGCTTCTCCGCAGGTGTAGAGGGCTCGGGGGAGTGCTCGGCGCAATGGGAGATACTTGCTCTGAGGGTGTGATGTCATATGACGTTGCAAGTCCCCTTAAATAGACTTGATCGGCGCCCCTGTTGACCCGTCGATACCATCGACGCGGGTCGATGGTATCGACATGTCTCGCGGGTAGCCGCATCTGTCGCTGGTATCGACGACTGACGTTGGCTGGATCGAGAAACCCGGATCGCTGACGTGTCGATACCATCGACATAAGTCGATGGTATCGACGCAGCACCCGGATCGCTGACGTGGCTGTTGCGATCGTCGTCGATGTCTTCATGCGGATCGGTGACATGTCCGTCGATGCCATCGACGGGTGTCGATGGTATCGACTTGCTTTTATTGCGACACCTCCGTTTATTGCATTCAACCTGTGATGATGTCGATACCATCGACGAGGCCGTCGATGGTATCGAGTTGACTGAGCAAAATTCGTCTGAAAATCTCCAGAGATCTCGATGGTATCGACTGGGTTGTCGATACCATCGACACTTTTATTGCGACCTACCTGTGACCATGTCGATGCCATCGACGGGGCCGTCGATGGTATCGACGCAGTGCGATTTCTGCTGGTGTCAACCTGAACCCATGTCGATACCATCGACTGATGTTTCGATGGTATCGACCCTGCCTGTTCCTGCACATTTAACAAACGGATCAAGGTATCATTTTTAAACTAAAAAGTAAACAAAATAAAAGCAAACTACACCTAATATTAAACTATCCTAATGTACCAATGGTTGGGTTGCCTCCCAACAAGCGCCCTTCTTTAGCGTCTTAGGCTAGACATCGGTCCTTCTTTTCATTCATGTACAAGTGAAATGAGTTTAACCTCATTCACTTTCCTCTTATAGTTCTCACCAAAGTACAGCTTCAAGCGTTGCCCGTTCACCAAGAACGTGGCCTCTCCATCTCGCACGAGAATCGCTCCATGCGGTCTCACTTCTTCCACCTCGAAGGGTCCACTCCATCGGGATTTCAGTTTCTCGGGATGCAATTTGAGATGAGAGTTGAACAATAGGACACTGTCTCCTTTCTTGAACGTGCGCATCTCAATGTGGCGATCGTGGATCAGCTTTGTGCGCTCCTTATAAATGCGGGCATTCTCATATGCCGTCATACGTAGCTCATCCAATTCATTCAATTCAAACATTCTTTTCCTCCCGGCCTCGTCATAGCGCAAGTTCAGCCTTCTTAGCGCCCAATGGGCCTTGTGCTCCAATTCTACCGGAAGATGGCACGCCCGGCCATACGCCAACCTAAAAGGTGTAGTGCCTATAGGTGTTTTGTACGCCGTTCGATAAGCCCAAAGTGCATCCGGTAGCAATGCACTCCAATTCTTCCGCGTAGATGCTACGGTCCTTTCTAAAATCTTCTTGATTTCCCTATTTGATACCTCCACCTGTCCTTGCGTTTGTGGATGATATGGGGTGCCAATGTTGTGCTTGACCCCATATTTCTTCAAAAGTGAAGCAAATTTCTGATTTCGGAAGTGTGTGCCTCCGTCACTAATGATCATTCGAGGAATCCCAAACCTGCAGAAAATATTCTCTTTGACGAACCTGCACACTACATTCGAATCATTAGTCCTTGTGGGGATTGCCTCTACCCACTTCGACAAATAATCCACCGCAAGCAAAATATAAAGATTTGAATTTGAGGACACAAAGGGTCCCATGAAGTCAATGCCCCATAAATCAAATACCTCGACTTCCTGAAACACATTCAGGGGCATTTCTTGTCTCCTTGAGATATTACCTGCACGCTGGCACGGGTCACACTGCCGAACAAAATCATAGGCATCCCGGAACAAAGTGGGCCAATAAAGGCCGCTCTCCAACACCTTAGCTGCTGTCCGTGAGCTAGCATGATGTCCTCCCGTAGGCGACGCATGACAATGATGTAGAACACTTTCGTACTCTAACTCCGGCACGCACCTGCGAAGAATACCATCCCTGCATTGCTTCAACAATATTGGGTCATCCCAAAAATAGTATCTCAATGAATGGAAGAATTTCTTCTTCTCTTGATAAGACCAATCTTCCGGGATGATCCCGCAAGCCAGATAATTCACAATTTCCGCAAACCATGGTTCTTTAGAATCAATTTTTAAAAGTTGTTCGTCGGGAAAAGTCTCTGTAATGGGTATATGCAAACCTTGTTCATCCACCCTCTCTAACCTAGACAAGTGGTCAGCCACCACATTTTCAATTCCCGACTTGTCCTTGATTTCAATATCGAATTCTTGTAGGAGCAAAATCCACCTAATTAGTCTAGGCTTCGCATCCTTCTTCTCCATCAAATATTTTATTGCGGCGTGATCCGTCCACACAACCACCTTAGAACCCACTAAGTATTGCCGAAATTTCTCAAAAGCAAAAACAACAGCAAGTAACTCTTTTTCCGTGGTTGTGTAATTTACTTGAGCATCATTAAGTGTTTTTGAGGCGTAGAAAATCACAGCAGGCTTGTTATCTACCCTTTGCCCCAAAACAGCCCCCACAGCATAGTCAGACGCATCACACATCAACTCGAAAGGCTTTGTCCAATCCGGCGTTTGAACAATCGGAGCCAAAATCAGCTTTTCCTTCAAAACCTCGAATGCGTGAAGACATTTCTCATTGAAATCAAAAACTGCGTCTTTTTCCAACAATTCCGATAATGGCTTTGCGATTTTTGAAAAATCCTTGATAAAGCGCCGATAAAATCCAGCGTGTCCTAAAAAGCTTCTCACCCCTTTTACAGAATTTGGTGGGGGTAGCTTAGAAATCGCCTCAATTTTTACGGGGTCTACCTCTAGACCCTTGCTAGACACCTTGTGTCCTAGCACAATTCCTTCTGTCACCATCATGTGACATTTCTCCCAATTGAGGACCAAGTGTGTGTCCTCGCACCGCTGCAACACCTTATCTAAATTATAAAGGCATTCATCAAAAGACGCTCCATAAACCGAGAAGTCGTCCATGAAGACTTCGAGACACCGCTCCACCATGTCAGAGAAAATGGTGAGCATGCAGCGTTGAAAAGTCATCGGCGCATTGCATAAACCAAACGGCATACGGCGGTAGGCGAAAGTCCCATAGGGACATGTAAACGTAGACTTCTCTTGATCCAAAGGATCAATAGAAATCTGGTTGTACCCCGAGTAACCATCAAGGAAACAAAAATGCGACCGACCGGCTAAGCGTTCCAAAATCTGATCAATGAATGGCAATGGAAAATGATCTTTCAGAGTTGCGGCGTTCAGTCGGCGGTAATCAATGCATACACGCCACCCGGTTACCAATCGGGTGGTGACAGGTTCATTTAGAAGATTTGTAGTGACAGTGATTCCCCCCTTTTTAGGGACTACCTGTGTGGGACTCACCCACGTCGAATCAGATATGGCATAAATAATCCCTGCAGCAAGCAACTTAATGACTTCCTTTTTGACAACCTCCATCATGCTTGGATTTAGACGTCTTTGAGGCTGTATGACTGACTTGGCTCCTTCCTCAAGCCGAATCTTATGTTGACAAAGTGTAGGGGAGATCCCCTTGATGTCCGCCACTGACCACCCAAAGGCTCCACGGTGGTTCTTGAGCACTATCAGTAGCTGCTCCTCCTCATCCGCACTCAAGTATGCAGAAACAATCACTGGCAACTTGTCCTCCTCAGCTAGAAAGACGTACTTCAAGTGCGGGGGCAATGGCTTTAACTCCAGATCAGGTGGGCAGATAAGGGATGATTGTAGCGGTGGGGGTAGTGTACCCAAATCTTCATAGTGCCTCGTGTAGAAACATGGAAGCATTTGAAGCATTTTGGCGCACTCCTTGAGTGAAGTACTCCGCATCCAATCATATGTGACATTAAGCAAACATGCCTCTAGAGGCAATTCCGGATATGCATCACAGACAGAAGTAATTATCACATCATCCTCCCACGAAGGTGGAATGTCCTCATTCTCATCATTTGGAAACCCGACAGCCTTGCATAAAGAGACAGCTTTCGTTTGCTCCATAAGGTCTACCGCCAAGGTCCCATTGTCTATCCTGCTCATCACATGGGCCATATCTAAAAATGGCTTCCCGAGACAAAGTGAGATATTGCTTTCCACATGCTTCACCATGTTGCATTGTGCCTTTGCTTTAGTAGATGTATTGCTGCTGGGCATGACCATCTCAAAGCGATCATCCGCAATGCCTAAGGTCAAGCGACCTCTCCCCATCTCCAAGATCATGTCAGCTGTAGCTTGAAATGGGCGACCAAGAAGTAACTCATTGCCGTGTTCGTCCTGCATCTCCATCACAACAAAATCAGCGGGAAAAACAAAGCGGTCTACCTTTACCAAAACATCCTCACAGATTCCATATGATTTCACCACAGAATTATCGGCCAATTGGATAGTCATATTGCTTGGCCTTGACTCCTTCAATCCAAGTTTCTTGAATGTAGAAAGGGGCATCAGATTTATGCTTGCCCCGGAATCACAAAGCGCTTCGCCAAATTTGAACTTCCCGATAAAGCATGAAATATTGAAACACCCAGGATCCTGTCGCTTTGGCGGCAAAGTGCCCATAATAAAAGCACTCACTTGCTCCTTTAATACCACAACCTCAGTGTCGGGTATCTTCCTCTTCTTGGTGATTACATCTTTGAGAAACTTTCCATAAGACGGAATTTGTTCAATTGCCTCTAACAAGGGAATATTCACAGATAACTTTCTAAAGCTGTCCAGAAATTTTTTAAACTGTGCATCCACCTTTCTTGCTTTTGCACTATTGGGGTAGGGAACCGGAACAGTATGTGCTCTTTGATGAGGTGGCACATAGGGGGTTAATTTCTGTGGTTCCTCCTCAGTGGCTTGTCCTTCCTTACCATCTTCGATTGTGTCATCAATTTGCTCTATGACTGGTGCAGGCTGCTCCTTAGCGGTTGCTTCTTCTACTGTGTCCTGCGGTGTGCTTGTGTCATCCGCCCTTGGATTAAGCACCTTCTTACCACTCCTCAACAATATGGCCTTGGCCTGTTGGTTTCCCCCGGGAACATTTGTGTTCCCCGGAAAACCCGGATGTGCCGGCTTTTTCAAGCTTGCAATCTCCACTGCCATCTGTGCCATGGAAGTCTCTATAGTCCGCATCTGAGCCCTGTGGCTCTGCAACGTCTGCTCGAACTGGTTCATGAATTCACCCTGCTGCTTTATTTGCTGCCCAAAAGTGTTCATCAACTCTTGATTTTGCTTTATGACTTGATTGAGCAACTCCGTGCTCTTGTCCTCTGTGACCGGTGCAGGTTTGGCGTCCGGATCTTGCAGGAAGTTGTTTGGATCCTTCCATGAAAATTTCTTGTCCTTCCGCCATAAGTAATCATTGTTCCTGTACCCTTGATGTTGCCTCATATACTTGACCTGAGCCTCATCCTCGGACTCATTGTCTTCCTTCTGCAGCAACTTCTTTGCGAGAAGATCCATCTTCTCATTCAGCTCTCTCATTGCCTTTGACTCACTGGCAACTCTTGCTTGCTCAACTGGGCCTCTTTCTCTTTCTCCCCAAGATTGCTTTCATGCCATATTCTTTAGTATTTCCTAGCATCTTGTATCAGTGTTATTTAGAAAGAATCCAGAGCCGGCCGAGTCCAAGTTGCTTCTATCATGCTCGGAGAGAGCAAAGTAGAAGATCTTCACTTGGGTTTCCTTGTCCAATCCATGATGTGGACATCTCCTCAACATGACTTGAAATCACTCCCAAGTCTCAGAATAGGTTTCACCCGCCTGTTGGGTGAAATTGTGGATCTTTCGGATCATATCATTGGTCTTCTCAGGAGGGAAGAACCTCTCGAAGAAAACCTCCACCATGTGATCCCATGACTCAACAAACTCGTCGTCGAGGTTGTGGAGCCACTCTCTTGCTACTCCCGCCAAGGAACTGGGGAATAACTTGAGATAGAGCACATCCTGCGGAAAGCGATCTATCTTCACCATATCGCAGTTCTCCACAAACTGACTAATGTGTGCCACTGGATCTTCATTTTTCAGTCCGTGAAATGCATTGGATTTGACCAAGTTAATCAGTGCTGGGTCGATCTTGTATGTAGGTATGTTTAGCCCCTGTTTCTTTATAGGCCCTTTTGATGCAGAGGAAGAAGACGCCTTGATCTTCTCCCATATTGTCTGTGTTTCAGCCATTACTTCTTCTTGTTCTTACTCAGATTCAGAATTTGTATCACTATGGTGTTCCTCCTCGTAGTAGCCCTCGTCCTCTGGTCCCGCAGATGGAACCTCAGGTGTGCGATTCACGTAGTCTCGACTACGTGTGTGCACCATGCAAAGTACCTGAAATATGGAAATAGGGGTTCAGTACAATGCTTTGAACGAGTTAACACAATTATACAGAAATAAAGGAATTTTTGAAATTGTTTTAAAATAAAATAAAAAAAAATGTGGCCTAGAATGGCCGCTCTTAGCACTCAAAGTGCCAATAATTCGCCGTATCCCCGGCAACGGCGCCAAAAACTTGACGTGTATTTTACTACGCGCTTAAACGCAAGTATACACGTCGAGTAATATAGGCCTTGTGAGGCCCGAGTCGAACTCAGGGATACGTGAATTATTGGAGACTTCTACTAACTAATCGCAATCAGCTAGACCGATTAACAAAGTAGGGTTTTGTTGTTCAAATTAAAAGAAAATAAAAATCAAACAAAGAAAACAATCGATTAAAGGTTAATTTAATCAATTAAAAGGGATATCTTTAGGATGGCGGTTTCACCGCGGGTCAACATTGTATTAGATTTCATATAATTCCTCACACTTCTCTCTCTATCCGGGTAGTGGCCTGAATTGAGAATTACCCACTGTCGTGGTGTAATCCACTACTTAGATTTAGGTTGATTCCATCGTCATAGTAATCATTCCCCTAAACTAAGCGCATTAAGATCGGTCCCTCAGTTCCCACCATTAATTTTACAACTCCTTTGTCAAGGGTTTTATTAATTAATGTAGAATTCGTCTCTTTTCAACCGTTAATCCTTCTGTCGAAGTGATTAAGGGCATTAATTTATTATTATGGTGATCAAGCATAATAATAGCAATAGAGAAAACGAATTTATACCACAGATTTAAGAGAGAAAATATGAATTACTATTATAAAATTGTCATACAATGAATCCCCGGGCTACTCCGGGTCCTAAAGATTGAGGGTTTTAGCCTCTCATGTTCATCTTACACGAATACATGGTAGAAATTGGGGAATTCATAAGAAAAACGTGAAATAGATGGGAAAAACCCCTGAACGGAGAAGAACCGGTGGATCCTTGGCGTAGAACACAACTTTCCCCGCCTGTCGGTGGTGGAAATTGTCTTCGGCAGCGTCCGAATCACCCGGGATGAGCTTCTCGGCCTCCGTTCTCCTTTCTCTCCTCCTCGGCACTCGTGCAATCCAAAAATGAGATCATCATCCCGTCTGGGCGGCCGTCATTAGGTATAAGTCCCTAATTAGGTCGTCAAATAACAACAGCCGTCCGATCGAAATCAAAACACATCCAACGCATATATGCCGGCGTCGATACCATCGACGCGGGTCGATGGTATCAACCCGGCGGATTAGCGGCAGCTTTCCTTTCTTTTATTCTGAGCGCCTGTGGTGATCTCGATACCATCGACTTGGGTGTCGATGGTATCGACTCTTTTAGCGTCGGTTGTTGTCGTTTAGCGACGCTGTAGCTCTCCTTGTGTCGATGGCATCGACTTGCGTCGATGGTATCGACTTCATCCTCGCCAGCAGCCTGGAGACATCTCGATGCCATCGACTTGGGCGTCGATGGTATCGACTCTGTATTGCTCTTCTCGGCTGACAACCTGTGGCTTGGTCGATGGTATCGACATCCGTCGATGGTATCGACGGATGTAGATACTTGTTTTTCCTGAAATTGCACAACAAGACCAAATAAATCCACACGATTTATGATAAGATGATCAATAATGCTTAAAATAATGAAATAAAGGGGATTTGATATAAAATGATGGCAGAGACCAAATAAAGTGAATCATGCAATAATATCCATGAAAATGAGTAATTAAGGCACAAAACACATATGAAATCGGTCTATAAATGCGACTCAAAATCATCGCATCAAGTCCAGGAGAGCCTTCACAGGTGCGACTCTTTGACCTGACTATTCTTCCACCATCTTCATACCCCTCCGCCTCGTAAAAAGATGCCAAAGTGCACATATTAGTCGTGGCCACCTCCAAAAGTTTGGGGTTGTCACATCTCTATCTCCCCACTTCACTCTATCCACCATATGCCCCATCTACACCAAGGGCAAGAAAGAAAAGAAAAAAAATGCAAAAAGCAAAAGAAAATAAAAGGATGCTCATGTTGAAGAGCATTCAAATAAAGAAAAGATGAGTGTGTAAAAACACTCCAAAAATCTTACCGCAACCCTTTCTTCAAGTTTCATACCCATTGAGCTAGGAAACACCAAACTTAGCTCATTTTACCCTTTTCCGCAGCCACGTGGGTCATTTGGTTTTATTTGAGATATAAGATTGAATGCATGAATGTGAAACAACACTCCTAGTCATTCTAGATTAACGGCACCATGAAACGGTTTACCCGAAACTTAATGGAAGAAATATGGATAACTTGTGTATTCTATGCGCTATATTTGAAGTTCATATGCTTTGTGCTCTTTTCATGATTGGATTGTGAAAGAAGGAGAGGAGAGAGGTGAAATGTATGTACTTAGTCATCTTTGATCCCATTCAGCAACAATCGTCTTTTATATTGCATTTGTCATTCCTTTTTGTGAAAGTTTGTAGAGAGATTGAGTTGGAGCATACTTGAGGACAAGTATGTTTCAAGTTTGGGGTGGTGATTCAGCCCTATTTTAGGGCTTAATCTTGTGTCTTTTTGCTCTTCAATCACATCTATACCTGTTAGATTGCATGTCATTCCCCCTAATATGCTTATTTGTATAAAATGCACTTATGGACATTATTTGCATGTTTTTCAGGCATTCGGACCACGCTTGATGGAAGAGAGAGAGAATGGGCAATCCTAGGGTTCCTCTACACTTGGAGAGGCCCAAAGTGAATTCCAATGCTCCCTCGACCTACCCCTAGTGGCCAAAGATCAATTGAAGCAAAGATGTCCAAGAAAAGTCAAAGACCCAAGTCAAAGTGCTGCCCCAGGACCCAACACGGCTGTGGTACCACAAAACGGCCATGCTAGGTCACTTAGAAATCGACAGGTTCAACCTCCAAATCAAGCAGAAGGCAGCACGGCCATGCAGCATAAAACAGTCGTACAATGGGTTGACACCACGGTTGTGCTCCACGAAATGGTCGTGGCACAGCATAGCAAAATGGCCGTGCAGCAGCACCACGACCACCTCCACCAAGCCCACCACGGCCGTGCCATACACCACGGCATTGGCACACCACCTCCACCACGGTCGTGGTGACACACCACGGTCATGGTGACACACCACGACCGTGGCTGTTTTGACAAAAACCATGTAACTTTGCAATTTTTATTCCCACGACCGTGCCCATCCACCACGGCCATGGCCTACCCGACCCACCATGGCTGTGGTACCCCACCACGGCCGTGCTACTCACAAAATCCAGCCACTTTTTCACTGCTTTCCCCATTTTTCCCCTAACTTAACCCTAGACCCCCTAGAATCCTATATATACCTAGGTGGGGGCTGGGGCACGGGGCTGGCTACCTTCTACCCTCTCCTAGCTCCCCAAATCGCCACCCACTCCATTCCACTCCATATCTACCTCAAATCCACTCCATTTCACCATTTCCACCACATAACCCCCCATATCTAAGCATTCCATCCACTTTCCACCACCATTCTACACCTTGCCATCCAAGAAGAAGGAGGAGGACGACCCTGCAGCTACTGGAGAGAAGGATTTCAGCCACTACTCCGAGCTCCATGGCTTCTTCTACCTCTTTCTCCTTTCTTTTTGTATTTTCCATTTTTATGAGTAGCTAGGCCCCTGTGGGTGGGTTGTTTGGGGGAAAATGTGTTACTTTGATACCATGTTGGGGTAAAATGATATGTAAACTTTGTAATTTTATTTGTTAATGATTATATTCTATTTCTATCTCATTCTCCATGGATTGCTTGTTGGTTTGTGTGTGAAATCACCTAGGAATTTAGGCAAATTGCTTATATGTGCGAATTTTGGGATTTGCCCCTAGGTCCAATTCTTGGATACCTAGGTTGCCTCCCATCTTCCTACATCCTAATCAATCTCCCTAAACCTAGGTGAGAGATCTAAGTAGCTAGATTAGATAATTCTAGTGCAATTAGCATGGAGCCTTCTCAAGGCTAGAATGTGGGGGAATTAGGGTCCAAAACCCTAATTTCACCTCCCCATTACTACCCTCGACCCCTAATTTCCCTAGGAATGTCTAATATAGAAACCTAGACTTGATTAGAATCTAATTGGATTGAACCTAACCCCTAACCCAATTGAGCCTCATAAGGGTAATAGGGGGTGTTAGGGACTAGTTCCCCTATACACAACCTAGCATATCCATGGCCAGTTAGTAGCTTAGGTTAATTCATTAGACTCTAACTTGTTGTTTGGTTTGGATAATCTAAATGGAATCATAATGTTCATATGTCACCCCCCAACTTAAGTGATAAGTGCATACCCCTAAATAGCCCACACATCTCTTTACTGCTTAAAACCCTAGTTTTGTGCTTGCTTAGCTTAATTAGTTCTTTCCTTGCTTAGTTATCTTCTTGCTTTGTTCTTTCCTTACTCATGTTAGTTTAGTTCTTTAATTGTACTTCTACTCTTCTTGCCTGTCTTAGTGTAAATTGTATTTTCCTACCTAGCTTAGTCTTTCCTTGCTTGCTTAGTCTTAATTTAGTCTAGGGTTAACGTAGATTTCATTCTTGCCTTTAATTCCTCGTTTGTTCATAGTAGTTTAACAATCAAATGAACCTTCAAACCCTTAACCCTAGTCTCCGCAGTAGGAACCCAGCCAAACTAACCTAGCTCTAGCGCCCCCTCTTTTCCCTGTGGATCGACCATGTACTTTCCACCTTCCTATACTACGACACGACCCCGTGCGCTTGCGAGTGTAGTGTTTTAGTAGACGTAGGTAGCTAGTTTAGGTTTATAAATTTTGAAAGTGAATCCACCGTGTGTTCTGAACTCGTGGGGCACATCTAGTTGGGTCAAATCGGCTAGTGTGTTGCACCACTAGCGGAATCGCACCAGTTCCCAAAAGGTGTCTAAGGCTACTGTTTCCTATAGGAATGTTATTTCAGACAATCAATATCAGTTCAGGCCAGGAAGGTATCATGTGAATCTAGGGGTCCTCGTAAACCAATCTAGTGGTGCGGAGGAAAATCTTGTCAGCCCCCGAACCTTGATCCTTTCTAGACACCTTTGCTTTCAACTTATGTCCTAGTAGCTAAATAACATGCTCATCACATTAAGGTGAACTACAATATTTCTAATGTGAAACTCTTATGATCCTAAATTAACCATTTATCATCTCATGAAAAACATAGGTCAATTATAGGGCAAACATGTCACTTAAAGGGGAACTATGTAAGTCAAGGTTTTTAATTAGGGAGACAAAACTGAAATAGTCATATTTTAACTACCATGGGCTCTAATACCATGTTGTAAGGAGTGGACCCAAAAGGAATACACTCCCTACTAAAATTTGAAGAATAAAACATCCATTCCAAACACACTCAAAAGGTATACTAGAATAGGTGTAAAATTTTAAATACCAGCAGAATAAAGTAATGACTATAATCAATTTTATAAAGATACATCATCATCTCCCATATCGGGTTTACATGGATGTTACAACAAAAGGATAGATAGATGGAAATCTAAACCATAACACATTTGTCTCCAAACATCAACTTCATAAGTTAGGGTCCATGCTGAAAGCCATGCACTCTTTATCTTAATCCTAGGATGCTCCACCATGCTTCTACTGCGCTACTCTGATCCTAAGCTTGGGTGGTTGAGAATTCACCCAGCAAGAGAGAGAGAAACAAGGAATGTGTCAATAGTGAACAAGAACAAAAGATAAAAAAATAGCATGGAAATAAAGGCTAAGATTTCATCAAAAGATGAAGAGATCAAGAGTATGAGGCATAATCAAATAGATGTTTGCCATAACAAGAAAAAAGTTAAAGATTTGCATGCATGATTAATATTTACTACATTAACTAAGTAGGGTTGAGGCACCTACCAGACCTCAACCAAGTAGGTGAGGGGAGCATAACGCATTCCCAGTCACCTACAAAATATTTTATAATGGGGAGAATGACACATTCCCCTGGGAAAAATGACACATGCCCTATCTATTGGTGGTTATATAAAAGTATCACTACATTAGCTAAATAATCTAATAAAATGAACATGCAAAAGAGAAAATATGGCAAGTAGAAGCATCATATATTTGAAACATGGCAGTGGGGTACAAGTCAATACTAATGTTGAGGCAAAAATAGCAAAAGAAATATAAATAGAGAGATTAGGGTTCATATAATGTCTCATTAGGGAAATTAGGGTTTGGTTTACAAATATCTCAACTTAGGGTGTAAGGATGCACGTACTTCTCTTACTGAGTTCAATTACAAACTTTCACCACTTTTAGATGATCCCAAGTTCAATTTTGCCTATTTCAATTTATTAACATGTATTAGAATAATGCATCTTAATGATGAGAAGCCCTATCAAAACTTGGATTTTGACTCTGAAAATCTCACTAATTGACATATTAGGTTTTCTTGATTAAGAAAACATATTTTTATGTTAATTTTGGAGTTAATATGTTAAAGTTACAATTTTTATGAATTTTAAGTATTAAATTCATTCTCCAAAAATCATCCTTTGAGAAAACATGGAGAGCGGACCTGGAAACCATTTTTATTACAAAGAACACATTTTTCCAATTTCAAAACGTATTTTTACTTAATTTTTGGACAAGTGGATTAAAAGATATGAACTTTTTAATTTAGGCTAATCAAAAAAGCCATGTCATCAAATCCATTGCAAGCAAGGAAGAGAGAGAGGGGGAGAGCATTTGGTCCGTGACTTGGCCCAACCAAGAGCTACCAAGTCATGGTCAACACCTAGTCAACCTCATCAAAGGCCAACAAAAACAAAACCAAAAGACATATGTGCCCTTACGTGAGAAAATAGAGAAGGAGAAATGAAGAGGGGAAAATGATAAAAGATCAAGGGAGTATCTTCTCCCCACAGCCTAACTCCATAGCCACAGGCAAGCTTGCTGCTCTCAAGGGGAGTTTTGTGTGTTCTCACGAGACATGACCAAACACAAAATAGAATGCGGGAAACAAAAGGTGAAAATCCCAAGAACTTACAGCCAAGAAGATTCGACCAGAGGAGGCAAGAAGAGAGAGATGGCTGCTGCAAGTCTTGGAGCAATTGGGGCTCTCTGACGTCCAAACATTTGAGCAACGATGAAATTGGAATGAGAGGAAGTAGAATAGGAGAAAATGAAGGTCAAGGTGCCATTATATATAGGTGAGGTTTCGTATATGAGCAAAGGCCAAGTCTACTGAAGAATCTTGCAGACCATGAATTCAATGTTTCCAAAATACTTGCCAAAATGACACAAGTAATAGATTAAAAGATGTGGAATCCAAAAAGAAAACTATAGGACGAAAAATCTCACAAAATGATCGAGAAATGGGAGAGAAATCTGCATTTTTTAGATCATGTTTCAAAGGACTTGCTTCCTATTTTTGCTGCGGGTAGAAGAAGATATGTGACCCATTGGATTGTGGATCCAATGGTCCAGATGATATGTGCTCAATCAAAGAAGGTGTGACATTTAATGACATTCATATTTCATTCTGAATATAGTTATGTTTAAATTATTTTCCTTTCTCTCTCTCTTTATTTGAGAGTGAAAACGAAATCTAGATTTAATGAAATTTGACACCTAGCCTATTTAGGACATGTAGAATCCAATTTTTGCATTACTTGTCACTTTTGAAGACTCTAAATATTTTATTTAGTTATTTTAAACTAAATCACATTTTATCTTTCTTATCACATTAGAGACTTCTAGAAACCATCAATTAATGTGAAATTTCACCCTCAAGTAAGCTAAACCACATGGAACATGAATTGGCCATTAATTTTATGCTTTGGGATTATCTTGCACATTATTTATTTTTGGGCTTTAGTTATACTTTCTATCTCCTAAACATATTAGAACATTAAATATTATCCAAATTGTATGAAAATTTACTCAAAGGCTATTTTTAATGTGTATATTATGAATCTAAGAATATTTTTTTTTCTTTTGGGGTCATTAAATTTTATATTTCATATTTGGAGGAAAATGACCCTTTTATTTTCTAAATAAAATAGATGTACTTATTATTATCCCAAAATTAATAAACTTGGCCTCCAAGTCAAGCCAAACCCAAGGAAAATTAATCTCAAGTCATCTTTAACCAATTAGTCTTCCTTTTATGAATTTCAGCCCATTATCCATTATTACCACTTTTTCTCATATTAAATAATTCAATGTCATATTAACATGGTTATAGAATTATTGTTCATCACTTTTTCTCTTACTTGCTCCATAAGGATGAGGAATGTTCTATAATGAATATATTTTATCATTATCTCACCTAAGTGCTAAATTTGCATATTAGACCCTGATTGAAACATTTATTGAGGTATTTGTGCATAAACCCAAACATTGGCATAAATGGTGATCAAAGTCACCTCAAACCACTAATAATTCCATAATTTCAACATCAAGGACAAAAAGGATAGAAAAGATAGGAAAAGCTTACTAAAATGGCCAAATTGAGAATATATCCATATTTCATTTCATTACAATCATGATCCCCTTCTCACCTTCCACCTCCCGAGAATCACCCCCGATCATCCTCTCCATATCCCTTGCCCCCATCCCTTTCCGCCCATCTTCAGTGGTTTAATAGTTGGTGTAGGAAAGAGACAATACCGCATGCATGTGGATAACGATGCAAACATGAGAGGGTGGTAGGGGAATATTGTAAGGCCCCTGACCTTGATTTTTATTTGAGAAGGATTTATATCATTAGTAAGTGCTTAAAAATTAATATAACCATAATGTTTTCTTTTATATCATGTGAAAAACCTAAGTTTCAAGTTTAGTCCACTATGGACACTATTTGAGCAAGTTATGCAATTTTATGCTTATTTTGGGCTTTTCTGCAAATTATCCATATTTGGGGTTTTTCTTGCAATTTGTCACATGCTTGTGGTGCCTGATATTTTTTATTAGCATGATTGAGCTTTTATGCCATGGGGTGCCTTGTTACACCTTGGTTTGGTCGAGATACCTTTCTTTGGTTGAGTTAGGGTTTTTCCCTCATAGATGAGCTACCTTGGAGGCCAAAACTCGATGGTCCTCCTGGTTGTATGGGATACTATGGTGTTGGGATATTATGGTTTTTCCTTAAAGTTCCCTAGAGATGTGAGGGTCGGTGGTTTCCCTTCTTGGAGCTCCTTGGGTCAGTGGTTCACCAAGTGGAGGTGCAAATCGATGATGAGCTAGGGTTTTCACCCTTATGACCAAAGGGAATGATCCAATGTTTAGCCTACTTTTCAAGGTCTATGGTTGACCTGGGAGTCAACAAAATTATGTCCCCCATATTCCCACAACTGATGGACCTGTTGGGTTGCATGAAAGTGGTGCTTTTAACCATGGACACGTGGCAAACATGGATAGACACCTCACCCTTTTCTCCTCTCTCACCCATAGCCTTATATACCTCTCGCCTTTCACCCAAACGACCCATTTATTCTATCCCTCTTCCTTATTGTTGTTTATAGATTCATCCCCCTTGTCTTGGCTGAGAAGAAAGTGCCCAAGGTAGAATAAGGTGGCCAATCTATTTGCATGTGTACCTAGGGTTCAGATCTACCTTCTCTTGGTGCTTGTGGAGCTTCATTTGCTTTTTCTTAACCTAAGAAAGCAAGATATCCTCCTTTCCCTTCATTTTATTTGCTCTCATACCTCCTTCTCTATTCTTCTTGGTTGTTTCCATGGTGTTCCATGGTGGAACATGTGTTAGAGCTTAAAGAACACCTTTTCTTGCTTCCTTGACCTAGGGTTTGCTACCTTTCTTGGAGAAGGAGCTTGCTTGACCGTGTGGAGTGATTAATCTAGAGCTTCTTCTTCCTTTACTCAATATACCTTTCTATTGGATCTTATTCTTCATCCTAGATTTTTAACTTTATCCATTTTTATTGCTTACTTATACCTTGCATGTGCTAGATCTTGATCTAAAATGATGTACTAAGTAGAAAGGTAGTATCTTTGCCTAGGCTTAATCTTAAGTGATGATTCTTCAGTATTTATCTTCTTGGACGAACCCTAGAACTTTGTGCATGAACCTTCCTTGGTAGAGGAATCCCTAGACCTTGCTTGTATGTGGATAAACAATGATTTTTGCTCTTCAAACGATGGTCATCACTTAAGATTTTTGAGTTGATTTCCCTTCTTCTTTTGCAACCCTATGGTTTGGTTCTTGGTGACCTTCATGTGAGAAGTGATGGTCATGTCTTTACACAACAAATGGATATGATTCCCCTCACAAATAATATTTTTACTCTCCTAAATGATGGTCCTTTGCTTAGAGTTTTGAGCTGATCTTCCTTTTAGTTTTGGAACTCGATGGTTTTGTACTTGGTGTTGTTTTGTCTACCTTTCTTGCACAAATGATGGATTTGTATTTTTTTTAATTAAGCCAGGAGATCTTCTATTCATCCCACTCTCCTCTTTGTGGGCAAACCATCAAAAAAAGGTTACAATTCACGCTTATAAAGTCGCAGATAAAACCCCCATTAGGCCCATTAAAGACTATACGAAAAACCAAAATAAGAACTCACAGCTGCGCAAGACTCCAAGACACCAAAACATGAACCAAGAGCCACATCATCCAGCAGGTGTTCTCCTGAAGAAAATGTATGGAACACTACGTCTATCCATGATGATGAGACCTCGCACATACATGGGTAGCAGCATCTGTTCAGTACAAATGTAAATGTCATTGAGAATGGACCCTTGTGATCCTAACGATCTTGCAACTGCATTATCTTGCTTAGGTATGAGATAACCTATAATGGCATTATCATTGAGAACTGCTCAGATCTCCCTCATGAACGGAGTAGCTCTCCATGTCTCCTTGGAGTTTCCCCACAAGATGTCAAGCACATAAGGATCGTCAATCTCAATGATGGCGATGCAGAGGTTCTTGTCATCGGCAATTTTGAAGGCAATGGCACAAGAAAGAATGTAGGTGATGGTGTAGTCATCTTCTCGAAGCCAGACCCGGAAAGCTAATCTAACATGAGAGTGGGTGTTGCGAATGACACCGGATGCCCATCTTCTAACGACTCCCATCCAGTCAGCTGTGCGGCCGATAGTCAGATTGAGCTTAAGATTGTCTACATCCGGGGGTCGCCATCTCGTGATTTGAATGTGCTTGAGATTGGTCTGCGGATCCTGAATATTATGAAGCTCGAGCTGTTTGTGAAAAGTCGGGTCCTCTATCTTGATGAAAGACTTCTTCAAAATCAGCCGGTTCAGACAATAAGAAATGAAATTCCATTGCAAGGGCCATGCTAACACCTTGCCTTCCATCTTGGCGGCGCATCGGATGTGCCATATAGTCCACACTATATGGGCGCATAGCTAACCTGCGATCCATCTTCTTGGCGATGTAGAAGCATGTGAGCTACCACAAAAGATCATGTTCTGCTCGAAAGACTCAGGCATTTTATAGCTGGTAATGGCACAAAACTTGTCCCAGAAAAATCGAGCAAGCTGACTAACCAGAAAGAGGTGATGCAAGGCTTCACACGATGGTGGATCACAGCATGAACATCGGGAGATGATTGGAATCTGACATCTACGAATGTTGTCATTGGTGGGAAGATCATGATGCACTATCTTCCACAAAACAGCGCTAGCTCTGGGATTTCCCAACTTCCAAAGCTTCTCCAACCAAGGTCTGTCGCTCTCCATGTGAGGATAAAGGATCACTTTTTTAACGGATTTAATGGAAAAGGAACCATCCTGTGTTGGACACCATATCAACTTGTCCGCGTCACCAGTGATGGAAGTGTGAGATTCCGCAATGCATTGGATACCGTCATGGTGAAGAATGTGTGACAGCGTGTTCCAGTCCCACCCATAGCCTTCAATCCAGAAATCCCTGACTCTGAAATTGTGATGTCTTTCATTTGCTGTGATAGCAAAATCAGCAAGAAGTGAGCTACACCACTTAGAGTTCCATAGTGAGATGTCTCCAAAACCAACTAACCATCTATAGTGCAGTAAAAACAAAGGGAATGTGCACCATACTTGTTTCCAAAATGGTGAAGATGCGGCCCCGAGCTTTAGATAGGGTGGGTAACACCCAGATTTATGACAATATGTGCTTGCATATTTATCTCTGCAGAAGAACGCCCACATGGAGTTTCCGTCAATGATTTCCCAACAGGCTTTGTACACATAAGATCTTGTTGTGCATGTAATGGAGTCAATGTTGAGGCCTCCAAGGGAGGTAGGGGAAGCTACATCTTTCCATGAAACCCAAGCCTTGTGACGATTGTTTGTACGGTCAGCCCAAAGAAACCGCTACATCAACGCCTCGATACGATTACTTATACCAGCTGGAATACCTACTGTTGTGACTGTGTATAAGGATATTGATGAGAGGACATGCTTGATCAGAAGCTTGTGCCCAGCAAAAGAAAGAAACCTCACTTTCCATCCGGCGATCTTGTGATTTATCTTCTCGACTAGGTACTCAAAAGTCACCAATTTGGCTCTTCCATATACGATAGGAATGCCTAGGTAAGTGATGCCTCCTTCCGCATTTCGAACATCAAGGGAGTTGGCAGTGTCCTCCATCACAGCTTGTGAGACCCATGTAGTAAGGCAGCAAGATTTTGATCTATTCATAGATTGTCCAGTTGCGAGCTCGTAATTGCGGATGATAAAATTGACATAAGTGATGGATGCAGGGTCAGCATTGAAGAAGATGATGATATCATCTACGTAAAGCAAAATAGGTGGGGCTGCTCCACGTCCTCTAGTTCTAAACCTGCTTATGTCACCCGTATTGACCGCACGGTGCATCTTCTTGGTGAGGATCTCTTCAAAAATGATAAAAAGGAAAGGAGAAAGAGGATTTCCCTATTTGAGCCCCTTGTGTATCTGAAAAAAAACCTGTTGAATGATCCCCTAAAGTGACACTTGCCCATGTCCCTATGAAAGGTTTGAGGCACAAGTTGATAACTTCTAGAAAGAACCCAAAGTTGCTTAGTATCTTTTGCAGCACCTCCCAATCGACACGATCGTAAGCTTTCTGCATATCATACTTGAGAACCATGTTGTGAAAATGTTCCCCTTGCTTGAGGTCATGCACAAGTTCTTTGGTGAGCCTAATGTTATGCACGATGTCCTTGCCAGGGACATAGGCGCCTTACGCGTCAGAGACAACCTTGGATATTAAGGATCTCAACCTTCGGCTGATGACACTGGCAAGAATCCTAAGAGTCACGTTCTCGATAGAGATGGGTCTGAAGTCAGATGCTAAATTGATTGGTTGATCTACC
This sequence comes from Alisma plantago-aquatica, assembly GCA_963693085.1. Lineage (NCBI taxonomy): Eukaryota > Viridiplantae > Streptophyta > Magnoliopsida > Alismatales > Alismataceae > Alisma > Alisma plantago-aquatica. The sequence continues at coordinate 837,253,270 of OY856412.1, read as the reverse complement.
TTGGGCAGCAAGACAATCCGGCAACTCATCAAACTCTTGTGGGATAATCCATTCATGAAGAAAGCTTTAGCAACCTCCAAGAAATCTGCTTTCACTATGTCCCAGGCTACAAGAAAGAACTTGATGGTGAACCCATCAGGTCCGGGCACAAAGGAAGAATTCATCTCCTTCATGGTTGAGACAATCTCTTACTCAGAGGGAATAGATGACAACATGATATTATCTTTCGAATTTAACATCATGGGAACATCATTTAGGAACTCAAATAAAAGGTCGTCGTCGATGCCGCTTGGAGGTAAGAATAGTTCTTCAAAGAAATCGGCAACTGCGTGTACCATATCGAGGGGCTCTTCTATCACTGTGTTGTCCAGGAGAGTAATCATCGGAGGTATTCTTTTCCTTTTTTTAACCTTCACTACGGTGTGATAGAACACGGTGTTCCAGTCACCATCATCTAGCCAAGACACCCTGGATCTCTCTTTCCATAAGTCCTCCTCCAAATCGAGAATCTCTTGCAGCTCACGCTCTACTTGAAGAAGTGAAGCTTCATTCTGTGGCAAAGGGTTCTCATCGAACTCAATCTGAGTAACGTTAATGATGTCCTCTAGATCTTTCTTGCACTAAGATATAAGCCCAAACGTGGCTTTGCTCAATGTCTTTAAAGCTCGCCTGGCCTACTTAAGCTTGGTATACAACACGTACGATGGTTGGCCAGCACATGGTAAGCTCCATGCATTTCTGATAACGTCCAAGCAGCCTGGGTGATCCAGTCAAGTCTCCAGGAAGGAGAAAGGGGGATGGGTCATGTTGATAATCGCATCACCAACACGGACCAGCAGAGGGCAGTGGTCAGACACCCTATACCTGGTAAGGTGGATGACCCTAGTGCTGGGTAGATCTTGACCCCATTTGCCATTTATGAGAACTCTATCGAGACGTTCCCAAATTGTGGGAGTGTGCATCTATTTGTTTACCCACGTGAACATGCTCCCCTCCAAACCAACCTCATGAAGGTCTACGTAAGCAATGAAGTTATTGAAATCTAACATGGCTTGAAAATCAGGTGCGGTACCTCCGCACTTCTCTCATTATTCCTAATAACGTTGAAGTCATCAAAAATATGCCATCTGTGTTCGCCCACTTCATGGACCAAGGATAAAAGAGACTCCCATAAGCTTCTGCATTATGTGATCTCACAACTGGCATAAACTGTCGTGATGTAGAAGATCTCATCGGAAGTCGCGGTGCATCGGATGGTGATATGTTGTCCCGTCTGCCTGAAAACAATCGGGCTCAACCCCGAGTCACAAAATAACCACACTTTTCCATCATCAGAGCTATTATCGCAGGCCCAATCAAGCTTGACAATGTCGAGCAGTTCATCAGCTCGAATGGCGTGGAGGAAGGGTTCAAAAATCCCAACAATGACTGGTTTGTGCAAGTTGCATAACCTGGCCAAGACTCTTCTGGTTCTATTGTTCGTAGCTCCTCGGATGTTCCAAAACATGTGTTTTTGTAGATTCATAACAGAAAATGAAAGTCGTGTGACCTCGGAAACGTGTAATAGCAACTACTGGCTCCGCCTTCACGGTGGAGAACCCTCATTGTGGTCATCGTAGCCATCATCCCAGAGCCCAACATCTCCTTTAGAAAAACATCTATCGCTATGATGAATCAAGGGGCGGTGACGCGTAGATTGCGTCCTGGAGCTGCTCCTACCTTGGTTCCAATCTGACCTGTTAGCGCTTCTTCGTCGACGTCCTGACAGTTCGAGGCTCGTATTCGCGAAGGAGATGAAGTCATCCATACGAAGATGTGGTAGATACGATTTGACGCCCTCCTCGTTAAGCACCATTCTATCGGATGACGAGCTCGTGTTTTCTTCATGTTCCTCATCTATTACTCTTTCATTATCTATGAGATGCACTGTGCTATGCACCTAAACCATGGTCTGAGTAACAGGTTCAGACACTCGTGAATAAGGTGTCCCTCAGTCTGCCATTACAAATTGTTCGGGCATCCTGATATCCATCGCCTTAGGTGGTATGTCTAGTTCTCGACCAACCTCTATGAGGGTAAAAGCGTTCTCCCGAAGCGGAGCTCTGGTAACAATGTGCAGCTTGACATATGACCTTCGATCTCTGTGGGTGAGAGATATGTATTGTGGTATATCCTCCGAAAAAGCTTCAATCAGCATGAGAATGCCAGATAGATCATCATGTGCACACTGCCAGTAGGAAATGAAGATTAGCTTGCCTAATGAACTGGCCATGCTTTCAAAGGATCCTCTATCTCTGTAAGCAATTGGCATGTCAGTAATCCAGAACCAAATTGCTTCCTTCTGAGATCCCGTGTCGGCGTTATCCATAGAGGATATGTGAAGGTGCTTCTCGCGATATGTTATACTGCCTTTTTCAATCTCCGTCTTAGCTCCTCCTTCAGTTGCAAAGAAAGCTACCGCTTTCCTAAGTGAGAACCGATAGATGTCAACTGCGTTTTCCCAGTAAGACCTGAGATGTTCTCCAAGGTCTTCCCAGGAGATGCCCCTCGGCCATGTGATCCCTACGGCACATCAGAGGGATTCAACCTTCTTGTCCCTGTCATAAACATCAAAGGCGAGCTCGACGGACAGCCTTTTAGGTACGTGTTGAGGGGCACCCCTCGTCGGGTTACCAACCGAAAGGCTCGGGAAGATCGTCCTGTCGTTCAGATCAGGTGGTGGTGCAGGTCTAGGTCCTATGTGGCATTGTTAACTTCTATTTGGACTCTTTTGTGATCGACAACCAATGGTTTTGGTGATCATTCAAGTGGTGAACTTGATGGTTCTATTTCCCCTCTAATCTAATGATTTTACTTTGAGTTTGGAGCTTGTTTCACCACTTGTTGACCAAACTCGATGGTCTTTCTGGGTCTCACAACCAATGGCTCTTCTAAGTCCTCAAATGATGGTTGTTATGACTGCATAACTCAATGGCTTCTTTGACTAAAGGACCACAATTGATGGTGACACTAAATGCCACAACTAATGGTGGTACATGCTACCACAACAGATGGTTGAACTGGTTCTTAAGGTCGATGGTGTCAACCAATAGCCCTAATGATTTCATGATCTAATGGTGGACCTGAGGTCATCAACTGAAGGTGAACCTGAGATCACCAAGCGATGGTGTTTTTTAGGATAACAACCAATGATGTTTTTTGTGTTATCAACCGATGGTTTGACAAGGTTTAGTTAGTGACTCTTTTAGGTCACAACTCAATGGTTTTATTATATATGTGGTTCAGGGTTCTTCTTGTATAGCAACCGATGGTTTTGTCATTTACACATTCGATGGTCTTGAGTGGAGACCATGACTCAATGGTTTTGATTTAACACTCCTAATCTGATGGCTATGCTTAACCTTATGCATCCATGATCCAATGGGGATGCCATGTACTAGGGTTTATGTTTGAGTGTTGATTTGTAGCTTCAATGTAACTTATCTTGTTGAACCTAACCCTAATAAAAATAGATGATGATGTTTAATCCTGCTTAGCTTCCTCATATGATTAGTATTATAATGATGGATTATTCACCCTAATGTTTGTTGTAACCTAATGTGTTAAATGGTGGTTATTATAGCCTCATGGTTGGTGATTTCTTATGTTAAACATGTGCATTGTAAGTATGATGGTGCTTAATCATGCCTAGCCTTATTGTATGATGATATGATGAAGGAATGATCTTAATGCTAAGATAACCCTACTATGTTACCTTGTGAAGATATTTTAGCTTTTTAATGTGTTGTTATGCTAAACATGTGTATCACAAGTATGGTGAGGGTTTGTTGAGCCTTGTTACAAGGTATGGAAAGATAATGATGTTCTTGTAGGGAATGATGTGATGTTCTTAATGTACTTTGGGCATGGTTGAGCCCTGATGGAGGCGTGATCCTCTTTATTATGTTATAAGGGTTTGTGTCTTGTAGGGTTATGATGTCATTGATAGTCTCATGAATGGCAATGAAAAAGTGACATGTGGTTATTTGATCAAAAATATGTCTCATGCATTTTATATCTTCGAAAGTTGTTATATATCAATGCTTGCTAGAAATGAGGTTTTATGTCCACTTGTTTGGTGCAGCCTTAATTCACCCAAATGACATTGACTAATCAAGTGAAACACTAATCATGAAGTGCCCTGAGCCTTAGATCATTCAGTGTTAGAACTTGCTGGAGAGGGAAACAAGTATTCCTAAGGGAAACTCAGAGCACATATTGTTGAATATGTCGGGTGCAAGGAGAGTACGTCCTTGACATCCAGATCTCAAGATTTTGTAGGATGTACATGGTCATGCCTCGGTGTGAGAACAGTTGATACTTGTACATATGTGATTGAGGATAGTTGTGGTTGTACCTCAGATGATAGGGTGGTATATGCCCTGGTTTCTATCGTCTTGACCTTTACACCAAGGATGATCCGTGTTTAGCAGCTTGACTATCTCATTACAGGCAACTTGACTATTATGTCATTGTCTTTCTACTCATATTCACTGAGCGTGGGAGATCTTAGGATGCTGGTACTCCTAAATCTTGTATGGAACTGAATATCTCTTCACAATGATGAGTTGGAGTCTGAGGGGTATACCTCACTCTATCTAGGTATTAATAAAAGATGTAATACATCCATATAGTATATCTGTTAGGGTTATACACAATGCTTCACATTGGATGATAACCCTTGTTTGCTCCTTTTTTCTGTCAGCAAAAACTTGTGGGACTTTTTTCATTTTTTACAGTGTGTACTGTGCATTTCCATTTATCAAGTGAGAAACAAAATAAAATAGGAAAAGGATTATATATCTATACATTGTATATCATGTCTCACATGAGTCAATTGTATGTATCAAACTATCCATACTCTATACAACTCCTTCCTCACATTTAGATAAGATCTTCAAATAGGAGCAACTTCCATAACCTGATCAGCATGCAAAGAGAGGAACTCTCCTTATATAGGACCACTCAAAAATGGAAAAGTTAGAGGAACAATCTAATCATATATCTTTTTCATAATTGAGGATATGTTGGCAACCATTTCTATCATCACTATGGAGTCTATCATCGACAACAGAACATAGAAACCCTAGAAAAACATTTCCTCTCAGTGTTTAGACATCAAGAAAAGAAGAATCAGTCAAGCTACTCTAACAGAAAGAGAATCAGACAAACTTCAGACACCAGTAGAGATTGAAAGATTTCATAATAGACCCAGAAAAGCTTCACACATCAGCATAAGATATTGCATCAATCACCAAATTTTCTTCCAAATAGCAACAACATCTTTATACATCCCATGATGAACTCTCAAGTTTATATCCAACCAACCATAGTACATTACAAGGAGGGATATAATATCTGTAGAATAGCTCTTCATATTAACAAGCTCATCCCAGCTTGAAAGAATCACATCAATCTTCTTTTCAAAATAAGCTTGATTCCATAAGTTCTTAATAAAAGGGCATTCAAAAGAGACATTGTGGGTATCCTCATATCCATTCATACAAAGAAAGCAGATAGATGTGATAGAAACACCCCTTCACATATTATAGTTAGATGTAAGAAGCTTATTTTATTTTGCCTTCCAAAGATGAATAATGTAGTTAACTTGGCATTTACATCTCCAAATCCATTCAAAGCTAGGATCCTGGACACCTTTGCTCCTGATTTTATTCTCCAAATTAGTTTGATATTTTCCACCTTTTTACCACAAAAAGTCGGGTGATCCCTCTCACTTAGACCAGGTAAATAATCAACTAACACAGAAGGTAAGGCAGTAGACCATCTGCTCACAAGAACTTTCCATTTTTTATCAGATATAATAACATTCAAAAGAGAATTGAAGGGGAGATCCAACTGAATAATCATCTCTTTCCCAATAATATCCCCTAATAATTTTGAAGAACACCAAGGATCTTTCCAAAGCAAGAAGCTATCCCATGAACCAATATTTAAAGTAATAAGGGGAAGAAGAACATTCCTTATTCTCAGGATGTTGTTAAATAACCATGAATGGTTAGAAGGTTCTTTGGTGGTCCAAAAGGAACTTTTCTTGAGATATTTCTCACCAATACATTTGACTCATAAAGTATCCTTCTTACTAGCCACATTCCAAGCATTCATAATAAGATAATATTTAGCTATGCCTTTGCTCTTCCTCAATCCAAGACCCCCTTTCTTCTGGGAGGGTAACAATATCCCATTTAATTAAATGTAAGTTACGTTCATCTTCAGTGTGCCCCCATAGAATATCCATGCAGATGTGATCAATTTCTTCAATAGTGGAGCTAGGAATTGGGAAGGAAAAGACCCAATGCAAATACATGGAAGATAAAATTGACTTGATAAGCTCAATCCTTCCCGCAAGAGAAAGTGATTTGGCTTTCCAACTTTCCATACATTTTTTAATTTTGTCAACTAGAGAAGAACAATGCTTCTTGGATATCTTCCCAATGAACAAAGGTATACCAAGATAATTGGAATTGTCCAGGAACAAGTACTGATGTCAAGAATCTCAGACATTTTAACCCCATCAGCCTTCTTACTGGCAAAAATAGATCTCTTCAGAAGATTAATCTTTAAACCAGATGCACAACCAAAATTTTCAAACAAGTTTTTGAGATTAGAGGCACTATCCTCATCCGCTTTAGAAAAAACCATCAAACCATCATCAAATATGAGATGTGAACAACAAAGATCCTTCAATACTCGAATAGGTGAAATAAACTTCTCAAAAACATGCTTCTTCATCATCTCACTAAACAATGCATAACTAAAACAAGCAAGTAGGGATATATATGTTCTCCCTACCTTACTTCATTCATAGGCCAAATAGGATTCATAGGCTCACCATTTACAAGAACTTGATAGGAAGTTGAATAGAAAATAACCTCAATCCACCGAATCCAAGTAGAAGGAAAACCTAAGTTATGCATAATTGAAAAGAGATAAGGTTGTTTCATAGAATCATAGGCCTTGTAGATATCGGCCTAAATGCACATATAAGGCCCTGAAGCTTTCTTGAAGTCATTAAAAATTTCATTACTCATCAAGATAGCATATTTGATGCTCTTGTCCTTAATAAAAGCAAGATGATTTTCATCAACAATTGAAAGCAAAACGAATTGAAGTCTGTTACACAAAATCTTCAAAATTATCTTGTAAAAGGTTTTACACAAAGAAATAGGTATCCAATTGTATATAAGAGATATATCCAAACCTTTCGGAATCAGAGTAATAAATGCCATGTTAGCCTCCTCCAAAATACAACCATTATAAGAAAAAAAAATCAAGAATAGCATTAACAACATCATTACCAATAACTTTCCAAACTCTTTTATAGAAATGCCCATTAGACGCATCTGGGCCTGGGGCTTTGTCATCATCAATATTGTTCACAACATCTTCAATATCCTTTATAGTGACCTTAATAATGAGACCCTCACATTGAGAAGTAGAAAGAGTAGGCCCATTCCAAGGCATGAACCTTGAGGTCTTCACTCTTGTAAAACAACTTAGATTAGAATTTATGGACGGTCTCACAGATGTCATTTTGATCATGAACCAACTCTCCATTAACAATCAAGCTATTATTTCTATTTTAGTTGTGATGCATTTTCAAAGAAGAATAAAAGAACTTTGTATTTGAATTGCCATTTTCAACACCTACACCCTAGACTTCTGCCTTAGAAAAGACTCTTCAGTATTGTAGGTTTCCTTTGCCTTCAATCCCAATTTCTTACCATTAGCTCTAGCTATTTCATCCAAAGGAGATAGATCGGAAATCCTTTGGGCTTCCATAGCATGGTCTCGAGCAATACTAGCATTATCAATTAAATCTCCCACAGACTTCTTGTTCCACTCTTTAAGCTTTTGTTTTAAATTCCATAGTTTTCTATACAGATTAAACATGGAAAACCCATCGACATTAATATTCCACGTCTCCTCCAAAACATAATAAAAGCCTTCTAAAGAGGTTTGATCATTCACAAACTTGAACGAAGCACTGATCTTTCTAGGATTGCCAATAGTCAAGCAGATCCTTTTGTGATCACTGATAGTATTAGATATAGACTCTCCATGATAGACATTGAAGATAGATAAGAAATAATTGTTGTATAAATTTTATGTATTTTGGAAGTGACAAAGTCCTTCCCATATTGATGATTATCCCAGGTAAAATATGGTCCTCCCAACTTGATAGGAAGTTGAATAGAAAATAACCTCAATCCACTGAATCCAAGTAGAAGGAAAACAGTTGTTATGCATAATTGAAAAGATATAAGGCCATTTCACATAACCATAGGCCTTGTAGATATCAGCCTGAATACACATATAAGACCTTGAAGCTTTCTTGAAGTCACTCAAAAATTTCATTAGTCATCAAGATAGCATATTTGATGCTCCTATCTTTAACAAAAGCAAGCTGATTTTCATCAACAATAGAAGGCAAAACCAATTGAAGTCTATTACAAAAAATCTTCAAAATTATCTTGTAGAATGTGTTACACAAAGAAATAGGTATCCAACTGGATACAAGAGATGTATCCAAACCTTTCAAGATTATAGTAATAAATGTCATGTTAGCCTCCTTCAAAAGACAACCATTAGAAGAAAAAAAATCAAGAACAACATTAACAACATCATTACCAATAACTTTCCAAGATCATTTATAGAAATATTCATTAAACCCATCTGGGCCTAGGGCTTTGTCATCATCAAGATTGTTTTCAACATCTTCAATCTCCTTTCTAGTGACTTTACTAATGAGACCCTCAGATTGAGAAGCAGAAAGAGTAGGCCTATTCCAAGGACCTGACCATACACCTGAAGGTCTTCACTCTTACAAAACAACTCAGAATAGAATTTATAGATGGTCTCACATATGTCATTCTGATCATTAACCAACTCTCCATTATCAATCAAGCTATTGTTGATATTTCTATTGTGACACATTTTCAAAGAAGAATAAAAGAACTTTGTATTTGAATTCTCATTTTTCAACAACTACACCCTGGACATCTGCCTTAGAAAAGACTCTTCAATGTCATAGGTTTCCTTTGCCTTCATTCTCGATTTCTTAGCATTAGCTCTAGCTATTTCATCCAAAGGAGATAGATCAGCAATCCTTTGGGCTTCTAGAGCATGGTCTCAAGCAATACTAGCAGTCTCAATTAAATCTCCCACAGACTTCATGTTCCACTCTTTAAGCTTTTGTTTTAAATTCCATAGTTTTCTATACAGATTAAACAAGGCAAACCCATCAACATTAATATTCCACACCTCCTCCAAAACATTATACAAACCTTCTAAAGAGGTCCAAGCATTCACAAACTTGAACGGAGCACTGATCTTTCTAGGATTGCCAATAGTCAAGCAGATCCTTCTGTGATCATTGATAGTATTAGATATACACTCTCCATGATAGACATTGAAGATAGATAAGAAATGATTATTGTACAAAATTTTATCTATTTTGGAAGTGTAAAAGTCCTTCCCATCTTGGTGATTATCCCAGGTAAAATATAGTCCTCCCAACTTGATAGGAAGTTGAATAGAAAATAACCTCAATCCACTGAATCCAAGTAGAAGGAAAACCCATGTTATGCATAATTGAAAAGAGATAAGGCCATTTCACATAATCATAGGCCTTGCAGATATTATCCTGAATACACATATAAGACCATGAAGCTTTCTTGAAGTCACTCAAAATTTCATTAGTCATCAAGATAGCATATTTGATGCTCCTGTCCTTAACAAAAGCGAGCTGATTTTCATCAACAATAGAAGGAAAAACCAATTGAAGTCGGTTACACAAAATCTTCAAAATTATCTTGTAGAACGTGTTACACAAAGAAATAAGTCATAAATTGTATATAAGAGATTTATCCAAACCTTTCGGGATCATAGTAATAAATGTCATGTTAGCCTCCTTCAAAAGACAACCATTAGAAGAAAAAATCAAGAACAACATTAACAACATCATTACCAATAACTTTCCAAGCTCTTTTATAGAAATGCTCATTAAACCCATCTGGGCCTAAGGCTTTATCATCATCAATGTTTTTCACAACATCTTCAATCTCCTCTCTAGTGACCTTACTAATGAGACTCTCACATTGAGAAGCAGAAAGAGTAGGCTGATTCCAAGGACCTGACCATACACCTTAAGGTCTTCACTCTTGCAAAAAAAACTCAAAATATAATTTATGGATGGCCTCATAGATGTCACTCTGATCATGAACCAACTCTCCATTAACAATCAAGCTATTGTTTCTAATTCTATTACGATGCATTTTCAAAGAAGAATAAAAGAACGTTGTATTTGAGTTCTCATTTTTCAACAACTACACCTTGGGCTTCTGCCACTGGAAAAGACTCTTCAATAGACTTCCTTTGCCTTAAATCTCAATTTCTTAGCATTAGCTCTATCTATTTCATCCAAACGAGATAGACCAGCAATCCCTTGGGCTTACAAAGCATGTTCTAGAGCAATACTAGAATTCTCAATTAAATCTCCCACAGACTTCTTGTTCCACTCTTTAAGCTCCTATCTTAAATTTCGTAGTTTTCTATACAGATTAAACATGGCAACCCCATCAAAATTAATATTCCAAGCTTCCTCCAAAACATAATACAAACCTTCTAAAGAGGTTCAAGCATTCAAAAACCTAAATGGAGCACTGATATTTCTTGCCAATAGTCAAGCAGATCCTTCTATGGTCATTGATAGTATTAGATATACACTCACCATGATAGATATTGAAGACAGATAAGAAATGATTGTTGTACAAAATTTTATCTATTTTGGAAGTGTAAAAGTCCTTCCCATATTGATGACTATCCTAGGTAAAATATGGTCCTCCCGATTTGATAGGAAGTTGAATAGAAAATAACCTCAATCCATCGAATCTAAGTAGAAGGAAAACCCATGTTATGCATATTTGAAAAGACATAAGGTCTTTTCACATAATCATAGGCCTTGTAGATATTATCCTGAATACACATATAAGACCCTGAATATTTCTCGAAGTCACTCAAAATTTCATTAGTCATCAAGATAGCATAGTTGATGCTCATGTCCTTAACAAAAGCAAGCTGATTTTCATCAACAATAGAAGGCAAAACCAATTGAAGTATTTTACACAAAATTTTCAAAATTATCTTGTAGAACATGTTACACAAAGAAATAGATCATCAATTGGATATAAGAGATTTATCCAAACCTTTTGGTATCAGAGTAATAAATGTCATGTTAGCCTCCTTCAAAAGACAACCATTAGAAAAAAAAATCAAGAACAACATTAACAACATCATTACTAATAACTTCCCAAGCTCTTTTATCAAAATGCACATTAAACCCATTTGGTCCTGGGGATTTATCATCATCAATATTGTTCACAACATCTTCAATATCCTTTCTAGTGACCTTACTAATGAGACTCTCACATTGAGAAGCAGAAAAAGTAGGCCCATTCAAGGACCTGACCATACACCTGAAGGTCTTCACTCTTGCAAAACAACTCTGTATATATAATTTATGGATGGCCTCACATATGTCACTCTAATCATGAACCAACTCTCCATTAACAATCAAGATATTGTTGCTATTTCTATTGTGATGCATTTTCAAAGAAGAATAAAAGAACTTTGTATTTGAATTCTCATTTTTCAACAACTACACCCTGGACTTCTGCCTTATAAAAGACTCTTCAATGTTGCAGGCTTCCTTTACCTTCAATCTCAATTTCTTAGCATTCGCTCTATCTATTTCATCTAAAGGAGATAGATCAGCAATCCCTTGGGTTACAGAGCATGGTCTCGAGCAATACTAGCATTCTCAATTAAAGCTCCCACATACTTCTTGTTCTACTCTTTAAGCTTCTATATTTTTAAATTCCATAGTTTTCTATACAGATTAAACATGGAAAACCCATCAACATTAATATTCCATGCCTCCTCGAGAACATAATAAAAATCTTGTAAAGAGGTCCCAGCATTCACAAACATGAACGGAGCACGGATCTTTCTAGGATTGTCAATAGTCAATCAGATCCTTTTGTCACTGATAGTATTAGATATACACTCGCCATGATAGACATTGAAGACAGATTTGAAATGATTTTTGTACAAAAATTTTCTATTTTGGAAGTGACAAAGTCCTTCCCATATTGATGATTATCCCAGGAAAAATATGGTCCTACCAAATCCAGTTCACATAACTTGTTGTCAAGCATAAACCTATTGAAATCATCCATAGATTTTTTTCAAAGGAGGTTGTATACCTATATTCTCACACACCTTCCTCACATCATTGAAATCACCAAGAATAACTTGCACTTCAAATACAAAGGAATTAATATTCAATAAGAAATCCCAAGTGTTGATCTATCTGAATCATCATTGTGCCCATAAACCATAGTGAGTAGAAAAGAAGATTCCTCAGTCTGAACTCTATAATGAAAAACTTCATCACACTCACTAAGCTTAAGGATATGGCAAAACTCCTCTTTCCAAAGCACTATTACTCTCCCAAAGAATGAGTATCATGATTTGGAACCCCCTTTAAATTTAGGAAAAAACTTATTCATGAAGTTATTCAATTTTCCACTATGAAGTTTAGACTCATTTATAATAAAAACTTGGCTATTCAACCTCTTAAATTCCCCTTGGACACCCAGAGCTTTACTAGAAATACCTCTGATGTTCCAATAAGAAACATTCATTGAAAGATGCATTTGATACCTTGGGCTATTGAGCTACTAGCCTCAGCATCAGTATTTTCACTAATAATTTCCAACCCTCCAAATTTGTTCTGCATAGGAGAAATACAGAGTTTGTTACCCTATGAAAGATACCCATTGCAGGCTTCATAGTACATTTCAGGGGAGATTAACTTATACTCCTAGCCTTTTTAGAAGTCTCTGTATAACCCTCTACATCTACATCACCATAATTGGGACTTTATGAAAATATGGGGATGGGAGTCGATGGAACATAATGGCCATTGAAATTAGCTTTAAAAACATGTTTTTTAATCAGATCAGCATTACATTCGATACCAACTCTTTTTAGAATAAATAGTTCCTCAGATGTAGCTACATCATCCATCTTCTGAGAAGAGATATCATTTCTCTTTTCTGCCCAAACTTTCTCTACAAAGTGACTATTGTTGACTTCATAACTGTCATCATGACCATAAAAACCACATAGATTACATTTATATGGGAACCATTCATAAACTAGATCAATCACATGTTCATCACCATCATCACTTGACAAGGTGACAGACGGAGGAAATTTAGCATCAGAAGAATAAAGAACAAGAATCCTAGAATACTTAATTCTCAAACAGAACTTAGTAGATTCATCCAATCTCAACGGAGATCCCAATGATGATCCAATCCTTTCAAACATTTTCACATCCCATAGCTCGAGAGGAAGATTATATAAATGAGTCAACACAAGCACTTCATTTAAACCTGGCTTTAGAAAAATTATCACCCTGCTTCCATCTTTCTAAGATCAGCGGTCTATTTTTTACATGCAAACTTCCAGAGAGTGCATAGTTGATCTCTTGAGAATCTGAGAATCGTAGTAAGAAAATAACTTCCCCTATGTTGAATACTTCTAATGAACCTTTCAGATCCATAGCCAAGACAAATAGTTCTCCAAGGTCAAAATATGAGGCCTAAAATCGATGATGTATCTAATAAGGCATTTACTCCATCTGCTTGCGTTCTCTTGGGCTTCAGAATTCGGATACATCATCTTGTCATCAATCACTAGACATTCATATGCTTCAGAGAAAACTCATCCAGCTTTCATCAACTCCTTAGATCTTGAGGTAGATAGGGTTGAGAGTCTAGATCATGACAATGTAGCGGATCTCCTCCCTTCTTCCTCCAAACTTGGTGAGTTTCCCAGGTTGGTAGCCAATGGAGGAGTGTCGCACGTACAGTCACCCTACAGACCTGGACACCATCCCTCTCAAGATCATATCGTGATGCATTTGTTTGCTCCATTATATATATATATATATATATATATATATATATATATATATATATATATATATATAGATATATAGATAGATAGATAGGGCGTTCATTCGTTGCCCGCACGGGTAGCCTGGATTTTCGCTACCCGGTAGCCAAAAAAGTAACTCTACTATCAAAAAAGTAACTATGGTGAATAGAAAGTAACTACACGAATAAAAGAGTAACTCTGTACAAAATATACAGCAGATATATATAAGGATGGGTTTTTTTATTTTGGAGGGGAAAATGATATTATTTTTGGCTAAAATTTTTTGGAGAGATAGACAAAATAGTCCTCTACAATTGAAAAAAAAATTGAAAAAAAGTGGTCGGAAGGGTGGGCGGGTAGCTACCCGCGCGGGCAATAAAGATGGGCCCATATATATATATATATATATATATATATATATATATATATATATATATATATATATATATATATATATATATTATATTTATATATATATAGTTGTATAATGCAATATAGAAGGTAGAATTGCTTATGATGTTAGTTATCTCATGATGTTCGTTGTGCTTATACTGCTATCCATGTCTATGTAGTCAAATATGCTTATCCTATTAGACATTCTAATAACTATTAGTTACTCATGATACTAGTTAGACTCATGATGTTATTCATGCCCATAGTGTTAACTACACCTGATCTCTAAGAATAATGTTAATCTTTCAATGTTACAAATAAGACTCTGAATAGAACTATTTTTTAAAAAGTTTTATATCTGCTTTTGCTAATCTATTTTATAATCTGATTTATATGTTTAATTGCTTAACTTTTTGCAATCAATAAATGTTGTTGAGAGTTATGTTGACCTATGGGTTATACATTGCCCATATTTTTATAATGACTTTACCATTCCATTCCTATGTATCTAATATGTTTGTTCAAGATTGATTTCAAGCTTTAGGTACATGAAAAGGATCAAATTACACAAGCCCTAGCTTGTCCAAGTTCAAGTCAAATGCAATGCAAGTGTGCAATTTGGGAAATCACTCCAAACGACCTTAGAAGAATTTTGTAATCACTTGTATTGATGATATGACTTGTAACTAGGATGAGAAAATATGAGGGACACTTAATACCAAGGTTTAATCACTCAAAAGTCAACTTTGAACATTTGTCACAGGCTGTTCATTATTTGAGTTGGAAACTCGACCGATCCTATGATGGATTTTCTAAAGATGACCCATCAGTCGAGTTGTACACTCATAGAACTCAATCGAATGACTTACTGAGCAAACTCAATTTTAACTCATTGGTCGAGTTGCCCAGAACAAACTCGACCGATTGTTTGAAAATTGGCTTTGTCTTTTAGTTGATCGGACGAGTTACCTTTATTGAAACTTGACCGAATGTACTGTATGAAAAATGCAAAAAAGTGATTATAATCGTTGGTGACTTGTTTTGGGTGAAAATAGATCAGTTGCATTGAGAAAAAGGGCTATATTTTGGCCCTAAGTGATCCCCAACTCAAGGGAGCACCCTCAACTATAAATAGGACCCCTTGGAGTTCATCCCAAGTTTTCTCATTCAAGATATTCTAAGTTCTAGCTATAGTTGAGTGTTCTACAACTCCTTGAGCTCCTTTATCTATCTAGTTTACACTTCATTTCATGATTATGAGTGAGTTAAGCCTTTTGTAAGAGAGCTCCACCCTTATGCATGTAAAGATCCCATCTTCTCCTACTTCCCTATCCCCTTCCTACATGAAAAAAAGTGAAGCAAGCTTCCTCGAGTGAAGAAGGAGTTGTAGCTGGTCCTCTTCAAGGTTGATGAAGAGGTGGTGATCTTCTCCAGGTGAAGGAGAAGGCAAAGGTTGAATATCCAAGGGGAGTGGCAAAGTCCTTCAAGGCAGAAGAATTGTGCTTGAGTGGGTAAGACCTTGGTGAAGGCTGAAGACTCTTGCAAAGTGGGTAAGTCCTTGGTAATGTGGATACTCCTTGTGCTTGTATGGGTAAGTCCTTTGATGGTCATTTGTTGTAACTCTAATTCGTGATAATATAGAGAAAAGCACTTGCAAAGTCCTAGAGGTTGACCTCTCTAGGTAGTGGACTGACTCACTTCTAGTTTGAAGTGTGGAACCACTCTACATCACCTTGTCAAGTGCTTGTTATCAATTCCTCTCATCCTTGCTATGCCTGTTAGTTGGGACTTCAAATTGCACTTAAACTTTGGTTTCAATTTGATATAATTTGAAGGTCTAATCTGTCTTGTGAGAATTTGTATAGCTCTATTCACCCCCCTAGAGCCCTTAGATCCAACAAGTTATATCTCTTGATGGGACACGGGTCTCACCTCATGGGTCACCACATCTTTTTAGGTGATTGACATCAACCCGTGACAACGAGGAGGAGTTGTGGTGATGGACCTTACAGAAGGTTGTTTAGATATCTAGTGTGTCCTAGAGTCATCCTTGTACTCTAAGGTCCAGGCGGGAAAGTTTGTCTATGATGTTGTAATCGACTCGAGCTTTTGGGTAGCATGTTGATGCTTATACATGTGGTATATGTGGATTATGTTCTTCTATATGTATATACTATGGCATAGGCCACATAGAAGTTGTAAAAGATTCTTGACATGATATATGAATACAAGCAAGATGTTGGAATGTTATGTACATGTTGGTGATGTTGAAACCAGATTTAATTATCCCTTTTTTAGTTGTGTGGTTAATTAGTAGTTGATCACGTGTTTTATTTTGAGTAATCTTGTTTAGTGTGATGGGTTATCACAGAAATAATTGTCAAAATGGATTTGTTGTATCTTTTCGAGGTAGAGACAAAATGGCTCCTTGGTAGATAATTGCAGAACGGTTGGGGGTCTAGGAAGTGAGGCCCCAATTAGGGGCCTCATTGCACCTTAGTAGGAGGGTGTCAAGGGGAGGTTGTCCCTCATGAGGTTTAGGGGTAGATGATGCATCCCAAGTGTCTTCTTGCATTTTAATCACATCAAGACATGTTAATTGCAAGTGATTTCTGCTAATACATGGTTTTATATCAAATGCACTTATGGACGCTATTTTCATGTATTTTAGGTGCTTGGACCACTCCTTGGATGGATGGGAGATAAAGAAGGTGTTCTAGGATTCCCCCACCCATAGGGGACTCAAAAGAAGTCCCTAAAGCTTCCCAAACCTACCCCCAGTGGCCAAGGGTCAAGTTGTAAAGGTGTCCATGGATCTCAAAGAATTGATCTCAAGTGCATGCAAAGACCTAGAAAAGTTGTGGTGACACGAATGATTGTGTTGTCAATGACAAAATGACAACAGAAATTGAGAGTTGACAAAGCTACAACAACCCCAATAGAATAGCCATTCTAGTCAGCACAGCCATTCTAAGAAGACCTCAGCAAGGACTTGCCAGCCAGAATGGTCATTTTGGCCAAAGTCAAAATGCCCATGTCCAAGAGAATGACCAAGTCCTCAACTCACCCACCATGGTTGTGCTACCCAGTACGGTCATGTAGCCCCACCACGATTGTTCTTCCAACCATCATTTTCCCATTTTCCATTAACATTTTCACCTCCACCAGAATAGTCATTCCCCCTCAACATGGTTGTGCTACCCTCTACCCACCATTGTCATTCTTCCCAGAACGGTCGTGTTGCCACCAAAAGCTAGCTTTTTTGCACTACTTTTCCCAAACTACCCCCACTTAACCTAGTGACTCTCTGCCACCTATATATACCTAGGTGGTGGATGTAGCACGAGGTCACATTCCCCTAGCATTAATATCCACCTACCTTGAGCAATTAAGGATCTCAAACCTACTCCCACCTACCTCCACCTCATTTCCACCTACCTCAACCACAAAACCCTAGTTTTCTAGGATTTTGGGAATCTTCAACCACCATTCCATGCCATCCATCCATCTTAGGAAATGAAGGGAATGCTCCAGCTGCTAGGAGGTGAAGAATGAGGAGTCCTCACTAGCTTCTATGGATATTCACTCCTCTACTCATATTTCTTTTTTCTTTTGTTTTGTTATGAGTAGTTAAGGCGCTTGGGTGGGTTGTTTAGGGTTAAAATGTGATTTGATACCATGTTGGGAGAAATACCTCATAAACTCTATAATTTCCCATATTTCTTCTTGTGGTTTGTGCTTGAAAACATGGATTTCTTGTTGCTTTATGCTTGAAACCACTTAGACACTAGGAGATAATGGCTTGTATGAAGCTATCTTAGGAATTTCTCCCAGGTCCAACTAATGGATACCTAGATAGTACCCTATCTTCCCACATACACATTCCCTCTCCTACTTCTAAGTGGTAGATATAAGTAGCTAGTTTAGGAGTGCTTAGTGCAATTACCTAGGAGTTTCCTAAAAGCTAGATGGTGTGTCATGTGAGGTGAACACCCTGACCTCCACTCTCCATTCCTACCTTTGGCTACCAATTGCCCTAAGTACACTTACTCTAGAAACATAGACTTGCTAAATCTTATTGGAATGTCACCTAAGACCTAGTTCAATTGAGCTTCCAAAGGTTGGGTAGGGTGTAGTTCACCTTCACACACCTTATACCACCCACTGGTTAACTAGTACCTTAGGGTAATTCAATAGCATTTTTCCTATTGGTTGGCTTAACAATCTATAATAAATGGTTAGAATTTGCATGTTATGACCCCTCAACTTGGGTTCTAGTTACATTCCCTGAAACGGAACACACCTCTAATAATTGCTTATAACCCAATTTGATCTCTTGCTAGTTCAAGCTTGATTAGATAATTGCTTTGCTCTTGATATTTAGGTCTTGATCATGAAGCAAGTGTCTCTTTGTGCTTGTTTATACTAATCTTAGCTAATTAGTGCTAGTCTTGGTCCTCAATTACTCTAGTTCCCTAAAGTGCTAGTTAGTGTAGTATAGCTCTTTCTTTACTTTTCTAAGTCTTAATTTCTCTCTTCTTACTTAGTTTCCTTTATTTTCTTATTAGAACTAAAATTTTCAGGGTTAACTTAGGTTTTCTTCTTACTTTTGGTTAATTTCTTGATCACCTTTAGTTTATTAAAACAAACCCCAACCAAACCCTTAAACTCTATACTCTACTTTAGGAACCCATCTAACCTAATTAAGCTCTAGTGCTCCCTCTCTCCATGTGGATTAACCCCTATCTTGTTGCTTTTCTATACTATAACATGACCCCAAGCGCTTGTGGTTAATGTGTTAGTCTTTATGAGTGTGTCTCTTAGGGTCTTATAAATATTGAAAGATCCCAATTGTATGTACTTAGGGTAGGCACACCAAGCTTTCTGGTGTTGCTTCTAGGGATAGAGGTGCTCGTCATAGCTAGTTTCTTTGATTTTCCTAATACCCTCATCATTGCTATTCTTTATTCTTTGTATTATTTGTTTAAACTTTTCTTCTGACTTTGCTTTCGTTGTTTGTTTGTGCCTTATGCAGGTGATAGTTGTGCATGTTAAGGCGTTGTTCATTCTCTACTGACTTGGTTCTAGAGGACCCTGAGATAGGTAGAATGCGACATCAACATTGGTGCAGACAACATCAAGTAGTTGATATGGGAAATAAGAATGCTCATGATCACGAGGAGGCATGCCCTCCTCCAGGCCCTCCACCGCCCAAGATGCTTCATGACTACTTTATTCTTGGAAATTACACTTCTCTGATTGCTACTGGGGAGGTTCAGATGTCAGATTAGTAGTTCTCAATCCCACTTGCTCTACTTGGGATCCTACCCACCTTCTAAGGGATTGAGAAGGAGAATCCCTACCACCACATCGACGCCTTTTAGGAGATGTGCTCCACCTTCTACACCCCAAATGCTACTGATGATTCTATAAGGTGTATAGTGTTTCCATTTTCCCTCAAAGAGAAGGCCAAAGAATGGTATTTGTCCAAGCCAGGGCTTATCACTTTGGAGGTTGTGAAGACTGACTTCTTGAATAAGTTCTACCCCATATCAAGCTAACTCAAATGTGGAGACACATCACCTCATTTAGCCAAAGGGAGAGCGAACAATTTCATGATACTTGCCAATGATTCCAAAAGATATTATGAGACTTTCCTCATCATGAAGTACCCATATGGAAGGTAGTGCAATCCTTCTACACTGCCTTTATGAGATGGGTCAAATGGTTTTTGACTCCTCATGTGATGGTGCATTCATGGCCAATCCTTCAGAAGAGTCATGGCCCCTCTTTAATCATTTGGCCGAAAACTCCCATCACCAAGCTTCTAGTGCGGATGTGCATTGTGATAGAAACTTAAAGGTTTCTCCGTTTTGAGCCAAATATGATATCAATATACAAATGATGAAGATATAGTGGATATGTTGAATCTCATGAAAAATTAAGTAGGAGGATCTTCTAGTTGCTCCATCCTTTATGTGGAAGCTCTTAGTGAAGAAGTGCAAGCTTTGCAATCTTTTGGGAACCAGAATAACCAAGGCCCAATGTCCAACTCTTACACTCCAAAATGGAGAAATCACCTAAACTTATGTTGGAAACAAGGAGATGAAGTACAAGGGAATCCAAGACAATATCAAGAGTCAAAGTACAAATCCAAGTTTTAAGAGGAAGTCTTAGGGAGATTGAGAATCCTTGATGATGTGAAGAAGGATGGGTCCACTCCATGAAAAAATATTATTCGGATAGAGCAAAGGATTATTCACATTTCCCTATCTCTTTCTAGATGTGAAGAGGGGGGACTCCCTTCCCAAACATTGGTAAACCCCAATAGTGTTGGTGGAACCATGGTGCTCCTATGATCTACAACTAGGGCAAGGCCCACAACAAGGGCAAGTGCCCACATTGCAGCAATACTAAGGGCCTCAAAATCCATATGCTCCTCCACCCTCACAACCCCCATACAATGGACAGTACACTCTAACTCCACCACATTCATGCAAACAACCTCCACCTCAATATCAACCCCCTCCACAAAAACCACCACAACAACCTTGGTTCATTCTCCAAAGCCCTAATTCCCCACACCAAAGGCCACCGCCTCAAGGATCACAATAGCCACCACAAGCTACCTCCTCTCTTACTCATGAGAAAAAGTGAAGGTTGTGATTGTGTTGAGAAATGGGAATACTTTGAAGTAGTCAAGGGATAGAGTATTTGATGGTTTGGCTAGGAAGATAGAGTTGATATTGTGATTCAAGGTAGTGATATTGTGATTCAAGGTGATGATATTGTGATAGGAAACCACGGTGATATTGTGGAAGTGGATGATGATATTGTGATTTTTGTGATACCTCTTCATGACTTTGTTGATGTGAGAAAGTTGGATACAAAACTCCTTCCTTTTCCCGATGCACTTGAAGAACCATCCACCTTCAAAAGGAAGAAGAAGCACACTGAGGATATCATAGAGACATTTGAGCAAGCGAGGATCAACATTCCTTTATTAGAAGCCATTAAGAAAATTCCCTCATATGAAAAGATTCTTAAGGATATGTGCAATTTTAAGAGGAAGACAACTGGAAGAATGCCAAAGCAATTCAAGCTCATTAAACAAGTGAGCTCTATTTTGCAACACACTGCTCCAAAGAAGAGGAAAGACCTCGATACCCCTACCATTCCTTGCTACATTGGAACACACTACATAGACCATTCTCTTCTTGACTTGGGTTCTAGTGTGAACCTAATGCCCTATTATGTGTATGTTGAATTGTCCTTGGGACAATTGGAGCCATCTAACTGCAATTTGCAACTGGCCAACCATTCTGTGAAGACTCCTGAAGTGAGAATTAATGATGTGTTGGTGAGACTTGATAATGACAGATTGGCATTCTTTCCGGCTAATTTTATTATGCTTGACATGTAAGGACATGATAAATGTGCCTATTGTCTTGGGAAGACCCTTCTTAGCTACAGCTGATGTAATGTTACATGTGAGAGCTGACATCATGTATGTGACATTCATGCACATTAAGGTCCAGTTGATCATCTTCAAAGCTTCTGCCAAAGCCGAGGTGATAGATGTTATAGAAGAAGACGGGTATCTCACTGATTGCCTTGAGGAGATTGTTGAGGAATGTCTACCTTTGTGGATTGATACTCCCACTAAAGCTAGAGGTCTAGAGCCTATTATTGAGCTGCCTGATGATGATATCATTGAGGAGAATAAGCTTGCACTAGTTGTCACAAGTTAAGGCCTTACTTTTATTTCTGATAGACCTTTGAAAATTTCTATTGAAGAACATCCTATCCTTGAGCTTAAATCTTTTCCTAAAGGTTTGAAGTATGCATTTCTTGGTACAAGTGACGCCCTCTTGGTGATCATTTCTTCCATTCCCTATTCAGACCAAGAAGATGCTCTCATTTCTATGTTGTAAAGGAACATACAAACCATAGGGTGGTCTATCGCTGATTTGAGTGGTGTTGACCCCTCCTTTTGTGTCCATAGAATCTATCTTGAAGACTATGAAAGGCCAACTCATCAAATGTAAAGAATTTTAAATCCTGAGTTGAAAGAGGTGGTCGCTCAAGATATGGTAAAGCTACTTGATGTCAGGATCATATATACCATTTTTAACAGTGCTTGGTGAGTCCTATCCAAGTTGTACCCAAAAGGGTGGGATCACTGTAGCCCAAAATGAAGATGGAGAAATGATTCCAGTAAGAGAAAATCAAAGTGGGGTATGTGTGTGGATTATAGTAAGTTAAATGAGAAGACAAGGAGGGACCACTTTCCTATCCCATTCATTGATCAAATTTCAAATAAATTTGTAGGATAGAGTTTCTATTGCTTTTTTATGGCTACTCGGGATATTTCCAATTGGTAGTGCATCCATCAGATCAAAAGAAGACCAGGTTCACATATCCAAGTGGTACCTTTTCCTATATAAGAATGCCTTTCAGGTTTTGAAACACCCCCTCTACTTCTCAAAGATGTGTCACATCCATTTTTGTCAGCATGCTTGATTCTTCACTAGAGGTCTTTAAAATAATTTTTTAGTGTTTGGAAAATCTTTGGATGAATGTTTGTTCCACCTCATAACCATTCTTGAAAGGTATCTTAAGGTCCATATGGTCCTATCTTGGGAGAAAATTCATTCCATGGTGCTCGAGGGTATTGTTCTAGGTCATAGAGTATCTAAATATGGGATTGAAGTTGACAAGGCCAAAGTGGGCCTCATTACTACTCTAACATTTCCTTCCACTATAACACATGTTTGTTCTTTATTGGGTTGTGTGGGTTTGTATCTTCATTTCATCGAAGATCTTAGCAAGATTTCTCGACCTTTCTGCCATCTACTTGAGGAAGATGTTGAGTTCAGTTTTGATGATAAATGCATTGTAGCCTTTAGTCAATTGAAGCACAAGTTGATTTTTGCTCCTATTATGCACTTTGTAGATTTCTCTTTGCCATTTGAGATCATGAATGATGCATCGGATATGGTCGTGGGGGTTGTGCTTGGCTAAAGGATTGGTTGAATACCGCAATGTCATCTATTATGTAAGTAAAACACTTGATGAGGTTCAAAGGATCTACACTACCACTAAGAAAGAATTACTTGGCATGGTCTTTGCTCTTGAAAAGTTTTGCTCTTATGTTCAACAAAATGGAGTGATTGTTTAAACCTACCATGTATCTATTAAGTATCTCATGTTGAAGAAGGGCTCAAAGCCTAGATTGATCTGTTGGATTCTATTGCTTCAAGAATTTGATTTGGAGATTGTTGACAAAAAGGGTGGAAAATTCTACAGTTGATCACCTCTCTCGCATTAAAGCACCCTATGATGATGTGAAAAAAAAATCAAAGAGATGATGCCCCATGAGAAACTCCTCTTGCTTGACTCTACTCAAAGGCCATTGTACAAGCACATAACCAACTTCTTGGATAGTGGGAGAGTACAAAGCACGGACTAGAGAGAAAGGTAGAAGATTGTTTGCTATGGTGAAAACTATGTGTGGGATGACCCACAACTCTTCAAGTATTGCTTTGACCAGATCATAAAAAGGTGTATTTCAAAAATTGAACATCATCACATTCTCTCCATGTTCCATTCCGACATATGTGGAGGACATTTTGGTGGAAAATAGACAACCACAAAAGTTCTTCAATGTGGTTTCTATTTGCCAACCTTGTTCTAGGATTCTCATGAATATATCCAAACTTTCTTGAAGTGACAAAAAGTGGGCACAATCTCAAAGAAGAACATGATGCCTCTATATCTATTCTTGTACTGGAGGTTTTTTATTCTTGGTGTATTGACTTCATGGGTTCATTTCCCCCTTCTTTTGGGTAAGTGCACATATTGATGGCCGTAGACTATGTCTCAAAGTTGGTTTAAGAAATTTCTTCAATAATAAATGACCACAAGGTGGTGTGTGAGTCTATCAAATCAAACATCTTTAGTTGGTTTGGTGTGCCTAGGGTTGTGATTAATCCTGGTGGAATTCATTTCATCCATGGAGCCTTTGAAAGTTTGTTGAAAAGGCATGGTATAAATCATTGTGTGGCTCTCCTTACCACCCCCAAACTAGTAATCAAGTTGAGTTGGCCATTTGGGAGATAAATATAATTCTTGAGAGAAGGTGAGACCAGATCGCAAGGATTGATCTCTATGACTAAATGAAGCTTTGTGGGTGTATAGAATGACATTCAAGGCCCCGATTGGCACCACAACATTCGAGATCATGTACAGTAAAAGCTATCACCTACCCATAGAATTGCAACACATGGCATTATGGGCCCTAAAGTCAATGGATATGGATATGGACACCACTGGGATAAGAAGGAAGTTGTAGCTCCATAAATTAGAGGAAGAGGCATGAGTCCTATGAGTTGTACAAGACTTATAAGGGGAGAATCAAGTTCTTTCATGAAAAGTTGATCAAAAAGAAATCTTTTGAGCCTGGACAATGGGTGTGGTTGTACAACTCAAGGATGGAATTCTTCCCTAGAAAGCTTGGATCAAGGTGGGAAGGACCATACCAAGTAAAACATGTGTATAAATCTAGTACAATAGTGATGAATGAAAAAAAGGTGCCAAGGAGTTCATAGTCAACGGACAAATGGTTAAAGGTTGTTGTTGAAGTTGGACCCAACAAGGGCAATCAAAGTTTCGATATTTTCATGTTGGTTGAAGAAATTCCTATTGATGAAGAGATGTGCTTGAATGCAAATGAGAAGTCCATCTACTATGGCGAAGATGTTCTGAGGTCCTCAAGGGGTTGAGTGATCCAAGAATCAAGAAATCTATCTAAAAGCATAAAACTTAGCGTTAATTCGAGATAACCCACCTAGGATCTTTTGCACACAACCTTCAATTTTTGGTACTTTTGTTTGTTTTCAAACATTCCAAGAAAAACACACACACTTATGTTTAACAATCTTTGTTTAGGTCTTGAATGTGATAGGTGAAATAGGTTAGAGTCTAAGAGAAAGGGTGAATTTTAGTGGAAAATTGATCAAATAAATATTTAAAACAAGTTTGATTTAAAGAATGAAAAGATGAAGATTTTTTTAACTTGAAAGAGCCAGAATAGTCGTGCTGCCATGGAATGCCCATTTTGGGAAGTTTGCTTTTATAGTAAAATCTCTAAAGTTGGGGTTCAGTCAACACGGTCATTTTGACCAACACCGCCACTCTAGCATTCCGCCAACATGACCGTGTTGGCCCAGACCCACAATTTAAAACCTTGGATTTCACTGGACAACAATATGACCCCAATTTGTTTCGACCCGCACATCACGACACCTCTAACAATCTAGGGCAACTCCTTTCACCTCCAAATCAGCTCGATCTTCCTCCCCAACCTCTATTTGAGTTCCCTCAAGTCCCCAACAATCTTCTCCTACCTCAGTCTCCTCTTTCCAACCTTCCTCCATCCCCATTTCTCTACCTATCACATAAATCTGCCCAAACTCTTCGGAAGGGAAAAATCCCAAATCTTCCTCCGTTTTCCACCAAATCCCTTGTAAGAATTAATAAGGTTGGAAAAAATCATAAAGAAAGGGGTTGAGAGTTTTGTTAAGATCCTCACGGAATGCAAGGTCTACACCAAACATGCCTCCAAGACATTCCTCTCCCCTCGCACTGCCCTACACCATCACCATACAATTCAATTTATGCCTCCCTTCTACGCTCGACATCAGCGAGCAACTCCTATTTTTGGTCCTCCTCTAGTCACTACTGGGATCCAACCTACAACAATTGTTATGAAGAGGAGGAAGATGAAGAAATTGAATACCTCATTGATCATGTGGAAGTTAATGCTCCAGTCTGTGAGAGAAGGACCAAGAATATTATTGTCGCTTCATCATCATGAATACCTCCATGACCTAATTTAGTGAGGCATTCGACATCTTTAGCGAAGCCACATACCACACAACCACCAGTAAGACAAAGGTTGTTGATTGAGGAAGAAGAAGAAGGCAATGACACGCCAATTGAGATGGTGCCCTTAAACTTGGACACAAGTTTGGGGCCACAGAACTATGAAGAGGAAGAAGGAAAAGAAAGAGAGACTGAGGAGATGGATGATGAGACTGTGGACTTATTTGTCAAAATTGGAGGAGGATAGACTAAAATTCTTGGGAAAGCATCCATATGGAGCTATATTTGGGAGAGAAGCACCCATGAAGGTGTTTCTGGGACCTATCCACCCCGAGTGCACTACGAGGAGAGTGATTCCCATGAGATACATGTGTATGCACATGATGCGAGCTCTAGGGATCAATTGTTTCTTGAAACACTTTACAAGCCAATCTAGATTGTTTGAACTATTGACAAGGTCCAAGAGACCTATGTTGAAATCAACCAAGAATTTTTTGGGTCTTTAGAGAAGGTTACATATATAGGCGACGAGGCTATCTGTTTTAGGATCAATGGTTCCCCACATGTTCTTACATCACACAAACTTCATAAAATTTTAGCACCAAACCTGAAGTGTCAAAGAAGTTTGATGAGAGGAGATGTGAAAGAAGCTATAAATCCACTTATTCATTGATGTGGAAGGGCATAATTGGCCAATATACTTTCACAATAGGAAAATCCAAGACAAGCAAACTTTTAATTCTTCCTTAAGGTATCTTCAAAAGGTATTAGCAAATACAATTTTTGGTCGATATGAAAATCAAGGATAATGCTCACAAAAATATTTATTTCTGATGACTATATTAACAATGGATGAGTACGTCAACATAGGAGAAATGATGATAGACCACATGAAGACAATACTCTCAAAAAAGCAAAAATCCATTCATAATGAGGGGATAATCACAAACATTGCTCTAGACCTAGGCTATAATCTAGAAGGGTACACGAAGGTGGAGGAACCAACATTGATTGATTTGAATTATCTTGTTGGGTTCCAAATGATCTCCCCAAGGAATGAAAAAAATCATTTACAACATGAACCCTGGTTACCATGGAAAAACTTTGGAGTTTCTTTATCATGTTGCTCCTCTTCTTGATAGCTTGGGCCCTTTGAGTGATGTCTTAGAAAATCATACCAACTAGGAAAGTGATTACCCCCTAGAGGACTACAAGGCACAACTAGTTGATCTGCCTGAGGGGGAGGGAGAGACAGACATACCAGAGCAACAACGTATCTTGGAGTAGCCCCTCCGCACAAGACAGATGCATGAGGAGTTTAATGTGAAACCCCCTCCAACAAATGCATATGACATGTTGGCCATTTATGCATAGTTGGAGGCAATTCAACAGACTCAGAAGGTCATGTTTTTAGACCAACAACATATGCACCACCATATAAACCACATGTACTGTTACCAACATGTGCAAGTTTAGAGAAACCTCAAATGCGGGGAGGACTTATGGGAAGCTTTGTGCAGGTATCACGAGACATACCCACCTCCACAGGTGAACTATTGGGGAAGCTACTACCAGGATCCTTGACCATATGGGGGACCTCCTCAAGATCCACGACTGCCATGTTAGTGATATCTACCCTATCTAAGCTTTAGTTTCATGTTGAGGACAACATGTATCAAAAGTTTGGGGTGGTAGGGAGGTAAACACCTCTATTTTGTTGATCTTATTACCCTATTTTGTTTGAATGATTTTGGCACTACCCTATCTAATGTAGATTTATTTTTGCTTGCATATATGCATATCATGTAGTTTAATTTCATGCATTTTTGCATAATTTTTCAAAAAAATTTCTTTTGATGTCGATCCATACCATGCATTGCATATCATGTAGATTTTTTGATAATTTCAGTGTGCTTATAGTTTAAAATTTTCTTGTTTATTGCTTATTGCTTATTAGGATAGGTTTATATGTGGTTGAATGTAAGTTGGCGCCATTTTGGCCAATTTTTTCAAGCTTGAATTTATTTGCTTATTGGTGATTTTTCAACTAAATCTCTATTTATTGTGATGAGAATGTTTAGAATTAAGATAATGCAACCCATTTATGATGTTTTTAGATAAGTGAGTCCTATGTGAAGTTTTGCATGTGCTCAAGCCTCTTACAAGTAATTGACTTTTTTGATAAAAAAGTATGAATCTTGCCAGTCTTAAACATTTGGGATTACTCACTTCATGTGAAAAGAGTGTGATCCACCATACTGTTCCTTTTATGCATGGTTTGTTTGTTTGGTGAATTTTAGATGGATTAACTTTCTTAAGTGAGATCATACATGAATGTCCACTACTTGTAACCCCTCTTTGACCTGACATGTCTTCTACCATCTTATTACCTCTCCACCTCATGAAAGGATGCCAGTAGTGCACATATTAGCCTTGACCACCCTCTAAAAAGATTAGAGTAGTC
Source organism: Alisma plantago-aquatica (assembly GCA_963693085.1). Classification (NCBI taxonomy): domain Eukaryota; kingdom Viridiplantae; phylum Streptophyta; class Magnoliopsida; order Alismatales; family Alismataceae; genus Alisma; species Alisma plantago-aquatica. The sequence continues at coordinate 837,224,460 of OY856412.1, read as the reverse complement.
ATATTTATATCCCCCTACTTTTCTCTTGTCACCATATGCCCTCCTTACATATAGGGCAAAGAAAAAAAATAATGGATGGCTCTATGTAATATCCTCTTAAGAAAATAATATAAAAAGATGAGTGCTCCTATGTAATAGCACTCCACTCCCTTCCATACCATTTTCTTCTCTTTCTATGCCTAGTAGGGCTAGGGAAAATAAACTCTAGTCCTCACATCCCTACACAAGCCAAGTGGGTCATGAGAGGTGGAACGAAGTGTATTATGTATCTCGAGAAAGTGGAACAACAAATCTAACCATTTGAATCTATGGCATACATGATAAGGTTAACCTGGAGCGTTATGAAAATTTCATCACTTGCATGTGTGAATGGTATCCCATATTTGAAGTATTTGTGCTTTGTTCTTGATTCACACTTGAAAATAGAAAAGGGATATATAGTATTGGATCACGTGCCTAATTTCACATTTGAACTCATTTTAGCCAATAAACATCATGATGATTGCATTTTCTTATGATCTACTTGAATGGATTGAAAGAGAGATAAAGTTGGAACATACTTGAGGAGTAGTATGTTTTATGTTGAGGGTGGTGATGCATACCTATTTTAGGGCTTCATCTTGTGTCTTCTTGCATTTTCATCACATCTATACATGTTACGTTGCAAGCTATTTTCCCTAATACATGGTTTTATATCAAATGCACTTATGAACACTATTTTCATGTATTTCAGGTACTTGGACCACACCTTGGATGGAAGAGAGAGAAGGAAGGTGTTGTAGGATTCCTACACCTATGGAGGAGTTCAAAGAAGGCCCTAAATATTCCCCAACCTACCCCTAGTGGCCAACGGTCAATTTGAAGTGAAGATTTCCATGGATCTTAAAGATTGAAGCTCAATGTGCATGAGAAGACCCCATAACAGTCATGGTGACACGGAACAACCTTATTGTCAATGGACTAATCACAACAGAAATAAAGGGTTAATAAATCTAAATTAGCCCCAATAGAATGGTCGTACTAATCAGCATGGTCGTGCCAAGAATACCCCGGCACAGTTGTGCCAGCCAGAACAGTCAAGCTGGCCAAAGTCATAATGTCCATGCCCAAGAGAATGGCCAAGTCCTCAACTCGCCACCACAGTTGTGCTACCCAGCACGACCATGCTGCCTAGACCTATCAAACGGGTGTGTTGGGTTGGGTTGGGTTTGTGTCAGTGTGGGTGTAGGTCTTGCAAGTGCATGACAAAAAAGACCCACTCTAAATGGGTTGTACAAAACTATACCAAACCCCAACCTAACAGATCATCGGTCGACTCGGGGGTACCCATATAAATTGTACTAAATCTCAAAGTTCTTATTACAAATAATAGAAATATAAGTTCTAGATTTTTTTGCATGCAACTCTTATTTTACGTGTACACAAACTATACCATTTCATTTACTACATTTCACATTGATCATAACATATAACAACATTTTGTTGTTCTAAATTAGTCCAAGAAATACTCAATTTTGTGTTTAAAGTCAAATATAAAAGAGGAATAATTTTTTTGATGTGTGTAGTTATCCAACACACCAAAAAAGCTATTGTAGTCAAAAGATAAAAAAATAAATTAGGATGATGTTATCATTTCTATTAGTATAAAGTAGAAATGATTGTTATTATTACATATACACAAATGTTTGCAAGATAAACACAAAGAAACATATTTGTAAATATATGTACATGTATGCCCAAGTATGTCACATTTATATTACATGTAAGTAAAAAACACTACTTTTTCATATGTTCATTAAGTACATAATCATATTCTTAAATTCTCAAAAGTACGCATCTACATAATTTAATGTTTAGTTCCTCAAATTCTTAAAAGTACACATCTGCATAACTTAATGTTTAGCTCCTAATAAATGTATTGGTTCATGTCTGACCCATATTTAAATCGGTGGCCACAACCTCTATCAAACCCATATTAAATGGGTTGACCCATTAGGTCATCTGGGTCAATGACCCATTTTACAAGTCTAAAATTGTTATCCAACACGACCGTACTACCTAGCCCCACCATGGTTGTGAGACCAGCCATCATTTTTCCATTTTCCACTGACATTTTCACCTCCACCAGAACAACCATCCCCCTAAGAATGACCATGCTACCATCTACCCACCACGGCCATACTGCCACCAAAAACTTAGCTTTTTATGTATTAATTTTCCCAAACTACTCCCGCTTAACCTAGTGTTTTCCTACCACCTATATATACATAGCTTGCGGTTGTAGCATGAGATTACACTCCCATAGCATTCATTTCCACCTACCTTGAACATTCAAGGAGCTACCACTTACTCCCACTTACCTTCACCTCATTTCCACCTTCCTCAACCTCAAAACCCTAGTTTTCTAGGGTTTTGGCCATCTTCCACCACCATTTCATGCCATCCATCCATATTGATATAAGAAGGGTGTGCTCCAGTTGCTAGGAGGTGAAGAAGGAGTCTTCACAAAGCTACTATGGGTATTCCCTCCTCTACTCATTTGTCTCTCTTATTTTATTTTGTTATGAGTAGCTAAGCTCCTTAGATGGGTTGGCTGGGGATAAAATGTGACTTTGATATCATGCTGGGAGGGGATAACTTGTAAACTCTAATATCTCATTTTATGATTATTATCTTCTGATTCAATCTTATTTCTCATAATTATTCTTGTGTTTTCTACTTGAAAACATGGATTGCTTGTTGATTTGTGTTTGGAACCACTTAGACTCTAGGAGAGAATGGCATGTATGAGACTGTCTTATGATTTGCTCCTAGGTCCAACTAATGGATACTTAGATAGCACCCTATCTTCCCACATACACATCCCGTCTCCTACTTCTAAGAGGTAGATCAAAGTAGCTAGTATAGGAGGGCTTAGTGAAATTGCCTGGGAGTTTTGTAAAATCTAGATGGTGAGTCATGTATAGGGAAACACCCTCACATCCACTCTCCATTCCTACCTTTGGCTCTCAGTTTCCCCAAGGAAATTTTCTCTAGAAACCTAGACTTGCTAAGTCCTATTGGAAATTCTCCTAAACCCGAGTTCAACTTAGCCTCATTAGGTTGGATAGGGTGTGCAAGGGTGTAGTTGGTCTTCACACACCTTATACCTCCCATGGCCAAGTAGTAGCTTATGGTAATTCAATAACATTTGTCTTGGTGTTTGGTTTAACAATCTAGAATAAATGGTTAGAATTTTCATGTTATGACCCCCCCAACTTAGATTCTAGTTACATTCCCCCAAATGGCCTGCACCTCCATTAATAGCTCAAAACACAATGTACTCTCTTTCTAGTTCATGCTTGCTTAGCTAATTGCTTTACTTGCCTTCTTAGCTAGTTGCTTGACTCTTGATAGTTAGGTCTTGCTAGAGTAGCTAGTGTCTCTTAGTGCTTGTTTATGCTAATCTTAGCTAGTTAGTTTAGTCTAGGTCCTTAATTACTCTAGTTGCCTAAATAGCTAGTTAGTGTAGTGTAGCTCTTTCTTTGCTTTTCATAGTCTTAATCTCTATCTTCTTACTTAATTTCCATTATTTTCTCATTTGAACTAAATTGTTTAGGGTTAACTTAGGTTTTCTTCCTACTTTTGGTTAATTTCTTGATCACCTTTAGTTTAATCAAACAAACTCCCAACCAGACCCTTGAACCCTATATCTCACTTTTGAAACCTATATAACTTTATTAAGATATAGTACCCCCTCTCTCCCTATGGATTGAACCCTATCTTGTCGCTTGCCTATACTATAACATGACCCTTGTACTTGTGGGTTACTGTGTTTCTTTTTGGGTTACTGTGTTTCTTAGGGTCTTATAAATATTGAAAGAACCTAGTTGTGTGCACCTTAGGGTAGACGGACAAGTAGACCCCCCCCCCAAAAAAATGGTCTATTCTTTGTAGTTCCTTAGCTGATGGATACACTCCCAATAGAAAGATTAGATGGAAGGCCATGATGAGATAAATAGTCCTAGATCTTGATGTGTCGCTTCATGCGGCCAAAGTTGGTGATGGGGTGGTCTTCTGTATTCTTGTGACAGGAAAGGAGACATGTTGTGGTGACTATATTCTGGTTGGTGAAAGAAGGGCCTTGACAGAAAAGTGGGTGACAACAACTTGGCTATTGCATTGATGCTTGCTACAGGCAAACCTAGTGCTGATTTTGTCGCTACTATGGTGGTAGTCATGTTGATGTTGCTGCCATCATTAGTGGCAGGTATTAGCTATTAGTGGTAGTGGTGGTGGTGTCGACATCAACCTGTTGCTATCCCGAAAGTGGTGTGGTTGTAGGATACTACGGGTGGTGACATTGTATATAGTGGTTGGTAGCATGCAGCCGATGCTCATGGATGGATATTTGTGTGTGTTTATGTATAGCCTAGAGGTAGGAAGGATGTGGGGCAGCGGCGATTAGATAGGACTTGTGGGAGGCAGATAAACATTAGTGATGGTTGATATATATGAAGAGCTTCGACATAGGAAACTTTTATTAAGAGGGGAGAAGGGAGGAGATGAACATGGAGGTCGGGATGATGCTTGACGGGTGTCTAGACTAAGAAGATATTGTTGGCCTCCCATCGATGTAGGCTTTCACTCTTTTTCTCTCCTCTCTAGGGTTAGGTTTAGGATCAATGCTCTGATACCATGTGGAAAATAAGATGGGAATTGTGTTATAATTTGTATCAAGAGAAGATAGACTTTCATCCTATATATAGGAAAGGAGGCTTGTATACAGAAGAATAACCAACCCTAATAGGCCAAGACAATTATTCGCACATAACAAATGAATTATTAACTAATAACACTTTCTAACTTCTAATAGTCCTAAATGATTCTAATGACTAGGAGGCATCATCAAATATAAATAGGACATGTTGGGTTTCATCCCATGGATAGACAAATTCCCCATAAGACACTTATTCTATAGTTGATAAATTGTCTCAAATAGCCCCTATCCACTGTCATGATCTTATTACTTGCTATAGACATTAGAGCGAGTAGGATATTTGTAAAGATATAGTCCTACCATGAATATTTTGTGAGACTCTCACTTCTCTACCTTTAACTCTCTTCTCTCTCAAAAAATATGATTCTCTCTCTTAGCTAAGAGAGGAAGAATGGAATGCATAACTTGGAAAAGGAAGGCACCCCTTAGTGAACCAATGGTCTTTTGGCAAAGAGGAGTTGGAGGGAGGTAGCCCACAACAACAAAAGGCATCCTTTGGTCATCAAAGATTCTCCTTGGTGAAGGTGAAATCCAAGTCAGGTGACTCTTGGATAAGAGTGAGTAAGCTCTTTGGAAAGGGTAGAAGACCCTCCGATAAGTATATGTTAATATGTTGCAAGGTTGTTGGCTCCCTTTCTTGAAAAAGGGAAGCTAATTTGGCCTTTCATCTTCAAAAGTGAGGTCTCTTGGTGTTACTCTTATAATGGAACTAGTAGTTGCACATGCTTTGCACGTGATCTACGTAAAACATTCATTTAATGTTTTTTTTCTAACAAGTATGTTTATTTATCTAAATAATATGTTATATTTTTTTATCTAAAATGAAAACTTATACAAAAAATCTAAAATATAATATGAAGTTTCTACTACTGTATATTTATATTTTCCAAGTTAGAATTTGACTATCGATAACAATCATAGAACTTATATATTATTATTTTATACATTTGCTTGTACAACTTAAAATATTAATGTTTTCTTCTCCATACTTTATCTATGTGTTTTGCAATTCTAGTGATCTTAGCATCTAATTGTTATTTCTCAGTGAAACTCAATTATAATTTCAAACTGGTTAGGTTACATACATTAGCATGCTTAGTGTGTCCAATTTTGTTATTAGCCAAGTTAGTATATATCAAAAATTCATACATGTACTAAATATTTTAAATTTGTTTACTTTTAATGTAAAATCCATTTATGAAAAATGTATTGATACTATTTCATTGGATTCAATTTCTTAAGTATATGAACGTGACATGTACTCTTTTAGTCTTTAGAAACTATAATAAGTGTAACATCCCTAGCCTGGTTTATGATTCAACCCTAGAAGTTTTTCTTAAGTAAGTTATTTACAAACTTGTTCTAATCTTTTGAAAAGTAATTAAGACTCTTTGTGAAGTTTATTTTCAAGTGTGAGCTTAATTGCAAACTATTTGTGCATTGTATGACAGTCTGAGTGTACAATGCAATTTACCCAAGATGAGGGGTTATATTGTAAAATGTCACATGCTAAATGTACCTTTTTTTTTTGCTCTGAAAGTGTGTGCCCCTTTTATTGATTTTTGGTAAAAGAGTCTAAGATACAGAACAAAAGAAAGAACAGAACGGAAAGGGAAAATAGAACTACAGCTTGGTCAAAACAGAACCAAGCAAAACTACAGAAAGAAGCTAAAGAGTATCTATCTTTCCAACGTATTCAGATCTGCAGAAATCTTTCCCCAGCAGCTATCCGGATCTTTAGCAGCTTTTAAGAAAGCCCTTCTGTTCCGTTCTTGCCAAACATGATAAAAAATAGTAAGGCAAGTAATCATAGGATTCCATCCAGTAAAGAAATGACTGCAGTCCTCTTTATTTGAAGGTCGCCTTGTAATTTTTTCATTATGTACAGCAGAATTCCAGACCTCAATAGTATATTTACAGAGGAAAAAAATATGGGAGATATCTTCATAGGCATCATTGCACAGAAAGCACCTCGAAACAATAGTCATCCCAAGACTTCTAAGAACATCCTGAGTGGAAAGCCTGCCAAGGAAAAGCTTCCAACCAACCAGACCAAACGATCTAGGAACATTAGCTTTCCAAAGATGATTTGCCCAAAAGGGTTCTTCATACTTAGTTCTAATCAGGTTCCACCAATCCTTAAAAGTAGGATTATCCAACCCCTTCATAAGAATAGCTCCTTTATCTTCAATATTGTAGTTGTTAGAAGAAATGAACTTCTTAAACTCACCGAATCTCCTCTTATCAGGGATATTCCAACTCCCATTATTCATGAATTGTTGTAGATCACCATACAGGCCGCAGCCTAAACGAAGGACATTTTTTGCACTAATCACATCTTTCAGAAATTTACCTCCAGGAATCCATGGATCTCTCCATAATTTGATGGTGAAAACCTTCCCAATATTGTACGAAATGTGGGGTAAAATAACATGTCTATATCTCAGAATTTGTCTCCACATCCCAGATCCATTAGGATCGTTATTAACAGACCAAATAGAATCCTTTCGTAGATATTTACCATCTATCCACTTCACCCACAAAGCATCTTTCTTAGCAGCAATATTCCAGATATTTTGAAGGATGCCCGCAGTATTCATATCACTGATCCTTCTAACACCCAGGCCCCCTTCTTTCCTTGGTCGACATACATTAGACCAATTAACAAAATGAACCTTCTTCTCCATCTCCACACCTCCCCAAATGAATTTCCTACAGATATACTCAATCTCCTTCATAACTTCTGCAGGAAGAGGGAAAGTCGAGGACCAGAATAGATGCAACGACAAGAGGGTAGAGGAGGTAAGCTCAACTCTACCAGAGAAGGATAAAGATTTATGTTTCCAACCCTCCAGCTTGCTATTCACTTTATCAATAAGAGGAGCACATAACGTCTTGTTAAGTCTGCCACAGAAGAGAGGAAGACCAAGGTATCTCATAGGGAAAACACCCACAGGAATATCAAGAATATCACTAATCTTCTTCTTATCAGCAGAGCAGCTGCAAAAAACATTACTCTTGGAAGCACTAATATTCAAACCCGACATCTCCCCAAAACTCTTGAAAATGTTCTTCATTTCATAGGCATTGCTCTCAGTAGCATCCAGGAAAACCATAACATCATCAGCGAATAGCAAATGGGAGACATGCATAGAATGATTTCTAATAGGAGAGATGATATTCTGATTAACAGCATAATTCATGATAGACGAGAAACCTTCCATAGCAAGAACAAAAAGGTACGGGGCAATGGGGTCCCCTTGACGAATCCCATTAGATGGAAAAATAGCAGGCGAGGGCTCCCCATCAACAAGAACATGATAACTACTGGTATGCATAAGAACATGCAACCAGTTCAGCCAACAATAAGGAAAATTCATACGCTCCAGGATACAGAAAAGGAAATCCCATCTAATGGCATCATAGGCTTTGACCAGATCTACTTTAATACACATTTTAGGCCTCGAAGTTTTCTTACTGAAGTCACTAATCATCTCATTTGAAAGCAAAAGAGCATCTGATATCTTTCTCCCCTTAATGAAAGCCACTTGATTACTACTAATCAGGCCATGGAGGATAGGTTGAAGACTATTGGCGAGGATCTTAGTGATGATCTTATACAGAAAATTGCAAAGGGCAATCGGTCTCCAATCCTTGATATGAATAGCACCCTTGACTTTGGGAATCAGGGTAATATAAGATTTATTCAGCTCTTTAATCATCTTGCCACTCTTAAAGAAATTTTGAATGGCAGCAATGACGTCTTTACCAATAATACTCCAAGTAGCCTTGAAAAAATGGTCATTAAAGCCATCAGGCCCAGGTGCCTTATCCCCATCAGCTTCATTAATGACTTTCTCGATTTCCTCTTTAGTAACAACATCACATAGATTAGCAAATTGTTCATTACTAAGAGAAGGGAGACGCCAGTGAGAATCCCAGCTCCAATTCACATCAGTATCTTTATATTGGTTGAAGAGGTTATCATAATACAGATAGGCATGATTCTTAATGATGTCCTCATTGTACTCCATATTACCATCTATCATAAGAGCTTTCATAGAATTTCTGTTGGCTCTAACCTTGACAGAATTATAGAAAAAACTTGTATTCTTATCGCCCAATTTCAACCAATTAACTCTAGAAATCTACCTAGCAAAGTTTTCTTCAATCTCCGCATCCAAAATAGCAATCTTCCTTTTATCATCAGCTATGTTTCTAAGATCAAGATTATCAGGATTCTCATCCGCATTTCTTTGAGCTACAATAGCATCAAACTCAGAAACTTTGGCTTTATCACAGAAATCGCCAACTTTCTCCTTATTCCAGGCAATGAGCTTCTTTTTAACATTTTTCAGCTTGGATATGACCTTAAACATATCATTACCTTTAACATCAATATTCCAGGCATCATCTACTAAATTCAGAAAATCATCTCTTTTAGTCCACGCATTGATGAATTTAAAATAGCCTTTTCTCTTCTTAATCACATTACTGAACAGAATAAGAACTTGCCTATGATCACTTACGATAGTATTAATAACCTCTCCTCTTACTTCCTTAAACATCGAGAAGAACTGAAGATTATAGAAACACCTGTCAATCTTAGACAAAACCAGGTCAGCACCTTTTTGTCTATTGTCCCAGGTATAAAAAGGGCCCTTCAAATCAAGTTCAACAAGGCAAAGCTCAGAAATAGAATTATTAAACTCCCTCATGGCAGAAAAAGAATAGCACCCTTTCCCCTTCTTCTCATCAGAGCATCTAATGGCATTGAAATATCCAATAAGCATCCAGGCCTCATTATTAGTAGGCCTCCATTTCAAAAGATCTTCCCACAACAGACGTCTTTTCCTTTCTTCATTGTGGCCATAGATAGCCGTAAGCAAGAAAGAAGTACCATAACAGGAAATATTACAGTGAATGAATTGGTCACTTTCAGCAATTTTACTAACATGAACACAATTTGAATCCCACGGCACAATGATCCTTCCAAGCGGATGAGTAGAATGATTAGAAAGCCAAGAATCCCCCTGCCAAATCTTGTTCATAGTTTTATACATCTTTTTATATCTGAGCTTGGACTCTACCAGAACATTAATGGGGCATCCATTACTAGCAAGGATCGCCCTAATTTTCTCCTGGTGTCCTAACTTATTAAGGCCTCGGACATTCCAGGAGAATATCCCAATCCTTTCAGCCATTAGAGATGATTGTGACTGGTAAGCTTCTAGTCTCAGTATTTAATCCTTCATCATCCCCCACTTCAATAAGTTTCTCAAACATATTAGTAGCCATGCAATTCAGATCAGTATCAGGTCTTTTAGTAAGAGCATTATTCCTTGAAAGAAGTCTTGGTGGAGAGGAATGATTTTTGAACTTGACAGCTTGGAAACCATCATCAGTAACTGGGGTTCCCATCTTGACCTTTTCATCCAGAATAGGCTGCATATTTCGAGGGACATTCCAATTTCTTGTAGAAAGAACAGACTCCACACTATCCACAATTCTACTCGTGAAAGGTGTAGATGGAATACAATTCTATTTATAAGAAGAGCCTTTTGAACCTTGAGAGTTATCCCCTTGATGCCCTTGAATTGCCAACAAACTTCCATGAGTTTGGATTCCATTAACTACTGGTTGCACCGTATTGTTCACAACAGCAGGGGTATTTTGAACAGGTTTTTGAGGGATATCGTTTCTAGTAGTTTCAGAAGTTCCTATTGCAGAAGCTACCATTGTAGGAGTAACAGGTTTTTGCACAGGAATCCAAGTCTTCTTAGCCTCCACACTATCCAGATTAACCTTACATATAGCAGCCTCATGACCAAAACAACCGCAGGTTTTACAGATCTCCGGAATCCATTCATAATGAACCTGAATCACATCCCTATCGCCACAATCACTTCTCAGGACAATTTCCTTAGGTAGATGCGAATCAACAGAAATAAGAACCTGAATACGAGCATAATCCAGCCTCCTCATGGACTTAGTAGCATGATCAGAGTAGATAGGCTTACCAATGTAGCTACCTAGGATTCCAAGCATATCGTCATCCCAGAATTCCAAAGGTAAATCCAGAAACCTGATCCATATCGGGATATTCGTGAGGCGTTCCTTCTGAAGCGGTTCCCCTAGCTCCCATTTCTTGATGATAAGGGGTTTCCCTCCGACGAACCATGGTCCCCCTTCCACAACAGCCTTTAGATCCTCCAGATTCTCGAATTTGACAATAAAGAAGCTCCTATTCTGCGGAATGATCTCGAAGGAGGCTTTAGGTTTCCAGACAACCTCAAAATGTCGGACAAGCGTCGGCCAGTGCGGCTTCATCCCCATGACATATCCTGAAGCCGCATTCTCCCACTTCTTTGCAATCTCCACTGCTTTAGCTCTCTGGTACTGGATTTCTCCATTCACAATCTCCGGCGGCGTGTACTTCAATTTCGTGTACTCCACATTCCGCTCAGCCGAGAAGAGATCTGTCCATTTTTTGGCACCTGGAGCAGAGACAACTTCCGATCTCTGCCTGTTAGGGTCGGGGACGCTCGAAACTGGACGTTGGACGGGCCGAGTCGATGAAGATTGCCAGATTCCTCCGTCGTGGTCTCTCCCCCCCGCCGCCACCTTCGTCGCCCTTCCGCGATTCAAAGCTTCCGCCATCTCTTAAACTAATGACTAAATGTACCTTAAGTGTTTTAATATCATAAGAGAGATAATGATGCTAAGTTGTGGCTTGTGGAAAGCCTAAATTCTAAAGAAAGAACTTGTTTGAATAATGTTAGTGCCTTGTGTACTAATTTTGGTACAAATTGTAATTTACCCAAAATATAGGGTTGATATGCAATTATCACCTCTAGAGTGTCCCTACTTCCTCTATGTATCCTTTATAGGAGAGATAAGGAAGGAGACACCATGTTTTAATCATTTTTGAGTGATGGTACTCTTGGTGATGCAAAGACCAAGAGATGATGTATAGTTGAAGCCCTTTCTTAAGCTGTATCGAGTTGTAGACTTGATATGGGAATGCCTATCAGCCAAGGAGCCATAGAGGAGATCCCATATCGGTTTGTGAACTCTTGGAAAAGGCCATGACGGCCTAAGCACCTCAAGGAGGTGATCCATGATGAGTTAGATGCTCCTTGCAAAAAGTTGTATCGGTTTGCATAATTTGTAAGATAAAGATGAGATACCTTATCCAACAAGATAAAGGATGGATGGAATATCATCTCTAGATTATCCTTAAGACTTTTTCATGACAATATATACATGTTTTCATGAATGTACATGTGTCAACCATGCATGGCCACGTCTCACCTAGTAGTATATGGTGATGACACCTCTTATACACTCTCTCTTATGAACCCCAAGTATATATACCTCTCCTTTCACCTACTAATGGAAGTTTACGAACCCCACAACTCTCTTTCTTTGAGATATCATGCATACCCTCTTATATATCGTGCATAGTAGCTTAAGTAGAAAGGGGATCTCGAACACCAAGCTTAAGGTAAGGCCATGGTCATCTTCAACCTTGGTTGAAGCATGATTTCCAAGTTATAGTTATTCCTCTCTTTTTCTTCTTCACCGAGTTCTTAACTATGGTGATTCTTTGTATATGGAGGAGTTTTGAACGAGACTTGGACCTTGTATAAGCTCATCTTCAACCTTAGGAACGTGAATCTTTGGAACTTGGAGCTTTGAAGTTGTTCTTGAGGCGTGTTATATAACTTGAACTCAACTATGTTATTATTCACCTTCAATATTGTTGAACTTTTTGATCTACTTTCAATTTCGAATTCCTTTGATTAATTGATGTTCCTTTAAGTTAAAAAAGTATCTTAGGACTATTGTACATGATCTATAATAGTAAAAACAAGAGTCTAGAGGTTGATGATGATGGCATCATTAAGGTATAATCCGATATTGGGTTGAAGCACCTCTAACCCAATATGATGGAATGAATACACGATTAACACAATAGGGTAATGAGTATGTACCTCTTGCACGTTATGATGATGAAGTGCACACCTTGTGCACAATATGAGGTTAAGTATATACTCTATGCATGATATGGAGTCAAGCATAAAACTCCAACACGGTATAAGAAACCCTAGGTGATAAGTAACCTGATATGTTGATGTGAACACACCACAAACACGATATAGTGAGAAGTGTATATCTCATGGGAGATATGAGTAATACATATGCACCCCCTTGAGCATGATATGGGGTCATGTTTTCACCTTATACACGATATGGTGTTAGGTTTATACCCTAACCCGATATGGGTTGAAACCCAAGATGGTGATATGAAACCCAAGATGATGGGTAACTCAATATAGTAATGAATGATAATTCAAGAACGATATGAGTGATACCTACATACACCTTGTGCACAATATGAGGTCAAGTTCATACCTCATGCACGATATGGTGTCAATTGTACACTCTAAATCGATATGGTATCAATTGTACACTTTAACTAATATAGTGTTGAAACCCTAGATGATGGAATGAAACCTGACACACTTTAGAACTTCATACCCCTATCATTTTGTAATGGGTTGATTTTGAAGGGTTCAGCCAGATATCCAACCTATCACTCAGATACATGATAGGACTAATCACTTGAAGGAATGAAAAGATACAAGCGTAAGGGTCTAACCCGATATGCTAATCTGATATAGCAATCCAACATGGTAACCCGATATGGTGAGATGAACATCCTACTAAAATGATACCATGATGAAGCACATATCCTATGCATTACATAGGGATGAAGCGACACGATATGGTATCAAGTATACCTCTTATATCTGATATGAGGTCAAGCATTCATCTCATACCTGATATGAAGCTAAGCATCTCTAACTTCAGATGATAAAATCTAAATGATAGCCAACCCGATATGAGTACACATTATGGTAATAGGGGATACACCCTAAACACGATATGATGATGAGGCAACACCACATGCCCGATATAGATGCATGGTATAGTGATGAGGTTACACCTCAATCCCGATATGAAAGTATGATATAGTGTCAAATACGCACCTGTATACTCAATATGATGGAAACATCTCAATTCAATGTAATTGATGGAGTAACACATGAATTGTGTTATGTAAAGTAATACATTAAGACATAAAGAGTTTAATGCAGTGTGTTAAGTGTAGGCTGATGTACCTTAAGAGAAGGATTGAGCCAAAGTATGATGCAATCAACATCCTAATGAGGATAAGAGAGAAACTTTTACATGTGTAATATTCATGTTAATAAGCATGCACTGATACTCCTAAAATGAATGGAGTATGAATTATGGTTTGATTCTTGATAATATGATCTTGAATCCTTAATTTGTTAAATAGGAGAAAACCCTAACCTTAATAAAGTGTGATGGTATGCACTTAAAACCCTAAATGATTAGATTGAAAGTCTTAACCCCAATAATGGGAAGGATGTATTCTTCTTATATCACATAGTGATGATGTGAATATGAAACCCTATTTGGTTAAAATAGGCAATCTTAACCCTAATAATGAAAAGGATGTATTCTCTTGAATTACATGGTGATGTCATTTACTGCTAGAGTTTTTATCATGAAGTGCAAACCATTCAGGAATCATGAGATGGTGATCATAGCCAGGTATGAGCTTTGATGTTTTATATGATACAAATTTAAATGAGCCTTGTGAGCCATGTTAAATATATGTACAATAAGTATAATGTTTATATAATATGATATCGTAACAAGATAGTTGTTGCCTAGTGAGAGGTGATAAGATGTTTAAATGGGCCTTGTGAGCTATGTGAAATACTTGTACAACAAGTGTAATGAATACCTTGGTCTGAGGACCTAGAGGTAACAATTACCTATTACAGAGGTAACAATGCTCAGTGATGATCTAAGGGTTTGAATACCCAGATCCAGTAATCATGATGATGATGATGATGTTAAGAGGGACTGAGATCCTGAGTGTTATACATTCAAAAGTGTTCCAAAGATTATAAAAGTACTACACCTTTCTTTATAGCATATGTTATAATTCATGTTTGAAACTTGGTTGATGCTAAAAGATATTGTAATGTACCTAATTAATAAAGTGAAATATCATCATGTAGTTGCCCTAACCATAGATCCATTCAGTGTTAGAAATTGCTGATGGTGAAACAAGTTTAACTCAGAGAGCATATTTTTTAATATGAGGGGGTGAAGGACGAAGTATATCCATACGCCCTGATGAAGAATCGATGTCGCACCTTCCTTATTTATCACAGGATGATGAGAATCTCCCGACCAAATGAGGAATTGATGTGTAAATTCATCTTCATTCAATGTGTATCGAGATTGAAGTATAAAATCTCCTGACTAGGTGAGGAATTGATGTATAATCTTCCTTATCCTTATAATTCGAGAAAGCTAAATGGCCTTCTCCCGAAGAGAGTACATGCTACGGTTGTAACTCTATAGCGAAGATGTCATTATACCCCGACAAGCTATTTGCAGTTGACACAAGATGTCCTGCCAACAGTTGACACAAGATGTCCTGCTAGTTGTCTCATACTGGCCGAGATGGGTGAGGTCTTGACATCCAGCTCTGCCATTGACCTTATCTAGTACCAATTTGAACTTAGTAGTGGTCGGTTGGAGTATGGCATAAGTGTGATTGTAATATGTAATCAGCTACGTAGTGTATTTGCTTAAGGATCGAATACGGAAGACATTGTTTGATGTACACTTCTTTTATACATCTTAATTAGATAGATGTTATACATGCTTCTTTATATTCTTCGTAAAGTGAATAGATGATTTATTACTCTATCATAGATATATGTATTACTTTAAGAGAAGAGATTACTCTATTATGCTTATAACATTGATTAATCCTACTTGTTAATATAAAAGAACCTCTACTCAGTTTTATATTGTTTACTTGTGATAATAATATTGTTGGCAGAGAGTTATATCTCTCGCTGGGACAATTGCCTCACCCCATGGGATCCATAATTTTTAGGTGGACGTGCACAAGGAGGTAGAGACCGTTCTGCATAGGGAGAACAACAACAGCTGGGGCAGCAGTAATAGCTCAGGTTGAGTGTATTATCTGTCGTGTCTTGTAGATAGAAGTCCTATTTGTCGTCTCTGTACTCTCAGGTCCTTGGAGTTAGTACATAATGGTTTTATGAATAGACTGAGATTTTGGCTTGTATGCCTCGAGGTTTTATGTTGCTTATGTATAGGTTTTCGCAAAGCAACTATTATATGTTGTCCTTGAGATGAGATGATACACTGTATGTACAATGTGAACCATGATATATATAAGTTTTGGTTCTTTCAATAAGAGTTTCCTGGAAGAGGATCTCTTTGCAAAATGATTTTTAATTTTTAATAATTTTGTTAATGCATTGCCTATGGTTATTCCATAATTAATTAATGGTGATGGCTTGATTCGATGTCGGATCATCACAAAGTTTTGGTATCAGAGTTTAAGGTTCACTGAGTCTACAGAGACATAGGACTAAGGTGTTGAGTCTATTCTAGTGTCCTCCAATATACCCTATAGTGACTTCTACTTATGTAGAAAAAAGAATGAAGTTTAAAAATGACTAGAGAACATGAGGAACACTGTTACGACCCCACCTTTCGGTAACCCCCAATTAAGGGAGACCAAGAGGTCGAAGCCGCACCCATAATTTTCGGATCAAAGGTTCGACATTTAACCAAGAACAATTATTAAATTTTAACAGACTAAACTAAAAAGCTGTAAGAAAATAAACTTGTGCATACCTTTTTGAAAACTTGTATCTCTAAACTTCTATCCACCTATGGATTCTACTCTAACAAATCCTCCTTGTATTTTACTTCATGTATTTCACAATATGATGATTTACTGTTTGTTCTTTGCCTTGTACCTAAAACGCCGACAAACAAAACGTCAGTCAGCCGAAGCTGGTATGTGGGGGAAACAATAATTTTGCAACTATGATAACAATGTATTGTATCCAATTACCATTTAACAAACAATTTTACGTTTCAAATATAACTGTGCGATCCATGCATTTCCTATCCTCTACGATGTCCCTACAGTGGACCTGGATGCTACTTTCCTCATAGTAGATCCCCATTAAACCCCTCATGGTCCCACCCATAGGTGAACCAATTTCTAGGGTTGAGTCACATGGCACTGCCCGTAAGTAGCCCACTCCTTAACTCATGGCATGCTAAAGGGTCTCATGGCACTACACTTGGTAGCCTAGTTTCTAAGCCACGATAACCTAGACCTTACTCTAGGTTACCCCTTTTTAGCCTTTACAAGCCACAGAGGTAGATTTAGATCTAAGCCAGTTATATATATATTCATAGTGATAATCGTAGTCACTTTATAGTTGCATGAAATAAAAGGCATCCAACAGTTATTTTCAAGCAACCGATAAAATCATTCGGAAAACGTCGTGAAACTAAAGTGATTATTCATAAGCTTAACCACATACCTGATTTGGGTGATTTCACAAGCAAATCCAACCAAGAAAGCAATCCAAGCAAGCAATTCAACAATCACATAATTCCTAAAAAGAATATGTACTCTATTTATTACACACTTTATTAAGAATCTACTTTATTGACTTGGATTCACTTTCTAGGGTTTCTGTCTCCATTTTAGGGTTCCGTTTTTCAATTAGGGTTTCCCTTCATCTTTTACCATATTAAACCCTAATTTTATGCCATTACTCATAAACCCTAATTATCTCATCTATTCTTCCATATTAAGGTTATCTTAACAACATATAACCCTATTTTCATATTTAAAGGCACCATTAACCATTAATTAATTTCATTAAGCTTCTTTTACATTAAAGCAACTATTTTTATCCTTTTTAATCCATGATAAAGTCATTATGCTCGTTTATCATCAATTCGTAGTTCATTATGCTCTAATTTACATACGAACGTTATTTATCATTAATTCTACTTTTTATCCACTAGGAAACCCTAATTTCCACATTTAGGGTATTTAACCACAATTAGGAACTTTAATGCTCGAAATAGATTAGAACCATCATATAGCAACATATTTTCACATTTTTCAAATTAAATATGATATTATCCTCTTTGACCCTAAATTAGGGTTTTTAAATACTTAATCATTCTCATATGGGGTAAAAACCCTAAATCATACAATTTTACATCTAGATCAGCTTCAAATCTAACATTATCATTCTACAGGTTATTAATACTTCAATTAACTCATTAAGCATACTAGATTCAACCTTTAATCACAAATAGGGTTTTTAACTCAACTTTAATACACTTTTCATCAACTTATAGTAGCTTTGCAATTAGGAACGGAATCAATCTTTAGTATCATTTTTATTGGATTCCTCTCATTCTCCCGATCAAAATTCATATATTACTTGTCCTAATTGGAGTTACCAATCATTAGATATGATTTTTGCAAAATAAGAATACCTTTGGCCAATTGGAGAGAGCCACGTTGCTCCTTGCATGCAAAGCGGCCCGCTTGACTTATTTGGAAATATTTTGAATTGTCTGTTCTTCCCTTCTTTAAGTGGGTCGACGCTCAATACCCCAGAGGGTATTTCTATCCAATGACCGAGGGGTCATCCCCTTCCTTCAGCCAGCCGCGCGACGCTGGCCCTAGCCGCCCTAGGCGCGGCTCTACTCCCCTCCCTGGGCCGTGAACCTCGCCGGAAGCTATTCCATTACCTCCGCCGCTCTTAGGCGCACATGTGGTGCCCCTAATTCTTGGCTAAGGTGGTTGATTCCCCGCTCGTGGCCCAAGCTTTTGCGGTCATTACTGCAGGCTGACGGCTGCCGTTGCGCACATACTAGGGCACGACCTTGATGGCTATGATGATCCTTGGCTCCGTGGTACACCAGGCTACCACCAAAACCCACCGTTGGCTCCTCATTGTTTCCTGGTCTCTCTACTCTACCATGCTTAGGGTTTGCACAGACATGAAGAAGAAGAAGATGTAAAAGAGAGGGTTGGCTGCATGGGACTTTCTTTGTCCCTATCCATGGGCTTTATCCTTTTATAGAGGAGGAGAGAAATGTCCTAGGATACTTGCCCACGAAGACAATAAGGCTTCTTCAACCTGGAATCCTATTCCTTCATGAAGAAGAAATCCTCTCTCTCTCTTCTTTATTCCTTTTGATATTCTCTATTATTTTTATAAATAGGAATTCAAAAAATCCTTGCCATTATTCTCTTTATTTCTTGCTTTTCAATCCTTATGCACGAAATCCTATTTTCCTTTAATAGAAATTACTTTCTTTTTAGCAATACCACATAATACATTAATTGTATACTCACATTATATTCTTATTTTCTGTTATGGGTATTTTCTCTTTCCTCTTTTATTCATTGGGCTCCTTGGACCCCAAGGAATTCTAATAATTCGAAATTCCTTTTTATTGGATACTCATTATCCTTCTAGATGCATCTAAATGCATTATTCTTCATTATTCCTCATTATCTTGTTTATTTCTTATTAAAATAGTTCTTTTTGAGGATTTTTCTTTGTTTCTCTTTAATTTTCCTCAGTGGTTTTCCTTTTTACATTAGGAATCCTTGGGATACGAAATCCCACTAAGGATAACTCAATTGCACCTCTTTTTACTTGTTTTCCACATTTTACCATTATTTTCAATTTCTTTCCTAATAAAGAAATACTTAATTAATCTTTTCTTTTCTTATTGCTTTCTTTTTGAAACTTTGAACTCCTTGGTACCCAATGAACCCAAGAGGCACGAAATCCATCCTTGGATTACATCTCTTTGCCTTCTAGAGGTTTCTACCTCTTTCTTTTCTCAAATATTCAATTATTCATTTACTAATTGAATTTTCTTGTTATTCGGGCCCAATAGCCAATAAAGCCCACAACACAAACATCAAGGCTATTGTAAATGAAATCCATTTATTCGAACCAAATTATATCATTATTCGTTCAAATATCTTTAATATGAAAAATTACATTTCTCACCAAATGAACCCAAAAATTGGGGTTGTAACATTCTTCCCCTCTTATAGGAATTTTGTCCTCAAAATTCTATCAAGCAAACAAACAATTCAGGATAAGACTTTTCCATGTCCATCATTGGCCCCTATGTGGCTTTACTGTACTCATGGTTCTTCCAAAGAACCTTTATCATCACATATTCTTTTCTCTGAGTTCTTTCATCCCGGCGTCTATAAACTACACAGGTGACTCAGGCCATTTCAGCCTCCCTTGGGGCTCACTAGGTTCATTTCTCAGCACATGGTTGGGGTACCTCACATAGTACTCTAACTTTGACACATGGAACTCATCACACATTACTTTATCCTGAGGGGTAAGGTCAAACTTAACCTTCTCCACCAAACCATGTCAAAAGAACCCATGCATCGGGGACTCAGCTCTCTTAGCTATAACTTAGAGGGGTCAGATTTTCATGTCACATATTCTCCCACGGTGAACTGCATGTCAGTCTACTTTGCATCTGCTCATGACTCTTGTCATCTCTAGGCTCCTTTCAGCCATTGCACGATCAAAGTGACTTCATCTACACACACTGTGGTCCTTTTCTAACCATTACGTGGTCCTTTCACCAACATCACCTTACTGAAGTGGTAACCGACACAACCTCTCTTATAGAGCTTCTTTAAATCCTGATAATGGATATGGTGGTTATCTTCACATCTTTCATAGGACAAAAATTGTCTCTAGCTATTACCCTGAATGAGCACATATGCTCTCATCAGACCCTTTAGTCTGGATCATACTATCCATTAGTTAAGGGGTGATAAATTGTACTAACATCGAGTTCTTCATGTACCTACTTCCACCTTTTGGAAGGGAACCTTTAGGTCAAACTCAAGAACTTTCAACCTCATGGTGTAGTTGAACCATCTCTCTCATATGTAGTTCAACCTGATATGTCCCTTGACAGTACTCTTTCTTTCTCGTGTCATCTAGGTAAGGCGATCTACCATAACCCATATTGCATCTCGACCTTCCTTGATCCAGGGGAGACTTACAACATCCATAGTGTTGAACTCCCTTTCCCTTTCGGGACTCTTTATCCTTTATATCAACTCATTGGGTTACCGATGTTCATCCTTTTCCCTCGGCTTGCATGGCCATATACCACATGCAACTTTATCTTAGGTATCTAAAGTACCACTGCCACTTATTATCTTCGTAGTACGATGTATGGTGATCTTAAATTTATGATCTCCTATATGTCATTATTCTTCAAGATCAATACCTCAAAAACCCTAAACCATTCTATTAGGGTTGCATCACCTTCTTTTCCAAAGAAGTGCATCTGAGGTTCTACCACCATCCTTTCATTGCATCAAGGACTAGACTGGCTAACCAAACAACCATTAATTGATCTCATTACATTAGTGTTAGCCAACCATATCTTCTTTTCTAAACTTAGGGTTAGTCTAACAACTTCTTCTAGCCAAATTAGGCAGATATATCTCACCCAGAGCATCCATTACCACTTCACCTTCTTATGTATTAGGTAATGTTGATGACATACACCTTCCTGTATGCCACTTATTGTCTCATCTTAGCCCTAAGTCCATCTTCATCAAGAACATTCCGAGCTTATTCCTTTGATTTTTGAACTCAACCTGGTATAACTCATAGCTCATGCTAAAAACATCCTTATAAGATGACTACCTTATTCCTCTTAGTGTTGGTAAACCATCCATGTATCGTTCACTCCACCAGGGTATGTTACCATCTCTATCCTCATACCTCTTAGTAACATTCCAACTCACATTATCTTTATCCTTGGTGTATGGCATGTGTACTGTCCTATCTCTCACTCCCATAACAAGAGGAAATCAGCATTTGGCTGCAGTCCAAATACAGAGTTCTTCCTGTTCCAAGAGTAGAGATGGTACATCCCACCTTGCCAGTGCACCTTTTAAATCTAAGTTGAAACGTGCCACATATGTCTCTTCGTCACAACACCATGATATCAAAGTTACCTCCATGGAAAACTAGTTTCAAACCTACTTGGGTCACCTCACAATCCTTGGTTATCTCCTCTAGGTTTATAGGGTGTCGACACTTTTAGGATCATCCCTCTTCATCCAGAGAGTTCCCTACTCATCTGCCCTTTGGGTCCTATGAGTTCATGAAGGTGATTAATCTCCTAACCCATGACCCTCAGACAATGATAGTTGTTACCTCCCGACCCTATGGTCATGTGCAACTAGGGAATTAGGAAACTCCTACTTCCATTGGTCTTATCCCTACCTGACCCTAGGATAGACTAAGGATTATATTACAGTACATATTCAACTTAGAACCTTACCCAAGCCTTCATCATGTCTCACTCTGCATTCATGGGCTGACTTTCATCCCTTCATAGGGGTCATGGCAACCTGCCTACCTTGGTCAAGCCCCATACCAATTACCTCCATGGTAACACATCCATATGCACTTAGAGATGGCTATCTATGGGTCTAGAGGTTCGTCTTTATACCATGTACTTTTCACTTAACTTCTCAAGATCCTATGAGACCTCTTTAGGTTACCTTAAACCAACAAAATAGGTATACACCCTACAAAAGGGTCCCTCTCCCAGGATGGGAGGAAACTACAACTCTTGACAACAAGGTCACAAACATCCTTAGGGTTTACATCCATATGAGCATGCTTGACCCTAGCAAGCCATTAAGGCACAAGCGGACCACTTGCTAAACCATGCTAGGTCACACTTATTCTCTTTCCTCAACAATGGATCAAGATCATACCTTCCCATGTCATCCACTTAGCCGTGAGGGGTTCATCAAACATACCCTTAACTTAAGGGGGTTTCCTTTACCTCTACACATGAGGAGTATCATGAAACTATAGTGACTCAAATCTCATCATGAGCATTGGATACACTGCTTCCCCTCTTAGGCCTAGGAACCCTAGGTTCTCCTTTGGGTATTCAACTGCATGCTCAATCTCTTAACCACGAATCAAGCATGTCCAAGGTATTTCATGTAATCCCATGATCCTTTTATATGAGAAACACCTCAGAGTTGAGTCCCCCTCAAGAACAACCAACTAGGTATAAAGCCTCACAACTTGCTACTTAAACCTCCTCAAGGTCTAAGGCACTCTTTGTCTCCACTTAGCAGGTAAACACCTATACCATAGGCACATAGGTACCAGAAGCATTACTCCCTCTTTAGGGTTTGGTTCCTCTAAAGGACGCCAAGATATCATCCATCTCCAGGGATCAAGAACAAGGCAACCACTATCATCCATTTAGGTCACATCATCCTCTACTCCCACTGTTCCTCATGTCTCGGAATCTAAGCTTCCAACTTTCTTGCATGAGTCCTGCTCTCTCTAGAGCCAACCCTACAAACAACCTTATTATGAGAGGTTCTCTATCAAAGAGGGATCAATCTCACAAGCATACCCCTACATGGTGAATCCTATGTTTGCTCATGGTTATCCATAGCTCTTTATGCTTATCTCGTAGGCTATTCCCTCATACTTTCCTAGCCAGGGTTTCAACCTACTGCTCATACCAATGACGTACTATGGGTGTCTTCTATACCATTCTCATATAAGCTCATGGGGTTTCCATGTGTTCTTCTCTAACCTCATCAATGAAGAAGCTATCCTTCACTCTAACATGCACGACCCTTCCCAAGATGGGTCTCTAGAGGTACTAGGTCATCCAACCTCTCATAGCTCATACGTTATCTAAGGCATGTCCATCCAAACACCTGGTCTAACTCATCATGCCATCTCTTTCTAACCTTCACTTAGGGTTAAGGTTAGCATCATCCTCAGAGTATGTGCCAGGTCTCTACTTGCAATGGAGATCTCTATCTCCAAGACTAACTCTCATTACTTATCCTCCCGACAAGAAGGTCTAGCCTCAGGTCTCCTATGAGGACATGACAACTTATGTCATACGACCTAAGCATGTATCTATTCTTTAGTTTGCACTTAATCTATTAAGCTTAGGTCCATGACATCTTATTTACATGCTTTTCATCAATTTAGTGGAGGATTCCTTAGACCTTATTGACCTTACCCATACCTCAAGAGGGTGAGGAGAAGAGAGAAAACCCTAATCCTTAAGGTCCTTAACAGAATTTTTGATGAGAAGGGATGAATAAGATGAGAAAGTCCTAAAGGTATCTTATTTTGATTCATACCCTAAGACTTTGTCTAGGCAGTCACACAGATCTGGGAGTCCTCGTATTCTGACTAGCGGTGCGGAGGAAAATATTGCCAACCCCCGGTCGTGATCCTTTTCTAGACACCTCCATCTTTCAGATAATCCTCTAATAACTCCCTTGGGTTCTATGGAGTTTGTAAAATTTAATAAGTATTACTGGTTAAGTGAGGAACCTACGCTCTAATACCAAATGTTACGACCCCACCTTCCGGTAAACCCCAATTAAGGGAGACCGAGAGGTCGAAGCCGCACCCATAATTTCCGGATCAAAGGTTCGGCATTTAACCAAGAACAATTTTTAAATTTTAACAGACTAAACTGAAAAGCTGTAAGAAAATAAACTTTTGCATACCTTTTTGAAAACTTGGATCTCTAAACTTCTATCCACTTATGGATTCTACTCTAACAAATCCTCCTTGTATTTTACTTCATGTATTTCACAATATGATGATTTACTGTTTGTTATTTGGCTTGTACCTAAAACGCTGACAAACAAAACGTCGGTCAGCCGAAGCTGGTTTGTGGGGGAAACAATAATCATGCAACTATGATACCAATGTATTGCAGCCAATTACCATTTAACAAACAATTTTACGTTTCAAATATAACTGCACGATCCATGCATTTCCTATCCTCTACGCTGTCCCTACAGTGGACCTGGATGCTACTTTCCTCATAGTAGATCCCCATTAAACCCCTCATTGTCCCACCCATAGGTGAACCAGTTTCTAGGGTTGATTCACATGGCACTACCCATAAGTAGCCCACTCCTTAACTCATGGCATGCTAAAGGGTCTCATGGCACTACACTTGGTAGCCCAGTTTCTAACCCAAGATAACCTAGACCTTACTCTAGGTTACCCTTTTTATCCTTTACAAGCCACATAGGTGGATTCAGATCTAAGCTAGATATATATATATATATATTCATAGTGATAATCATAGTCACTTTATAGTTGCATGAAATAAAAGACATCCAACAGTTATTTTCAAGCAACCGATAAAATCATTCGGAAATCATCGTGAAACTAAAGCGATTATTCATAAGTGTAACCACATACCTGATTTGGGTGATTTCACAAGCAAATCCAACCAAGAAAGCAATCCAAGCAAGCAATTCAACAATCACATAATTCTTGAAAAGAATATGTACTCTATTTATTACACACTTTATCAAGAATCTACTTTATTGACTTGGATTCACTTTCTAGAGTTTCTGTATCCATTTTAGGGTTCCGTTTTTCAATTAGGGTTTCCCTTCATCTTTTACCATATTAAACCCTAATTTTATGCCATTACTCATAAACCCTAATTATCTCATCTATTCTTTAATATTAAGGTTATCTTAACAACATATAACCCTATTTTCAGATTTAAAGGCACCATTAACCATTAATTAATTTCATTAAGCTTCTTTTACATTAAAGCAACTATTTTTATCCTTTTTAATCCATGATAAAGTCATTATGCTCGTTTATCATCAATTCATAGTTCATTATGCTCTAATTCCCATACGAACGTTATTTATCATTAATTCTACTTTTTATCCACTAGGAAACTCTAATTTCCACATTTAGGGTATTTAACCTTTGACCCGAAATTAGGGTTTTTAAATCCTTAATCATTCTCATATGGGGTAAAAACCCTAAATCATGCAATTTTACATATAGATCAGGTTCAAATCTAACATTATCATTCTGCAGGTTATTAATACTTCAATTAACCCATTAAGCATACTAGATTCAACCTTTAATCACAAATAGGGTTTTTAACTTAACTTTAATGCACTTTTCATCAACTTATAGTACCTTTGCAATTAGTAACGGAATCAATCTTTAATATCATTTTTATTGGATTCCTCTCGTTCTCCCGATCAAAATTCATATATTACTTGTCCTAATCAGATTTACCAATCATTAGATATGATTTTTGCAAAATGAGAATACCTTTTGCCAATCAGAGAGCGCCATGTTTCTCCTTACATGCAAAGTGGCCCGCTTGACTTATTTGGAAATATTTTGAATTGTCTTTTATGCCCTCCTTTAAGTGGGTCAACGCTCAATACCCTGGAGGGTATTTCCATCCAATGACTGAGGGGTCATCCCCTTCCTTCAGCCAGGTGCGTGACGCTGGCCCTAGCTGCCCTAGGGGCGGCTCTACTCCCCTCCCTGGGCCGTGAACCTCGCCGGAAGCTATTCCATTACCTCCGCCGCTCTTAGGCGCACACATGGTGCCCCTAATTCTTGGCCAAGGTGGCTGATTCCCCACTCGTGGCCCAAGCTTTTGCGGCCATTCAGGCTGACGGCTTCCGTTGCGCACATACTAGGGCACGGCCTTGATGGCTATGATGATCCTTGGCTCCGTGGTACACCAGGCTACCACCAAAACCCACTGTTGGCTCCTCGTTGTTTCCTGGTCTCTCTACTCTCCCATGCTTAGGGTTTGCGCGGACATGAAGAAGAAGAAGACGTAAAAGAGAGGGTTGGCTATGTGGGACTTTCTTTGGCCCTAGCCAGGGGCTTTATCCTTTTATAGAGGAGGAGAGAAACGTCCTAGGATACTTTCCCACGAAGACAACAATGCTTCTTCAACCTAGAATCCTATTCCTTCATGAAGAAGAAATCCTCTCTCTCTTCTTTATTCCTTTTTATATTCTCTATTATTTGTATAAATAGGAATTCGAAAAATCCTTGCCATTATTCTCTTTATTTCTTGCTTTTCAATCCTTAGGCACGAAATCCTATTTTCCTTTAATAGAAATTACTTTCTTTTTAGCAATACCACATAATACATTAATTGTATACTCACATTATCTTCTTATTTTCTATTATGGGTATTTTCTCTTTCCTCTTTTATTCATTGGGATCCTTGGACAAGGAATTCTAATAATTCAAAATTCCTTTTTATTGGATACTCATTATCCTTCTAGATGCATCTAAATGCATTATTCTTCATTATTCCTCATTATCTTGTTTATTTCTTATTAAAATAGTTCTT
Organism: Alisma plantago-aquatica; assembly: GCA_963693085.1. Lineage (NCBI taxonomy): Eukaryota > Viridiplantae > Streptophyta > Magnoliopsida > Alismatales > Alismataceae > Alisma > Alisma plantago-aquatica. The sequence goes on along the minus strand of OY856412.1, from coordinate 837,197,486 downwards.
TTTGAGGATTTTTCTTTATTTCTCTTTAATTTTCCTCAGTGGTTTTCCTTTTTACATTAGGAATCCTTGGGATACGAAATCCCACTAAGGATAACTCAATTTCACCTCTTTTTACTTGTTTTCCACATTTTATCATTATTTTCAATTTCTTTCCTAATAATGAAATACTTAATTAATCTTTTCTTTTCTTATTGCTTTCTTTTTGCAACTTTGGACTCCTTGGTACCCAAGGAACCCAAGAGGCATGAAATCCATCCTTGGATTACATCTCTTTGCCTTCTAGAGGTTTCTACCTCTTTCTTTTCTCAAATATTCAATTATTCATTTACTAATTGAATTTTCTTATTATTCTAGCCCAATAGCCAATAAAGCCCACAACACAAACATCAAGGCTATTGTAAACGAAATCCATTTATTCGAATCAAATTATATCATTATTCGTTCAAATATCTTTAATATGAGAATTACATTTCTCACCACATGAACCCAAAAATTGGGGTTGTAACAAACACGTTGCTAAGAGCAATGTTGTTACACCAGGAGAGAGTGTAAGGGATCAGGCAAGAGAAGAACAAGTGCATGAGAATTCCATCTTGACCCAATCAGGATAGAGAATCTTGCTTTTTATGCTCTTGTTGGGCAGGATAAGACAACATTGATGCATATAGTGGACTGGATAATTGTTGGTATATATGCCCATAGATCCATCCCAAGTGATTGCATGGAGTCAGATATTAATTAATCAATTAATGTAATTATTTGGTTAATTAATAATTCCAGAATATTCTAATTAATCCACTAGCATTTTAATTAACGTAGTGTTTCTGTTTACCGATGGGTTTAGGAAACCCTACTTCCCTTCGTCTCCTATTTAAAGGAGCTTGATGGCTGATATCTATATAAGATATTGAGAGAGGCTTTTCAGTTTACGCTCACGTACGTAAACCCTAGTCGTCACCATCCTCAGGAGAGAAAAGAGAGCATCGCGATGCTAGCACACTGCAGCACGGAGACACTCCTTCCTGGTGGCTTGGGAAGCACGACGTGGAGTTCTAGTCCATCCACATGGACAAAGTAGAGACGTAGACGTTGAGATGCCTGCATTCGGAGGACGTCTACGACCATCCGTACGTGCTACGAGCGGCGTACATCACCGCACAAAGAAACGTTGTCGGATCTTCTTGTGACGCACTTAATGAACACGAGAGAAGTTCCGTCCATGTAGGCCAGCAGCGTTGCACACCGTTGTGTAGCGGGACATCGTCGGACTTGCTCCACGATAAGGTATATCCCGCAAACACTCCTTCTGAATACACTGTTGTCGACGAGATCCTGTGTCAGGTTGTGTGGATTTTTTTGCTTCCGCCACGCATGTTTTCTCCACAAAACCCTACAATGGTATCAGAGCAACGTCAATCTATGGCGTATTTGGATTCGTTTCGATATGATCGCATCGCTATATTTTATTTTCTATGTTGCATACAATGTGAATTAAAATTGCTAATGTGCAAATCTGAACCTAATTCTACATACGCCGTAGGATTCTATTTTTGACGTTTCTGATGGGGTCGACTATGGAAAATATTGATTTTCCTTAGTACATAGAAGTAAAATTCCATAGACCTTTTAGGGGCTCTACCCCTGAGACCCCGTGAGGGGCGGCCTCCCCTCGACCCCCGCCTGCTGACATCCCCCTGCGTGGGAGTCAAAAAAAATAATGGGGAATGTCTCGCATTAAAAGTACTACAATTTTAATATATATATATATATATATATATATATATATATATATATATATATATATATATATATATACGTATATGTAGATATACCTATGATAACATACACGTTGCCATTAAAATTTTGTTTTATTTGGTGAATGCATGCGCGGTTATGGCCTAGTATCCCCTTTGTGAATGTTGTGAATGAATGTGGATGTCAATCTTGTGGATATGTTTGTTTGTGAATGCTATGTATGTATAATGGTTGCATATGGATCTTTTATATAAAGTATTCAATTTGCATGTCGAGCCTCATCTCTTATTTCAAAGTGTAATTAATTCTTTCCTTTTATATTTGTACTCATATGATGTAATAGATATAGGATTAGTTTTAGTCTTTGTAAACTTGATGTATGGAGGCCACTTGATGATCCAACTCCAAGGAGCGTCCATGGAGAAGCACCATGATGGTCTAATTCCAAGAAGCAACCTGAAGATCCAACTCCAAGGAGTGTCCATGGAGAAGCAACAAGAAGATCCAATTCCAAGAAGCAACTTGAAGTTTCAACCTCACGAAGCATCCATGAAGTTGTTCATTGTAATGTTGACCCTTACAGGCTTATAGGTTGATTCACAGGTGTTGCATGAGATGCATAAGACCATAGGTGGATCATAATCCTTTGTTGCTCCAATAGATTACAATAGTATGGCCATAACCGATGTATTTATGTTTGTGATTGCATGTCTATCGTTTGTGGTTGTGAATATAGTAGTATATGATACGTACTATAAGTATGTAGTGTTTGGATATGCATATTTATTAATAAAACCCGTCAATTAATAATATTAAGTTTTATTTGTCTTCCATAAAGCAACACACATGAAAATCTTGATCGACTATGTGTGGGCACGCCTCCGCGTGGTACATTGTCTATCTCGTGGAAGTATAATGGTGGGTGTGTGGGTCTGCCTCCGCAGGGTGTACACTCATCGTGTTGGCTTATGGGTTGGACTTAACTAGGGCACCTTAATAGGATCAAGTACCTAGAGGCACACAGATGCATCATGGCAAGGAGTTGTGCATGATCATCTATCTAAGAGTTTCATATGATGCAATTGGCAAAAGTTGCCTACCTTAGTATTTGGTCTTTGACGTCGGCGTTGGTTGGGCATTGATCCAATTATTTTGGATCTTGGCTCACTAGAAGGTTGTGCGTTGCAATCTTCCGAGTTGATAGTGAGGGCTATCAATTTGAATAAAATAGTGGGAGCATAATTAATTAAAGATCTAATTAATCTCGTTTATCAAATATTTACAAGTCAAAAATGTTTTGGACTAAATGCAAATTTTTCTTTTGTAGCAATCAAATGGCAAACAATACTCACACTTTCTCATTGCAAACGGTCTTTGAGAAGGACAAACTTATCGGAACCAACTTTCAAAATTGGTTTAGGATGTTGAGAACTGTTCTCACACATGAGCGTAAGCTCTATGTCCTTGAAACACCAGAGCCAACGGAACCTGCCGTAAATGCGCCCAAGGCTGAAAAGGATGCTTACAAGAAGCACCTTGATGATTTCATGGATGTCAATTGCCTAATGTTGTACTCAATGAACTATGAGTTGCAAGAGTAGCATGAGAACATGAATGTCATGGAGATTGTAACACATCTCAATAACATGTATCAACATCAAGAAAGACATGAGAGATATGATGTTTCTAAGGCTTTGTTTAGGAGCAAGATGAAAGAGGGAGACTCAGTTGGCACCCATATACTCACTTTGATTGGATAGGTGGAAATTCTATCTAAGATGGGATTTCCCCTAGGTCAAGAGTTGGCCACTGATGTGATTCTACAATCATTGCCTGAATCATATAGTCATTTTGTCATGAACTACAACATGAACAATCTTGACAATCCGTTGTCAGAATTGTTGGGCATGTTGAGGACAGATGAAGCACAGATGAAGAAAGACAAGCCCAAGTCTGTGATGATGATCGGCAAGATAAAGGGAAAGTCAAAAGGCAAAGGCAAGGCTAAGAAAAGTTCTAAAGACGGGCAGAAGCCAAAGTCATCCGTGCTCAAAGCTAAAGGTGGGATCTCCAAATAAGGCAGTTGTCACCATTGTCACCAGGTTGGACATTGGAAAATAAGTTGTCCTCTCTACCTGGAGGAACTGAGGAAGAAGAAGTAGGGGATATAGATCTCCACTTTAGGTATATACGTTATTGAGATAAACTTAAATACTTCTTCATCATGGGTATTGGATACCGGATGTGGATCTCACATATGTTCTAATATGCAGGATCTGATAAGAAGTAAGCCTTTACAAAAGGGCCAAGTCGAGCTGTGGGCTTCTAATGGAGCAAGAGTTGTTGCCACCATAGTTGGAGTTATTAGTTTATCTTTGCCTACAGGCCTTGTAATAGAATTAGAGAATTGCTATTATGTACATGCCATTAATATAAATATTATTTCTATATCTTGTATGGACAAGAGTGGTTTTGAATTTCACATTAAGAATGGAATTATTTCTATTTCTAAAGATGAGATCTTTTATGTCAATGCCCCTATGTATTATGGTATCTATGTAATGACCGGGCCCACTTCCCAAGGCTCTAGTAGAGTTTCAAGAATGACGCATGTCCCCATAGACCACCACTAGCCTCAACTGCATGCTTTTTCCTCACTCACACACAAGTCGGGGTCAACTTCCTGATTTGTCACCATCCTAGTACTACTCCAAGCTGAGCACGCTTAACTATGGAGTTCTTTAGTGATGGGCTCCCGCAAAAAGAGGTGCACTTTGGTGATATGGGTAGTCCAATCATTCCTTTTAAGATCATTATCTGAGGCCTCAAATCCTGGGATGTTACAATCTCCCCCACTTAGACTCTTGACGTCCTCGTCAAGGCTCAACTATATGGCCTCATAATATCACCCCATTTCAATGCAGACCCAGAATGGCCCATGGACACCCAGCTCCCGATCACATAATACCAGCGCAAGGGTGGCTACATCAACCATGGACAACCCTTTCCTACATGCCTGGACCGCACGGCTCAAGACTGGCATGCCACATGCCCATGTGGCCCCCACCTACTGGAGGGGTTATGGCTCTGATACCATTTGTAACGACCGGGCCCACTGCCCAAGGCTCTAGTAGAGTTTCAGAAATTATGCATGTCCCCACAGACCACCACTAGCCTTAACTGCACGCTTTTTCCTCACTCACGCACAAGTCGGGGTCAACTTCCCGACTGGTCACCCATCCTAGTACTACTCCAAGATGAGCACTCTTAACTATGGAGTTCTTTAGTGATGGGCTCCTGGAAAAGGATGTACACTTTGGTGATATGGGTAGTCCAATCATTCCTTTTAAGATCATTATTCGAGGCCTAAAATCCTGGGATGTTACATTTGTAATGCCTGGGCCCACTGCCCACGGCTCTAGTAGAGTTTCAGGAATGACGACTAACCCTACAAACCACCATTAGCCTTAACTGCACATTTTGTCCACACTGACGCACAAGTCAGGATCAACTTCCTGACTGGTCACCCATCCTAGTACTACTCCAAGCCGAGCACACTTAACTATGGAGTTCTTTAGTGATGGGCTCCCGGAAAAGGAGGTGCACCTTGGTGATATGGGTAGTCCAATCATTCCTTTTAAGATCATCTTATCTGAGGCCTCAAAGTCCTGGGACGTTACAATCTCCCCCACTTAGACTCTTGACGTCCTCGTCAAGGATCAACTATAAGGCCTCATAATCATTCACCATTTTGGTGTAGACCCATAATGGCCCATGGATACCCAGCTCACGATCACAGAATACCAGCACAAGGGTGGCTACATCAACTATGGACAACCCTTTCCAACATGCATGGACCGCACGGCTCAAGACTGGCATGCCACATGTCCATGTGGGCCCACCTACTGGAGGGGTTTTGGCTCCGATACCATTTGTAATGCTAGGGCCCACTGCCCATGGCTCTAGTAGAGTTTCAGGAATGACCACTGGCCCCACAAACCACCACTAGCCTTAACTGCGCACTTTGTCCATACTGACGCGCAAGCCAGGATCAACTTCCCGACTGGTCACTGACCGGCCTAAATCGCGCGTCCAAAAATTAAGGTGGATTTGAAGTTAGTCGGACTTTTACATTTATAACCTGAATCCTTCTAGGCCCCTGCAACTTTGTTTACGGGGTCGAACATAGGGACAAGGGTGGTAGTGTTGAGAACCCAGAATCGACACGCTACACTCAGGCAGGTATAAAGATGTGATAAAATTTCCAAAAGGGAACAACAAGATCAGATCCATAAAACAAAGAAATCTATCTCCAACTAGAGCTATAAGAAAGATTTAAGGTTTTAGTCATTTAGCAGTTTTTAGGGGTTATCATGCAACAGAAACAGAAAGATAAAACTAGATCTAAAGCAAGGTGCGAAGGATAAGACCTCGATAAAACAAGTGGCAGCAGGAGCATCCTGTACCCCTCCTCTCAGAGCGGGTACCTCTAACCAAGCATCAACACCCCTCTCGAGGTTGCTGGACTTAAGTTAGAGTGGAATGTTACTGAAGCAACTCCGTTCCAAGCACTCTCGTACTCCAGAATCGGACCAAATACTAGAACCACAACACATCTCTCGAAGTTGTTGCGACGGAAAAACACAATTCGGTAGCTAAGCGAAACGCGATCCAAACATGCAAGCTAGAGTTCAGATATTAAACATAGCAGTCATCCGACAATTACACCAATCATAGAGCAGCAAGTAATTAAGCTTTTCCATTTCCATAAACATTAAAGGTCTTAATTACAGTGCATAAGTAAAGAATTAAATAACAGAAATAAAGATAAATGTCACCTTCTTGATGTAGAAGGACGACAGACTACTACAGCTCTCCAGCTCGACACTAGTCAGGAGCCTAGCCCGATACAGTAGTGTCGGGCGGCACACCATGACGGCTGAAGCGTATCGGGTTCGATATCGTGTCGGGCATGGAGCGATGCATCTACTATCGGGCACTTGTGTCGCTCATCAACGTTGGTCGATATCGGCCTACAGTGTCGCCCGGGATGGTCCTAAGTGAACCATCCCCTCCCTCTCGAGATGAGGAAGAGCTCACCTAGAGTTACCCGGTACAAGCACTGAGGCACGATACTCTTGCTCTCGCAGTTTTCCTCTGAAGATCGCTCAAAGTTCCCAACCGTCCGAACTGTCTTTTCGGCTTTCTGTAGCTGCTATTTATAGGTAGCGATTGGCAGAAGTTGTGGTGCTCGAAGCGCCACGTGTCCTCCTTATTCACGGGTCGGTGGACGGTCGATACTGGTATCGCTCGGCACAAGGGTGTCGGCTGTCAGTCACATGACAGGCAGCGCCTATCGGTGGGTGGCATGTGTCGTGCAACAAGCTTGGGTTGTCGTGGCGAGCTCGGCTCCCTGTCGGGTAAAAGACGTGGCGTCCGTCAGTTTCTTTTTGTGCGGCATCCCCATATCGCACGCCGTTGTGTCGCGCTACCCTGTCGGGCAGTGCTTGTATCGGGCGTCAGGAAGGCCGAAAGCAGGTGGAGCTTGTTTGTGGGCGGGGACGACCTTATTGATGATAAAACGTACCAAAATGAGGAAAAACTCTGCAAAAGATGGAAATATTAGATTAAGAGCGTCGTTTGGCCAATTATTGCAAAAGTACTTATAAAAGAGAGGAAAATAGCAAAAAAAGGCAGTTTCGATAACATAATAAAGGGCAAAAAAACATCACAAGAATTGGTTTTATCAACCCCCCAAACTTAGCATTTTGATTGTCCTCAATCAATGTTTAAACTTTATTTTGTGATGCTTCTTCTTGCTCAGTGCAACTTTCAGTTCAAAAGGTGAAACAAGAATCACGATGCCTTAGAGGTAATGTTGTCTCACTACGAACAAAAGACCATGTGTTTCCTTGTTTTATTATTTCAGTAAAATTCTTCTCTACAGCTTCAGCGAGACTTTGTTATATGATTCCAAAGTTAGCTTACACACCAAACATCTTTATTTGGGGGGGGGAGTTGCGTATAGGGTAGGCTAAGGCTTTTTTGGGGTTTTTCTCGTTTCCCATCAGTCCATCCAGGTAAGGGTCCGTTAGCGGTAGGCTTGGCAATTTAACCCGACCCGCCCCGACCCAACCCAAAAATATGGGTCTGATTGGGTCAGTGGAATATGGGTCTGATTGGGTCAGTGGGCAAGATTGGGCGAGCCCGGTGGGCAGAAGCGGCACTTGGGCACCATACGAGGTCCTTTTTTTTTTCCTTCGGGCGCACCCATTGTCCGTGCACACGTCTAGACTCCAGACCCAGCCCCCTCGATCCAGCGCAGCCATTCCTCTAGAAACCTCGACTACTCCTCAGAGAAAGCGAGAAATTAGAAGCGAGCGACTAGCGACTGGAACCCTAGTCGCTGCCTCTTCGCACCTCACCCCAATCTTCTCCCCATTGTCGGTCCTCTTCTCCCCGTCATCGGTCCTCCTCATCCTGATCTTCCGGCTCTTCGAGATCATGCCTCTGTCCGTGACAGCTACTGGGAAGAAGAGAAGCACCTGCTGAGCAAGGACGTCTCCACCTCGTCGAAACAACTAACATCCTGCAACTGCATCCAACTCAGACCTCGGCGATCCCTGACTTTTGATCATATGATGAAGATTTCTGATCATGGCTGGACCAAGCAGTAAAGGTAGGCCTCTGGTGACAATGTCGAATACGACGTCCCGACAGGTCACCGTGATGGCTAGGTGTCCCTCTGCTCCAACACATTCAAGTTCCTCCCTCATTCCACATCCCACCTCCAGGACCTCGTCCACCTCTTCTCCAGCAAGGGCCTTACAGTCGATGAGCTGGTGACACAATCTGGAGGCTCTCATCTTTTCCGGAATCAGCGCGTCTACTGTCTGGGTAAGCAGAGGATCTACCTCTGGTTTGACCCCACAAGGAACTACCACAGATTGTGTAAGTGGCTTCTTCTCCTATATTTTTCTAATCCGTAAAATCATACATCGTTCCATTTCCATCTCGTTTTATTTTCTCAATTTCAGTCAACCTCGTCAATCTGTTCTAGTAATCATTTCTTCTCCCTGTCCATCCTATTAGATCTGGGCTTGACTGTTTTTTGTACATTATCCTTTTGTTTTGCTCGATTTGGTCTTTGGTCGGGTAACACAGCAGTAGTAGTATACATACACATAGTAGTTACACAGCTTTGTGGTGGATGATCTAAGACATGATTAGATTACATTTCCTTTCCTGGAAGTAGAACAAGACGACCACTGTTGTGTAGGAATCATGTGACGAGTGGGTCTGTGAGGATTAATTATGTAATGCTCGTATCCTACCAAAATACACCTAATACTTGAGGATTACGTGGAGGGTTCTTGAGATACCTTTTCTATTGTTTTCTAATAACCACTGAGATTATTAGGATGCTTTTACCTACGCAATGTGCCTAGTGCAACACTAATAGTATATTATGTAAAAACGATCTGTTCGTTTCATGTGTTTACTACTTTGCATCCTTGGATACTAATCTGTTTGTTTGCTATTTTGTAATTTGTTTGTTTTCTATTTTGTGTCCTTGGATAATAATATGTTTGTTTCGTCAGAATTCATCCTAGTTTCATCCTTCTTGACTTTTCCTTCTTTCATCTTATTTAGGAAATCACTACTCTTAAGTCAATGTCTAGTGAACCTATAACTCCTGTTGATGAGGAACAGACTCCTATAGGTAGTAACCCTATTGACGAAGAAAGTAATATACAAGAAGGTGATGGGGAATCTGCTTTGAGGCATGGGAAGTCATGGAGTAATGTTTGGAATGAATTTACAAAGAAAGTTGTAGGTGGTGTTATGAAAGCAGAATGCAAACATTGTGGAAAACTTCTATCACGTGGTAGTAAAAGTGGGACCACTCACCTACATAATCACTATAATAGGTCATGTTCTGCTCGGAAGGGAATAGTTGATGATGAGATCTCAAGTCATGGTAAACATGCATTCAATCAGGAGGTTTCAAGGAGAGATCTCATGCAAATGATTGTGAGGCATGAGTATCCTCTCTCCATGGTGGACCACACTAGTTTTAGGAGATACACTTCTAATCTTCAACCACTTTTCAAGATTCCTACTAGGAATACAATCAAAAGTGACATCAATCTAGCTTATTCCTATGAAAAACACAATATTATGCAAGCTGTTGATGCAAATAAGTCTAGGGTGGCTATTACTACTGATATGTGGACAGCCAATCATCAAAAGAGGGGGTTTATGGTGATCACAGCCCATTACATTGACAAAGCATGGGAATTACATAGTTTCATATTACGATTTGCTTATGTGTCGTGCCCACATACCAAGGAAGCATTAGGTAAAGTTCTATATGATAGCTTGATGGATTGGAATATAGATCAAAATATATCCACTATTACTTTGGACAACTGTTTCACGAATGATGCCATGATTAAGGAATTAAGGGAGACCTTGCTTTGTAATTCAATGCTATTGTCTGGTACTTCATTGCATATGCGTTGTTGTGCTCATATCTTAAACTTGATTGTCAAAGATGGACTTAAGGTTATTGAAAGTGGATTGAAAAAAAATTGTGATAGTGTTGCTTATTGGGTAGGCACTCAAAAGAGGTTGGAGAAGTTCCAAGACACTGCAAAATAGTTGAAGGTTTCTATTGAGAGGAAGTTGACCCTTGATTGCCCTACTAGGTGGAACTCTAGTTTCCACATGCTTAAAACTGCATTATCATACAAGAGTGTATTTTGTAGGCTGGGTCAGAGGGGGGCACAATATGATTCATTACCCACTAATGATCAGTGGTATTTTGCTTCCATTATTTGTGACAAGTTGCAAATTTTCAATTCAGTTACTGAGGACTTATCTGGGTCCAACTATCCCACATCAAATCTCTGTTTTGCAAATATATGTGCCATTAAAATTTGTTTGACTAGATGGAAAGCTTCAAACATTGATATCATAAAAAACATGGCAGAGGAAATGTTGGATAAATTTGACAAGTACTGGAATGAAATTCATATTCTGATGGCAGTTTCTACTGTTTTGGATCCTAGGTTTAAAATGGAAATGATAAGATGGTATTATGGGTTGATTTATGGGGCAAAAGCTTCAGAATATGTTGATAAGGTCACTGAGGCATGCATTGGGTTGTTGGTGGAATATCAAGATAGAAAAAAACCTGATGATAATGCCTCTTCTAATCAAATTGATTCATCTCAGTCCCCAGATCTGACAGTTCTATTAAAGCCCATTCATGAATTTAAATCCCATTATAGAAAAGAGAAAAGATTAAGGAAATCTATTACAACAGAGTGGGATGTATATCTAGGAGAAGATATCTTGATCAAGGATGATGATTTTGATATTCTGTAGTGGTGGAAGACTCATGAGTTGAATTATCCAACATTGAGTGAAATTGCCAAAGATGTTTTGGCTATCCCTGCTTCTACAGTTGCATCAGAATCTGCCTTTAGCACTGGAGGTAGACTCATTAACCCCCACTGTAGTCGCCTCCAACCAGAGACTATAGAGCCACTAATGTGTCTCCAAAGTTGGTATTCCATTTCGGGGGGTAAGAAAAAAGGTAGTCATAACTTTTGTTTTTTGAAATTTTGCACATGCTGATTGTTTTCATGTTATAGATGATTCTTTTTCCAAAAATATTGGCTCATATCTTGAAGACATTGATGAGGAAATTGATGAAAGTCCTGATACAACTAACGTGGCCTCGGTAGATTCTTTAGGTGAGGATCAATTTTTTAATGACTTGTTGGAAAGTTCAAATGATATAATTTTGTTTTAGTTCATTATAGCCTTCATGTTGTTTTGTGTCAATTAGATTCTTGAACATCCACGCTAGGGAGAAGCCCCTTAACATTGAAGGATGAACATTTTACTTGGAGTTAAGTAAGTTGTGCTAATGTCTCTGTTTTATTGTTATCTATCCATTTGCAAGCTCTGATTTTTAGTCTTACTGATTGAATACCTCCTCATTTAAATTCTGGTTGCCAAATGTTTGCTTTATATTCAAAATTGTTTAGGGATTAGCCTTTGACATATATGTTTGACATGTTTTTATTTTATATTTGAAACCAGGTATATGGAAGCTTGACTGCTAATTGGGAGTTGCTTTAGCTGGAGTAGCCTAAAGGAGGAGATCAACTACAAGACAACTTCATTTTCAACTTCAAGTGGCGTTGTTATCAAATGGAATGAGAGCATTTTTATCAGTTGATTTGGGTCTTTCTATCAACTTCGACTTCAAGTGGCGTTTCTCTCAACTGGCTTAGCAACAATTTTATTAACCGATTTAGTGTCACTATGATTCCAGTGCAATGGCTTTGTACTCGTAAACTAAGACTTGCTCAATGTAAGAATGTGTTGTGTGAACACCAGTCGTTCCTGTTTGGATTAACAAATCATTCACTGTGTGAATACTATTGTTGTATGTTTCCAAGTCTTGTGAATGAATAGTCTTTTTCCATTAAATACAGTGCTTTGTAACTGTACATGCATGAAATTCTTTGTAACTGTATGTGAATGAATAGTCTTTTTCCATTTAATTGATGTGTGTGGTTTGTTCTTTGTAACTGTACGTGCATCAAATTTTGTGTAACTGTACGTGCATGAAATATAGAGAATGGTGTTACACGCTGATGAAATTTTGCATGGTCTTAGTATAATCATGTGAGCAGTCCTCCATATTTGCGTTCGTGTGATGTTGCCACAGACAAATCCCAACAGCTGGAGCATTACATGTTCAACAAATTTAAGTGATAAGACAACAACCAACTGGAAAAAACAATAACTTGTCGTCATATCGTCATGTCTCTCAAGACTTGGCATCAAAATGTATTGAATAACAACAATTAGTTCAGATGGGTCGGGTCGGGTATGCTTGGGTCGGGTTGGATGATTTTTGGGTTGGGTGTGTTTGACTGGAAAAAAAAACCGAGGAATTTGGGTTGGGTTTGGGTTTGGGTTCACCAAATTTGGGTTGGGTCGGATTTGGGTCGGGTTCGTAAAAATCCGACCCATTGTCATTCCTAGTTAGCGGGCAAGTGGTCCCTGCAGTCCAAGCCAGTTGGCTTTAGAGCAGTGATTTCACATCCTACGTACCACTGCCCCGGATCTACCATGCCTAAAGATGGGTACTTTTGGAAAACAAGTGTGTATATATATATTTTTCCTTTTCTTTTATTGGGCACAACTCTCATGCTTTTATTCACACTCATAAGGCTCTTTCTCTTTTTGGGATTTTCGTTGGGTGAGGGAAAACAAAGAGATTTCTGCTATTTGGGTAGCTTTTTCCTTCTACATACTCGTCTCTTAGCTGTTTGCGAGATTATTATATTTTTTTGAAATTTTTGGCATGGCAAAACATAATCTTTTGTTGTTTGAGGCAGCATTATCAAAAAGATATAACAGAACTTGCATTTCGTTAAGCACATAGAAAACAAACTTTGCAAGAAGTCGCAACAGGTTTTTACTATTATAACAACTTTATACATATGCATGGGAATAAAAGCAAAAAAAATTATTATTTTTTCTATGAGCATGACATTTTATACGAGCATAGGTATATACACATGATATAGGAGAAGAACAAAATGACACAAGAAAGATTTTTTTATACCTCCTTCACTGGTACATGGGTACCCCCCCCCTAACTTACTCCACACTCTATCCCAGAGTAGTGAAGAAGACAGGGTGAGGTCATGCTAGTCCAGTGAAGGTTAGATGGTGGTTGCGCTTGTGCCATGGAGAAGCTGCAATATGCTTATTTGCTACCACCATTTTATTTCCCCAGTTGGAAGCAACTAGAACAAGTGCAAAGCTCTCAAGAAGGAAGCTCGAAGCTTGTGCATAGCAGATAGAGAGCTCTTGAAAACACTTGTGGATACTTCCCCCTTTTTAAGAAGATGGAACCGGAATGCCCAGATTCAATCCGGAGGCCACCGGGAAAAGACTTGTGCTGTCTCTGGAGATGGTCCTAAACCACCGCAGAAGACAGACTATGATAAGAAAGTGATCCTCCTCAAGGGCTACCAAATCAAGAAAAATCCATCCTCTCTCTTTCTTTGGTTGTTGATGGCTAGCAGCCTCGGAATTCTGACGTTTCTGTCCGACAATTGTTGCTTCAGCTGCGGCCGCAATTCTGACTCTTATGTCTTGGTCGTCAGCTTGGCCGGTTTGCTTCGTATGAGCCATACTTGTTATCAAGTCCATTGACCACTTAAATGTTAGGTCGGGAAAAAGTGAAATCATGATTAAACTTGTCGTGATGTAAAGCCCAGTGTATCGTTCATCAAAAGACAAACCTGAGGCGATACGATATCGGGCGATATGGGGGATCAGCGTGGCACAACACGTTTCCCGATACAGGTATGTCGGGCGATAAGGTCGCATTAAAACAACTGCCTGATAGGACGTCACGGCGGAAAAATGTGTCGCCCGATATGGCGTATCGGGCAAATGCGATCGGCCATCGTGTTGTGCTTCATATATGTCGGGCGATACAAGATAAATCGACTAAGCTCATCAACCCGATAAGCAATGCGTTGTATGAAACCCGTGTCAGGCAACAGGCTGTCGGGCTATACCTTTGCTCTTTGGAGCCATCGCCCGATACAAGGGTGAAGGCAAGATGGCCGACACGCGAGAAAAAGCGGATTAGTGAATGATACAGGTGGCTAAAAAGAGTAAGTGTGATAGCCTGACACGGTAAATCCACCTTATTATATATAGCAAACTCAGCTGGGGTAAATCAGGCAGTTCTGGGGCGCACGTTGGCCGTTGGGACATTCCATTTCTGAGACGACGGTTGCACGCCACCTGGGAATACCATCTGTCACGACCCTCGCACTGCCCGAGAAACTGTAGCCTGATACGAGCGGTTCCGTGCGTCAGCTGATTTGCTACCGGATATGACTAATACAAGAGGCCAGAAACTTAAAGCAAGGCGGAGGAAAAGCGATCGATGGGCAAAACATCATCGGCAAAGGGTTGAGTCCCTGACCTCAGACATTATTACTCCTCGATGCTTTGTAAAATACAGCGGTGGCCCCTAAAATAGAAGAGTCGGTACGCTCGACGCGTGCACTGACTCGGGACTTATTACAGTCCATAATGTTTGTTTTTACAAGTAATAATAAAAATGCATCCTACTCTAGGAAAGAAAGAAAAACTCGGGCTGCCTCCCGAGGAGCGCTGAAGTTTGTGTCGCCAGCTCGACCAGTGTAGGATCATCACGTTCAGCCTTCTACAGTACCCATATCCTGCAGGTTGATCTCTGCTCTCCTGACAAAAGTTGCATCCTCATAGAACCTCTTTACTCTGTGCCCATTTACTTGAAAGACTTTGGTCGGATCGTCCTTGTCGTAGAGTTCCATCATTCCTGATGGATATATCTTTGACACAGTGAACGGTCCTGACCACCTCGTTTGTAGCTTCCCAGGAAAAAGACGAATGGAGGACTTCAATAATAAGACCTTATCCCATTCACTCACGTCTTTTCACCTGAGGTGGGCATCATGCCACACTTTGGTCCTCTGTTTGTAGATTTTTGCATTTTCATAGGCGTTCATCCTCAGCTCTTCGAGCTCTTGAAGCTACAAAAATCTCTTTTCTCCTGCTTTTTCGAGGTCCATGTTTAGGAACTTGATTGCCCAAAGGGCCTTGTGTTCCAATTCCAAAGGCAGATGGTAGGATTTTCCATAGATAAGCTTGTAGGGGGTGGTTCCAATGGGCATTTTGTAAGCAGTCTGGTAGGCCCAAAGCGCGTCGTCAAGCTTCATAGACCAGTCTTTCCTCGTTCGGATGACAGTTTTCTCCAAGATTTGCTTGATTTGTCTGTTGGAAACCTCTACCTGCCCTGACGTCTGTGGGTGGTACGGTGTAGCAATCTTGTTCTTTACTCCATACTTGCGCAGGAGTGCTTCAAACTGCCTCTCTCCAAAGTGCGACCCTCCGTCGCTTATAACAGTGTGCGGTACACCGAAACGAGGAAAGATTGTCTTCTCGGATAGCTTGATTACCGACTTGGCGTCGCATGTTTGGGTGGCTACGCCTTCTACCCACTTTGATACATAGTCTACTGCCACTAGTATGTATTAGTACCCCCGGGATGGAGGAAACAGTCCCATGTAGTCAATCCCCCACACGTCGAATATTTCTACTTCGATCCAGCTCGCCATCGGCATTTCATTCTTTCGCCCTATGTTCCCTGTAAACTGGCACTCCTTGCAAACTTTTACAAATTGTGCAGCATCTTTAAATAAGGAGGGCCAGTAGAATCCTTACTGTAGCACTTTTGCAGCTGTTCTTTCGCTACCCAGGTGTCCACCATAGGGAGAGGCGTGGCATTCTTTCAGGATGTCCGCGGTTTCTTCCTCTGGGATGCATCTCCTGTATAAGTTTTCAGCGCATCTTCTGAACAGGAGAGGATCATCCCAGTAGTAGTTTTTAGCATCCACGAATAGCTTCTTTTTCTAATTGTACATGATGTCAGGAGGCAGTTCTCCGTAAGCAAGATAATTGTAGATATCTGCAAACCAGGGTAAGCTTTCTTCTTGAGCTCCAGCCAACATAAGAGCCTCATCGGCATAGTCGTCGTTGATCGATGGCCCTCCCTGTCTCTCAGCTACGATCCTCGATAGGTGGTCGGCGACCACATTTTCTACTCCTTTCTTGTCGATAATTTTGTGGTCGAACTCTTGAAGCAATAAGGCCCACCTCAACAGTCTGGGCTTTGCGTCTTTCTTTTACATTAAGTATTTTATTGCCCCATGATCTGTATATACATTGACCTTTGCTCCGAGGAGGTACGACCTAAACTTATCGAACGCAAAGACGATCGCGAGCATCTCCTTTTCAGTGGTTGTGTAATTTACATGAGCCTCGTCCAACGTGCGACTAGCGTAGCAAATCACATGGTGCTTTTTATCTTTCTTTTGCCCCAGGACTGCTCCAACAGTGTAGTCGCTAGCGTCGCACATCAGCTCAAACGATAAATCCCATTCTGGCACTTGGAGGATAGGTGGTGATATTAAAGCATTTTTCAGGGCCTAAAAAGCATTGAGACAATCGTCAGAGAAAACAAATTCAGCATCCTTTACCAGAAGATTGGACAGCGGTTTGAAAATCTTCGAAAAGTCCTTGATGAATCTTCGGTAGTATCCGGCGTGCCCGAGGAAGCTTCTCACTCTCGTCACGGATTTCGTTGGAGGAAGCTTAGATATTGCTTCAACTTTGCTTGCGTCCACCTCAATCCCACGCCTTGAGATCTTATGCCCTAGAACGATGCCCTCCCGCACCATGAAATGACACTTTTCCCAGTTTAGGACCAGAATGTTATCCTCGCACATCTTTGAAAGGTGGCAGGGGCGTTGCAGAGTCCGAAGGGCATCCTTCTGAAAGCATAAGTGTTGTAGAGGCAGGTGAATGTTGTTTTCTCCTGATCATTGGGCAAGATGGGTACCTGGTAAAATCTTGAAAAGCCATCAAGGAAACAAAAGAAACTGTGATGCGCTAATCTTTCAAGAACTTAGTCAATAAAAGGTAGCGGAAAATGATATTTTTTGGTAGCCTGATTTAGCTATCGGTAATCGATGCACATCCTCCATCCGGTGATGGTCCTAACCGCCACCTCGTCGCCCTTCTCACCCTTAATCACTGTCATCCCACCCTTTTTGGGTACTACGTGGATCAGACTCATTCAATTGCTATCGTTGATTGGGTAAATGATCCCCGCATCCCTAAGCTTTATTACCTCTTTCTTGACGACCTCCTTGAGCATCTGGTTCAGCTTCCTCTAGGGTTGAGCCAGAGGCTTGGCAGATTCATCTAGGTTGATGTGATGCATGCACAAGGCGGGGCTAAGGCCTTTGATATCATCTACTGAATATCCTATAGCCCCCATGTGGAGCCTCAACTCCTCAAGAAGTCGGTCTAGCTGATTTCTCAAAAGATTGGCATTTACGATGACAGGGTTTCTCTGTTCTTCATCCAAGAATTCATACTTCAGGCCTTCAGGCAACGCTTTTAACTCAGGCTTTGGTCTGGGTGCCTTCTCATGAGGCTCCCCCTCGAGAGAGGCATACTTCGCAGACTCCACCACCTCATCCTCTTCGTGCAAGTCTTCTTCAGAAAGGTCAAAAAGGTTGAGATACCTCACGACTTCAGGATCTTTGAGGTCGGGATCCTGACAGCTTATAGCCCTCGCAAGGGGGTCTACTATCCGGATATCCTCCTCTATTTCCTCGCAGAACTTATTGTAGCTATCCGCGAAACATGTTGATTCTGTCAGGGAAGGACCTTTCATGACCTCCTTCAACTTGAAGTCCAGATGGTCATTTCCGACCCTCAAGGTGATCATCCCCTCAGAGACAACAATCAACGCCCTTCCTATCGCCAGGAAAGGACGTCCAAAGATGATCGGGCAGCGGGGGTCTTCTGTTGTGTCGATGACGACTATGTCACAGGGAATGAAGAAATTACCGACCCTGATCGGCACATCTTCGACAATTCCAACTGGTCTCTTAAAGGTATGGTTCGCCAGTTCAATCCTCATGTTGGTTTGAACCATGTCAGTTAAACCCACCCTTTGTGTGAAACTTAGGGGCATGAGGCTGATGCTTGCCCCTAAATCTACGAGACCTTTTCACTCGACATTGTCCCCGATGGCGAACGGGATCGTAAAGGCTCCGGGATCTCTTCTCTTATTTGGCAAGTCAGGCTTCACGAAGGCTGAGGAAGCAGAAGCTAGGTGCACTGTTTCAACCCTTCCTCCCCTTCTTTTCTTTGTGATAAGGTCCTTGAGGAACTTGGTGTATGTCGGCATCTCCTCCAAGGCGTCAAGGAAGGGCACTTCAAGATGCAGCTTCCTGATCGATTCCTTGAACCTCTCATGACGCTTTTTCATATTTGCCCTTATGAGCTTATATGGGAACGGAATCCTAGGAGCGTAAACATTCCTTCCACCAGGTAGCTCTTCAGGGGACCCTTACACAGGCTCTCGAGCATCTGCTTGTCTTCCTTCCTCCTCTGCCGGAGTTTCACCCTCAGGCCTTGGCTCGGGCTCAGGCTTGGCTTCATCAGGGCGCTCCAACGCCCTTCTAGATCTCAGTACTGCCATTCTGGCAGTTTCAGGGCAGGGGAGTGCTTTTCCTGCAGGATCCTTCATCCGAGCAGCCATCTGGGTCAGCCGCTGATCGACCTCACACTGGCTCTTATGTAAGCTTGCCATCTGGCATTACATGGAATTCATAGCTCCAGGGCAGGGAAGCGCACCCTGCGCCAGCTGGCTGATGATGGTGTCATGTCTTTTTATGTAGGCGAAAAGTTGACCAACCAAGTTAGGTTGGCTCGACCGCTCGCCTTGGCCCTGACATTCACCCTCAGAAAGAGACTGCTCACAACGAGACATGGTATCAAAGCTCGGTGGAACAGGTCACAGTTCTTCAGAGTTCCTGAAAATGGCACGAAAAATCAAGTTTAGAAAATTGAATTATTAATTTTAGGTAAAGAATAGTAATAAGGTAAAAGAAAAAGAAAAAGAGTGTTGTCAAACTCATTTCTAAGGTTGGGGCACGGGAGTGTAGTTAGTAGATTCGGATTCGTCTACAGTACCGTTTTGCCTTGTCCCCGGCAACGGCGCCAAAAAGTTGACCGGCCTAAATCACGTGTCCAAAAATGGAGGCGGATTTGAAGTTAGTCGGACTTTTACATTTATAACTTGAATCCTTCTAGGCCCCCACAACTTTGTTTACGGGGTCGAAGTAGATATACGGGATCGAACACAGGGACAAGGGTGGTAGTGTTGAGAACCCAGAATCGACATGCTACACTCAGGCAGGTATAAAGATGTGATAAAATTCCCAAAAGGGAACAACAAGATCAGATCCATAAAACAAAGAAATCTATCTCCAACTGGAGCTACAAGAAAGGTTTAAGGTTTTAGTCATTTAGTAGTTTTTAGGGATTATCATGCAATAGAAACAGAAAGATAAAACTAGAGCTAAAGCAAGGTGTGAAGGATAAGACCTCGGTAAAACAAGTGGCAGCAGGAGCATCCTGTACCCCTCCTCTTAGAGCGGGTACCTCTAACCAAGCATCAACACCCCTCTCGAGGTTGCTGGACTTAAGTTAGAGTGGAATGTTACTGAAGCAACTCTATTCCAGGCACTCTTGTACTCCAGAATCATACCAAACACTAAAGCCACAACACATCTCTTGAAGTTATTGCGACGGGAAAACATGATTCGGTAGCTAAGCGAAACGAGATCCAAACATGCAAGATAGAGTTCAGATATTAAACATAGCAGTCATCCGACAATTACACCAAGCATAGAGCAGCAAGTAATTAAGCTTTTCCATTTCTATAAACATTAAAGGTCTTAATTACAGTGCATAAGTAAAGAATTATATAACAGAAATAAAGATAAATGTCGCCTTCTTGATGTAGAAGGACGACAAACTACTGTAGCTCTCCAGCCCGACACCGGTCAGGAGCCTAGCCCGATATAGCAGTGTCAGGCGGCACACCCTCTTGGGCGGCACACTGTGACGGCCGAAGCGTATCGGGTTCGATATCGTGTCGGGCATGGAGTGATGCATCTACTGTCGGGCACTTGTGTCGCTCATCAATGTTGGCCGATATCGGCCTGCAGTGTCGCCCGGGACGGTCCTAAGTGAACCATCCCCTCCCTCTCGGGATGAGGAAGAGCTCACCTAGAGTTGCCCGGTACGAGCACTGAGGCACGATACTCTTGCTCTTGCAGTTTTCCTCTGAAGATCGCTCAAAGTTCCCAATCATCTGAAGTGTCTTTTCGGCTTCCTATAGCTGCTATTTATAGGCAGTGGTTGGGGGAAGTTATGGTGCTCGAAGCACCACGTGTCCTCCTTATTCACGGTTCGGTGGACGGACGATACTGGTATCGCTCGACACAGGGGTGTCGGCTGTCGGTCACGTGACGGGCGGCGCCTACCGGTGGGTGGCATGTGTCGTGCGACAAGCTTGGGTTGTCGTGGCGAGCTCTGCTCCCTGTCGGGTAAAAGACGTGTCGTCCGTCAGTTTCTTTTTGCACGGCATCCCCGTATCATGTGTCGTTGTGTCGCGCTACCCTGTCAGACAGTGCTTGTATCGGCGTCAGGAAGGCCGAAAGCATGTGGAGCTTATTTGTGGGCCGGGACGGCCTTATTGATGATAAAACGTACCAAAATGAGGAAAAACTCTGCAAAAGATGGAAATATTGGATTAAGAGCGTGGTTTGGCCAATTATTGCAAAAGTACTTATAAAAGAGAGGAAAATAGCAGAAAAGGGAAGTTTTGATAACAGAATAAAGGGCAAAAAACATCACAAAAATTGGTGTTATCAGTAACCCATCCTAGTATTACTCCAAGTTGAGCACGCTTAATTATGGAGTTCTTTAGTGATGGGCTCATGGAAAAGGAAGTGCTCCTTGGTGATATGGGTAGTCCAATCATTCCTTTTAAGATCATCTTATTTGATGCCTCAAAGTCCTGGTACGTTACAATCTACTTGTTAGAACTTGAGACTAGCATATACAATGTAAATACTAAAAGGTTAAAACTTGACAACTCAAACAAAACATTCTTATGGCATTGTCGTCTTGGGCACATAAACGAGAAGCACATATCTAGACTCCATAAGGATGGTTATCTAGACTCTTTTGATTTTGAATCATTAGAGACATGTGAGGCATGTTTATTAGGGAAGATGACCAAGACTCCTTTTATTGGACACAGTGAGAGAGTTAGTGATCTGCTAGGGCTCATACATACTGATATATGTGGACCTTTTAGATCAAATGTTAGAGGAGGCTATCAATACTTCATTACCTTCACTAATGACCTTAGTAAGTATGGCTACGTATATCTTATGAAACACAAGTCTGAAACTCTTGAAATGTTCAAGACTTTCATGAATGAAGTAGAGAAGCAACTTGGTAAGAGTATTAAAGCACTTCGTTCAGATCGAGGTGGTGAATACTTAAGCCAAGAGTTTGAGGACCTTCTGAGAGACAATGGTTATTGTATCACAATGGAATCCACCTGGTACACCACAACATAATGGTATGTCAGAAAGAAGGAATTGTACATTATTAGACATGGTACGATCAATGATGAGTTCAGCCAAACTTCCAATATCATTATGGGGATATGCTCTTGAAACTACAACATTTACACTTAATCTTGTACCTTCCAAATCGGTTCAAAAGACACCATATGAGATATGGAATGGGAATCATCCCAATTTGTCTGTGTCAAAGATTTGGGGATGTGGAGCTTATGTTAAGAAACAATTTCCTGAAAAGCTTGGACCCAAATCAGAAAAATGCTATTTTGTTGGATACCCCAAGGAAACTCGGGGATACTACTTCTACACACCAACTGACAACAAAGTGTTTGTTGCTAGGACTGTTGTATTTCTTGAAAAGGAATTTATTTCCAAAGGAATTAGTGGGAGGAATGTAGAGCTCAAAGAAGTTCGAGACCAATAAGAAAGTAGAGAACCTGAGGAGGTACATAAGGAACATGATGACTCATAAATTGTTGTGGAATTT
The DNA here is from genome assembly GCA_963693085.1 of Alisma plantago-aquatica. Taxonomy (NCBI): domain Eukaryota; kingdom Viridiplantae; phylum Streptophyta; class Magnoliopsida; order Alismatales; family Alismataceae; genus Alisma; species Alisma plantago-aquatica. The sequence continues at coordinate 837,175,124 of OY856412.1, read as the reverse complement.
TAAGTTCCAAATGTAACACATGAACTTTGTAGGTCTAGTAGGACACGACTTGAGCCTGAGAGATTTGGATTTCTCGTGACTCAATACAGTAACAAATTGGGCATAGCAGATGAGCCAACTTCCTATCTAGAAGCTACTAAGGGACCAGAATCTGAGAAATGGATCGAAGTCATGAGATATGATATGGAATCCATGTACACCAACAAGGTATGGACCTTGGTGGATCCACCTGAAGGGGTAAAACCCATAGGGTGCAAGTGGGTCTTCAAGAAGAAGACTGACATTGATGGGAATGTTCAAACCTATAAAGGTAGATTGGTTGCGAAAGGATTTCGTCAAATTCAAGGTGTTGATTGTGACGAGGCCTTCTCACCAGTTGCCATGGTTAAATCCATCAGGATCATGCTTGCCATTACAACTTATCATGACTATGAGATTTTGCATATGGATGTTAAAATCGAATTCCTTAATGGGAATTTACTCGAGGATGTGTACATGACACAACCTGAGGGTTTTATCGATCCAAAGGAAGCCTATAAAGTCTATAAGCTACAAAGGTCAATCTATGGATTGAAGCAAGCATCTTAGAGCTAGAATCTACGTTTTGATGAAGTAGTCAAAAACTTTGGCTTTATTCAAAATGAAGATGAACCTTGTGTTTACAAAAGGGTTAGTGGGAGTACAATCGTATTTCTCATATTGTATGCGGATGACATACTATTGATGGGAAATGACATCCCTAGTCTTCAAACAATAAATGGTTGGATAGGGAAGACTTTCTCTATGAAGGATTTAGGTGAAGCATCCTATATACTAGGGATCAAGATCTATAGAGATAGATCTAGAAGGCTTCTAGGCCTAAGCCAGAGCACATACATTGACAAGGTGCTAAAGAGGTTTAGCATGGAGGGTTCTAAGAGAGGTAACTTGCCCATGTCCCATGGGGTTACAATCTCTAAAGCCCAATGTCCTAGTTCATGTGATGAATGTCCATGCATGAGTAAGATTCCATATGCATCCGCAATTGGATCTATCATGTACGCAATGTTATGTACTCGTCTTGATGTGTCGTATGCTTTGAGCATGACAAGCCAGTATCAGACAGATCTAGGTGAATGTCACTGGACATCTGTAAAGAACATCCTAAAGTACTTGAGAAGGACTAAGGATCAATTCTTGGTATACGGTGGTGAGGAAGAGCTCGTGGTAAAGGGTTACACCGATGCTAGCTTCCAAACTAACAAAGATGACTACAAATTGCAATTTGGATTTGTATTTTGCCTGAACAACAGAGTTGTGAGCTGGAAGAGTTCCAAGCAAAAGACGGTTGTAGATTCTACAATAGAGGCCAAATATATTGCCGCATCTAATGCTGTAAAGGAAGCTGTGTGGATCAAGAAGTTCATTTCTGAACTTGGAATGGTTCCAAGCGATGGTGATGCAATTGAGTTGTTTTGTGACAACAACGGAGCAATTGCACAGGCTAAAGAACCAAGATCACACCAACATTCCAAACATATTCTAAGGCAGTTCCATCTCATACAAGAGATCGTACAATGAGGAGATGTGAAGATTTGCAGAGTACCTACAGAAAGCAATGTGGCTGACCCGCTCACAAAAGCACTTTCACAGCAGAAACATGACAGACATGTTCAATCACTTGGATTGAGATTCATGAGTGATTGGGTATAATTGCAAGTGGGAATCTATTGGTATGTATGCCTATAGAGACTATCATTTGATGATTTTAATGGGATACTATGTAAACGATTTGTAATACTACATTGATCATATCAACAAAGGCAAGTTTCCAATCTATATGTTTGTGTTTTATATTGTGAGATGACCATAAAACTTATAGATGTCTATAGAATAATATACTCGATGACTTATGTCTTCGGGTTGATGACCTGAACAGTGAGATCATATGTATGTTAAGAGTATGTATTCTTGTTTTATCCCTAATCGGATGTTATTGTGAAAATATCCATAGACATCAGTAACACATAAGATTAGAATGTATGTTGGTTGATGGAAGAATCTCATTATCCATGATATGGAGATATCAAACCAAATACATAGATACTTGTTAGAGAACAGTGTATTGGATAGACCTACCTTGAGAGTGACACATGGATACCATGATTGGTAGTTAGAGTCACATCTCATAATGATGGTGGTGATTGTGGTTCTTAGACCTGAAGTCACTAAACTTATCACATGTCGTTCGGTGTACTTTGACATCATCCACCGTGGTCCTGAATAAGGATTGCCATAAAGATGGTGCTTGGGTGCACTGTGACACGTGGGGATGAGTGTGAGTGATGTAGATGGAATTTGTCCTTCCTACGGGAGTTTGATATTCTGGCCACTTGATAAGTGAGACTGAGAAATGCATGGCCATGCTGATGTGAGTCAATATGTGATATTGAGCTTACATATATCTCAGACAGTATACTCTAGTACAAGGAACATGGATTGAACGTTGAAAAGGATAACAATTCCATGACTTGAGTTCAATCCGGATATCAGTGACAAAGGAACTATACAATCACTGTAACACCAGCCATGAATGATAGGTTAAGTTGTTCTCAAACTTCTCTAATTACTTGGGTGGCAATGAAGTCTTGCTAGATACCAATCATTGCTTGTAAAATCATAATATGATTATGAATATCACTGCCAACATAATTTGGAGCCTACCGGGTCACACACATTGGATGTGTTGGAATAGGAGTATAATTATGGATTTGATTGGAATTGCTCTGAATCACATTGATTACTAAAATGTTTATATAATTTATTAGAATAATATTGGAGTGTTTGGATCTAAGTGTAAGTGGGAGTCTGTTGGTATATATGCCCATAGAGCCATCCCAAGTGATTGTATGGAGTCATATATTAATTAATCAATTAATGTGATTATTTGGTTCATTAATGAATTCCAGAATATTCTAATTAATCCACGAGTGTTTTAATTAACGTGGTGTTTCTGTTTACCGATGGGTTTAGGAAACCCTACTTCCCTTCGTCTCCTATTTAAAGGAGCTTGACGGCCGATATCTATATAAGATATTGAGAGAGGATTTTCAGTTTACGCTCACGTACATAAACCCTAGTTGTCACCGTCCTCAGGAGAGAAAGGAGAGCATCACGACGCTAGCACGCTGCCATAGAAAGATGACTCCTTCCCGCCATCTTGGGAAACGTGACGTGGAGTTCAAGTCCATCTGCGTGGACGAAATAGAGATGCATACGCTGAGACGCCTGCGTTTGGAGGACGTCTATGACCATCCATACGCGCTACGAGCGGCGTACATCACCGCACAAAGAAATTATGTCGGATCTTCCTATGACACACTTAACGAACGAGAGAGAATTCCATCCATGTAGGCCAGTAGCATTGCACACCGTCGTACAATAGGCCATCTCCAGACTTGCTCCGCGATAAGGTATATCCCGCAAACACTCCTTCCGAATACGCTATTGTCGATGAGATCCTGTGTCGGTTGCGTGGATTTTGTTGCTTCCGCCATGCATGTTTTCTCCACAAAACCCTACAATACTAGCAATACAACCTAGGTTACCAATCATCAATGCAGAAACTTTTGGTTCTGAAAGGATTCCCAAATGACATAGTCATGTAGGAATAGTGGAAAATGTGGGAAGGATCAACATATGGCAAGAAAATAGACTCTGCCATAAGTATAAATAGACAATACATATGTGATGGCAATGCCCAAGGAGGGGCAATAAGCTGAGAATTAAGGAAAGGTCTCTACAATTCTAGAGACATTTGCCTAGTTGTTCTAAAAAGCCAAAGTTATTGGTGCCACCAGTGCAATAAATGCCTAGTGCACCAGGGCATTAGTCACTAAGTAAAGACAAAAGTCCTAACTTTCCACCTGTAAGAACTCCTAACTTAGCTTCTACATAGGTAATAAGATCAATAAGACCATTGTATGAAGACAAGACATGTTATAGATATGGACATGTTGAGCATACTAAACCCTTTTGTTCAAAAAAAATGAGGAAATGACCCAACAACTAAGGAAGACTCGACAGGGCTTACGAAAGTTACAACCAATAGTGTAAAAGGGCAAAAGTAACAACACGAAACAACTGGACTCTATGTTTTGAGTCAACCTAAAATGGTAGATGACTGTGAGGGGTGACATTCAGATAGAGCTTTTTCATTTTGATATGTCTTCTCTTTGTTTTATCTGATAATGATTAGAAGGATTGTTGTTGTTGACTTCCCTTTGGTTGTCCTATAGGAATAGGGGGAAGAAATGATGAGGACTAGAATTAAATTCTGTCCGGTATTCTTTTAAATGCTTTATAATTGCTTTTTTCCATATAAAAGAGGTAGATATTTAAATGAGGTGCCTGGAGAAATCCAGGGATATTAAGTCATGTGACTTGGATGATATGAAAAGTAAAGTATACAATGTAAAACAAGGTGCATACTACCTAATCTCAATACTTGTATACCCTGGCCATGTATTCATCTATTGAAGGCAAGGTAAGTATGAGACTCTTAGATTGTTATCATTCTGATTACTCTGATCAAGTAGTCATTTTGAGACAATCTAAAGAGAATACTGAAACTAAAAATATGGCATGGATATTTCTATCCTAACTACAATAAAATAGAAACTGAGTTTATCTCAAACCAGTCTGTGTGTATGAGGAAGTAAAAAGTAAAATCATCATGATAAGAGAAAGGGAACAAGGGATATGATCCCAGTTCAATAAAGGAATATGTTTCCTTATTTCTTTCCTTGTAGGGACATGACAATTAAGTAAGTCTTATGACACATTATGTGCAGGGATTAGAAGTCATCTATAGATGGGTACTTTGTAAAATATTAGCTAGTCTTAAATTTTGGTTTCAAGACAAAGTTATATGTGATAAGTAATGTCCCAAGATAAAAGAAAGGTCTTATTATAGGTTTGGTCTTGGTAATAACAACAAGGAGACAGATATGACGAGAAAATGAAAACATGACTCTTGATAAGATGATTAATGTTTGGTTACCTAAAAGGGACAACTTTGAGATAACTATAGCATGGATATCATATGTTAGGGGTTTATGCTCTGCATAAACATAACATCAATAAGGATATATCAATTGAAGGAACAATTGTAGAATCATCTTGGGAAAAGCTTATCAAGTTAAAAATAATTCCTTAGAATATCCCAATTTAGATCTGTTGAGGCAGCTTATACATAACATCTAGAGATACCTCTGAGATAAAGTTCTTCTTTGATAAGTAGCCTCTCCTTATGACAAGAAAATAGACAACTAATGAGAAAGTTGGTACAAGTCATAAGCAATTTTAGTGTTGTGTCTGCAGATTAGAGTGGCACAACAAATATATGATAAGACTTGTAGTTCCAAGTGGGTGACAGAATGTAACTCTAGTCTTTCCTTGGAAGTAAAATGCTAAAATAAGTGAGGAGTATGGAAAATTCCCAAGGTCAAAATCTTATCATGTAAAGATGTGACAAGTCAATAAGGTTTGACACCTAAATTGTTCGAAGTATGAATAGTACTTCTCTGATTTAGAAAGTGTTACCTGACATAGAATTGACACTGCAGTCATTAATAAAAAGGGCAGTTGAATATGTGTCATGTATGATAGATTCTATGATGACCCCGAATGGAAGGACTTTGTACTGGTCACAAGTTCTATGGCATCTCCAGGACATCAATATGTTATGTGGAGACTTGATGATAGGATGCATGAATAGCAATTGTCTTCCTTCATTCGGGATTTCGGGGACGAAATCCTTGTTAGGGGTTTATAATTGTAACGTCCATGGCATGAGTTATGGTTCAACCCTAGAAGTTTTGCTTAAGTAAGTTATTTACAAACTTGTTCTGATATTTTGAACAGTAATTAAGACTCTTTGTGAAGTTTATTTTCAAGTATGAGCTTAATTGCAAACTATTTATGCATTATATGATAGTCTGAGTGTACAGTGCAATTTACCCAAGATGAGGGGTTATATTGCAAAATGTCACATGATAAATGTACCTTAAGTGTTTTAATATCATAAGAGAGAGAATGATGCTAAGTTGTGGCTTGTGGAAAGCCTAAATTCTAAATAAAGAACTTGTTTGAATAATGTTAATGCCATGTGTACCAATTTTGGTACAAATTGTAATTTACCCAAAATATAGGGTTGATATGCAATTATCACCTCTATAGTGTCCCTACTACCTCTATGTATCCTTTATAGGAGAGAGAATGAAGGAGACACTATGTTTGAGTCATTTTTGAGTGATGGTACTCTTGGTGATGCAAAGACCAAGAGATGATTTATAGTTGAAGCCCTTTCTTGAGCTGTATCGAGTTGTAGACTTGATATGGGAATGCCTATCAGCCAAGGAGCCATAGAGGAGATCCCATATCAGTTTGTGAACTCTTGGAAAAGGCTATGATGGCCTAAGCACCTCAAGGAGGTGATCCATAATGAGTTAGATGCTCCTTGCAAAAAATTGTATCGGTTTGCATAATTTGTGAGATAAAGATGAGATACCTTATCCAACAAGATAAAGGATGGATGAAATATCATCTCTAGATTATCCTTAAGACTTTTTCATGACAATATATACATGTTTTCATGCATTGACATGTCTCAACCATGCATGGCCACGTGTCACCTAGTAGTATATGGTGATGACACCTCTTATACACTCTCTCTTCTGAACCCCAAGTATATATACCTCTCCTTTCACCTACTAATGAAAGTTTATGAACCCCACAACTCCCTTTCTTTGAGATATCATGCATACCCTATTAAATATCATGCATAGTAGCTTAAGGATCAATGGGAGCTCAAACACCAAGCTTAAGGTAAGGCCATGGTCATCTTCAACCTTGGTTGAAGCATGATTTTTGAGTTATAGTTATTCCTCTCTTTTTCTTCTTCACCAAGTTAAGAACTATGGTGATTATTTGTATATGGAGGAGTTGTTAACAAGCCTTGGACCTTGGATAATCTCATCTTCAACCTTATGAATGTGAAGCTTTGAAGTTGTTCTTGAGGCGGGTTATATAACTTGAACCCAACTATTATATTATTCACCTTCAATATCGTTGAACTTGTTGATCTACTTTCAATTTCGAATCCCTTTGATTAGTTGATGTCCCTCTAAGTTCCAAAAGTATCTTAGGACTGTTGTCCATGATCTAAAATAGTAAAAACAACTATCTAGATGTTGATGATGATGACATCATCAAGGTATAACCCGATATTGGGTTGAAGCACCTCTAACCCGATATGATGGAATGAATAAACCATTAACACGATATGGTAATGAGTATGTACCTCTTGCATGTTATGATGATGAAGTGCACACCTTGTGCACGATATGAGGTTAAGTATATACTCTATGCACGATATGGAGTCAAGCATAAAACTCCAACACAATATAACAAACCCTAGGTGATAAGTAACGTGATATGTTGATGTGAACACACCACAAACACAATATAGTGAGAAGTGTATTGTTGGATCCTAGATGGGTGACTAGATGCTCTAGAGGGGGGGTGAATAGAGCTGAAAGCACTTAAACAAGATTCATTAAACCTTCAAATTATATGACAAGATAAGGTTGCTAAATAGGTAATTTGAGAGCAACTAAATCATGCATAGCAAGGATAAGAGAGATTGAACATGCACCAATTAGACAAGCTATTTAGAGTGGTTCCACACTTCAAACTAGAAGTGTGTCAGTCCACTTGCCTAGAGAGGTCAACCTCTAGGACTTCAACTAATTGCACTCTTATATTCATTAATAAGACATACAATACATGACCAACAAAGGACTTACCTATCCAATACAAAGAGTCTTCAACCTTACCAAGGACTTACCCACTTTGCAAGAGTCTTCAGCCTTCTCCAAGGACTTACCCACTCTTGCACAAGTCTTCGGCCTTGTAGGAATTACCCACTCTTCTTGGATCTTCCGCCTTTGACTTCACCTTCACTCGGAGAAGCTTTCCACCAAGGACTTACCCACTTGAGCTTGAGTCTTCTGCCTTCTCCAAGGACTTACCCACTCTAGCTCCAAGTCTTCAGCCTTGATCTTCACCAAGGGACTCCTTCCCTTGTTCTTCTTCACCTCTCTTGGACAAGAGAGAGAACCTTCATCTTCAAGATAGGAAATGAGAGATGGGGAGGTGGTGGAAGTGAGAGCCTCACAAGATATACATGTAGGACTAGCTCTCTTACAGATTTCCTACTCACTCTAATGGATGTAGCAAGTGATTAAGCTTAGAGAGAGAGAGGAGGCTGTAGGAAGCACTCAACTATAGAATAGGAACCTCACAAAGAGTTTGCAATGAATGCTCAACCTTGGAATGAAGCCCAAGGGGTCCTATTTATAGCTGGGGATGCCTCTTAGCCTTTGGGAACACATGAGAACGAAAACTAGCCGTTTTGTGGCTTGCAACGGATCTATTTTCACTTGTTGAAACTCCACAACGGCTAGAAGCACTTTTCTGCACTTTTTCGTACAGTCTGATCGGCTGAGTTTATATAAAGGTAACTCGGCCGAACCACTAAAAGACAAGGCTGAAAGCTAGAGTGTCGGCTGAGTTCCTTTGGAGAAACTCAGCCGATCGATCGACTTTCATCTTGGACCGATCAGTGGATCGGCCGAGTTTCCTAGCTAGAAACTCGACCGAACGGGAATCGGCTGAGTTTGTAACTCGGCCGATTGCAACAAAAATTTCAGAATATATGGATCGGCCGAGTTTGGAATTCGGCCGACAAAATCCCTGTTATGGGTATTTTGGAATTTTCGTTTGACTATACAAATGATGGATTTTTGTGTCCCAATAATTTTTCTAAGCTTAATTACAAGTCATACAATCATTACAAGTGATTACAAAGCAATTCTAAGGTCATTTACATAGAGATCCCAAATTGCACACTTGTAGCTATTTTGACTTGTCTTTTCTCCAATTTGATATGCGCAAGTTAGGGCATTTGGAGTGTGTCTAAACCTAATCTAAAATCACTCAATGTAGAAGCATTAGACACCAATATGTGGAATGGTTAGTCATCATCAAAACAAGGGTTTAGTCAATTTAGATGTGAGTCAACATTGACCTAATTGACCTTGAGTCAACATGTATATCTCATGGGAGATATGAGTAATACATATTCACCCCTTGAGCATGATATGGGGTCATGTATTCACCTTATACACGATATGGTGTTAGGTTTATACCCTAACCCGGTATGGGTTGAAACCCTAGATGGTGATATGAAACCCAAGATGATGGGTAACTCGATATAGTAATGAATGATAACTCATGAACGATATCAGTGATACCTACATACACCTTGTGCTTCATACCTCATGCATGATATGGTGTCAATTGTACACTCTAAACTGATATGGTGTCAATTGTACACTTTAACCAATATAGTGCTAAAACCCTAGATGATGGAATGAAACCCAACACACTTTGGAACTTCATACCCCTATCATTTTGTAATGGGTTGATTGTGAAGGGTTCAACCAGATATCCAACTTGTCACTCAGATACATGATAGAACTAATCACTTGAAGGAATGAAAATATATGAGCATAAGGGTCTAACCTGATATGCTAATCCGATATAGCAATCCAACATGGTAACCCGATATGGTGAGATGAACGCCCTACTAAAACGATACCATGATGAAGCACATATCCTATGCACGATATAAGGATGAAGTGCACACCTTGTAACATGATATGGTATCAAGTATACCTCTTATATCTGATATGAGGTCAAGCATTCAGCTCATACCCGATATGAAGCTAAGCAACTCTAACTTGAGATGATAAAATATAAATGATAGCCAACCTGATATGAGTACATGTTATGGTAATAGGGGATACACCCTAAACACGATATGATGATGAGGCAACACCACATACCCAATATAGATGCACGATATAGTGATGAGGTTACACCTCAAGCCCGATATGAAAGTATGATATGGTGTCAAATACACACCTTTATACTCAATATGATGGAAACATCTCAATTCAATGTAATTAATGGAGTAACACATGAATTGTGTTATGTAAAGCAATACATTAAGACATAAAGAGTTTAATGTAGTATGTTAAGTGTGGGCCAATGTACCTTGAGAGAAGGATTGAACCAAAGTATGATGCAATCAACATCCTAATGAGGATAAGAGAGAAACTTTTACATGTGTAATAATCATGTTAATAAACATGCATTGATACTCCTAAAATGAGTGGAATATGAATTAGGTTTTGATTCTTGATAATATGATCTTGAATCCTTAATTTGTTAAATAGGGTAAAACCCTAACCTTAATGAAGGGTGATGGTATGCACTTAAAACCCTAAATGATTAGATTGAGAAGTCATAACCCTAATAATGGGAAGGATGTATTTCTCTTATATCACATAGTGATGATGTGAATCTGAAACCCTATTCGGTTAAAATAGGCAATCCTAACCCTAATAATGGGAAGGACGTATTTTTCTTGAATTACATGGTGATGTCATTTACTGCTAGAGTTTTTATCATGAAGTGCAAACCATTCAGGAATCATGAGATGATGATCATAGCCAGGTATGAGCTATGGTGTTTTATATGATACAGATTTAAATGAGCCTTGTGAGCCATGTTAAATATATGTACAACAAGTATAATGTTTATATGATCTGATATCTTAACAAGATAGTTGTTGCCTAGTGAGAGGTGACAAGATGTTTAAATGGGCCTTGTGAGCTATGTGAAATACTTGTACAATAAGTGTAATGATTATCTTGGTCTGAGGACCTAGAGGTAAAAGTAACCTATTACAGAGGTAACACTGCTTAGTGGTGATCTAAGGGTTTGAATACCCAGATCCAGTAATCATGATGATGATGATGTTAAGAGGGACTGAGATCTCGAGTGTTATACATTCAAAAGTGTTCCAAAGATTATAAAAGTACTACACCTTTCTTTATAACATTTGTTATAATTCATGTTTGAAACTTGGTTGATGCTAAAAGATACCATAATGTACCTAATTAATCAAGTGAAATCTCATCATGTAGTTGCCCTGACCATAGATCCATTCAGTGTCAGAAATTGTTGATGGTGAAATGAGTTTAACTCAAAGAGCATATTTTTGAATATGTGGGGGTGAAGGACAAAGTATATTCATACGTCCCGATGAAGAATTGATGTCACACCTTCCTTATTTATCACAGGATGATGAGAATCTCCCGACCAAATGAGGAATTGATGTGTAAATTCATCTTCATTCTATGTGTATCGGGATTGAAGTATAAAATCTCCCGACCACGTGAGGAATTAATGTATAATCTTCCTTATCCTTATAATCTGGGAAAGCTAATTAGTCTTCTCCTGAAGAGAGTACATGCTGCGGATGTAAGTCTATAGCGAAGATGTCGCTATACCCCGACAAGATATTTGTAGTTGACACAAGATGTCCTGCCAGCAACTGACACAACATGTCCTTCTAGTTGCCTCGTACTGACCGAGACGGGTGAGGTCTTGACAGTCGGCTCTGTCATTGACCTTATATGGAACCGATTTGAACTTAGTAGTGGTCAGTTGGAGTATGAATGGTATACTTCCTCTCCTCAGGGCACAAGTGTGATTGTAATATGTAATCAGCCGTGTAGCGTATTTGCTTAAGGATCAAATACAGAAGACATTGGTTGATGTACACTTCTTATATACATCTTAATTAGATAGATGTTATACATGTTTCTTTATATTCTTTGTAAAGTGAATAGATGATTTATTACTCTATCATAGAAAAATGTATTACTTTAAGAGAAGAGATTACTCTGTTCTTCTTATAATAATGATTAATCCTACTTGTTAATATAAAAGAACCTCTGCTCAATTTTATATTGTTTACTTGTGATAATAATATTGTTGGCAGAGAGTTATATCTCTTGTTGGGACAATTGTCTCACTCCGAAGGATCCACAATTTTTAGGTGGACGTGCACAAGGAGGTAGAGACCGTTCTATAGAGGGAGAACAACAACAACTGGGGCAGCGGGTAACAACTCAGGTTGAGTGTACAATCTGTCATGTCTTGTAGATAGAAGTCCTATGTGTCGTCTTTGTACTCTCAGGTCCTTGGAGTTAGTATGTAATAGTTTTATGAACGATCTGAGATTTTGGCTTGTATGCCTCGAGGTTTTACGTTGCTTATGTATAGGTTTTGGCAAAGCAACTATTATATGTTGTCCTCGAGATGAGATGATATAGTATATGTACAATGTGAACCATGATATATATAAGTTTTGGTTCTTTCAGTAAGAGTTTCCTGGAAGAGGATCTCTTTGCAAAATGATTTTTAAGTTTTAATAATTTTGTTAATCTGTTGCTTGTGGTTATTCCGCAATTAGTTACTGGTGATGGCTTGATTTGATGTTGGGTCATCACAATAATGATAAGATAAAATAAATATTTCATGGTGTCTAATGACTTATAATTATATATTTAAGTTTTATGCTATGAATGTTGTTTACTTGTTTTGATTCATATATTAGACCATGATATGATGACTAACTTGAACATTTACAGATTTTAACAATGTCTAAATATTAAGTCAACAATTTTTGTTTTTAGTTTTAGTAAAATATGAATGTTGTACTAACTTCAATTTTTTTTATATTGTAATAAGAAATGCATTTTATTAATATACTACTTTTGTCTATGAGTAAATAACCATAATAAATTACACAAATAGATTTCTCATATATATTAGATAATTCAAAGAAACTCAATAACCTACTACCACAATGTAATGCACATATTTAGGTATCTAATTAATATATACTCAAAATATTTTTTCTAAAACTTTAATTTCTATTAGTCACTTAGATCACATACTTAATGGTAATGGTGGAGTTCTGGAAGGGGTGAATGAAACATGTCTAATAATCTTTGTGTTTACTTTTATTAATAAAATGTAAACATTAGATATAGATATTTAAGAAACAATACTTTCAACTCAAATTAGAAATTAAGGGCTTTTAGTGTAAAAATAGTAAATGATCCCATAGGTTACATTTTATTGAACGATATAATGCTTCACACTCTGGACTTCCTCTTGATATTTTACATCTAACTACTTCTCATACTGTAAATGAAAATAATGAAACTAACACATAGATTTGCCATACCACAATTTTCATCTAAGTGCATATTTTAATGTATTCATATAAAAGCATATAATTGTAGAACTTAAAAAATATTGAATCCTTCAAAAAATTACAAATAGTATATTTTTTAGTACAAATAACAAGCATCTTATAGTTCTTCCTTTAACACCAAAACCCCCAAAATGGAGTATTTATTGATATCCATCTTTTAAGTAAACATTTTTTTTTAAATTATTGCAAATGACTAAACTATATGTGTTCATTGGTACTATAACGAGAAGGACTAATAATCTAAATGACAACGGGTATTGAATAGTATACAAGCAGAATTAGCACAATCAATCTCAAGATACTAACATCAAAAGTGGCATATTATTGTACTAAATTTGTTATTTTCTTATTAAAAGAAATATCTAGGATGACACAAAAATTTGCCTTTAAATTTTGAACTATATCTCATATAGAAAATAATTCAGTGTTTCCAAGTTAAAAATGTTTTAACATAAATCACAGCTCGAACAAAAGTTGCAATCCTCTCAATTGTAGTAATATGAGCGTGTTGTAATAATGTATGACTATATATGTAATTACTTTAGAGCGATCACATAAATAGTACACTAACAAAACACTTTTAGTTAACCTTCTAAATGTAATTTTATTCCCAAATCCTCATCAATTGTGATAATTATGGATAACATCAAATATAAGTGTCCTTGCACATTCTGTACTCATTAATATGCTTAAATTTTCTATAACACAAGTAAACTAAACATAAAATCTCAATAAGTGATTTTAAAAAGTACTCAAAGTTTGGAAATTATAAGTAGATTTGAAGTTATGCATCACTTATAAATATAAACACACAACCAAGCCTGTGTACATATAAAGATATATCATCAAGTAGTTTGAGATGGTAGAAAATTCAAATACGATTTTATAATTAGCATATAGTCTTATTCTATATTGATATGAAACTTAATTTGAGATGTGTAGCTATAAAATAATATGATTGCGTTGAGATCTTCTTTATAGACTCGAGTACATTTATCCAAAATATTCAAAAGAGTTTGTCATGTAAAATGCTAGTTTCGAGATACTACCCACAAAATTTGAAAATAATAGATTGAAAAATAGATAAGGAAGAACAAAAAAATGAAGTATGTAATATTTGTAAGAAGAAATTGGCCGAGTTGCTCCATGAAATGGAGTCTCTCCATGACATTTTTTAACGCAAGAGACAAGGTGATCCAAAAACAAATATATAAAATAGGAAAAAAAATAGACAGAGTTGGATCTTAAGATAGAAACCAATCGTTATGCATTATTCTATGACAAACAATAACCACAAACGGTGTATCCTTATTGATTATGTACTTTCATTATTGTTTGAATATTAAAGAAAGTAAAATCATATACAAATTGATATATATATAATGTAAAATTTTAGCCTAGTAAGGTAACTTTTGGATGTATAAATATTAAGATTGTCTTCTTTACTTGAAACAAGCAAATTTTAGTTTTTTTACGTAGTTGTTCTACAATATAGTGCTCAATATTTTAATAGTTGTTCTCTGATTGTAGTTCTTATTTGTGATAACAACACACGATATTTTTAACTTCTAGGAATGGAATATCATGTAATTTGCTTAGTGGAAAAAATAAATGACAATAAAACATTGGATACATTTAGTAATGCATGTCCCATAATAATTAAAAATGACTTTGCATGGAAATTAACCTTAAGAACACTAAATGAATGTGACAAATAGAATAATATAGATTGTAACGTCTATCATAGGCCATCACGTGACAAGTTGCACGCTTGAAATAGTTGTTATGGAAGCTAATAATTAAATTTGAATTGTTTTTTACCAAAATGAAATAATAAAATTATGTTTTTGTGTGACATAACATTATCATATTATTATACTCTAAAATTACAAAAAAAAAAGTAATTCATACATAATCATTACAACTCCCAACAACTAATTAAATTCTTAAACATAGTTAGGATGAGAAGCATCATAGGATGATGATAAACAAACTATAATTATAAAGGCAACATATGAATGCATGCAAACTATCTCTGTAATGTGGTATTCCATTTGAGGAATGCTATAATTCATATGAAGACTTTGGGGAGTGAAGACACTTCAGTTTCCAAGAACCAAAAACACATTAAATGGTAAATACTAATCGGTTGCAGTAGAAGCATCAAGATGGAAGGACTTCTGACCCTCCGACCCTTATATATTATAGACAACACATAACTTACAACTTGACAAGGCTATGGGAAACTCATATACATCATTGGAGTACAGAAATCCAAACTTGCTTTGTTAACACAAAATTTCAAAATATAGTTGAATCGATTGACTAACTAAGTTGACGAATTTTATCGATATGTGTCATGCATGGTCGAACAGGACTAACTTGTGATTTTCATTTGTCAAACGTCATCCACCGATCCACCTGGTGGTCCACCCTGATGATTGGTTTCTCAAATGGATTCAAGGAACAACTAAGATTCTCATACTGACTTAAGCTATGTTTTCAGTGTTCATCAATTCCTCTCTTGTCGAACATAGATGCTAGTTATACCCAACATGTGGTATTCTTCATTATGTGAATCCTCAACAAATGCAACTCTAGCGTCTCTAAAGACACAATGACACTGTTGTCTCTTTTGTATGAGCATTACACAAACAGCTTATAAGTACTGCTACACCTCTTCTAGATCAAGCTAGGACAATCCTACGTAGAACTATGTACATCATAGATGTATCATGTTTGCAACCAAAATAGGGGATTGAGGACGTTGGACTACCACCATTTGTGCTTGTCTAGGGAATGTGGGTGTTGTGTTTGTCACATACAGTCTCTTCATTTTCTATTTTGCAGTTCTTCCATGCGAGGATGACAGCTCCGCGGCGGCTATATCGTTGCAATTGTGAAACCAAACTATATAAGAGTGTTGGACAATCTCTATGATATATGATAATTAACTATAGATGGTCGTATAGCTCATCGAAGAATGACAGCGATCTCGAGATGTAGGCAACCTCGGCCACGTCTACAGCGTCATGCTTCTTAGCTCAGCCACTTCCTTGTCGAATGAAGAAAAATAAGTGATCAAATTGATATGTGTTGTCGGTGATGACGAAAGCTATGAAGTTGGTGACATAGATCTGAGTTAACAGAGTGCACCAACAAGGACTGACCGAAGGAGAAAACAATGAGACAACCTCCACGCTCAGAATTCACAACTTTTTGTTGGTGATGTCGGTAATCACAATATTTTTATACAGATAGTAAGATATAGCTGATTTCATTCAAGATTCCAATCAGTTATGGATTTGACAATTACAAAAATAAGATAACACATGATAAAAGAGAGATAATGGGGAGAATGGTTCTTACATAAGCATGGATCGGGGATAGAAAGAGCCCATGTTTTGTAATTAATGGGGAGGACGGAGATGAGTGTTCATGTTTAGAATGGTAAATAGTAGATATAAGGAGTGACTGGAGGTTGAAAATCCTAGATGTTGACCTCTATTGGAAGTTGAGATACATCCTTTAAGATGAAACCACTATAAGTATAAAATTCACATGTGAATTGTCCAGTCTCTCCCTCCCTTCCTTGATTTTTATTCTTGCATATTTATCTTGGTATGTAACTTGAAGGTTTATTGAATTTTATTTAAGTGGTTTAAGCTCAATTCACGCCCCAACCCTTAAAACCATAGATCCAACAAGTGATTTAAGGTCTTCTCCAAGCATATACTTTCGTATGTCGAAGAAGATAGGTGAAAATCTAGAGGGGATACACTCCTTCTCCTTATCATTCTTTGATGGAAGCAACTTATAATATTTGAAGAGAATAATGTAATTCCATATTCAAGTGTACAAGTCTTGAGACGTGGAAAATGATGGATGTTCCATACAAGAAACTAGAGGGAGATCCATAGGATGGAATGTGACTACCTTGAAGAAAGCTACCTTGAATGACAAAGTCATAAGCATCCTCTATGATACCAATCTCAAAGAATTCAATCAAGTATCTTGTTATGAGACATCCCATGATATTTTTATGAAGTTATGTGTCATCTATGAAGAGTCATACCAAGTGAAGCAGTCCAAGATAGAGATGCTCACTCAACAACCTCAGAACTTCTGCATGATAAAATCCATTGTCGAGACGTATTCAATGCTAATGTCATTGTAAATTGCCTTACATTTCTTAGTCAACCAATGGAGTCCATAAATGCGTGTGCCAAAATTCTCCTTTCTCTTCTTCATTAGTGGGATAAGAATGTGACATTCATATTGGAGTCCACAAAACTCTCCACTCTCCTTATAGACCTCTTAGGGAATCTTCAAACATAAGAGGTAAGGCTCAAAAATGGATATGAAGAGTATCTTGAAGAGAGAAATCACAAGAAAAAGGGAAGGTGATTGGTTTCCATGCTTCCTCAAGTCATAAATCCTTCCAAGTAGAAGAAAATTCCATGTACTTCTAAGGTAAAAAGGAAAGTCTTCTTCCTCTTCTAAATGATATGATTGTGGAAATAATGGTCACCACAAGTGTAAGGACCCTGACCTTCGTTTTAGGCTTACCCTATTTGCTTTGCCTAAACCTTGTGTTGAGATGTTTGCTAATCACCTGAGTTGTGATTAGGGTTTGTCTGTGCTTTGTTGATAGGTTGAGGTGCAACTTGCATTTACCCAAGTTTTAGGGTTGGTGTGCAAGTTTGTCACCTTAAGAGATATCTTTCTCTCTCCTTGCATCCTCTAGGGTTGAGAGGATGGGTTGGGCTCATTGCTTGAGCAGTCTTGGGTTTTATTTTGCCTTGTTGAGCCTTGTTTGGGCTTTGCCTTGCTTTGTTGGGCCTTGTGTCGGGCAAGCCCTAGGTGTATCGACCAAGCTTGAGTGTGTCGGCCAGGATGGTGTATCGGCCAGGAAATGTATCGGTCAAGGTGGTGGTGGGTGTGTCGGGTTACCATGTTGGGCGACACACACCCCACTTGACCTAGCCTCGTTTGTGTCACCTTCTTTGGACAAGTGGTCGTTGCCTTGCTTGTCACACCCCGATCTCACACTAACCACTAATCACGAGATTAGGGCGCGACGGAGGGATTATCACATAAACAATCGCTGAAAACTTTTTCTTTTTAAAACCTCGTAATGATATCCAGATTATTGTTGTAAACTAAAACATAACAAACTATTGCGGAATCATTTCAATTAAACTGGGTAGAGAACATAAACAAAGTTTACAACATGTAACATTGTTTAACGGAAAGTAAACATAACAGTTAATTTACATCTTTATACACATTCCACATACACACTCTCTCTCACCCACGCCATGTCCCAAGGACCGAGGGGAAAGAACAAAGAGACCTCTAACTAGACTAACTACAAACCTTATATAGACTAGGCGTTAGGATGAAACGATCCTTCTGATTCTTGTTGCTGATGCTGACCTGAAAATGTTTTGAGTAGAGGTATGAGCCTACTCGCTCAGTGAATAGCATTTCACTTAGCTATCACTAAACAACTCATCAGATTTATAAAATTGAAACAAACATAAATATAGTACGAGCAGGGCAGTTCTAATGACATAGCAGATTGCAGGATATATTCACATTTCCATACCATAACGAATAAATTGAACAGATAAACAGATATAGAGAATTAGTACAAAAGTTCGAATACTTTAATTTACTGCGATTCTATATGAGCATATTATTATTATTATGCCCTAATCATATGCAGTGTACTCTGCATATAAATATCTGTAGCAAACCACGGTCCCACCGTACAAGACTTAGCGACACACCCGGGAAATGCTAAGTCTGACTATCAGCCCTGGTCTGCTGCAGGACTCTCAGGCTCATCGGCCTTCAGGCTCATCGGCCTCACTGTACTCTCAAAAGAGTGAACTCTAGACTCCTCCTCAAACCTGAGCACACAGGCGGAGAGTCTTACCGGGTTACCACCGTGACATCGCACGCGTTGTTGTTGAATAACCCCTATTTACTCCAGTGTCACCGTGACATCGCACGCGTTGTTGTTGAACACTGCCTTTCCATCCTCGTGCCACCGTGACATCGCACGTGTTGATGTTGAACACGAGTTTCACCCCCCTGGATGCAGACCTCTCAGAAGGGGTTCTACGATGTTAGGGCACCTAAGTCTATTAACCGATTAACATATAATCATTTAAACAGGAAAATCACATTTCAAATTTATTTCACATTCTGAACATCTCTTTTACTTTCATATCATTGTCATCTTTAAACATCACTTATTCAAATTCATTGCTAATCAGCCATCTTTATTCAGCATATGCATTACAACTGTAAAACATGATATTCCATCTTTTTCATCAATCATATTCCGTATCTCAAGTTCTATTGAATCTATAATAAACTATTGTATGTGCTAAGCTGTTTAGAAGTTATACCAACTGTTATTAAAGCAATTAAGCGCTTTAAATTGAGTTAAATAATGATTTCTAAATGAACTACTACTCACCCACTTCGGTGTGTTCGTATACACCGAAAAACGTCCACAAACAGGCCTAATTCTGCACTTTACAGCAGCGTGCACGCCGTGCACCCAGACTGCACGCCGTGCACCTTCCGTGCACTTCTGTTCTACTTTTCTGCACCTTTGCACGCCGTGCAAACTGACCTTGCACGTCGTGCAAACTGACCTTGCACGCCGTGCAAACTGACCTTGCACGCCGTGCAATCTGATTTGCACGCCGTGCAAACTGATTTGCACGTCGTGCACCTGGGCTGAAACTCATTCCGCTGCCTGTAACTTTGCACGCCGTGCAAACTGACTTTGCACGCCGTGCACCTGCGCAGAAACGGAATTTCCCCTATATCAGCTATCTGCAATGTTGCACGCCGTGCAAAACGGATTTGCACGCCGTGCAACCTGCGCAGGGGCGGAAATTATAGAAATAAAAGAGACGATTGGGGTCGATTCGGTGGACGATTCTTACCCGAATCACTCCTATAGCTTCGGATTGACCTAGCAAGCACTTGGCAAGAAGAAAGAACGGAGGGGGAAGCACCGTTCGCTCCCTAGACCATCTCCATGGTCGTCTTCTTCATGGCTGCGGGAGGAAGAAGAAGGTGAGGAAGAAGAAGATGATGCAGCCGGTTGGTTTGGCTGGAGAAGATGAAGAAATCGAGGTAGAACGGAGAAGGAAGGAGCTGGGTTGCCTAGCTTCTCCTCTAGCTTGCTCTCTCTCCCTTTCTTCTTCTCTGTCTTTCCCAAGCGGCAACCGAAGGAAATGAACTATCGTTCATTCCAAAGTCGGTTAAAAGAGTTAAAAATGAAAAACTGAAGGAAAGGATAAGGAAGGGCGCCCAGGGGGCCGTATGCAAATTGCCCAGAAACTTTTCTGAAATTACACATAGGTCCCTACACACTAAAAAGCTCATATCTTTTTACTCGTAGGTCGGTTTCACATGATTTCTTCGGCAACGGATTAAGCACAAACTTTCCCTCAACCTCAGGACAAGAAAACAAGCTAATGCTACATTAACACTAGCTCAAAGCTCAAAACACTATTAACAAAAGCAAGTACTCATCTCAACATAACTAGTTCAATTATGCACTAACCAAGGTACTTACTGGTAAAACGAAATGTGGGTCATAACAATCTCCCTCCCTTATAAGAATTTCGTCCCGAAATTCCTAAAAGAGAAAAGGAAACTTGTTACGCATTTCTGATTCAAGCTCCCACGTAGCTTCCTCTATATTGTGATTCCTCCACAAAACCTTCACTAAAGATAACTCACGGTTCTTAAGCTTTTTAATCCAGTGATCAACTATCTGCACTGGTCCTTCTACATAGGACACATCTGTTCTAAGCTGCGTCGGTTCTGGATCTAATATTTTCTCTGTACCGGGATGACACTTCTTCAGCATAGACACATGAAACACATCATGAAGATTTGCCAACTCAGACGGCAAATCCAACTTGTAAGCTACAGGTCCAATCCTCTCAATAATAGGATATGGACCCATATACCTAGGGGTCAACTTACCCCTCTTGCCAAACCTCAGCACTCCCTTCCACGGTGAAACTTTCAAGTAAACCTCGTCGCCAACCTCAAACTCAAGAGGTCGACGTCGTCTCTCTGCATAACTTTTCTGCCTGTCCTGAGCAGCTTTCAACTGCTCCCTGATCACAAATATCTTCTCTGTAGTCATATCGACTATCTCAGGTCCAAGAATTTCTTTCTCTCCAATCTCATACCAACAAACTGGTGATCTACACTTCCTGCCATATAGAGCTTCATATGGGGCCATTCCAAGACTAGAATGGTAGCTGTTGTTATACGCAAACTCCATCAAGCTTAAGTGTTCTTCCCAGTTACCTCTGAACTGCAGAACGCATGCTCTCAGCATGTCTTCAAGAGTCTGAATGGTCCTCTCAGATTGACCATCTGTCTGCGGGTGAAACGCTGTACTGAACCTCAGCTTTGTGCCCAACGCACGATGTAACTGATTCCAGAATCTAGATGTAAACTTAGGATCTCTGTCAGAAATAATGGAGACTGGAATCCCATGTAATCTGATTACCTCGTCCACATATATCTTGGCCAGCTTCGGAACATCAAAGGTTGACTTGACAGGAAGAAAGTGAGCAGACTTAGTTAGTCTATCCACAATCACCCAAATCGAGTCCGAACCTCTAGGCGTCCTAGGTAATCCTACCACAAAATCCATCGTGATGTGTTCCCATTTCCATTCAGGTATAGGAAGCGACTGTAAAGTACCAGCAGGTTTCTGATGCTCATCTTTAACCTGCTGACACACTCCACATCTAGCCACGTACTCAGCCACATCTCTCTTCATGCCAGACCACCAGTACAGCTCTTTGAGGTTCCTGTACATCTTCGTGTTACCAGGATGCATAGCATACATAGAAGCATGCGCTTCTTCAAGAATTTGCTCTTTCAGCTCACTGTTCCCAGGTACACACAACCTGTCATGAAGATACAACACAGCATTGTCAGAAAACTTGAATTCTGACCTTTTACCTTCCGACATATCCTGCATGATCTGCCTCAACTCATCATCATTCTGTTGCAATTCCTTAATCTGATCGTAGAAAGTAGGTTTGACCTGCATTTGAGCAATCAACCCACTCTGTTCAGTCACGTTCAAGTCTAAGTTCAACTTTCGCATATCTACGAGTAAGTCTCTCTTGAAACATGCCATAGAAAATGCATCTGCAGTTGAACTTGACTTTCTACTCAAGGCATCCGCTACAACATTCGCCTTACCAGGATGGTAATCGATTGTCACATCATAGTCTTTAATCAACTCAAGCCATATGCGCTGTCTCAAATTCAAATCCTTCTGAGTGAAGATATACTTCAGGCTCTTATGATCCGTAAACACCTGACATGTCTCACCATACACATAGTGACGCCATGTCTTAAGAGCATGAACTATAGCAGCCAACTCCAGATCATGAGTAGGGTAGTTCTCTTTGTTCTTCTTAAGCTGTCTAGATGCATAAGCCACAACCTTGCCTTCCTGCATCAGCACACAACCCAAACCTCTTCTGGAAGCATCGCAGAATACTGTATAACCCTTTTCTGCTTCTGGCAAAACCAACACTGGTGCTGAAGTCAACTTCCTCTTCAAGATCTGAAAACTCTTCTCGCAGTTATCAGACCAAACAAACGGTGCATTCTTCCTCGTCAAACGTGTCAAAGGTGATGCTAGAACACTGAAGTTCTATATAAACCTTCTGTAATAGCCTGCTAATCCCAAGAAACTTCTAATCTCAGTGGGAGTCTTAGGTCGTTCCCACTGAAGCACAGAATCAACTTTCTTAGGATCAACACTAACTCCATCTCTCGAGATAACATGTCCAAGAAATGCTACCTCAGCCAACCAGAACTCGCACTTGCTAAATTTAGCATACAGCTGATGTTGCCTCAACAACTGCAACGTCACTCTCAGGTGTTGCTCATGCTGTTCATCGTCTCTGGAATAGATTAGAATATCATCTATAAAGACTACAATAAACTGATCTAGGAACGGTTTGAAAATCCGATTCATCATATCCATAAAGGTTGCTGGGGCATTGGTCAGCCCAAACGACATGACCAGAAACTCATAATGCCCATACCTGGTTCTGAAAGCTGTTTTGGGAATATCAGAAGCCTTTATCCTAAGCTGATGATATCCAGATCTCAAATCTATTTTAGAGAAGATCGTCGCTCCACGCAACTGATCAAACAGATCATCTATTCTCGGCAATGGATACTTGTTCTTTATAGTGATCTTGTTCAGTTGCCTGTAATCTATACAGAGACACATGGTACCATCCTTTTTCTTAACAAACAGGACTGGAGCACCCCACGGTGAAGAGCTGGGTCTAATAAAACCCTTATCTAGCAATTCCTGCAACTGCACCTTGAGTTCCTTCAACTCTGCAGGTGCCATTCTATAGGCTGGCAGTGCTACTGGATGACTACCTGGATATACCTGAATTTCAAAATCAATATCTCTGATAGGAGGTAAGCCTGGTAACTCCTCTGGAAAAACATCAGAAAACTCACGAACCACAGGCACATCATAAACACTGGCGGTCCTCTTCTCTGCTCTGGTGTCAACCACATGAGCAAGGAACGCTTCACATCCTTTCTGTAACATCTTATCAGCTACAGCAGCTGATATTATGCACGTAGGCAGAACTTTCCTGTCTCCAGTAAAGACACAAGAAAATTCCCCTAGTTGAAAGGTAGCTTCCTTCTTCCAACAATCGAGTTGCACTCGATATGTCTCAAGACAATCCATACCCAAGATGACTTGAAAAGTATTGACATCCAAGGGTATGAGATTAGCAGCAAAGGTGTAACCTCCAAAAGATAACAAGAATCCGGGACAGAACTCAGTCAAAACTGTTGGTCCACCAAGTGGAACCCTCAACACTAACTCATCTACCAACTCTTGAGTTAACAGATTAAATTTACCAACTAAAGAACGTCGTATGAAAGAGTGAGTAGCACCCGGATCTATCAAAACTGAGACTGGTATACTATTAAACAAAAGCATCTCTCCTGTAACAACTTGTGAAGAAATTATACCTTCCTGAGGTGTCAAAGAGAAGAAACGTGCTGAAGCTCTCCCCCTGCCACGCTGTCCTCTCTGACTACTCCTGCCACTTGGCACTCCACCACCTCTAGATCCAGAAGCCACAGAGGAACTTGGAACATCATGGTACTGAGGCTGGAAAGCTTGCGATGCTGCTTGTCGAAGTTGAGGACATTCTTTTCTGAAATGTCCTACTTGTCCGCAGACAAAACAACTTGCACCCCAACACGGACCAGAATGTAGTTTTCCACATTTGTCACATGGCGGTATCCCTTGTCCCTGGGGACCCGTTACTGACATTGACGACCCAGAAGACTGTCCACTAGTGGCACTGCCCCATCTCCCTGGGTTGTAACCCCCTCTGTCTCTAGAAGAAACAACATCCTCAGATCTCTGTCTGCCGAAACAGCTAAAGCCACGTCCAAGTTTAGAAAAGAAACCTCTACCTCCACCTCTGTATCCGCTACTGGACTGTCCTCTACTGAAATCTGCAGATCTCTTCTTAGACTCAGGCACCTTGTCAGCGTTCACAGATTCCTCAACCTGTCTAGCAGCCTCAACAAACTCGCCAAAGTTCTCTCTGTTCCTCCTACTAGTAGCAGAAATTTTATGCCGAATCTCTGGCCTCAGCCCTTCTTGAAACCTTCTGTATCTTTCTATGTTGTCGGGAACAAGCTGCGGACAGAAGTTTGCTAACCGGGTGAAAAGCGCTTCATACTCTGTAACTGTCATGTTCCCCTGCTTGATATTCTGTAACTGCCTGATTTTCTCATTAAGAAAAGTGGGTGGATAGAATTTGAGATGAAACTCCTCAGAGAAATCCTGCCAGGAAAGCTCTGTACCTCTCCTCTTTTCTTCCACACCACACCACCACAACTCTGCATCGCCTGTCAAAAGGTAGACCGCATGATTAATCTTCTTCTCTTCTGGAAGCTCCATCAGGCGAAAGACCTTCTCTATCTGTCTAAACTACTCATCAGCTTCGGCGGGATCTGTGGTGCCACTGAACTCTGTGCCACCAAGCTTCTTCACAAGCTCATAAGATCGCATCAGATCTTTACTGCTGGTAGAAGAAGAATCTCGCCTATCAGCCTTGTACTTTTCTTTGGTTTCCGGAAACATCCTGTACATCCGGGATGCTTCATCCACGTGGTCACCACCACCTGGACCCAAGTACAAAGGATCAGGACCAACATGGCTCTCGGCCTGATCATCACGATCAAAGCCTCTTCCTGCCATCTGCAATGATATAACAGAATATTTCCTGTTAGAAAACTACAGATAGAAGAAAGACACCTAAACCTTAATCCTATTGGTCTCTTATCGTCCCCTGACTTGGACTCTGAGTAACTATGTACTCAACCTAAGCTCTGATACCAAGATGTCACACCCCGATCTCACACTAACCACTAATCACGAGATTAGGGTGCGACGGAGGGATTATCACATAAACAATCGCTGAAAACTTTTTCTTTTTAAAACCTCGTAATGATATCCAGATTATTGTTGTAAACTAAAACATAACAAACACTACTACAGAAGTGCCTTTTAGTGTCGGTTGTTTAACCCCCTTTGGCGTCGGTTTCGGAACGACGCCTATGTGGGCGCCGCTAAAAGGGTGGACACTTCAGCGTCGGTTAAAAAACCGACGCCTATTTAACATAAAGGCGTCGGTGTTTTATAAAACACCGACGCCAAAAGGGTTCCCGCCACAGAAAACGGCGTCATCTAGGACGCTTTCTGCGTCGGTTATATACTACAAAACCGACGCAGAAAAGTGTCCTAGATGACTCCCATTTCCTGTAGCGCGAACACCTTTGGCGTCGGTGTTTTATAAAAAACCGACGCTGTAAGTCTGTACTGACGGTTATCGGTAAATAACCGACGCCTATATCTATTTTTTTTTTTTATAAATCTGTTTGCAGGCCTGCTGTGGCTGGTCAGCAGGATGAGAACCTGCAGTTCAGTTTTCTGAACTGCAGGTTTACGACATCCATTGATATCAGCCTACAAACAGGCCACAAACCTGCAAAATTAACATAAAAAGATTCACACAAGTAGATACATTCAGACATCAATTCAATTGTCACGTTCACACATATAGAATCATTCAAATACATGTTTTAACATTCAGAAATATTCATTTACAAAGTATCATTCATCATCACTATCAACATCCCAAGTATATCTTACAGTTGCCACTGTTTGTACAACTATTGCCCATTCTTCTCTTACTTCATCTAATGCTTCCCTCGTATATGGAGCATGTACATTTTTTAAGTGTTTGCCTATAGTGTGGTCAGTTTTAAACACCTGCAAAGAGAATGATGTATATAAGTAATAATATAAAAATAAGATTGATATATTTTATACTAACTAATGAGACTATATATAATACCTCATGTATGGTATCGATGTCTTTCTTCGCCTGTGTATGGTATAGAACTCTCCTCCAGTATCTCCCTCACAGACTCCTGTGCGGAGAGGGACATTCCAACTCGAGATATCATCTTCCGTTGCCTCCTCCGCAGCAATATCCTTATCTCTGAACGTTTCTCGTAGGATTCTGAACCCCTCCTTCCCTCTACTACATCGAAGCCATGCCACAGTTGAACCCTTTCACCGAGCCCTACCCGACCAAACAGACGTCGCCTGAAGTACCACCGTCGTCGTCGTCTCCACCTCCATCGCAACTTGCTGTGCTAGTCCTGGCAGTTTATCACCCCACATGCTTTCCTCACCAGTTCCTGCCGCTAGACGACCACACAATGGAATCCAAGAGGATATGCAGGCGTTCGCCACAGACTATAGGATGAGTATACTCAGCTTATAGGCTTTGGCGAACTCCTGCATATCCTCTTGGATCCATTGTGTGGTCGTCTAGCGGCAGGAACTGGGGAGGAAGGCATGTGGGGTGATAAACTGCCAGGACTAGCACAGCAAGTTGCGATGGAGGTGGAGACGACGACGACAGTGGTGCTTCAGGCGACGCCTACTTGGCCGGGTAGGGCTCGGCGAAAGGGTTCAACTGCAGCATGGCTTCGATGCAGTAGAGGGAAGGAAGGGGTTCAGAATCCTACGAGAAACGTTTAGAGATGAGGATATTACTGCGGAGGAGGAGGAAACGGTAGACGATATCTTGAGTTGGAATGTCCCTCTCCGCACATCAAGTTGCTCCGCGCATCTGAAAATGTCATTAAAAAGGCAAACATTTAGCATTTGTATTAACTAGAAAAAGGAAAACATTTAGCATTTGTATAAACTAGAAAAAGGAAAACATTTACCATTTGTATAAACATACATGTCTCTAAAATTGTGATCTTTTATCAATTAACAATCCTTCATTGTGATCTCCGCGCACATATAAGTCATCATTAGCTTCAATATTTTGTGGAGTTGGCAACCCAACTGAGAATGGACTGGAGTCATCATACTTATCATATTACTCTTCTTTATCTATAGGATCTTCAATGAACTGTCTTTTACCATGAAGAACAACCGACCATTTATCATTTGCAGGATCATCGATATAGAATATTTGTTTTGCCTGTGATGCCAATATGAATGGTTCAGCCTTCTCGCCAATCATTTCAAAGTTCACCAAAGTGAAACCCAATTCATCCACTATAACTCCTTTGGTGTTATCAACCCAATTACATTTAAAGAGCGGAATATTGAAATCTATGTAGTCAAACTCCCAAATGTCTTCAATGACACCGTAATATGACATTTTAGCTTCACGTGGACTCTTATCCTTTGCACTTGCAAAGTACATAGTTGACGCTTGAAGAGTGACCCCACTATTTTGGACGACACTCTTATCATCTTGGCGCTTTGTGTAATATGTGAATCCATTAATGTCAAACCCTTCATAAGACATAACATTCGGTTTTGGTTTAAAGGCGAGACACTTGATAGTTTCTGTAATATCATTTGGTGTTTGAGATAGTTGATGTAAGACTTTATCTTCAAACCACTTAGTAAAAGTCTTATTATGCTCTCTAGCAAGCCACATTGAACTTGCTCGAGGATGTTGTCTCTTTATGAAATTGGTATGTTCCTCGATATAAACACTCACTTCATCCATATTATGTAAAATATACAAGTGAGCTTGTTCCAACTGCTCACGGCTGATTACTTTCACCCGTGATCCCAAAATTCCTTTGCCCTCCTCAATATTCGTGTCATTATCAGGAGTGTCATTACCACTGAGAAAGTCATTGCAGAAATCCATAACCTCTCTCGCCACATAACCTTCAATAATACTCCCTTCAGGACGATAACGGTTTCGAACATCACCTTTAAAAACGCTCATGTATCGTTCAAAGGGATACATCCAATGCAAGAAAACCGGTCCCAAGATTTTCACTTCCCTAGTCAAGTGGACAACAAGATGTACCATGATATCAAAGAACGAAGGAGGGAAATACATCTCAAGCTGACATAGGGTAACAACCACTTCTCTTTGCAAAATATCGAGAGTATCAGGGTCAATAACTTTGCTGCATAGACTGTTGAAAAAGAAACAAAGTCTGGTAATTGCAAACCTTACATGCTTCGGCAATATAGATCGAATTGCCACGGGCAATATTTGTTGCATTAGAGTGTGACAATCATGAGATTTAAGACCTATCAACTTCAGATCTTTCATTGATACCAATCTACGGATGTTGGATGAGTAACCATGTGGCACCTTAACATTTACCAAGCATTCACAAAAAGTTTTCTTCTCCTTTCTAGACAACGTGTAACAAGCGGGAGGTAAGTATGTTCTTTTATTACCCATTTCACGTAATTCTGTTAATTCTGACCTTATTCCCATTTCACGTAGGTCCAGTCTGGATTTTATCCCATCTTTAGTCTTACCTGGTATATTTAATAGAGTACCAATGATGCTATCACAGACATTTTTCTCAACGTGCATTACATCGATACAATGCCTGACTGACAAAGAACTCCAATAAGGAAGATCCCAAAATATTGACTTCTTTTTGAATGAAGAATTGTCACTCCGTGTGGCCATACTACATTGTGATTTCTTACCAAATTCATTGACAATGTCTTTTACTCTTTCATAAACAACATCCCCTGGTATAGGTTTAGGTGCACTCCGTTCATCATTCAATCCATTGAATGCTTTGCGCTTCCTACGATACGGATGGAATTTTGAAAGAAACCTTCGATGACCAAGATATACAGTCTTGCCGCCATATTTTAGTCTTATTGAATCAGTGTTTTCTTCACATATAGGACACGCTTTAGCACCTTTGACACTATATCCAAACAAATTCCCATATGCCGGAAAGTCATTAATAGTGCAAAACAACATAGCATGCAAACGAAATGTCTCTCTTGCAGAAGCATCATAGGTCATCACACCTTCAGCCCAAAGTTTCTTTAAGTCATCAATCAAAGGTTCAAGATAAACATCGATATCATTTCCGGGTTGTTTAGGGCCCGATATCAACAATGACAACATAACGTACTTATTTTTCATACACAGCCAGGGAGGAAGATTGTATATAACAAGCATGACTGGCCAAGTGCTATGTTGGCTGCTCAATGTCCCGTACGGATTCATCCCGTCTGTACAAAGCCCAAGTCTTAGATTCCTGACTTCTTCACCAAATTCAGGGAACAATACATCAATCTTCTTCCACTGTGGGGAATCAGACGCATGTCGTAGGATCCCATCATTATTTTTCTTAAATCTGCATGCCACCTCAAATTCTTCGCATCTTTCGGATTTGCAAACAAGCGTTGAAACCGTGATGTTATAGGTAGATACCACAACACCTTGGAAGGAGAACCAGTTCTGGACTCCCCCGAAGTCGTCAATTTATATCGTGACGCACCACATTTTGGACAATCTTTCAAATCTACATAGTCCTTTTGAAATAATACACAATCATTCAGGCATGCGTGTATCTTTTTGGCCTCCATTCCCATTGGGCACAACATTTTCTTTACCTGGTATGTTGAGATTGGCAGCTCGTTTCCTTCAGGAAGAATTTCTTTCAACAAAGTCAACAATTCAGTGAAGCTTTTGTCGCTCCATCTATTGTTAGCTTTCAACTTATACAATCTCAGCACAGCGCTAAGCTTCGTAAACTTAGCACAGCCTGTGTATAACGGTATCTCAGCATCATGCACAATGTTTGTAAAGATAGGAGGTGGATCGGTGTGCTCTACCCTACAACTATCCAGCATCGCATCAACAATGTCTGCTGGAACTGGTTCGTTCACATTTACGTCATCGGAGGCAATTTCTTCTTCCACCCAAGCACTGCTATTGACATCTACTGGATTCGATTTTGAAATCTCTCCATGCCAGTGCCATTCTGTATAGCCTTGTACAATCCCGTTGCACATGACATGACTTTTGATTTCCTCACCAGTGTTGAGTTTCAAGTTGTTACCGCAATGCCTACATGGACAGTAGAACCTATCTGTGGGTTTTTTCCTATGTTCCTCGGCAAATCTAATAAACTGATCAAGACCAGATATAAACTCTGGGGTGCAACGATTACGAATGGACATCCATGATCTATCCATTCTATGATCAGAGAAAGCAAGTATATATTAGGAAAGCAAGTATATATTAGGAAACAAGTATATAAGCAAGTATGTCGTATTACAGTTCATCATTAAGAAAGATATAAGCAAGTATGTCGTATTAAAATAGACTAAACAATAAAAGAATTTTTTTTTGAGGCAAGACAATATGAGAAAATAGTAGTGTAATCATGTAAATGGGAACATTCATGGGAACACACACTTCAGTTATAAGCATTCATGTAGCAACTTACATTTCCATTCATGGGAACAAACACTTTAGTTATAACAATAACTAAACAAAGGGGTTGGTGTACCCCTAAACATGCGCATAATTAAAAAAACTATTACTACAGACAAGTCTAGATAGATAGACAACTAAATACTACACCAACATGGTCCCCCATGCATCAGTAACTTCTTTTTGATGATGAAGCTGTGTCACGAAGCTCCTCACTGTATTTAGACGAATCTGAACTGATAGGGGCCTCAGATTCCGATTCCTCATAGATGATATCCGACGCCTTGCGCTCATACCGCAGAAGATGATCGAGGGTGTCGCAGTTGTTGTTGGTTATCCAAACTTTGATGGAATTATCGCCAACTGGACGGAGAAAAAGCCTATTCCAACGGACCAGATACAGCTCTCCAATCCAATCATGCCAACCGGATTTTGATACAATATTTCCCGCCAAATCATACTCAACCTCGATTACATGTGAATAATTTCCAAAAGTTAGGGTCACTTTACCAGGCATGTAGTGTCTTCCTTTTAGAAAACGCCAATGTTTGGGTATGACCAATTGGTTTAAGGAACGATCATCTAGGATGATGTCCAATTGTTCTTCAATAGGGAACGTTAACATTGACATAGAGGCCCAATTCATAGTCATTGTTATGGGAAGACAGAGACTGCACAATATTAGTATTAACAAAGTGTAAGTACATATAACGATGTTATATATTTTCAGAAAAAGTTGTATAACATCAGTTAACCTTTTAAACAAGTATATATTAGGAAACAAGTATATATTAGTCAATCTTGGACAGGTTTCTAGGCCAACAAACACATTTGATGTCAATCTTATATATAATAAATGTGTACCACCTATCCCATCCTTGAACACCTAATCTCACTTAGGATGTAAGTGTATAATGTGTATTTGGTTTTCAAGAAAATTTCGGCAGCATTTCCCCGTTGTTCTCTAAGTACATATGTACTTAGAGAACAAACGGGGAAATGCTACCGAAATTTTCTCGAAAACTCAATACACATTATACACTTACATCCTAAGTGAGATTAGGTGTTCAAGAACAGTCCCAAACTGGGGACTATCCAAGATTTACTCCTACTGAGTAAATCTTGGACGGGTTTCTAGGCCAACAAATACATGTGTTGTCATTCTTATATAAACCCTATAATTCATGAAATCATTCTAATTCAATTTAATATGTTGGGATCACATAATTATATAATGACATCAGAATATATAGAAGAATCATAATTAACATGATTAACAACATGCTCATCAAACTAGGGTTTTCTTGAATATCATCTAATAAATCAAGAATTTCATAGTTTCAAACATGCAATAATTCACAATGCAATGTTATAAACTATAGGCAACATGGATAGATGAAATAAATAAACATCCAGCATCTATCACTTATTCAATCTTCAAAAAACCTTGACAAACATCCAACATCTATCACTTATATAATTTGCATGTATATACACCCTAAAGTGCCACGAATCATATAATAAAACTATCATGTTATGATATTAGGACCACTTAAAGCAGATTAGGCACATTAAGCAAGCAGAGTAGGGAGCCAATTTCGTGCAAACATATTAGGCAACAGATTAGGTCAGCACATAAAGAACCAATTTCGCGCCTGGGTAGGTCTGCAGGTACCTGGGCAAGAAGAGTAGGGTGAGGTCGAGCTGGTTGAGTACGTGGGTGGCGACCGACGAGCTCCAGAACCAGCGGCAATGACTCCGACGAGCAGGAGCGTCAGCCGCAGCAGGCAGGCAGGCGACGGCAGGCAGGCAGCGGCCAGGCGGAGGAGAAGGAGAAGGGGGTACGGCGGCGCCGGTTCTCAGGCGTGGCAGGCAGGTGGGCACCAGGCGTTGCGGCGGCGCCGGTTGTCAGGCGTGGCGGCGGCGCAGGCGGTTGGAGCAGGGGCGCCGGTTGTCAGGCGTGGCGGCGGCGCAGGGGTGCCAGAGAAGAAACGCGTCGGAGAGGGGCGCCGGAGAGGGGACGCCGGAGATGGGGCACCGGAGAGAAGCGCCGGAGAAAAATCGCCGGAGAAATCGCCGCAATAGGGAAATAGGGTAGCAATGAGGGGATGAGTCGGGCGATCGAAGGTTATGAAGTTCCCCAATAGCGTCGGTTGTTGACAACAACCGACGCCTAAACATATTTACCGTCGGTCGTTGGCAACATCCGACGTCCATTTGGACGATATTTTCGTGAAAATGTTTGGCGGGAACCCCATTCAGCGTCGGTTAGTAAAGGACGACCGACGCGGAAAAGGACACTTTTCGCGCAAATTTCCATCGCACATAAGCGTCGGTGTTTTAACTAAATAACCGACGCCGAAAGTGACATTATTTTTTCGCTCGAAAATTGGATGAAATAATGCGTCGGTTTTGCATAAACAACCGACGCTGTATACAAAGCGGTACCCGTGTTTGGCTGGTCTTTGAATATAGACGTCGGTTCTTCAAAATAACCGACGCCTTTAATATAAGGCGTCCGTGTTCCTTAAAAACTGACGCCCAGAAAAGCGACACTGAATGCTATTTCTGTAGTAGTGAAACTATTGCGGAATCATTTCAATTAAACTGGGTAGAGAACATAAACAAAGTTTACAACATGTAACATTGTTTAACGGAAAGTAAACATAACAGTTAATTTACATCTTTATACACATTCCACATACACACTCTCTCTCACCCACGCCATGTCCCAAGGACCGAGGGGAAAGAACTAAGAGACCTCT
The DNA here is from genome assembly GCA_963693085.1 of Alisma plantago-aquatica. Lineage (NCBI taxonomy): Eukaryota > Viridiplantae > Streptophyta > Magnoliopsida > Alismatales > Alismataceae > Alisma > Alisma plantago-aquatica. The sequence continues at coordinate 837,141,228 of OY856412.1, read as the reverse complement.
AACTAGACTAACTACAAACCTTATATAGACTAGGCGTTAGGATGAAACGATCCTTCTGATTCCTGTTGCTGATGCTGACCTGAAAATGTTTTGAGTAGAGGTATGAGCCTACTCGCTCAATGAATAGCATTTCACTTAGCTATCACTAAACAACTCATCAGATTTATAAAATTGAAACAAACATAAATATAGTACGAGCAGGGCAGTTCTAATGACATAGCAGATTGCAGGATATATTCACATTTCCATACCATAACGAATAAATTGAACAGATAAACAGATATAGAGAATTAGTACAAAAGTTCGAATACTTTAATTTACTGCGATTCTATATGAGCATATTATTATTATTATGCCCTAATCATATGCAGTGTACTCTGCATATAAAGATCCGTAGCAAACCACGGTCCCACCGTACAAGACTTAGCGACACACCCGGGAAATGCTAAGTCTGACTATCAGCCATGGTCTGCTGCAGGACTCTCAGGCTCATCGGCCTTCAGGCTCATCGGCCTCACTGTACTCTCAAAAGAGTGAACTCTAGACTCCTCCTCAAACCTGAGCACACAGGCGGAGAGTCTTACCAGGTTACCACCGTGACATCGCACGCGTTGTTGTTGAATAACCCCTATTTACTCCAGTGTCACCGTGACATCGCACGCGTTGTTGTTGAACACTGCCTTTCCATCCTCGTGCCACCGTGACATCGCACGTGTTGATGTTGAACACGAGTTTCACCCCCCTGGATGCAGACCTCTCAGAAGGGGTTCTACGGTGTTAGGGAACCTAAGTCTATTAACCGATTAACATATAATCATTTAAACAGGAAAATCACATTTCAAATTTAATTCACATTCTGAACATCTCTTTTACTTTCATATCATTGTCATCTTTAAATATCACTTATTCAAATTCATTGCTAATCAGCCATCTTTATTCAGCATATGCATTACAACTGTAAAACATGATATTCCATCTTTTTCATCAATCATATTCCGTATCTCAAGTTCTATTGAATCTATAATAAACTATTGTATGTGCTAAGCTGTTTAGAAGTTATACCAACTGTTATTAAAGCAATTAAGCGCTTTAAATTGAGTTAAATAATGATTTCTAAATGAACTACTACTCACCCACTTTGGTGTGTTCGTATACACCGAAAAATGTCCACAAACAGGCCTAATTCTGCACTTTACAGCAGTGTGCACGCCGTGCACCCAGACTGCACGCTGTGCACCTTCCATGCACTTCTGTTCTACTTTTCTGCACCTTTGCACGCCGTGCAAACTGACCTTGCACGCCGTGCAATCTGATTTGCACGCCGTGCAAACTGATTTGCACGCCGTGCACCTGGGTTGAAACTCGTTCCGCTGCCTGTAACTTTGCACACCGTGCAAACTGACTTTGCACGCCGTGCACCTGCGCAGAAACGGAATTTCCCCTATATCAGCTATCTGCAATGTTGCACGCCGTGCAAAACGGATTTGCACGCCGTGCAACCTGCGCAGGGGCGGAAATTGCAGAAATAAAAGAGACGATTGGGGTCGATTCGGTGGACGATTCTTACCCGAATCACTCCTATAGCTTCGGATTGACCTAGCAAGCACTTGGCAAGAAGAAAGAACGGAGGGGGAAGCACCGTTCGCTCCCTAGACCATCTCCATGGTCGTCTTCTTCATGGCTGCGGGAGGAAGAAGAAGGTGAGGAAGAAGAAGATGATGTAGCCGGTTGGTTTGGCTGGAGAAGATGAAGAAATCGAGGTAGAACGGAGAAGGAAGGAGCTGGGTTGCCTAGCTTCTCCTCTAGCTTGCTCTCTCTCCCTTTCTTCTTCTCTGTCTTTCCCAAGCGGCAACCGAAGGAAATGAACTATCGTTCATTCCAAAGTCGGTTAAAAGAGTTAAAAAGGAAAAACTGAAGGAAAGGATAAGGAAGGGCGCCCAGGGGGCCGGATGCAAATTGCCCAGAAACTTTTCTGAAATTACACATAGGTCCCTGCACACTAAAAAGCTCATATCTTTTTACTCGTAGGTCGGTTTCACATGATTTCTTCGGAAACGGATTAAGCACAAACATTCCCTCAACCTCAGGACAAGAAAACAAGATAATGATACATTAACACTAGCTCAAAGCTCAAAACACTATTAACAAAAGCAAGTACTCATCTCAACATAACTAGTTCAATTATGCACTAACCAAGGTACTTACTGGTAAAACGAAATCTGGGTCATAACATTGCTAGTGGATGGCAAGTAATGGACAAGTGGTTTGGGATGCTAGCATGTGGCATAACCCTTGGACAAGTGGTTGTTGGGCGGACACATGTGGAGAAAGCCCTTAGTGGACGCCCACTTAACCCTCTTGCTTTAATACCCCCTTCTTTGCTAGGTTGGGATCCCTTTATCTCTTTGGTTGCTTCCCTTCTTCCTTGGTGGACGATACCTCCCCTTGGTGAGCTTGGTGTCCAATACACTTGGTAGAGCTAGCTTGGTGGCTGATCTCCTTGGTGGAGTCTTTTTCTTCCTCTAGTGGTGGCCGAACCCTAGAGTGTGTCTTGCTTCTCTTCTTTGGTGAGCATCTCCCCCTCTTTCCTTGGCACCTTCTTCATCTTCTCTCTTTCTTTTCGGCCATGGTGGTTATGGAGTTCTCTTCTCTCCTAGTGTTGGTCGAAGGTGGTGCCTTAGAGCCTGATGCTTGGTGCTTGGAGCTTTGGAGCTTGAGGAGTGTGCTTAAGGCAGGTTACATAACTCCTAACCCTAGCTATACTACTTCCTTTTCATGTTGCATGTTTATATGTCATCTTGATCGGCCATGCATCTTATTAAATATGTTTCTTGCCCTAGTATGTACCATTTTATCTTGTTATATATATAGTGGTCATGTTGTTGATGTGTTCTTAGACCTTGTGGCTGAACCTTGAGTTTAGGGTTCCTTGGACAAAACCCCTTTCTCTCCCATTTGGTTTTGAGAAGTGAGTTCGAGCTCTAGTGGTGTAGGCAAAACCCCTCTCTTAGTTGTTGAGAGGTGAGTCTATGCTCTAGTTGCTTGGGCAATACCCTTCTCTCACCATGGATTTGAGAGGTGAGCCTTGGTTGGAATCTTGGCCGTTATGATGATGATCCACCTTGCTACCCGATATGTGATGGACGTTGTGCAAAACCCCTCTCTCTTGGTTGTTGAGAGGTGAGCCAACTCTCTTGATCTATTAGGATTTGATTATGGTGATCTTGAGGTTGATGATAACCAAACCGTTATGGTCTTTGTGCTTTGCACGATACCCTTTTGTGGTGCTTTGCACGATACCCCTCTTCTATGGTTTTGTCTTGGGCGATATGATAAGTTAGGTTATGTTGACCTTGTTGCCTGATATGACCCTTCACCATGTTAGTGTTGTTGGGTGATATGCCTTGTTACCCAAGAAGGTTATGGGAGTGTTGAACCCTGGATGTCCCTTTGATCAACATGGTGCTTAATAGATATCCCTGTTTTGTGCCTTGGACGACATGGGTTGGTTTTGATGTTGCCCGATATGGGTTGGATAGGGAAACCCTAGACGGGTGCCATAGTATTGGCCGATATGGTTGAGCTTAACCTAGTTGGAAGATAGGTTACCTCGGGTGCCATGGTGTTGTTTGTTAGTTGTGTGCTTGTTGGGCTTTACAGTGGCGTCCTTGGGCGTCATAGCCTTGGACGATATAGTTGTGGATGACATGACCTTGCTGGCTGCCCGACATAAAACCTAACCCATCATGGACGATAGGGTCTTGACTGTTAGTGCTGGTTGTGCTGCCTGACACATCTTTGCACTTGGATGCCTGATATCACCTTGCTTGGGTGCACGATATACCCTACACATAGCTGCACGAAACATCTCTTGGATCAGGTTGCACGACACACATCAGGTCTGGTTACCCGATATCCTTTATGCATGGATGCACTCCTTGGTTGGCCGATATGTGTGGCTAAGTGCCCTAGCTGATAGGCTTTTGGTGAGGGAGGTAATCCTGCCCGATACCCCTTTGGGTGTGGGAGGCACTGCCCGCCACACCTATAGTGAGGGTAGGTGGTATCTTTGGTAAGAGTCGCACCTAGCTCGGAAACCCTAGTTTTGGTGAGTCGTTATCTTGTAACCGCACCTCTGTTGATGATGTGTTATGAATGATAGGTTGTAACCAATGATATGTTTGATACCTAAAGTTGATGCTAAGAGAGATGATTAGATACATGATTATGTTCATAAGATATAGGGCATAGTGAATGCTCGTGGTTTGATTAGAATAATGTAATTTGTTTACAAGATACAACTTTGTGCTTCATGTAGTTATAATCATGGATGTTGATCCAAGCATGTACCTTCAACCCTAATAGCATGATAATCATAAAGATCTATGTTTGGTGATTCACTTATCTCTCTCGATATGTATACTAACCATGCAGGTGTATCAAATGAATTCATATCTAGGTAAGAGCTATGAGGTATATGTGTTTTGAATAACACTAAATAATGATAATCCTTGATTGATGGGATAACATGTATCACCCATATGATGTGAAAAGGTCTATTGACATGATAAAGGTTGAGTGCCTAGTTGAGGTGTTATCCTCTGATGTTGAGATAAGGGATTGCTATCCCATGGTGATGATGTAAGCCTTGAGAGGCAGTGGCATTCTGTGATGAGGGATTGAGATCCCATGGTAATGTGATGATGATAGTAACAATGTGACATAATGTTGTTATGTTTTATAACTTGGTTGCCTCAACAATCCACTTAAAATATACTAATTAATTACATGGAACATTTCATGTAGTTTTCCCTGGCCATAGATCCATCATCTTCAGTAGCAGGTGATGGTGAAACAGGTTTATCCTGTGGGATTACCTGGAGCGCATATTGTTGAATATGTGGGGTTTCTCCTAGCCGAAAATAGGAGGATTAGAGTGCAACTGTGGTTGTAGACTCAAGATGTGTATAAGAGCATGGTGATCAGGCCCATGGCTCAGTGTGAAGGAGCATGAATGCGTTCATGGCTCAGGAGCACGGTGAATAGGCTCGTGGCTCATGATAAAAAGGGTAGACTGTGTGAGCTAACCCTGTGGCTGAGGCCACTCAAGCAAGAGACTGCGGTCCTACTTTGGTTAACATGCACTTACCACAAAGATGTGAGGTCGTGGAGTCTGGCTCTTCCATTGACTTTTTATGGCACTGGTTTTGGGCTTCGCAGCCGAAGGTTGGATTTGAGCGGGACGACTCACTTCCTCAGGGCATAATAAATCGTAATCCAGCCGAATAGTATATATTATTTAAGGCAAAACACGGAACATTAGTTGAGGCCTTGTTTGTGTAGTTGCTCTAGTTATACCTTGCAGTTATTTACACGTTCCTCATATCTTGTGGTAAGTTCTTATAAAGCTTATCTTGTCAATCATGTTCCATAAAAAAATATATGGTTATATGCCTCCTGGATATCTTGGTAAGTTGTTATTAAGGTTAAGCTTTGTTCAGTGTGTTGCTTATATCAGTTACCTACTTTTTCTAAAGTTTTATAGTTTGGCGGGGAGTTATGTTTCTCGCTGGGACTGTGTGTCTCACCCCGCTGGTTTATAACCATTTTAGGTGATCATGCTAGACGTGGTGGTGGTCGTGAGGTTGCGGTCGAGCAGCAAGAAGAATAGTAGGAGGCAAGAGACAGATATGTTGTTGTTTTGGTGGTTTGGTAGTAGAGTCCTAGAGTCATCCCTGTACACTCAGGTCCTTGGAGGTGTTTCGACGATGTTTTACGATGTATAGCTAATGTAGCTTGTTTATCCTGTTGTTGGCATGGTATGGCATGTTCTGTATATAAATAGGTGGTGAACTCTTTGTGCCTATGTGACAGTTGGTTCCTGTAAGCTATGGACACGTATCAAGGTTTATGTATGTTTATATAACATGTTTCCTTGCAGAATAAGGATCTGGATACAATAGTTCCGTTATTATATGTTTTCCACAATCAGTTTTAATTAACCCGTGTTTTTGGTAATATGTGGTTTATGGAAGTTTCACACATTTTCACGTGGCATTTCGTTGTCTGTGTGATAGCGGGATGTCACAACAAAGATGATTCCCACAAGGCAAAAAGACCCAGAACCACAAGGGAAATAAGAGAAGGGCTTAGAATCATAAGAATAAGAAGTAAGGATAAAATCTCTAGTGACTCCTTTAACACAAGATCAAGTGAGAGGTCTAGTGAAAGTGAAGTTAGAGAATACCACTTTGCTCTTATATCAAGTTCAATTGAATATTCAAATGAGACAAATATAAAATCTCTATGTAACTAATCACTGATTAGAATTATTCATGTTTCCCATGCCTCTCTTAAACTTTAAAAGTATAAAAAGAAAAAGCTTGCTAAAAATGTTGAAAACTTGCTTGAAGAAAAGGATGAATTTGAACATGCACATTTTCTTGCAAGATGATATTTGTCAAACTTCAGGGGCTTTATCTAGAACTTGAATTGTAACTACATGGAATTCATATAGATAATAATGCTTAGCTTAATCAGGTATATGCTCTTGAAATTGAAATTGCTAGCTAATGTGCACATTTCATATATACTTTTTACACATTTTGCACAAAAATTCAGTTCATTTTGCTCTCATTTGGCCCCAGGTCATACTTAATTTGCCATCCTTTTTTGTTGTTTTACTCATTACACGATTGCGATCATAGGTACACAACAAATATGATGAAACAGGGCTAATATGACCCAAATCTGACCTTAGTTGGGATCTCTGATGATTTGCATTTGATATAGAGTTGATCCTAAAGAAACAAAAGAAGACACCGTGTGTGTTATTTTATACACAATGTGTAACTTTCCAAGAAGAACAATCTTCAACGACAAAGCAAAAGACACTATGTGTTAATTAAGACACTGCATGCAAGTTTCCAGAAGATTTCATTCTCAGTTGTAGACAGAAGACACAGGGTGTTGTTTATCAGACACGACATGTTTGCACATTCAAGAGCCCAGATTTAAAGTTCTACCAAAGTACATGGTGTGTATTTATTAACACACATTGTGTGTCATCTTCCAAGTCGACTTCAATTACAACTACACAACGAGTATTATCATTGACACACTGTGTACTCTTCACATAAAGTAGTTTGCCCCACAGTTACATTGAGCGACACACAGTGTCTTCCAAAAGACACATTGTGTCTTTGTCGATTTTGTAGATTTTTTAAAACAATTGTCCTCGTTTTAAAGAGGAGACCAGTCATATGGGTCAGTTATCACTCGTCATTAGAAACACTTAACGACCAAAGAAAGTTGTAGAGCAAGAGAGAGGCAATTATGGGGAAGAAAGAGAGGTTTTTGGGAAAGAACCTCGAATATTCATCATTTTCTTCTTCTTCCTTCTCCAAGGGTGCATCAGAGCTTCTCTACTCGAGCAAGGCTTCTCACGAGAGAAGAAAGTCCAAGTTGGAGCAGTTGAAAGGGTGGAACTTCTCCCTTAAGTCGGAGTTTTACTCCTTCCACTTCACTCTTTGGTTTCTCTTATCTTTTCTTCTCTCTAATCATGGAAAATGCTAAAAATTGTGATATGTTCTTGTGTTTATGCATAATGTGCAAGTAAATCTCATTTTCTTGGGCATGGGAGAGTAGCTCCCATGCTATTACTCATGTGAACTCGTAATTTATATCTAATGTTAGTTAATTTACTTATCCAAGAGTTTCTACATTGTTTCATTACTTGTATGCTTGACTGACCATCAAATATGCATGTTTTATGCTTCATTATACGATTCAGGAGGATATATGAGGGATTATGGAGTATATCTCTTGGAAACAAACTCTTGACCACAGGAGTGGATGGGGAATGTTGAGGATCCAAAATTGTGTTCGAATCTGTACATAGACACAGGAGTGTTATGTGAAGATGAGAATCATCTCATGTCACTGAGAGATGTATGATGATGGCAACCTCATTTGCAAGTTATTTAACATGATTAGTTTCGTAGTTGTACATGATGTAATGGTATGGAAGTGGAATCTTATGTCTAAGATCTCCTAAAGCCGATCTAAGTCCTCTTACTTTAGTTCTTGTTCTTAATTTGCTAGTTAACTAATCTTAATAAAAACTCAATTATTGTGATCTGACTTAGATATTTGGAAGTTAGCAATCTTGCGCCTAGCTAGCTTAGCTCCTTGTGGTTTGATCTCGACTACAATTGATCTCATATACTTGCGGGTGATTGACAAGTTGAGACTATTATTTAAAACTCACTTGCCTTTAGCAATCGACACTAGCCTATAAGGTAAATGCTTTAGGGTCTCAACCCATTTTTCCTAGTGTTGATGAAGACATCAATAAAACTATTGATTCTCTCATTTTTTATATTTATGATCTTAATTGTAATAATGATAATCAACATCTAAATTTATAAGGAATACGATATGAAAATAATGTTCATTTTTTTTGAGATGGCTTATCTAGAAAATGGAAATGCCTTCGTGCTAGACAAAGTCAATGTTGTAGAATATCATTCTATTTTTCATAGAGAGAAAGAATTTTGTGCTCTTAATATTGAAAATTATTATTATATTACTAAGTTGCTTTTCTTAGAGGCAAATCTTTTGCATGCTAGACATGATGTTGCCCAATTGTCTTCTTCTATTATTTCTCAAACAATAATCATTATTAAGAACTTGTTTGCAAATATTATTAGATAGTAAAAAAATCTAATATCATCCTTGATCATGCTACACAACAAAATGGTAAATATGTTATCATATTTTATTCTATCTAAAGGAACAACAAAAACAAAGGACCTCCAATTTGCAATGTAGAATCCTCTACTTTCAAGGCTAAAGGCACTTGCGATTATTGAAAGGAAATGTCCATTATTATTCAAATTTCCCTTTTAGGAACACATGCAAAATCAAAATAACTTGGGTTTCCAAGTATAACCCCTTGGACCCAAAACAAGGTTGGGGACAATTTCATCTTTCACATTGTAGAAAATATGCATGCCCCCTTGTACCCAAAACAAGGTTGAGGACAACTTCATCTTTCATCTCATAAGAAATCTACAAAATGATTGCCAAGAGCTATAAATTGAAAAGTAACTTTAAAATTCACATAAATAAAGAAAGGTGAGATGAAAATGGTTTAGAAACAAGTGGGAACAAATATTAATAAGAAAGGTATTAGTATTTCATGCTCAAATCCAATCATTGCTTGATATTCCGAAGATTGTATGCACTTTGCATATGATTTTTGAGTCAATTTTTGCATGTTATGATTGTCATCATATTCTTTCTCAAAATTGGCTCTGGTGCTTTCAAAGTGCATTACTAACATGCTTATAGTTTTTTGTATCCCCTAGATTTGTTGTTTTAAAAGCTTGTAATTTTGGACAACAACTTTCATCGGCCAAGTTTGCCCTAAGTAAAACTTGATTGATGGGCAAGGTTATAGTTTGTGAAGTTAGTGTCGTTGGTTGAGAAATTTAGCCCATAAATTCAGAAGATGACACTGTGCAGTGAATACCTAGAAGGGTTTTTGGATGATAACTTCCCTCCTAACTAGATTTTCTCAACCAATGCCCTATTCCATTATCACTTTACTTGGTTCCTCTTTGTTATATGCATACTATAAATTGCCATATTGAATGCAAATCTATCTTTATCTTTGACAAAAAAACTATATATTTATGATTTGCCCAACAACTACCATATTTACATCTAAACTTACTTTTATTGAGTTGATCTACATGTGTTGATGTATATCTCATTAAAACTGTTGGTTGTGATTAGCTTGCTCTAATTGTTCTCTAACTGGATACTTGTTTCTAATTGAATATCTTTATGAAAATTGCAACCTTGAGATTTAAGTGATAGTCATTTTTTGTTTTTGTTGAATGATTGTCAGTGAGTAGTATCCATCTATGACCACTTGAATTGCTCATTAGTTTGTATGGATATCTCTCTACATATACTAATAACATGTTCTAATTTGCTAATCGTTGTTATTTCTAAAAGAAGTGTTAGTCTTTTAACAAACGACATCATCTATTAGTAGTTGTTATCAAGCATGTGGTATATAACTTTTTCTAAGATTGTATCTTACTTTATCTATACTCAAAACTATTCCTTGATTGTCATATTTATTAATTTGAGTTAGTTTCTTGCATGGTGTGCTGATACTTGTTTGAAATACATATAGGTCTCTTCAATTTACACGCCTTTATTTACATTATTTATATTTTTAGAACAAGCCATCTATTTTTTATCTTCTACTCCACACATTTTTTATTACAAAGGGGAGCAATGCTAGCATACATGTATGAACGTAGATCTACTTAGCTTGTAATCTTGTAAAAGCTGATCTTGCATGAGTAATAGTGTGAAAGGGCATGGATTTTGAGATGTTTGTGGACAATCTCTGAGACATGGTTGCTAAATGGATGGGACTTCACTTGTCACTTGCAAGTCACCTGTTGTTGGTCAGATCTGTTCTCACACCAAGAATCATATATTGGTGCAACCATGCAGAGATGCCTGTCTTTATCTTGGATAAGATGAAAAGTGTCGCCTCTTCTTTCATCTGGGGCTATAAGCATCAGGTTTTTTCATGGTCAAACATAGATATAAGCTTTAGTGAGGGTGGACATAAACATGTATTTAATTGTTGCAACAACTACTTTCAAGAGGATCTACTTCTTTCTAAGGAATAATGATTCACTATGGACAAGATGAGTGAAGATGAGATATGGTCCTAGACAACCACCCAGGGCCTAAATACTCAAGGGTGTGGTGATCCATGACCAAAGGATGGAAGGATGTGGCATCAGATTATTTCCTTAAACAAGACAGGTGGTCCTTGAGGGATGACATATGCAAACTATGGTCCGTTATCTCCTTCCATATCCCCAAGTGCCCTAGTTTTAGGTGGCATGGAACAAACATCATATACCAAAGTGGAGTTTTTGCTTGTATCTTTGTATCCTCCATAAGTTACCTACCTTCGATAGGATCAAATCATGGCAATTGAATATGAACATTGTGTGTGTCTTATGCAAGAGATAAGAAGAAAGCCACGAGCATTTAGTTTTTGAGTGACCTTACACCAAGTATCTATGGTGTAGGTTAAGTATGAAAATGGGGTGGGATGGCTCTCGCCCATCGGGCTTGGATGAAGGGATGGATTGGATTACAGAGAAAACAACTCAAATGATAAATTTTGCTGGTCTCGGTCTTGCTGGGTTGTGTTTTTTAAGTTGGGAGGGCAGAAATTACAGAGTTCATGGCAGGGGGAGTGTGATTCCCTATGTTTATTTGATCTTTTTGTAAATAATTTGGGCATGGTTTTTAAGTCCAATCCTAAGATCGGAGTTGGGATTGGGAATTTGGTTCTCAAATAATGAGGCTTTGTAGTGTAAGACCCACTTGTACAGTATACGGGGTTCATACCCCTATACTCTTTTTGTTGACAATAGTGATATTTTACTTGCTCTGGGAAAAAATAACATGAATTGTTCAGCAGTACCATATGCTCAATGGATTGAAATTATTAGTTTCTTCAAAGGTATGATTTTACTAATAAGCTTTCAATACATTTACAAATTGGTTAATTGTCTTCAAAAAGGCAGAGAATGTTGACTAAAGGGGTTATATTGCCTTGATCCCATGTTTTATTGATGACTAAACCATTCCACTTATTTGTGTCTAATGTTTTTACTTGAGTGATCTCATATAGACACTATACAAATGCCTAAGCTTATAAACCCTAGTCTGGATAAATCATGTCATAAATGCACACATATCAAGATTAAAAAAAAGATAGTTTTATTCATATATAATATGTTGTAAATAATTTCTAATTATTGTGTGGCTTGTGATTCATCTCAAAAGTGTAATAAAATTTATTATATTAAATCATCATAACAGTTACCATTAATTGAGAATTTACAAATAGACACTTTCGTGGATCGAGATGGTCCCATATTAAACTCACATGACGACCTTATTTGTTTGTCCAATTGATGCCATCGACTACATTCTTACTTTAGAAGAATCTTGGTCGCCACTTTAAATCAAGTCTCTAAGAAAGTTCATCAGTAGAGATTTCTAGGGAAAAATTTAGCTGACTGACATGCTCTGACCTTGTCTTTTAGTGCATAGATTGAGTTTTAGCAACACAAGTTCAACCAAAGACACTGTAGCTATAAAGTGCAGTATAGTCATTAGAGGGGGTATGTAAGAGAAAATATATCCATAATACACCCTAATAAAAATTATAATTTATTCTAAATGATTCTAATGGTTGGGAGGCATCTTCAACTATAAATAGGACCCATTGGTCTTCATCCCGAGGTTAGCCACATGCCCCATAAGGCGGCTATGATATGGTCGAGAGAATTTTCCTTGAAGAGCCCTTATCCACGCTCGTGATCTAAATCATTGCTATACCCATTAGAGTGAGTAGAAAATTTGTAATATAGTTAATCCTATCATGCATATCTTGTGAGGGTCTTATCTATCTACCTTCCAATCTCTCTCACATACTAGAAGTGTGATTCTCTCTTCTAGATAACAAAGAAAGAAGGATATGCAACCCTTGATAAAGGAAGGCACTCCTCGGGAAAGTAACAATCTCTTGGTGAAGAGGAGTTTGAAGGCGGTGTCCCACAACAAGGGAAGCATATGGTGGTCAAAGCTTCTTCTTGGTGAAGGTAAAGTCAAAGGAGGAAGAATCTCTGCTAAAAAGTGGATCAGTCCTTTGGTAATGGAAAAATATTCTTGGCTAAAGATGGCTCAGTCCCTTGTAAAGTTGTTGGCTCCCTTGCTGGAAACAAGAAGCTACTTTGGACTTTGACCTTGAAAAAAGGTGGTTTCCTCGTATAACTCTTATAATGGAATGTAAAGAGAGACTCGAGGTTGAAAATCCTAGATATTAACCTCTCTAGGTAGTAGATCCACATCCTTTGAGATGGAACCACTATAAATAAAACCATTCAATTGTATATATTTTTTTTTGTTATTGAAATGGGTACTTCTATCCATGTCATCACAGAGGCTTTTTCTGAGACCTCTTGGTAACAAACCAAGGATATAAACATTGACGTGTCCCATATTGTACTTCAATTGTAGATTTTAAATCTCCCCCTTAGCTTTCATACTTGCATATTTATTATGGGATATAATTTGAAGGTCTAACATATTTTATTTAAGTGTTTATTTCAATACACTGTTTATCTTAAGCCCATAGGTCCATTAGTGTTTTCCTCAATCATGATATCCACATATGAGTAATTCTGTTAATGTACTGGGTGCACCTCTTATTGTATTGGGTAAGGCCTCAAAATGCACTTGTTGATTTGGTATTCAAAATATGTAAGATGGTAGAGAGTGTAACATTAAGATTTATTCATAGGGATGATTAGAGAACCTAGTTCTCTTTTTTGTGTTTTGGAAAAGTCATGGTAACCCATGACACATTGAGAATGGTTAAAACAATTGTTCATGTTACTATTATTATTGTTTTAATTGGGTTCCTTTTTCACCCATACGTTTCTTTGATTGGAGGAAGGTATGGAGTCCTTTTGGATGGAGTCATACTTGGATGGTTTCTCTATCTTATTATTAGGAGTGGACCGATAAGAGGGATGATCACCAAGCTTCTTGAGAAAAGAAGCCATCTCATTTGATTCCTCAATAGAGATGCATATGTGGGTATATTTGTCCCCTACACAAATTTTGAGTCTATTTTGGAGTTGTGAGTACTTATAGACTTCTATGAGAAAAAAAAAATTAGAGTAATTTCTAGGTTGGAGAGGATATTGGTGTAAAAATTAAAGTTTACCACCCATGGGATAGATGATACTCTGAAAGTGTCAACATACCATAGGTAGGGGAGAAGGCTAGATATGGAGATCTAGTTTGTAGAACCATTAATTGTATTTTTCTAAAGTGTCAATATTTGTTGTCCATCTAACATGTGATGCATGGGCTAAGCCTCCATCACCAGTAGTGATTGATAGGGGAAGACCTTAAAGGTGATGAATGGAGGTGCCTTCAAGCATATTGTACAAGAGTTGGTTTTTAGAGAATATTTTAGGTATCTGGATGGAAAAGGCAGGAAGAAGATGACTTAATGCTTTAGTGACATCAATGGTGTTGATTTTGTCATTCTTTTTTGTTGAGATGAATAGTAACCAATATACTCATGTTAGCAAGAACACATCCAATTCCAACTACATTAACTGACACACCTAGGGTTAGATTAGAAGAATTGTCTTAGAAACCATGAAAGTAAAAAGGTTAGACCTGGATGGTGAATGGGACTATAGTTAGGAAGAAATTGAAAATTTATGATAGTTTTGAACAAAATAAGATCTTAGATATAAAGAGTCTTTTGATGTGAGGTAATCATCATAATATTTGGAAATATGAGAATAATTTCTATCATGAATGGAATTGAAGTGACTCCCCAGGAGCCTTGTTTTAGAGATAACCAAAATCGTAGGTTCCTCTTCACAAAGCTATAGAGAAATAAGTATTACAATATCTCTAATAACATGCAATATGATTTGCACTTGCAGTTGTGTTTGATTTTACCAAGTACCTGGTTAGGTCAAAGATTAACCATCCATTTATAGGAGAAATGGTTGTTTCCTTCACATGAAAATCAAAATATGAATATGTCATGGATCAAATGCTAATAATGAAAATTAGAACAAGGCTGAACAAACATATGGGAAGAATATCATATTTTTTTAATTTGAGAATAATTAACTAGATCAATGGTATGAGACACTTTATTGATGTCATATGAAAATAATTGTATTGTTGAAAGTATGCATGCATCACGAGGGAAGAGTTGATAATTCTTAATAGTCATTGATTGACTGAAAAATTTGAAATCATTTATATCCGCTTTAGGCAACACACAAATGGCAGTAGGGATCTCATTATGAGAACACGATCGACTTTCATGGCTTTCCTCCGTTGGATCATCGACTCCTCATTGTCAACTCTTTTGATGTCTAGGTTGATAAAAGAAGGTTGAAGATCTCTATCAAAGTAGAGATTAGATGGGACGGATATGGGATTATCTGCAATGAGGTAGGAAGGAGATAGAACATGGTGGCCATTCTAATCCCAACATTAAAGGATCATCACATTCTATTACATGATATAGATCAACGAATTGGTATAACAAAAAATCAAGATCTTACATGAGACGACCCCATCCCTAGGCCGAGAAAATGCATAAGTGGCGATCACCCCATTGGAAGAGGACTTGAAAGAATTTGTCATCTACTAGCATATGCACCCAACCCATCTGACGTCTGCTGAGAAACGTCTCTAGATGACTGTTAGGGTGATGCCTTGGGGAGGTAGGGTTTGACCTTGAGGTAGATGCACTGAGAATAAGACTCCATGTCTGGGTTGGTGTTGTGGGTAGAGGGTAGAGAGAAAACTAGATGTAAAACTTGTTGTTGTGATGAAGGTTGAACTATTTATGGGGTGTAATTAGCTAGCAGATAAGTAAAGCGAAACTGGACGAAGTGTTTCTCTAGTGGTTGGATTAGCTCCAGATAAATTAGGATTTTGACGGCCTAAACAATTCTTGACATGAAGTGTAGTTGTGTTTTTATCGGAGCATGATTATGGACAATGCAACAATAATGAAAAGTGAGATATATATGTGACAGACTGCACATAAACTAGCTGCCTTTCCTCATTGGGACCATAGAAGAAAAAATGATTAGAAGGATTGGAGAGAGGGAATTTTCAAAAGCTTAAATCTGACTAAAGTATTGATTTATTATTTTATTAGTGTTATCATTGAACGTGAACATATGTTTCCATACAACTACGTGGACATGAATTTTCCATTATGAATTGTATATACTGTTAACATGATTATGTTCAAAATAGGAATAACTGATTTTGGGACGAGTAGGGTTATATGGCTTGTCTTTTGACCAGAAGAGTGAACTTTCCAGAAGTAATTCTATAACTATGTATAAACACATGCGTTGAACAAGCTTATATCAAGGGTTTGAGAACATTAGAATATATTAAAGATTATAAATGTGACACACTTTGTCAATTTATTGAGACTTCTTGCTTGGATAACCATCCTAACCTTCTCTTACCAAAAAGAAGGGTCGTCGGTACTCGAGGATGATGAAAAGGTTAAAAAATGTTGTATGAGACATAGTGTTAAGAATGACAAATAAGTTTAGTAAATGGAGAAGAAATAGATAAATAAATTCCTAACCTTGCTCCCATGGGCCGAAGAGAATGACAATCGCTTGCTAACATCAACATCACTATATGGATTCCCCCCTATGTGCGTCAGAGCAACCACATCCCCTACCTCCTCTGATTTTAGTTCCTCGCACAACAACATTAGCATCTGAGAAGAAATAGTGTGGTGCAGATTGGATATTGATATGATTTAGCTCACATCTTTATTAGAATACACAATGCCAAATTGTATTTTGAAATAATAAATGCACACATTTCTACCATTTCGTCCCACAGTCACAAACCCATGCGATACACACTTGCCTTATTAGTGATTGTTTTGCAATTCAAAATAAATATATAAATATTATATACAACCCCTCTTATGCCTTTTCATAAATATAGTTATGTAAAAATGTGTGCATCTCACAAATCTATTAAAGTGTGGGGATTTGTTATATTTTGTAATTTGAAAAATCACAATAAAATGTTACACACAATCCCTCCCACACCCTTTCCTATATAGTCGAAGTTGGAGCAATTGTATTATCTTAGCATGTACTTACGAGAGTACATCATACATTCCAAATAGTATAACACTTACGTAAATTGCCGTCATTATTTTATCATTTTTTCATTTCAATGATTGCCCTTTTCAGTCTTTCTACTCATATATGCTAGTATTATGATTTCACACTTTATTTCTTACCGACTCAAAATTCAGCACCATGTAATATGGGATTCATGTGATTTTACAAAACTATCTTTTCATTCTGTGTGGATTTTCATGAGATCATTAGACTTTAATAAGACACGTAAATGGATATCTAGAATCTGCAGATAGATTTGGACTCAAATTCTATATTTCAAAAGAAATCCAATGTCCATCAAATTTAGATCGAATTTTAGATATTGAAGACCATGTCCAAAAATTTTAGACCGGATTTCAAATATTACTGTATCCAGGCAAAAAAAAATCAAAATTAGACAAATATACATATATTATTAAAAGCATATTATTCATATATATATATTTATAAAATATTTATATTTTATCATATATATATTATGCAATAATAAGTTATCATCACTAAATGTATTTTTTTTATATTTTTAGTTCATAACTATGATTTATCTGAAATTAGATATAATCAACTCGGAGCTGATCCATATGTTGTCGTATGATATCCATAAGATATTTGATCCAACTTTCTTTCCATCAGATATTTGATTCAACTCTCTTTTTTTGATTCAGATCTCGAATAAAGTAGTATTCACACTGTATTCGACCCGCTTGCAGTCCCAACTTTAATTATACTCCTCCATTTTTTTTAATTTAGAAGTGATACTATGAGATAGATAGGCCTGTACCAAAACCCAAATTGGTGATTTGTATAACCCCCACCCCCTCCCCCCAAAAAAAATGTGTAGACCTTTGTTGTATTGAAAAGATCCCCATCTAGTAAAAGAAAGTCAGGTCCAATATCTTCTAAAACAAGACTTAGCACTATAAGTTATAGACTTCACCATCTACAAAGGATTAACAACCTAGTTTTTCCACCCCCGCCCCAACCAAAAAACTTAGTTCTTACCTCCGCTTCTGTGCATTTTTTATTAATAATTTTTTCTACGTTACTTGTGTAATTACTATAGAAAAGAAAAGAATCCGAATTTAAATAAACGTGAAGGGACTTTTGAAGAAAAACTCAAGGAAAAGCATAGACCGCCGCATACGCGAGGACGCCCATGCAGCTAATAACTCCTTTTCTTACTCGTAACCGTGAGGAACATCTGGTCGTGAAAGTGGCCGGGCCCAATCTACTCTCATCGGCGAGTCACCGTAACTGGCTGGCCAGCTACGAGCCACAAGAGTATTCCAACTCACCAGATATGTTGTTTTGGTGTTTTACGATAACCACAAATCAACCACGAACGCGTAAGGAAAATCTCAGAACATCTCGTCAATAAGATTAATCATTCAGCTGTAGATCACGTGCAATGGAGTGATATGGAGTCCCACGGCCACCCATTAGATAGAAACCAAATTACCACACCATAATGGAGTGGGAAACCGGTCCATTTTTATTTATGCTGGTATGGTTTGGGGTGGATCGGGTGGCGGAAAATCCGGTCCATTGCCATCCCTAGTGGCCATCGACGAGCTTAGAACGACAGCCGAATTCTTCTGTGCTGGTAACCCGTGCACAGACGAAAAGATGCAACGTCTCGGGCGCCATTTTTCTTCGCTTTTATCATCCGCTTCCTCCATCTCCTCTTCCTCTTTTAGTAGTCTGAAATCTCCGGCTATTGGAGTGTCCCGTATCCTGTCCAGCAATCTCACAACTCCCACCATCGATTTCCCGACGGGAGGGATTAGGGTTCTGGCGTCTGGATTGCGTTTCTCCTCCTCAAAGCCAAACTGGTTCTCTCTGGAAGAATGGGGCGAGGAGCGACGTGCGGAGGCACAAAAAGCTGGCGCCACGAAACCCTACGTTGTCCACCTGCAACCGAGGAAGAACAACACTTTCATCACCGTGTCCGACATGGACGGTAACAAGAAGTACTCGGCGTCGGTCGGTAGCCTGCACTTGGGCAAAGGGACGAGCACCCCGAGGTTTTTCGTGGAGGCGGTCGCCGAGCATGCTGGACAGGAGATTGTAAAGATGGGTATCAAATCAGCGGTTGTGAGGGTCAAAGGCGCGGTGCATTTCAGGAAGAAGAGAGAAGCTATCCTCAGCTTAAGGAAGGGAGCTAGAGTTGCTGGAAAAGATCAATTCCAGATTTTTTCTATGCAGGACGTCACTCGTCTTGCTCACAATGGGTGCCGACTAAAAAAACGTCGCCGGGTCTGAAGACTGGTCACTTTACTTCAACAGCGGTAAGTCATAGTACGGCCTGTCTTCCTAAAATCCATTTTGTTTTGGAGTGGGTTTATGCGTGTGTTGCTTCTTCCTAATTTTGGTTTACTCTGAATGGAAACGACTGGATGAAATACAAAACATATCGATGGAACCCTTTTCTGATAACCTTAGAAACAGTCACAATAGCCAGGTGCAACCTTTTTCTTACATAAATATCTTTCCCTTGCATAAAACATGCTGATGGGAGCAGGATAAATCTCTTACAGGTCTCTATGACAACATAGAGTGAGAGCAATTAGTAGGTTTGCTGGATAAAGATTAAAACATAATAGGAAATATATGTATTTGTTCCCGTTACAAACTGTTTGAAGTTGGAAAAATTTATTAAACGTAACCAGGATCATTTCCACTACCTGCCTTGGGCTGAGCACAAGCAAACGCAACACTCAAACTGTCTCAGATGGATAGAAAAAACACATCTTGTGGATGATTGTTTTTATTTTAGGACATGCTTTAAAACTTGGCAGATTCTGGCATGCTAAAAATCACATATGCTTACACGAAGGTCATGGACACAGCGGCAAGACAAAAACGATATATGTGCTAGTCTAAGAAATTATAGATGGATACACAACTTATACTGACTTATGATATTGTGCTGAATGGTGAAGCTGAAGAAGGATTGATTGATAAAGTTAAACTTTGAAGGAATACGTTGGAACCAATTGAACTTAAGACCAGTTGATAAACAGTCAGTCTAGAATTGTAAAAGTTGATGCATCAAAATGCGATATGTTTTGTTACTTGGGTTGTATCGTTCAAAAGGATGATAGTGTTCAATATGATGTTTGCCACATGATCACAGGAAGATGGTTGAAACAAAGGAGTGAAATCGGCATAATATGTGACCTGAAGATCCCACTCAAATTAGAAAGTAAGTTTTATATAACAATTTTTAAGCATCAATGCTGTATGGTAGTGAATGGTGAAGAAACAAGGAGTCAAGAAGATGAATATGGCTGAAATATGTATGCTGAGATGCGTGCCTGGTATGCAATTAATGATTGCTTGAGAAATGAATATATAAGAAACAAAGGAGGGTGTCATTTTATCGGAATCAAGTTATGTGAAGGTCATTTGAGATGGTATGGATATGTGCAATGAGGTGGTATGAATATGTGCAATGCAAACCGACAACTACAACAATTCGAAGAATGCTATTGAGATCGAGCAGACTAAAACAAAGAATATGTGGGCCTAAATTAACTTGGGAAGAGCTTATAACGAGAGATATTGAATCTTTATATCTTGATATTAATACGGTCCATAATCGAGTATCTTTTAAAATAGAACCTATGCAACAGTCTAACATGGTTGGGATTGAGCCCGAGACAATGACAACACACAACACATGTATTTTTTTGTAGTCCTATTGGATATACCAATATTATTGGTTCATTCATTCTATTATAATTTTTGAGACTCATTGGTTATTTTGTATAGGGCTGTAGACGGGCAACTAGGTCTAGGAATGTCCATAGACTCCATACGCACAACCACACTCATTTAGTTTAACAATCACGGGCATATACCCACTTAGAAACCATACTAGCACAGCTGCACTATACTCATACCTGTAAGTAAATAGAGAGGGTATGTGGTTATATAGTCTTGCATAAAACATTAATTTATTCGTGGAAAAGGAATTCATCTGGTAATGCAAAATATGGGCCAAAAGAAACCCAAGTTATGATACACTAATAAATTGAAACCATGTCATATGACTGATGCGTCATCGCAAGCCACAACATTGTACTGAATTGTATTTGAATACAATGGATTACATGTATGCCAAAACATTTAAGATGCAAGTTTGTTTGGTTTTACTAATCACATGTTATCATACTTGTCAAGGCGGCCATTCGGTCACCCTGATTCCCTGGGCGACCATACCGACCATGCCGACTACTCGGCCGCCCATACTTATATACAACACATTGTATAGAAAAAACTAATGTAAACACATATCTAAAGAAGTAATAATCCATATTTGTTAAATATTGTCATAAACACATCAAATAATAATCAATAAGAACTGAATGCCCAATCCCATATTTTGGTAAATAATAACCTAGATTTGGTAAATAATGCCATAAAACACCTCAAAATTTTTGAATGAAGACTATTCAATGTATTCAAATTAAACAAATATAATTCGATAGAGAAAACTTTATTAAATTTAGACTTTTAGTGCAATGTTGTAATTAAATAAAAAGTTATTAATTGAACTGGTGTACTGTGAACGAAATTGATGTTCACGTCAAATTATTGCACAAGACAACCAAAAACATTTGAGGTAGGGGGTGGGGAGAATTAGAATAACAAAAGAAAGAAAGAAAAAAATCTTGGATCTAGACTAACTAAGCGGCCGACCAGGATAGTTTTGGGCCGACCAGTCGCTCTAGTCGGCCGACCAGTCGACCTGGGCGGATGCCAAACTGAGGTCCAAATCTGGGCGGCAGGCAAATCAAACCCCCTCCAACGATGGCATGATGTCTGTAGATTTTACTGTGCAGAGGGTTTGCAGACATGTGCTGGCAAAATAAATTTCTCTACACCAACTATACTTGTTTAGGCATGTGCCTAGCATCAAGCTTCCTGTGGGACTCCTTGGTATGTGCTACAACTGATCACCACCTTGGATATTTTTTTTGTGGGTCCCTAGGCCTATAAGTGGATATTAATATTCTTTAGGATCTTATTGCCTAATTAAAATATTTTTGTCGTAGGTGTTTTAATATGATTGCATCAAGAATGTACATCTTGAAAGTCCTTCTAATTTGCCTTAGTCTTAGTCTTGGATTCAGTTTCTATATTAAGGAACTTTTTGCAATGTCAAATACATAAGTTCAAAATTTCATCGAAATTGGCAAAATTTTGCCAATTATTTCGACGTCGACAACCATCAGATATAGAAATGACCAAATCATGTCTTTATGTAGGGAATTTCGCTAGAAAAAAATAAATTTTAATAGTTTTTTGAATATCGATGAAATTAGGTAAATTTTGATGAAAAAGGCCATTTTCATCAGCCTTTCGATGAAATTTTGAGAAACACGTTATATTTCAAGATTCATGGTATGATGTCTGCAGATTTTACTAAAATGACTTTTTTGGACTTTTTATGGGCAATCTAAGTTACGTTTCTTCTCTTCCCGGCCTAATTCTACCTCTCTCTCCTATTTCTCCCACTTATATAAAGATCTCAGAACGAAATATTTAAAAATGGGTGTGGGAGTTGTATGTATGGCTATGATGACCCACTAGCTTTCATTTTTGAGGTCAACCTGATTTATAATGATACTGCGCCAAATTAGCATGACCACCGAGATATTTGTATCCATTCCATTATTAATCACACCTTTAACCACATGGTTGCCTCATATAGGCTCTAGCTACAATAGCACATGACCAAGAACAATGTTTGAGGCAATCCATGAGTATGCATTTTACCACTAGTAGGCATATAAATATTACATTGAGACGCATCTATGCTTGTATAAAACAAAATTAATTGGAGCCAATATGTTGATAGGTATAATCAACAAGCAGGATGACAACCATCATGGTTCAACTAGATACATAAACCATAGTTGTCTCATTCTTCTTCAATACTCACTCACATACTGCTACAACATTGTTTATTGTACTACATCATGTCATCCTTCCTAGAGGTTCTACCATCCTAGACCATATTATGTTTCCATAAATTTGTGTCTTTAAGTCTATATATTGTGCTTGCAAACTATAATGACTTAATATATTCATTTCACCATTTACTTTGACCTCCAATTCCCCATCGAAACAATTAAGCTTCCTTCCCTCACACATGATGAGCCCCATCCCCTACATATCTAATATGAAATATCATTACATATTTGAGTAGATCTACACTAGTAGATCGTTATGGTGAAATTTCATTAAATATTGATCATGTGGTCGTCGGAACTCCAGGAATGCGTCTGTCAAAATTTTTGTGGAAATTTGTCAAAATTTCTGTTTCTGTGGCCACTGAAAGGGTGTCGAAATGGCGTCAAAATCGACATTTTCTTCCTTGGTCAAATATCATAGTACATATATCAGAAGCCCTCTTGCATATCATTGGAAACCCATAAACAAATATTTGCTACAATATATATATATGTAAGATTTCGATGAGTGAAAAATAACATGAAATAAACAAGCTTGCCACCTATGCTGTGTTAGGATAATTAAACCCTGTTGTGGATTTAATGGTAATATAAATGATTACATTAATTATATTAGAGACTTTTGTATCCATTATAGGATCCCTAGATACCAATGTTAATCGTTATAAATTTATATTGTTCTTTGATAATGTATTAGACATGGTTTAGGGCATTTATTTAGGTATAGCGC
Source organism: Alisma plantago-aquatica (assembly GCA_963693085.1). Lineage (NCBI taxonomy): Eukaryota > Viridiplantae > Streptophyta > Magnoliopsida > Alismatales > Alismataceae > Alisma > Alisma plantago-aquatica. Next base: position 837,117,682 of record OY856412.1, on the reverse strand, counting down.
ATTGAATATCTGTGTATATCGCAGTACATAACCATAAAGATGTGTATGTATCTCTATACAGAACCATAAGTCATATGTATATGAAGTGGGGGGGAGGGTAGTCATAACAACAAGATATATGTAATTATGTATATGGGAGGGAAAACGTGCTGTTTGCTTTGAAAGGCGCAAAACCGTGATGCCACAAAGTTGTGCGACCTCAACAAGTATGATGAATACATATGTTTTATTGCTCATGAATATTTGAAGTTCCTATGATGTAAAAGTAATATAAGTATTGTGATCTCTTACCTTGCTATTAAAGCCATAATAAACATCAAGATGTCCTCAGTATAGACACCAAAAGTGTGGTGTAGATCATGGCAAACCATTAAAATGGAAATTACCGGTGTCATCTCTAATAAAAATGCTATTAGTATTAAGCACCCAACATGGACGATATCATCACTAAAACCATTAGAATGAATACCATACCCATTAAAGACTAGGGGCCACAAAAAAGGCTCAAGGTGGCAACTTGATCAATGTATAGGCGGATCCACACCCCCTTGGGGTGCCTTGACGGCTAGGCTTTTGTCTGTGTGCTAGACAAACACTTTGCTAATACTATGAAATTATACAAAAGCATGCAATTGGTAAAAAAAGGTGTTCTTATTAGTTTATTGGTTAAAGGGAGTACATCATTTCATGGTGTTAAAATCCAGGACATGGATTGGGTGCAAATATGGTATTGACTATCAGCATGATAAAAAATCGATAAGGAATTATCTGAATTACTCGTAAATACACAGTAATTTTACCAACATGAAAAAAAACATAAAAGATATTGGAACTATGCTAATACTCTCTACAAAGAGCCGTGCATTTTTTCTACAATGTATTTTTTTCAAGCAGAAATGGTTTTTAACGGTAAGCTTTACTTATTAGTGTCACATGTCTACAAGAGTCTATGAGTCTTGAGAAAAGAAATGACTTGAGAAAGCATCTTTATGGATACATGAACCTTTTTTGGGAACCCACGTGACATATCTTCATAGCAGTTGACTTGCTAATATCTATTGTTAGTGCTAATCATACTTTTTGAGGCGCCCGACTAGTCGGCTGGTCGTTTTGGTGGCCAACGACTGGCCTGTCGCCTAGGTTTTTCATCATATTGAACGTCTGCCCAGATCGACTGGTCGGCTAGTCGGCCGACTAGTCCGACTGGTCGGATGGTTACCCTGTAAGTCGGCCGCTTGTTTGGTGGGCCCGACACTTTTCTTTAATTTTTTAAACTAATTATATATTACTAATATATATAACTAATTATAGAAGTATATAACTATATACTTATAGTTATATAGTATATATAACTATAACTATATAAGTATATAACTATATATATTACTAATATATAACTAATTGTATATTACTAATATATATAACTAATTATATAAGTATATAACTATATACTTGTAGTTATATAGTATATATAACTATAACTATATAAGTATATAACTATATACTTATAGTTACATAGTATATATAACGATAACTATATAAGTGTATAACTATATATATTACTAATATATATTACTAATATATAACTATATATTACATAGTCGGCCGCTTGTTTGGTGGGCCCGACACTTTTCTTTAATTTTTTTTAACTAATTATATATTACTAATATATATAACTAATTATAGAAGTATATAACTATATACTTATAGTTATATAGTATATATAACTATAGCTATATAAGTATATAACTATATATATTACTAATATATAACTAATTGTATATTACTAATATATATAACTAATTATATAAGTATATAACTATATACTTGTAGTTATATAGTATATATAACTATAACTATATAAGTATATAACTATATACTTATAGTTACATAGTATATATAACTATAACTATGTAAGTGTATAACTATATATATTACTAATATATATTACTAATATATAACTAATTATATATTACTTATATATAACTAATTATACAAGTATATAACTATATACTTGTAGTTATATAGTATATATAACTATAACTATATAAGTATATAACTATATACTTATAGTTACATAGTATATATAACTATAACTATATAAGTGTATAACTATATATATTACTAATATATAACTAATTATATATTACTTATATATAACTAATTATACAAGTATATAACTATATACTTATAGTTATATAGTATATATAACTATAATTATATAAGTATATAACTATATATATTACTAATATATGAGTATATAACTAGCATATTTTTGTATATAAGTATATAACTATATATTACTAATATATATAACTAATTATATGGAAAAAAAACCTACGCCTGGGCGGCCGACTAGTCGGCCTGGTCGGCCTAGTCGGCCTGGTCGCCCAAGGAATCAGGGTGACCGACTGGCCGCCTTGACAAGTATGGTGCTAATGTGAGTTTAAAGCCTTAAGGTTTGGAAGTTCTTGTCACTTTGCTCGATTGTATATGTGCTGTAACCTTAACTATAATTTCAATCTTGATCACCTGTTTTCTACTATAATATATTATTATAGCTGTAATAGCTGCACTTTAATTAAATGACTATGTTTGTTAGCTCGAATCAATGAATTTATTTATATTCTCCTATCCACCAGGAATTTGCCGTAACGTATTCCAGCTAGTAGAACTGTATATATTGTTGTATGGATGTGTGCAGTGAGAATATGGGTATGGAAACCGGGTATATATCGTTTAAGTATCTCCTGACAAAAGAAACATTTTTCTCATCACATTTGGATGGACCCAGTTTAGGGCTTGTTTGGTTGCCTGTAAATGATTCTTTTATTCTAGAAAAGCAATATATTCGAAACATGAAAGTCAAATACACTATAAATTGTGGTTGGGAGAAATTTAAGGTCCCATTTTTATTTGGGCTGAAGTAGTTTAGTTTCAGACCTTGACGTGTCATCTCAGCAACTTGTTTAGCTTAGAAGATTGTGGGTGGGCCACTTGTTCCAATAGGGTGTGACACTATCAACAATCTCCATTGCCATCCCTTTTCTAAATCTCGTTTAGGTGGACTCTGACAAATCTTCATGCATCTCATACAATGACACCCAACTTACCATTCTCTGCCTCCCTTACCTTGTGCCTAACTACCCCGAGTCTAGCGAGCTCGTGTCCCATTTCCCTAGTTTTTATTCTATGACAAAAATGGTTGGAGAGAAACCCTCAATACTTCTTACGGTCAGAGTGTTGGTATGTGTATCAAGAAACTTTACAAAATTTATGCATAGGTCCTTGACCTTTTCCCACACTACAAGTAGGTCCCTATCATGGTTTTAAAAGGCGCGCCTCGAGGTGTCCGAGGCGTATGCCTTGAGGCTAGGCGGTCCGTAGTATGCCCCGAGGCATGTACCTTGACCTATTTGTGTGAGGCAAGCGCCTCAAGAATGAAGAGGTGGCCAAAAGGCGGTGAGGCGTAAGCGAGGCGTCAGCCTCTTTGAGATGGAGAAGGAGAGGACATAGTGGTGGAGGAGAAGGGGGGAGAGGAGGCACACCTGTTTCCTTATGGTAGAGGTGGCAACCGATGATGCTCCTCCCATCTTGGGCTTCATCATTTTTTGCGGCTTTTTGTAGTAGCAATGACAGCTAGGCTTCGCGGCGGTTGCTCTGTGAAGCCATGGCTGCAAGGCTCTGACTCAACTACGGCGACAACTCCTCTTAAGCAACAATTGCTGCTGTTTCTTCTATATGCAGTGGCAGCTGCTACCTCTTCTCTCTGCAGCGGTGGCTGTTGCTTCTCCTTGTAGCGGCGTCCGTTGATGTCGTTAGAGGGAGAGAGTGGGGTGGAAGAAGTGGGGGGTGCCATCAGAGTGAGAGAGTGGAGCAGAAGAAGTGGGGTTGTGTGTGGGGGAGGTTACTAGTAAGTGAGGGCGAGTCGTGAGACTCGTGACTACGTTGGGTCTAGGTGAGATTAGGTTTATTTGGTTTTTTCAATTGTATATGGGCCCAACGGCCCAACCAATCTGTTTGAGTCTAGTAAATTTGTAGGCTGTGTAAAATACAAATACACATGTAACAAAACTTATATTTAAAATACTATATATTATATAACAATGATTTTATATGCACGCCTCGTGGTTTTCTGAGGCTTAAGCCTCGTCCGCCTCGAGGCTTGCGCCTCGCCTCTCAGAGACAAAAATGCCTCGATGTGCCTCACACATTTTAAAACCTTGGTCCCTATACATACATATTAAACACTCCTCAAACTGGATCATATATATCATATGTGCCAACTTGCTACATAAGTGTTGAGTCCGACAAACATTTAGGGATTTTGTAAACAAATCACCTAATTGATCTTCTGATCTGACTGGTGAGAATTGAATCAACTTCTGCTGAATCTTTTCTCATAAAAAATGGCAACCAACTTCAATATGTTTGGTTCTCTCATGGAAGACAAGATTTTTGGAAATGTGTTCAACATAATTGTGAAAAATAAGATTAGATTGAAGTCAATGGGATTAATACAAGACTGGACTCCCTCTCCTTTATATAGGAGAGGGGAGACACCCTAAGACTTAGGACGCAAGTAATCTAAACGGGCTGAGATACAAAAGCCCAATAACTAATTAACCTATTAACTAAATAGCCTAATATAGAATCTCTAACACTCCCCCTCAAGCTAAAGCATGGGTGAAACACATGTTCAAAGCTTAGAGGTTACAAGACTCGATAAAATGATAAAAGAAATGATAAATGAAAGATAAAAGATAAATATCACTCCCCATACAAAAATTGATACTCCCCCTTAATTAATACTCCCCCTGAACCATTTGGTGACAATGCCTCTCTTCTTTGAAATTGTATTCTGCAGGCTGGAGATCCTCGAGCTTTGATGAAGGTCTTTTGGAGTGCATCTGGAATGAAGAACATCTGAAATGGAACCTGAATACTGCAACAGTAATTCACCACTTGGAGCAGACGATCATCAATACCACGACTACGACAACTTCATTGGATTACGTACTTAACGCGACACGAACACGGATGCCCAATGTAGATGTAGCAGTAGCGGAATCTTTGAATTGTCTGAGAAGACGTGCATAACGTGGCACGAACACGAACAGACGACATGCTGGTGATACGATGCAGGTACCATAACTCTGACGCATGAACCTTTGGGGCTTGACGAGAAAGGAGATCATCCATCAAGGAAAGTCCCAAGTAGATCAGCGGAAGGCGATGCCGTAAGAACATATGCAGGTTAGAGAAGACGTGATGAAGCAGCTCGGTGAAGATATCTCTGGATGAACTATCAACCTTACAGATGTAGACTTGGCAGGCTTGCTGAGCTTCTGAAATCTGAAGAAGCATCCATCTGTCTCATGTAAATGCAGCTGAAGAACACCATCAACACCTGACGTACATAATGCGGTACGAACGCGGATAGCTCGGTGTTGATGCTGAATGAAGATCTTTCATTGCTGTCTGGAAGTAGAGAACGGATGTGTCTGAAGAAGCTCCATGAAGATAATAGTCTGGAAGATATATAGCCTGAATACATATATCATCTCTTCTCATACTCTCTCTCTCTCATACATATTCTCTCACTCTCTCTCTCTCTCTCTCTTCTCTCATCTCTTCCTCTGATACCATTTGTAATGCCCAAGAGGAGAACCAACCCAAAAAATCGACCTATTGGGTGGAGAGCCCCTTGGACTTTATCTATTGCCCTTTGGTATCCCATACTACCAATGTGGGACTATTTTTTTTACTCGTAACAAATCCCCCCACTTAAGGTCTGATGTCTCGGCGGACCACTGATCCAACCGAACATTGCAGACCCGCCGGGCCTAATCATAGGATCCACCAAAGGCAGCCCACCTCGGCTCCTAAGGCAGACTCTACACCTCCCATGGCAGCCCACCGGGCCCCATGGCAAAGCCACTTTAGCAACCCATACTGCCAAAGTGTACCCAATCGGACCATAAATCGGTTAGGCTCTGATACCATGTGAAAAATAAGATTAGATTGCATTCAATGGGATTAATACAAGACTGGACTCCCTCTCCTTTATATAGGAGAGGGGAGACACCCTAAGACAGGACGCAAGTATCTAAACGGGCTGAGATACAAAAGCCCAATAACTAATTAACCTATTAACTAAATAGGCTAATATAGAATCTCTAACAATGATGTTTGTCACTCTTCAAATCCGTAGGAGCTTCTTGCATGAAGCCAAGCTCGTCTAACAAGTGATGAATCCATAGGAACTCACATGTTGCTAGGGCCATAGCTCTAAACTTTGATTCTGCACTGAACCTTGCTACAACAGTTTGCTTCTTGCTCTTCCAAGACACAAGATTTCCTCCCACAAACACACGGTAACTAGAGATATACCTATCAATACTAGATCCAGCCCAATCAACATCTGAGAAACCATGTACATGCAGATGTCCGTGATTTTAATATAGAAAGTCCCTTATCATTTACACACGACGAGTTTCACCATTTGAGGTCAAGAATGCGTTGAAAAAGATGAAAATGAGAAAGGCATGCGGACCAGACAATATTCCCATTGATGTATGGAAGAGTATGGGGGATGAGGGAGTTACATGGTTAACAAATTTCTTTAACAAGATTATGAAGACCAAGAAGATGCCGGATGAGTGGAGAAATAGTATTATAGTCCCAATCTACAAGAACAAAGGTGACGTTCAGAGTTGTACAAATTATAGAGGTATCAAGCTGATGAGTCACACGATGAAGCTTTGGGAGAGGATTATTGAGCAGAGGTTAAGATCTATAACACAGGTATCAAACAACCAATTTGGTTTCATGCCTGGAAGATCAACAACAGAGGCTATTTTTCTGATAAGGAGGCTTATGGAGAAGTATAGACAAAGCAAAAGAGATCTTCATATGGTGTTTATCGATCTAGAGAAGGCTTATGATCGAGTACCCAGAGAAGTGTTATGGATGGTTTTGAAGAAAAAGGGTGTGCCTATCCAATACATTGACTTGATCAAAGACATGTATGATAGCTCTAATGCAAGTGTCAAGACTCCTGGAGGAGAGACACCAACTTTTCCTATTACAGTTGGGGTACACCAAGGATCCACACTCAGCCCATATCTATTCGTTCTGGTTATGGATGAGTTAACAAAGAATGTTCAGGATGATATTCCTTGGTGTATGTTATTTGCTGATGATATTGTTTTGATTGACGAAACAAAAGATGGATTGAATGATAAAGTTGAATGTTGGAGAAAGGCATTGGAATCAAATGGATTGATGATTAGCAGGAGCAAAACTGAGTATATGCATTGCAATTTCAGCCAATCTCGCAGTGTGAATAATGGAGCCAAGTTGGACGGAGTAGATATACCAAAATGTGACAAATTTCGTTACTTAGGTTCTATTATTCAAATAGACGGGGATGTCCAAAATGATGTTTGTCACCGGATCACTGCAGGATGGTTGAAATGGAGGAGTGCAACTGGAGTTTTATGCGATCAGAAGATCCCTCTCAGGTTAAAAAGTAAGTTTTATAGAACAGCTATACGACCAGCCATGCTCTATGGGAGTGAATGTTGGGCGGTGAAGAAACAAGGTCTCAACAAGATGAACGTGGCCGAAATGCGTATGCTGAGATGGATGTGTGGGAAGACAAGAAAAGATCGTTTGAGAAATGACTATATCAGGAATAAAGTGGGGGTGGCGAGCATTGAGGACAAGTTGCGTGAGGGCCGACTCAGATGGTACGGACATGTGCAACGCAGACCTACTAGTGCGCCTATACGAAGCAATGCTATTGAGCCAAACGCTATAAATAGAAGAAGAGGAAGGCCTAAATTAACATGGGATGAGCTTATAAAGAGAGATTTTGAATCTCTACATCTCAATCAGAATATGACCCATGATAGAGCTGAATGGAAACGAAGGATCCATGTAGCCGACCCCAACATAGTTGGGATTGAGGCTTAGATGATGATGATGATGATGAAAGTCCCTTATCGGGAGACTTCTTGAGATAGAATGTGCATAACATCCCCAATATGACGTGCATGGCTTATCCATGAATTGACTAACAACACTAGTGGCAAAAACAATGTCAGGTTGTGTACAGTCAAATAAATCAACTTCCCAACAAGCTGTGTGTACCTCTAAGACATCAAGTAACTCTCCCTACTCCATGGATAATATGACTTTAGGATCCATTAGAGTATCAGTAGGTCTAGCCCTAAGCATTCATGTCTTAGTGAGAAGATCTAAGACATATTTCCTTTGTGAAACTACAATCCCTGACTTAGACTTGGCAACTTCAATCCCTAGGAAATATTCAAGCCTACCAAGTCCTTTGTTTGAAATTGGCCCCGTAAACAACTTTAGTTGTGCAGTGCCATGCTTGTCATCCTCAGTGGTCACAATATCATCGACATATACTACCAAGACAATGCTCTGAGATATCATCGACATATACTACCAAGACAATGCTCTGAGAACTCCGTCTTCTATAGAAGACTGAATGAACCATGGTACATCTATGAAGTCCAAACTCCAAAGAGCATTGCTAAATCTGCCTAACTAGGCACTGGGCGGCTGCTTAAGACCATAGAAGGACTTGTGAAGACGACATACTAAATCTGACTCCCTTGAGCAACAAACCCAAGTGGTTGCTCCATAAAAATCTCCTCATCCAGGTCATGTATTTTCAATATCAAGTTGGTGTAGAGGTCAAGAATGACTAGCAGCTAGAGACAAGAAAATGCAAATAGAAGGCATCTTTTCCACAAGAGAGGTCTCTGAGTGATGCTCACCATACACCTGAGTAAGTTGAGTGTAGCCCTTTGTAACTAAATGTGCCTTGAGACGATCAACAAAACCATTTGCACCCACTTTGACAGTATAAACCCAACGACATCCAACAACAGACTTGTCATACGGACGTGAGATAAGAGACCATGTTTTATTCAGATGAAGACCTGACATCTCCTCATCCATAGCATGACGCCAACCTTGGCGATCAAGTGGAAGTGAAACAAACAAAGGTATAGAGATAGAGGATATAGAAGATACAGAGGCATAATGTGAAGGTGAAAGATGGCTATATAAAACAAAGTTAGACATGCGATGTTGAATATTTTTAAGAGTGCAGGATGCCAAGATCTGACACCTTTACTTAAAGCATTAGGAAGATATCGTTGTAAAGGTGGAGAGGGAATTGTCTCTACCTGACCTTCTGACAACGAAGCATCTGGAGAAGGAGCTGAATTGACGGGAGTCTTTGTCCCACCTCCATTGGTACCAGAACTACACTCTTCACCTAAACTTGTACGACGAGTGTAGGCCTGAGTGGTCGGGGGCCTATTAGAGGTAGGTGGAACCACATCACGAATATGTTCAATACTAGGATTGGGGTACATGAGACTCAATCACAACAGAAGGGGCAAGACTCCTCCATGGCTACCAAAGTCATTGAAGAATTGTCATTGAAGAAGGATGAGTCTTAAAAAAAGGTGACATCCGCAGACACAAAGAAGCAATGTAAGGTGGGACTTTAGCAGTTATACCTCTTTTGGACTTGAGAGTAACCTAAGAAAACACACTTCACATACTTTGGATTCAACTTGTCTACACCTGGACCAAGACATTGAACAAAACAAGTACACCCAAAATTTTTAGAGGAAACATGGTACAATGGCTCTAGATGATGAAGGATTTGAACATGTATGAGGTTTTGGAGGAGAGATGATGACATGCGGTTAATGAGGTAGGTGACAGTGAAAAACTACATCCCCCAAGAATTCTTTGGGAACATGTATATGAAGGAGAAGAGTGCAAGTAGTCTCAACAATATGACGAATCTTCCGTTCAGCCACTCCATTTTGTTGTGGAGTATGTGGGCAAGAGGACTGGTGAATGATGTCGTTGGCGGATGTGAATTTGATAAAATCATGGCTAAAATTTTCTCTAGCGTTATCGAAACTAATGATGCAAATTTTCTTTCCAAACCGAGTCACCACTACTTCTGCACAAAATATATAAATACAATCAAGAGTTCACATCGTTCTTTCATCAAATAAAGCCATGTAGCACGAGAGTAATCATCCACAAAGATAACAAAATATCTATAACCAAGTTTAGAAGTAGCTCAACTAGGACCCCCATACATCAGAGTGTACCCACTCAAAAACAAACTTTGTTCTTTGACTCTCCCGAAACCTAAAGACAAACCTTGTGTGTTTCCCCAATTGACATGATTCACACTACAAACCCTCCAGGTTGGAAAAACCTGGGACCAAAAACTTGAGCTTCTCTATAGGCTTGACCAAGACGACAATGCACCATCAAAGGAGAAACAACGGCACAAGCTGTAGGAAACCTCTGTAAGTAGTAAAGTCCAGGCAGTTCATACCCTTCACCAATTGTCTTCCTTGTCTTCAAGTCCTATGTAACACAATTATCTGGTAAGAAAGTGATGGAGACTTGAAGAGAGCTAGTTATTTTGCTAATAGACAACAAATTAAAAGGAAAGTGAGGGATAAACACAGTGGACGAAAGAGACATATGTGGAGTAGGTGAAACTGTCCTAGTTCCCTTAATAGAGGCAATGGAACCACCTACAAGCTATGAAGCATATATACTCCAAAACAGGTGCCGTACCCGTATTCGATACGTATCGGATACTAATACTCCGTGGATACTCCTGGATACGTATCAGATACTCGTAATCTGTATCCATGCTGTATCCAGGCCGTATCCAGTCAGTAAAAACAAGAAAAAAAATATGGGCATGACATTGCTTGATTAGCGTTTGACACCAGCTCCTGTCTCAACCCTCTCTGTTAAGTAGTAGCTTGTAGCAAGGCTGTCGTAGTTGCTTCTGTGAAGTAGTTCAAGGTTAGTCACCATTCCTCTTGCTAAATGCCAATCTTCCCTCTTCTCTTTATTGTTTGTACCTCCTCTGATTTCACTTTTAAAGAACTTCCATATGCAATCTGGATTTGTATTTGTTCTTTATTGCAAACCAATTCATTCACCTTTACATGGTACTTGTGGATGCTTTCCTTGCTAAGGTGCAAGTTTTATGCATGTTGATGTCCTCCATATTCTATGAAAGGCTTCAATTTAGTATCGTTGTGGATTTCTATCTAGACAATATCTATTTCATCTTCTTAGAAGATAATCATTGCATCGCCGTCCGTCTGTCTCCCCTATGAAGCACTAATACTCCAAAATAGGTGTCCTACCAGTACTAAAACATATCTGATACTAATACTCCCTAGATACTCTCTAATACATACCAGATACTTCTTAAGTCGTATTCCTTTTTTATTAGCTGGATATGACCTCAATGCAGCCAAGATACAACCAACCCATTTAGAGTCAAGGGAGCACCCCACTCGTGTGATCCCTCAACATCCCAAAACCACGCGACTTCCAAATCTAGACTCCCCCTATTGTATTGTGATTTGAGAATGAAATTGGTATTTTTTGTTAAAATTTTAAAATAAACATTAAAAAACTGTTATATCCATGTTGTACCCGTATCTTATATTTTTTTGAAAATTGTCGTATCCCCGTACCGTACCCTTACTCATATCCGTATCCATTTATGTATCTATATCCATGCTTCATAGTAGCTAGCCATACATGAGAAAAGATAGTTTGGTACATTTGACACAACTCACTTTACAACACAACATTACATGATACATGAAATGTGAAAGGTTTAGAATATGATATTATCATTTTTTTTGTAACTTCTGTCTCACATTAATATGAATGAAAGACCCCTTTTTATATCATTGTTTGATATTGTGGTATTGGTTTCCATTTTCTTTAGAAATATTGTGATTTTTGAATGAAATTTGATGGCCTTCATCTATTTTTAAAATAAATATATTGGTTATTTTTAAAAATATTAAAATAAATATTAAAAAATTATCGTATCCATGACGTACTCGTATCCTATATTTTTGAAAATTGTCGTATCCTCGTACCCGTATCCAATACGTATCGGTATCCGTGCTTCCTAGCCTGCAAGGGTAACACCGGGTAGGTTGGGTTTGTGGGAATACGTGGTAAACAACTCAGGTACCACTGTGATGTGATCAATTGCACCTGAATCGAGAACCCAGTCTTACTTGGACGACGATGCCTTGAATGTCCAAGAGATGCAAGCTGATGAACTAATCTTGGTGTAAGAGAAGTAACGAGGGTGTAGCATGCTGAGAAGCACAAAGGCACATCAACTGTGAATACTCCTCTTCCGACACGGACATCTGACGAGTCATCGTCTCCTCTTGAGAACCCTCTATAGCCAACTTGTTGGCTGACGTAGTAGGATATCCATGTAATTTGTAACAAGAGTCCTTGGTGTGCCCTTTCCTTCCACGATGAGTACACTCGTGATGCTGACAAAATACTCCATTACTAGTGCCAAATCCTCCTCGCCTGACGCCTCTATCGCAATTACGTCCTCTAGATGCAGTGTCTCGGCCAGACTGAGTGACTAAGGCTGACTTGTCAGCCTGTGATCGAGTGGAAATGGCTGCATCATGCTCCAAGAAAGCACATGACACCCTAGAATAGGTGTCAGCCAAAGATGGAAGCTCGACTCCAGACAAAGTCTGACTGCGAACACCCTCGTACTCACGACGAAGCCCAACAAAGAACTTGAACACTGTCATGTGTTCATGTTGTTGCTGCATCTTCTGAATGTCCGTAGAGAGAGGAAGCAGATTGTGCAAGTCATCAGCCAAGCGAGTCACTTTACTAAAATACTGTGTAAGTGACTTATCTCCGTGCTGCAGTTCATAGAGCTCTACTGTCATATTGTAGATGCGAGAGATGTTGTTTGAATGCATAAGTTGAAGATGATCCTACAATGCCTTGCACGTTTGTCATATCTTCTATAAGCAGCTCTATGTTATTCCACATCATAATCAGTAGATTAGCATCATGTTGTTCCCATTGCTCAAAGACATTCAGATCATTTGGTGGCTCAGAAGTTAGATGCTTAATGCATCCTTGACCCTTAAACCAAATCTTAATCGTACAACTCCATTGATTATAGTTCTTTGCATTAAGTTTCCGAGTAGTGATAATTTGGTTCTAAACCGTAGAAGAGCCATGTTGCACCAATGCCTTCTTTTCAGCCATGAAAACAAGCTAAAAGGTGGAATCTGGATTGCTGGACAATGCAAAATAGAATATCCAAATATATCACATTGACATTCCAGAGATAGAAGCATTGTTGTATGGGCGCTCGCCTGGATTAGCACCTAGGCGGCAACCTGAGCTCCAAAACATGGGCACCCAACCTAACTAAGCTGTTGGGCAGACACTTCCCGGACACGGGTGCCCAATGTGCCTAAAATTTGGGCTTTTTTTTTCTTATCCTTTTTTTTTCATTTCTTGTGATATTTATTCTTTCTCAATCTTTTTTTTTGGTCGGTAAAAAATCTGTTGCTATAAATGGGTCCAAAACTTTGGGTACAAGAAAATGTGCCCCTTACAACCAGGATGAAAATCCAGAGAGGCTAAAGGCCAAACAAAAGGATCTCAAAAAGAAAAGGAAGAGCATATATGAAAGCTAGGCTATCCCATACTAGCCAACCAAGTAACTGCAACACTGCTTACATGAAACCAAATAGCCAACTAACAATAATACCACCTTCAAATTGTGACCTCTAGCCTCATGAAACAGGCATAGGCTAGTAGACTAGCTAGAACCATCAAACCTGAGCAGACAATCAACTCAGCCTAATCATTCCAGAGGCTTCCAAGTTGCAAACTCCTATTCAAAGACCTTCAATGAAAATGATAACTGACCCATAACCAAAGACATGAGCACCTGCCTGTCCTCCATATGCATTTATAACCAACTCCTGAAAGAATGGAATCTGGACAGGCTTCATCTCCAAGTTCACAGACCAGATCGAAGACATCTTCAGAACATTTGAGCAAGCATTTGCCTCTTAAAGAAGCGAAAACAGACCAGGTTTAGAGAGACGGAGGAGAAGATCTAACCAGCCTTCATCCTTCCAGACTTCTTCTTCCTCTTAGACCAAGATTGGTCGTAGTCCATGTACTTGGGGTCCCATTGGTCCGACTCATAATCAGAATCATTAGAACCCTCATCTTCAAAAAGGTTTTCCTTCCTGATCTGCTGTTGAGCTGAGAACTCACAGCTGCTCCAGATTTTAGTAGGCATCCAAGATTCGGAAGTTGAAGCTTCCTTGCCGCTTTTGGCTATCTCTAGCTCCCAACCTAAATTCAAACCACTCAGATTACAAACAGGAGAACTACCAACCATGTCGGGCTCTGCCATTTGGAACTCAGTAGCAGGGGGTTGAGAGGAGGTCTGTCGAGCACTGTCAATTACAGTGTCCTTAACCTGTTGAGAGATGAATTCCAATAGGTTATTATCCAGCTCCAGTTGGTTAGCACAATCGCTGTTGTCAAGAACCACCTCATTGACCACCTTAGTAGGTTTAAATGGCCTCTTGGCATTCTGTCGAGCAGTTGGCTTGCCTAACCTGACCTGGATATCCTTCTCCGGCGGGGGCTTCCTCAGTTTCAGGGGACATGACATCCCTCTGTGCCCAAATCTCTTGCAGCTGGGGCAGACAACCGACCGTGCTATCAGCTCCACCTTCAAGGTCTTTGGGGAAGAATCCACATCCACCATTGCTGTTCTGGGGAGCTTGGCTTCGCTACAGACATCAATGCAGGCCAAATCGTCACCAAGACATCCAGCTGCAATCGACTGATCGTTGAAATCCATTGGAACACCGATGGTACTTGCAACACAGGCAATGTGTTGCTTGGTCCACGACAAACCAGGGTTTTCGATCTTGGCCTAGATTGGGGCACGCGAGAAAGAAAGAGGTTGGAGAGGCGACCCTGGCTTCCAAGAGTGAACCACCAATAGGGATCCGTCCATGAACCAGGGAGCTTCGTCAAGCACCCTCTCCTTCTCACTTTCAGTCAACATCTTCACAACGAAACCTTTGCGTTCTTCAGAGACGATTTCAACTGGGCCACTAGGGCGCCACAACCTTCGAATCCAGCTGCTGAGTTGGCCGCTGAACGACTTCCTGCCCACTAATCGGACCGAGAGATACTCCTCCCAAGTCAGGATAGAGCACTCCTGACTCGAGATTGAGGTGCACTTCACGCCTTCCTTCAGCCCTGGCTCAACGAACTCGATTCGGTCAGTTGGGATCTCTGCTCTACCTTGCCTACTGGTGGCGAACCAGTTTGCAAGGCGGATGGGTCTAGGCCCTTCATCAGAGCAGGTCGGGGATGATTTGGAAAGGCTGGCGGCGACGGAGTCTTGGGCCCTAGCAGACGGAAGATCTGGGTGGACACTGCTTCCTTCTCCATCGACCTCTGGTTGGCCGAGCAGAGGAGCCGGTGAACGCTCAACAACAGATTTCCCCCTATCGCCTCCCGCACTGTGTTGTCGCCCTCGCCCTCCTCTCCCCCGAGCCATCGCCCAACAATTCTTTCTCAATCTTTCCTCTTGTTTTTTCTTATTCTTACAGCTCCATCAAGCAGTAAAGTTGCTGCACTGTTACTGCATTCCCTCTTTATTTTTCCTTTCTTATTTTTGCATTACCAAGCAGCAAATTGCTGCTATGTTATGGAGTTACTGTTGCTGCACTATTATGATATTATCCATTTACTTCTGCTCCACTTACTAATTTACTATATACTAAAATAGTCTTTTTTCTTCTTCATCCTCCTATTTTTATAATCTGTATATATATCTCTTGTTTGAATGTACTCACATTAGTACAATGCTAATTTCTTGCTTGCATTTTCAGTTTCTACTCTAGCATTCCTATGTTAGATTCAATTATTCATACCTATACTACATATAGTAACTAGACTTACTATATTATTTCTCATCTTTGCCTCCTTTGTACTTCCTTTTTTTTTGTTCTTCCTGTACCAATCTTCTTCTGCTTTATTTTTCTCTCCATGGTTTCACCATATGTAAGGTTCCTGCTGCATGATGCTCTACTTTCTCTTTTTTTCATTTTTTCTTTGTTCATTGTCTTCTCCAACCTTATTGTTTTTTTTGAAATTTGCTATTCTTCCTCAAGTAGATCAATGTTATGTTTTCCTATTCCGTCCCCATCTTAGTAATTCCCATTGATTCATATATTGCTCATAGGGTAATATATAACTATCTGATATATGTATGCATTTATATGTGTCTATATATGTAAACTTTTAAAAAATTAAATAAAAAATGCCTAAGAACGCGTAGGCCTCTGCCTAGGCGTCTGGGCATCCCTAGGCAACACCTGGTCGCCTAGACAACCTAGGATGGAAGCTAGTTTGCATGAAGGTCAGGGTACTGCTACAGTGACCCACAACCTATACCTTAAATGAAAAAAGAGTTTGATGTCACCTTGCTTGCAGCAAATGTGGGAATAAAACTTGGAGATGATAGAGGATGGCGACGCCCCTCTAGGACCAAGTTTGGAGGGAGGAAGATGATTTGTCTTCCTTCGGGATGAGCTGCAAGTTTGACATAAAAATTTGCTACTGATGGTCGGAGAAGGAGTCCAAGGAACCCGCAAGGCATCCCAGTGATTGATGGCGGTCTCCCTAGGGCAGTTGAGGTTGAGGAGGACCCAACCCAAGAGTTAGATCAGATAGAAGCCAACAAATGGAGGCACAACAGCCTCTACGGTACCCGTACACAACATGAACATTAAAGGAGAAGGGAGAAGGAGAAGAAATCAAGTTGACGACTTGAATTCCTTGGACTAAACACTGAAGGAGAAGGAACTAAGTTGACGACTTGAATTCCATTGACTAATTAGGGATCAAAAGCCCTAGAATCTGATACCATATGAAGAAATCGATTGGAGAGAAACCATCGATAGTCAACACTTTTTACGTTTAGGGTGTTGGTATGTGTATATAGAAGAAACTTTACGGACTTCATATTTAGGTCCCTGGCCTTTTCCCATGCTACAATTAGGCCCCTATACATATTAACTAACATATTCCAACTAGTTCAACCAATCCAATAAAACATAAAGATCCCAGATCATCATGTTTTTCAACGTGTTCTTCATGAGGATGGGCTCCCTATTGGTCTTCACCATCAAGGACTACATCAAGCTAGTAGAGTAAGCAGTGGAGGGGGTACATTGTGTATGTGATATTCATGGTGGCACAAAGGCCATATTCTATATGCAATGTTCAAAATTTTAACAAAACAACCGCAAACTTTTGCTAAAAAAAATATGTACCCATGGCATCGAGCGCCAAAACACACTGATCATCGAGTCATTTTACTCTTTTATGTGCTATGTAGCACCTTGGCCATAAATGCTTTACACAATTTTGTTTCTTTAAGTATATATATTTTATTTGCTAGCTATATAACTTCATTAATTGCACTTTTGAAATTGACTTCAAAATCCCCATGGAATCGAAATAGTTTCTCTCTCACTCAAACATGAGGAGACCCCCTCTCCCACATATCTAGTCTGACATATTATTGCAAAAACAAGTGTGCTTATACTAGTAGATTGACCTGGCGTGATTACACCAAAAATGCATGTCAAAATTTTCGTCAAATTTTTCGTAAATTTTTGTTTATGTACCCACTGACAACACCGAGATCAAATATTTTCTTCCTTGCCTGTGTGGAAGTCATATGTACTAGCTCGCGAATGTAAGCACGTTTCTTGACTGACCTAGAGCTCCTCTATACAGAGGAAACAAAAGGTGGCTGCATGCAAGGATTTACAGTCCGTGAGGTCTATAAAGGCATTTTTGTCTTAGTGAGGCGAGTTCCAAACCTTGAGGTAGTCAAGGCGTAAACCTAAAAATGTACTAGGCGGTCTTATATATATGATTACATATATTGCGTATGTACACACACCCGAGTGGTTTTGTTGTAAATCTAAGGCTTCACTTTTAGTGAGATCAAATTCTAATTGCTTCAAGCAGGAGGGTTCTTGGTCTTGGACAAACACACACCAATCCTTAACCTACCTTCCTGCATTTGTGGATGTCGAGTTGGCGCTACGATGAACCTGTGTTGTAGGGGCGCCTAGGCGGACACCCAAGTCGAAACTTTGGTGCCCAACCCATTTAGGCATTTGGACTGCTTAGGTGGACAGGGCTACCTGCCTAGTTAATAATGGGCGTGTGTTCATGGGGCTTTGGGAAAATATAGAAAAAGAAATAAAAGCCTATAGGACTGTAACTTATCTTTCAAGATACAATGTCGTCTCCCTCAACTTGTAATTGTCTCCCCGCGAGTATCCTCTCCATACGACAATGATGACATCATCATGCAATTCTTCCCCTTTTTCCTTTTTCCCCGTGCAACACGACAACATTAGAGTTTCCGCCGCTTCAAAACTGAAGCAACATGTGAGTTCCCCCCAACTATTTGCCCCCCTCTTCCTCCTTCCCATCCCTCTTCTTCCTCCCCCCTTCTTCTTGCCTCCTCTTTTCCCATTTTTCTTACCGTCGACGACCACCCTTGCTTCCCTTGTCTCTACGTCTCCTCTTCCCGCATCCTCTTTTCCACCCGTTTTAACTTACTGTCGCCATCTCCCCCTCCCCTGCATCCCATGTCTCCCCGCCTCATTATCCTCTTCCTCTTCCTACCTCTTTTTCCCCCATTTTTCTTACTGCCAAACACCCTTGCCTCCCTTGTCTCCCTGCATCCTCTTCCTCTCCCAGCCTCCTCTTCCTTTCCTCACGTCCTCTTTTCCCCCTTTTTTCATAATGCTGATTGCCCCTGCCTCCTCGTCTTCTCTTCCTGCTCTTTTCTTTTACTATTGTCGACCTCCTTTTCCTCCTCTGCTTTATGCATATTGTGCGTGATTTCTTTTTATCTATAATTACACTCAAAACTCAATTGTGCTCAATTTATGTTACCCGAGCTGATAATTGTTGCTTCCGTGCTTGGTGATTGCTCCCCGTTTAGAGATCACACCACATCCTATATGTGCTTTTGTTTGTGTTATTTTCTTATTTGATATTTATTAGAGAATCTGGTTAATTTAGTTAATTAAGTTATTTGAGTCTAATTGAGTAGGGCCCAAGTGTCTTGGCCCATTAGGGTTTAGTCTAAACTCTGTATGCTTCCCCCTTCTATATAAAAGAGGGGGATTCCTCTTACCAATATATCACGTAGTCGTCTTTTACTTTATCACATGGTATCAGAGCTAGGTTCTAAAGCCTAACTTTAAAGAGAGTGAAGGAGAGAGTCTCCGCCTACGGGCGACCGTTGTCTCTTTATGGCTTGGTCGCCCGCCAGGCATCATCCCGACCTTCATGGTCACATAAAGACCGATCTTTTCAAATCTACGTCGGCGCTCTCCTTGCCAGCCATTATTTGCTTCCCTTTAAACCAATTTATATTGCAATCACATAGAAACCCCCCACCTTCCTACAACTCTACGTGGTCACAGATCGTTGCTCCATGTCGAATCGTGTTATTGGAACCAGGTCATGCCCTTGCATGGTATGCTAATTCGTCCTCAGATGAGATCCAGACTAGCGAACAACATCTCACGAATCCATCAATCCACTGGTGATGTGACTTCGATCATTCAAAAAATTTAGTTTCTTTTATTTATCTTCATCACACATCAAGTCATGTGAGAACACCAACAACAACTGGCGCTAATCATAGTGAGGAACGCATGGTCGCCCCTAGGATCGACGCTACCTTTGACATGCAACAAGGTCTAGAAAGTATATACTTTATGACCGACAACAAGGCTGTTAGCTTTTGGTAGGTGTGCCGGTTTTTTGTTTTTGGAAGCCATTTTCCGTAGCAAAGTTAAAGGCAAAAAAAATACATATGGACCAAGATTGACGACAAGTTATTTATTACCAATACAAAGAAGAAAGATTAAAAGAAAAGGAAAGGCAAGTTATTAAGGTCATGAAGGCATGTTGACCTAGTCCGTAGTGTTCCCTCTCTACGATGTTTTGCCTAAGGCATATTATAAACAAAATCACCCTCATGCTAGTTTATAAAGTCCAAGATAAAAAAGGGAGCAAAGTTTCATTTTTTTTCTTCCTCTCTATTTGGTTCTTCTAATTGGTGGGTTGCGCCCTCCAAACCCCTCGACAATGCCACGGTTTATTTTTTCTTCTACGGTATTTCTTTATAATTGTCCACCCCAACCACTCTTGGTTCCTTCCATGGTTGGTGTGAAGGGGAGAAATAGAGGAGAGATGAGATGAAAGAGGAAGATTACATTGTGCTACTCTTTATATTTGTGGATCTTTATGCACATCTTAAACAATTTACTACTGATATTTGTACGTGAAAGTCTTCTACTGCTATATGTTTCTTGGAGAGCTTACTATCTGGTGCTCCATGTCTACTGCTTTCTATCTGGCTACGTTGATTCTACTTCCCACTTTTTGTCCGTGCTTTATTTGCACGTTGACATTGTCCATGCTTTGCGCATGTTGATTGTTTACTTGTCCGTGCTATCTTTGCATGTTAACTACTATTGTGAACAAGCACTCTTTGGACTTTTCTACTGTGAGCCAACACTCTGGACTTTGTGACCCACCACTTTCTGGACTTTCTACTATGAACCAACACTCGGGCTTGTCCGTGCATTGCGCACGTTGACTCTCTACTTGTCCATACTTTGTGTGCATGTTGACCTTTTGCTACTGTGATCCAATATTCTCTAGTTCGTTTGTGCTCTGCTTGTACGTTGACTACTATTGCTGCTGTGAACCAACATTCTTTGGGATGCGACGTTGGCGACTGTGATGAAGACCATGATGCTTTGTTGCTTGTGCTCCAGCTAACACCATTATGACCGAGAAGCTTCTGTAACCTGCTTGCCTGCTATGGAGTATCTACTTGAGGGGGAGTGTTTGAGTGATGAGTGCTTTATTGTAATCTTAATGGGGAGAAATTCTTGTAAGGGCTTGATTTTTATTTTATTATGTTTCCTTTTTTTAGTTTGTCTGTCTATTTCCAAGCCGACTTGGGATTCTCCCAAGCTTCAACTTGAGAGGGAGCATTAGATTCTCTTGTTAATTTAGTTAATTAAGTTATCTGAGTCTAATTGTATAGGGTCCAGTGTATCTTGGCCCATTAGGGTTTAATCTAAACTCAGTATGCTTCTCCCTTCTCCTATATAGAGGGGGAGTCCTCTTGCCAATACATCGCATAGTCGTCTTTTACTTTTGTATTGTGCGTCAAAAATATGCATTTATTGAATCTTCTTGTGTTGGCTTCTTTTTGTTTGTTTCAGGATGTCTAATTAGCCAATGATAGGAAGTGGGGGTGGTAGTAGCATACTAACTGGGAGCTAGGAAGCACGAATAGCGATACGGATTGGATACGAGTACGAGTACGAGGATACGACAATTTTTGAAAATATAGGATACGGGTACGTCATGGATACATTAATTTTTTAATATTTATTTAATATTTTTAAAAATAACCAATATATTTATTTTAAAAATAGATGAAGACCATCAAATTTCATTCAAAAATCACAATATGCCTAAAGAAAATGGAAACCAATATCATAATATCAAACAATGATATAAAAGGGGTCTTTCATTCATATTAATGTGAGACAAGTTACAAAAAAATGATAATATCATATTCTAAACCTTTCACATTTCATGTATCATGTAATGTTGTGTTGTAAAGTGAGTTGTGTCATTTGTGATACCAAACTATCTTTTCTCATGTATGGCTAGCTACTATGAAGCACAAATTTAGATACATAAATGGATACGGGTACGGTACAGGGATATGACAATTTTCAAGAATATAAGATACGAGTACAACATGGATATAACAACTTTTTTAATGTTTTTTTTAAAATTTTAACAGATAATACCAATTTCATTCTCAAATCACAATACAATAGGGGGAGTCTAGAGTTGGAAATCACATGGTTTTGGGATTTTGAGGGATCACACGAGTGGGGTGCTCCCTTGACTCTAAATGGGTTGGTTGTATCTTGGTTGCATTGAAGTCATATCCTGCTAATAAAAAAAGGAATACGACTTAAGAAGTATCTGGTATGTATTAGAGAGTATCTAGGGAGTATTAGTATCAGATATGTTTTCAGTACTGGTAGGACACCTATTTTGGAGTATCAGTGCTTCATATGGGAGACAGAAAGATGGCGATGCAATGATTTTCTTCAAAGGAGATGAAATAGATATTGTCTAGATAGAAATCCAAAACATGTTAACCAACGATACTAAATTGAAGCCTTTCATAGAATATGGAGGACATCAACGTGCATAAAACTTGCACCTTAGCAAGGAAAGCATCCACAAGTACCATGTAAAGGTGAATGAATTGGTTTGCAATAAAGAACAAATGAAAATCCAGATTACATATGGAAGTTCTTTAAAAAGTGAAATCCCAAAAAACAGAGGAGGTACAAACAATAAAGAGAAGAGGGAAGATTGGCATTTAGTAAGAGGAATGGTGATTAATCTTGAACTACTTCAAGGAAGCAACTGTGACAGCCTTGCTGCAAGCTACTACTTAACAGAGAGGGTTGAAACAAGAGCTGGTGTCAAACACTAATCAAGCAATGTCATGCACATACTTTTTTTCAAGTTTTTACCGACATGATACGGCCTGGATACAACATGGATACGGATTAGGAGTATCTGATACGTATCCAGGAGTATCCACGAAGTATGATATCCGATACGTATCGGATACGACTGCGGCACCTGTTTTGGAGTATCCGTGCTTCATAGACTGGGAGCAATGGTGTAGGGGAAAAGAATTATTCTTTTTGGTGAAGGATCCAAAATGGAAGGCAAAATCCAATGATCTTGGGTGGAAGTATTTTTTTGGCCTGATCTGGGTGATATGAACACGGTGCAATGTGATTTCTGTTGCCATATGTGCAATGGAGGGATCAAGAGGGTGAAGGATCATCTTAGTGGCAAGGGTTCACATGTAGTCAATCTACTTCTGCTATTAGAAAAGAAATACTTGACTACATGAGATGACTAGTGTTAGAGAGTCTGTTTTCTTATGTTATTTAGTCTCTTTGTATTATGGGCCCAAGTACGTCTTGGCCCATTACGGTTTAGTTTGAGTCCGTACGCTTCCTCGTTTTCCTATATATAGGAACATGGTTCTCTACTTCTCTTATCAATATATCAATTGACCGTCCATTACTATCTGACAACCGGGAAGAAGTCTCAAACCCTAGATGCCGATCTACACCAATTTTTTCCTAGTGGTGACCATGATGGTGAACATTCAATGCATTGCTTCAGAACAAGCAAGTACTTCTACCCCCATGACCAGTGTTGGGTCTTAGTTGTTTGGTAAGCTGTCAGAGTTACTGATCAAGGCCCCATAGATGCACATATGCCACCTCTTCCTCGTGAGGTATTGCTCAATGGAAGGCATGCAAAGAACAAAAGTACGTCGAAACTGGCTACAAGAAAGAAGCACAAGCTAGAACAGATGAGGAGATATTATTGTGGTTCTACCAGGTTAGTCCTCTATTCAATGCTGCCAACTACAGCCAATATGAGATTGCATTTGAGGTTATTGTTCAGGTCGGGAGACGTTTCAAACCTCCGAAGCACCAGGCTAAGGACACATTTGTTAGAGGCCCAATATGAGGAGACCGAGAACTCGAAGGATGGGCATCCAGAGGCATGCAAGAAATATGGCTGCACACTAATGTCATATGGATGGTCAGACAAGCGAGGAAGAAGTTTAACAAGTTCCCCGGGCATCCACCTCATGAAACTTTTTACATGTTTAGGATGGTTGTGTTGGTCGTTCACCTCAGATACATTAACATTGCACTCACCAAAGCATATGAGAAAAAATAAGTTAATTTTGGCCGTAATAAGAGACAATACGCTCCTAAAGTGAACATTGTTCGAGAGTGCTACAAAAATCAGATTGTACTATATTGTGTGATGCATCTTTCTTCCTCAAACCTGATGTGTGGTTTATTACTGCTGTAAAAATTAGGGTTCCTATCAACAAGTATGACACAGATACAGTGGATTAAAAAAGGGCCCAGGCGGCCGCTTAATCGGCCAAGACCCTCATCCGCCTAATTTAGCCCCTAAGCGTCCGGTTAAGCGTTTTGAACAGAATCGCCCGCTTTTTGCCCGCTTCACCTGCTTTTTTCCCGCTTTTTGCCCGCTTTTCCCCTCTTTTTTCCCGCTTTGTTTAAAAATACTAATGTAAGCATCTAACATTAATTAATTACATACTGCAAGTAGTGTCGACTATAATATATGAAATTTGTACACATTAAATGTTCTATGATATAGCTGGTCCTAATTTAGAATGCATACTTTGTGTGTAAGCTATAATAATTGGGTACCGTTGTAATGCATCTAAGTAAATATCATATTGCTCTATTATACTTCTAATGCATGATTAGTTTTACTGATTTCCTTGCTGCTTTCAGTGATTAATGATTGGTACTACTGGTTAGTATTACTTTAGTGATTACTTTAGATCAATAATTCATAGTTTGTTATTTACAATTACCGATCTGCTTGCTGATTTTAGTGATTAGAGATACTGATTAATAGTAAAGTATTGATGAATACTTAGTTAATTACTGATTTGCTGATTAGATATGTATAGAAGTTCCTTAGAAATCTATTATTTATATACACATACATGTAATTTTGTATAAAGATGTATAAAATTTAGACACCCGCTTTTTCAAAAATCACCCGCTTAATCGTCCGCCTACCACTTAATCGGTTACATGGTGTTGTCTGCACACCTCCCGCTTCCCGCTTTCTGATACCTTGCTCAGATACAACTCCAACAACTTTGATGGAATGTATCCTGAAAATATTTGTCGTGGCTTGTTCTTGGTATCTAGCAGCCCATCGCCATAGGAGCAATATGTCACCATGTAAGTAACTATAATTTTTCCATTTATTATAATGGAATATATATAACTGGATTAGCAAGAAATAATCTATGATTGCTCGCTTTAGCGCTGAAGCCGAATATGGGGCCATGGCCCATCCTTTTGAGTTAGAAGGAGACTTAGTCTCCCCCCTCCCTCAAATAGGTGCCAGAGCCCGGATGACTCAAGGGTTGTAAACACAATGCGCAATAGGAGGTTTTGAACCCAGGTCCCCCGGGGAGGATAGGCCGGGCCGAACCATCTGCGCTACACTGGCCGGGTCCCATGGCCCATTCTTGCTATGATAATTATGGGTGACACATGTTCTTCAACCTGCTACTTCTGCTACTCACAAATACGACAATCAAACTGTGATTCATATAATAATCTCATTTTCCATGGATGCACCAAACATCTCGAGCTTGATTGTCATTTTGAACGTGATGTAAGATGTGACAACAAGATTATCAGTCCTTTTGTGAAGATTGTAGAGCAAATTCTACTATTGTAGGCATCTTCACTAAACCTTTTGCTCCCACTTTCAATTATGTGTTGCTGGGACTACATGATGTGCACTCCCCAGTTTGAGGGGAAGTGTTGCAGTGTTAGATTTTTTTTATCAATAAATGGGCCTATCTGTACTTAAGCCCGTTAGTAATGGTTTAACTTATTTTGTTGATCCTCATTTACAACTTATCCCGAGCCTATTCTATATATAGGACTTGTCGTATACCGGTCCTTATTTATTGAAGCTATGGAATTATCACACAAGCTAATGTGAAGAATTTATTATCCTGTAACGTAAAAAGGAAATGAATGTCAAAGTATGCAATAGCTCACACTAAACAATAATAATTTTGCTTCTAGAAAAAGTAGTCTGGATTAGCATTAGCGGAATCACGTTAAAAGCTAAAGCAGTGTGTGTTCTAGGACTTCAGCTTTAATTAGGCAAGGGTTTTACGTGGGGTGCAGGCCTTGGATGTTTTAATTAAGAAAAAATGGCTGAAATACTGAGCTCGTCACTATCTTATATAGACAAACACAACCTGGAAGTGGTAGAGTAGGAAACATAAAACTAGCATGGCAAAACAGCTGATGCGAATTCATACATGATTCAATTAAATAAATAGTACATAATTCAATTGAATAAATAGGACCTGTTCTGAATTATGAATTTTTTTATAGTGACAGCAAAGTAGGAGAACCGCTACAATCAGTGAATTTATTCACTTGTTCACAGACCAGTCTCTCTTGATATGATTAAATTAGCACTGACGGCATAAAATATGTTATATAAGGAGGAGCATAATATACAACTTCCGCAAACACCTACCCTCATTAGGTTGATATATTTTTTCATTTTTTTATGAAAGAAGGCAATATGTTTTTGTGACCTATAAATATTCTTATGCTTGTCCAAGTGGTTCAAGTAGATTTTTCAATGCCGTTTGCACATTGTTTCCTCATGAAATTCACAAGAAAGGAAAACAAGCTTACCAGTATCATTATGGACCTGGTTACAGCCCCCAAACCAATCAGACACAAAACCAGGGAGCAAGACTCAGAAACATACCAGTACTGTTTTTGTCGTACGGAACAAGGAGGAATTGATAGATGATCGCGTATGGCAGCAAGTGGTTATTCTTTGTGTATATATGGTGAAGGTTGGGAGGTCTGTGACATGACATGGCTTTTGGGCTTGAGTTTGGATTGCATAGTTCAGCATCCTGGTAATTCGTTTGTTAAAATTTAGGTGGTTGGGCCGGGGGCAAACAGGGTGGGAGGGTGGAGCCAACCAGCAGTCTTGCATGCCAATGATTTGTTGAAAAATTAAGACGGTGCAGACGTCTGGAAGTGACAAAGTCCAAATTTGGTATCATTTATGAGCACCTCATTTTTATTGGATGAAGTGCGAAAGTGCATCTATTGCCATAAATCTAACGCTCAGTCATTATGTAAATTACTGAGATTTTGAACCATGAAATTAAACTGTTGCCTTATACTTCATGACTGATTACTCTAAATGTATGTGCAATGAAAATATGGTGTACTAGTCATACAGGTTTTCTCTTACGACTCATGTTGGCCCTCGGTTGCCGCCGCGGTACTGTTATTCTGGGTTGAATAGGGCGATCATGAGTGCATTAGATGTGCCGCACGTCAGTTGCATATTGGTACAAGAAGGTTGTCTAATCCATACAACAGCTATTTGTTTTTAAAGCGATTTATTTAAGAAATATATATATCTAGCTGTTATTTGCTTCTGGGAGCATATGTTGATGTCGTCTTTTTACTTCTGTGAACAGATTCTTAATGGTGAACTTCTTACATGAAGCCTGGAGACTGCTTACTGGGAAGCGACCCAGTTTAATTTGCAATCTTGCTGTGGGTTCTTTTAGTTATTCCGTCAAGAGAATATCTTGAAAGTTTGTTTCATCCGGTGTTACGATCTACGCCTCACTCAATTAGCTTGGCTCTTGTAGAAATGAATAAGTATAGTAGCTTTTGACATGGTTTATTTTTGAAGCTTTCATGGACAACTAGTTGATTTACTATGTTTTTGACGGAAATTTAGGAGAAAACTAAGGTTGAACAAAGAGGATTCAGTAACATTCGGGATCATTTGAAATAATGAAGTCTTTAGGCTGTTTGGTAATATGGAGAATACTAGCGTCGAATAAGTCGTGCAGATTCTGTTTGTTTATCTCGACCACTTGCAACAGGTTTTGATCTTGTCTTTATATGGGCATCATTAATAAAATCCTAATGGAATGCACATGCAAGTTATTTTTAGGAAAGCAACTGGATGGTTGTGTGTATATACATTGCGACGTGGGATGACAGCGGCAAATTGAATGAGTAGTCTGCTCGATTTTTTTGATTAATGGTGCAGATCAAACATGTGATACAAGGAAAAATACTAACCCAATGTGTAAATGACATCGACAGATGTCAACTTAGGGGAAATAACAAATTTTCAGATCAACATATTTTGCATTTACAACCACACGTTTTATGGAAGAGCTTTTTCTTCTCTGAAATTAGATGGAAGCTTCATTAAAGGGGAAATAGAGACTTCCAACCCTCTATTGATTGCAGAGCTTATGTAGCACATGATGTATAACGTCAGACCGTTTTGTGTCCAGTGACGGATGTGTTGACATAGTTTTCCCGAATCCTTGTTTGGTCAAGATGGCAATTTAAGCTTTATACACGCACACACGCTTCTGATGGTTGCACAACTAAATTGAACAATCTAACCTTACAAATGTGTTGTATACCTTTTAGATAACATGTGTATAAAAATCATCTTAATCTGACATTTTTAGATCATCTATTGAAAGAAGATGTATATTTTCTAATTAACGGTAAGTTGCTGAAATAGCAAAAATTGTTGAATGATATATTGTTATATCACATGATTTATATGAGATATGATATTGAAATTTTAAACACTTCTAATCTAAACAATGTTGATTCAATCCATGGGATTGGATTTAATTATTAGACTCCACATATGCTATTTTAATAGCCGATACAAAACTTACATGTACCGGTCGGTTCACACTTCCTAACCTCTCTCTCTCTCCCTCTCTCTCTCTCTCTCTCTCTCTCTCTCTCTCTATATATATATATATATATATATATATATATATATATATATATATATATATATATATATATATATATATATATATATATGAAGTTAGGTCAGAATACACTCGAGTGTATTTAGAGCAGAATACACTCAAGTAATTTTCATGATGCAATTTTTTTTAAAAAAATCTAATCCGTGGATCTTAAACATCTTGTGAATAGCTCATATACAAAATTTGAGCACATTTGGACATTTACAAGCCATGTTATAAAGAGTGCAAAAATTATGCATTTCAAATTAGTTTCGTGCGTCGATTTTGTTGTCCTTGGATGAGTGACTTACACTCATCCAAATGGGCTCAAAATTTGTATATAGCCTAGTTATAGTATGACGGAGAAGTTCAGTGGTTTACATTTTGTAAAAAATAGTCTTGATATGCAAACACACTTGAGTGTATTCGTGCGATCTGTACATCGGAGTGTAATCTAGCCTGACTCATATATATATATATGGCTCATCTTTAATACCCACGTAGGTAGCTACCCGCCCACCCTTTCAATCATTTTTTTTTCAATTTTTTTTTTGCAATTGTAGAGGAGCATTTTATCTGGCTCCCCAAAAAAATTCATCCAAAAATAATATCATTTGCCCCACCAAGATAAAAAAACACGTACATATATTTACTGACTGTATATTTTCAGCGCAGTTACTTTTTTGATCTCAGAGTTACTTTTGTGTACTATACAATTACTCTTTTGATCTTAGAGTTACTTTTGTATACCATATAGCTACACTTTTAGATGTGCGGGTAGCGAAAAATCAGGCTACCCGCGCGGGTAACGAATAAATCCCCATATATATATATGTATATATAGTTAGGCTAGAATACACTCGAGTGTATAGATCGTACGAATACACTCAAGTGTGTTTGCATAGTAATATTTTTTTTCAAAATGTAAGCAATTCATCTTCACCGTCATACTATAACTACGCTACATACAAATTTTGAGCCCATTGGGATGAGTGTAAGTCACTCATCCAAGGGCAACAAAATCGATGCGGGGAACTAATTTGAAATGCATAATTTTTGCGGTCTTTATAACATGACCTGTAAATGTTCAAATGTACTCCAATTTTGCGTATGAGTTATTCACAAGATTTTTAAGAAGATCAGCAGATTAGATTTTTGAAAAAAACATTTCATCATGAAAAACTACTTGTGTATTCTGTTCCGAATACACTCGAGTGTATTCTAGCCTGACCCGAGTATTTTCGGAACATGATACACTCAAGTAGTTTTCATGATGTAATATTTTTTTTCTTCAAAAATCTATTCCATTGATCTTCTTAAACATCTTGTGAATAGCTCATACGCAAAATTTGAGCACATTTGGACATTTATAGGTCATGTTATAAAGACCGCAAAAAATATGCATTTCAAATTAGTTTCGCGCGTCGATTTTGTTGTCCTTGGAGGAGTGACTTAAACCCATCCAAATGGGCTCAAAATTTGTACGTAACCTAGTTATAGTATGACAGTGAAGATCAATGGTTTACATTTTGCAAAAAAATAGTGTTGATATATAAACACACTTGAGTGTATTCGTGCGATATGTACACTCGAGTGTATTCTAACATGACTATATATATATATATATATATATATATATATATATATATATATATATATATATATATATATAGAGAGAGAGAGAGAGAGAGAGAGAGAGAGAGAGAGAGAGAAAGAGAGAGAGAGAGTCATGTTTGAATACACTCGAGTGTACAAATCACACGAAAACACTCAAGTGTGTTTGTATATCAACATTATTTTTTTGCAAAATGTAAACTATTGATCTTCACTGTCATACTATAACTAGGCTACATATAAATTTTGAGCCCATTTGGATGGGTTTAAGTCACTCATTTAAGGACAACAAAATCGACGCGCGAAATTAATTTGAAATGCATAATTTTTGCGGTCTTTATAACATGACCTATAAATGTCCAAATGTGCTCAAATTTTGTATATAAACTATTTAGAAGATGTTTAAGAAGATCAACAGATTAGATTTTGAAAAAAAAATATTGCATCATTAAAAATTACTTAAGTATATTCTGCTCTGAATATACTCGAATGTAGTCTAGTATGTCTATATATATATGTATATATATATGAGATTGTTTTCCATGCTCGCATACTACCCTGTTCTGAAAAAGCTACGACACGTGTCGTAAATATTTGCGTTTTTTTGAATATTGGCTTCTTTCCCGTGCCGCTCTGGACGAGTACTACCTTTTCTGAAAAAGCGGTGGCATGTGTCGTAAATATTTGCATTTTTTTGAATGTTGGCTTCTTTCCGGTTCCGCTCTGGACGAGTATCCGGTGGATGCTCCGGGATGGAAAATCGGCAATGACGATGCGACTACATATTGCTGCGGGCAGGGGAGGACCTAGCAGTTGAGGTGGAAGTCCCAATGGACGAGTGTGGGATATTCCTCTTCCTCCATGGACATGAAGAAGTCGTCCTCCGGGGTCTTCTGGACAAGTCACCATTGGCACTCCGTCGTTGATTGAGGATGCTGCTGCAGGTCGAATCTCACTGGGAGTTAGGGATGGATGCAGATGCTGCGGAAGAGGCTGTTGTAATTCGTGATGTTGGAGTAGTTGTCTGTGCTAGGAGGCTTGGTCAACATCGTTGCCGTCGGTGCCCGCGACATCTAGGCTGTCCGCCGGAGTTGTGATGGCACTCCGCTTGCATGATGTGGATACAAGGAACCACAGCCGCCCAAGACCTCCTTTGAGGCACTCAATCTCCACCCTACCTTGTACATCCAGTCTCAATTTTGTGCCGTCGTTGTGATTGGAAAAGATGGCAGCTAGCTAAAGGCGTTGGTAGTTGATTCACCACTGAAATCCCATAGCTAGGTCAAAGTCGGCTAACAGAGGCAATAGGGGGTGGAAAACCTACAGAACAGTTCCAATCTGATAATTTTCCAGTTGCATGCCAGTTTGTTTATTTATCAGATTCGCGCTATGTTCTAGCATGCATCAATGGTTCTCCACTGACAGACTTTTTCCCTACATCAACCACCACCACAGAGTTAAGCTTATTGGCCTTTTCTTTTGGGCCACTTCGGCTGCCGCAACAGCTGTATCGATGACCTTATACTAATGGTAATTACCTGACTGCATTCAAGATGTTTTGGTATCGAAGGTATTTTGTGCCATGGAAGCCAAATCAATACCCAACGGAGCGTCAGAACTAGCAACATAGGGAGGCAGAAATGATATGGCAAAGGCATGGGAAAGAAATAGATCAATCTTCATTTTTTTTACCAGAGGGCACTTGCATCTGATTCTCATCGTGCAGAGCTGTCAAAAGTCAAAAAACATATCAATTACTATGGATCCCCTTTCTTTGATACTCGAGACATTCTTGAACATATTGGGCTGGGCTGTATACACCAACAGACACCTCGACCATGGTCAAAGAAAACATATACTCGTTCCTCCACCACCACAATAAGATATTTTAAGTTATTTTTTTACTAATGAATGACAAACAATGAGTCTGCAATGCGGATAAAAATATAATTAATTATTGTGTGTGTTCGTATATCAATTTTAGAAAGTAAATAAAAATGACAGAAGCAACAATAGATCAAATGCATTCAGAAAGACAAAAAGTAACTATATAGAATTAAAAATAACATTCTGACTTCAAAATGTAACTATTTTTAACGGATTGTATCTATACTGCACAAAATGTAACTATGTTCTATTGGGCTATGCCGTTATGATTAGCAATCTAAAACGTAAAAAATTGTACGAAATGAAAATGCACACAATTACAAAAACAAACAATATAGTTTCACAAGAAAGTAACTACATAGTATACAAATGAATTATTTGATTTAAAGTGTAAATATAAGACATATAAAGTAGCACTAAGTTATTAAAAGTAATTACACTATAAACAAAAATGATGATATTGCATAAAATATAATTATGTACGTAGAGTTATCTATGTTAAAACTTTGCATGTATGACAAATAGGTCACATTTGAGCTATGATAGCTGAAATTTTCTTCAAGGAAATTGAATCCAAAATGCATATGTTTATCTAACACGCACGATCTGATGAAGAGGCTCACCAACTGTAATATTTACAAAAACATATGAGAAACATGGCTACCCTTTTGTCAGAGGTTGTGGATAGGAAGGGTGACAAATCGATATTGACTATGGAAAGATTTGAGCACCTTGAACTTCTTATTGAGTTTGAAGGACTTTCATTGAGACAAGTCGCTCCCTTTTTTGTTAATTTAGAATTATGCATTTCTATTGCTCCAGTTCCCTCCATATAAGTTCATGAATGGATTTTACAAAACTTAGCTAAGCAATCAACATTTGGTGTGAAGTGGCACACTACGGTCTCTTCGAGAATAGGAAAAAAAAATAGTGCCATATCTAGTTGTACATTTCAAGGACATGTTATGTGCTTTAGGAAATATTCATCAACTATATTGTCTTCAAGTGATTGACAATGCACTATTTGACACATTGAGTAATTATTTGACACAAAAGTAACAATTTGACAAAAAAAAAGTAATTAAGTGGTATGAAAAGTAACCAACTGATGCAAAAAGTAACATTTGATCATAAAACGATAAATTGTTTTTTTTTAAACTTTTAGAATTTTGACACATAAAATAACTATTTGACACCAAATGTAATTATTTGAGACAAAAAGTAACTATGAAATATAAAAAGTAACTATTTGACATAGAAGTAACATTGATTATAAAAAAATGACGAATTAAACTTTTTGAGAGGTTAAAAATGTTGACACATAAAGTAATAATTTGGCATAAAAAGTTACTACTTGACATAAAGAGTAACTCTGTGGTACAAAAAGTAAAAAATAACATTTGATCATAAAAAAAGACACATTTGTTTCTAACTTGTAAAACATTACTCTTTGAGATAAAACATCAATAACACCATTTACTTTCAGTAGTTAAACTTACATTAGATATTTGGGGAATGAACTTAAGTAGTTCCAAACATTACTTTTGATGCTTGGGGAATGGATTTCAGTAGTTTCAATAGGTATATTTATAAAATTTTCAAATATGATACAAATGGAGTTGTTGTGGAGGACAAAAGTATCTATTGACATAAAAATGACTATATGGAGCATATGTATCTTCTTTGATGTGTTAACCCATCACATATTTCTCACTGTTGAGTTGTTGATGGAGCTAGAACTTACACCAAAAGATTACTCTTCCAATGGAAGTCCTAATATGCACCAAAAACCCTAGAGAGTTGATGTCCTCTCTAGGTTTATCTACAACTGGTGCTAGATAAATGCTCCAACCCCACAAGAGTGTGGAAGCCTTATGATAGTACAGATTTAGGATCGAACCCAAAGGACAATATTAAAAATCTGAGTGTCTTTTCCTTGTTTCGTATCAATCTAAGTTAATCATCTAAGACCAGAAGTTTGATTTGAGTTATTTAACCTAAACATGCAAAAGTAAAGGCAAGAATAAAAACTAGTTTAATGATTAAAATCTAAGATTAGCAAATGATGATGGATCACTAGGGTGATGTGGGTATTCACCACCACTACACATGAATTGTACTTGTACCAAACATAGCGAGACTTGTAAGAAAGATACATGGATGTTGTATAAAACCGATGTCTTATAGGACAAGAGTAATGCACACATCCTTCACGGGTTGAGTAACTCTCATTCGGTACATATCTACGTGTCAATGAAGATATGTAGTCTCCGAAGAGAAAATCTTACTCAACCTCGTGAAATGTGCATCAGAAAACTAACAAGCGAGCGATAATTACCAAATCGATTAGTATCCTTATAGACTATCCCTCTTTCGAGGATATAGCTACGAGAAACGTGAGAGTGTTGCAACGTCAGCCATTCCCGAGCGAATGGTCAAGTACTTTGCACCACTCTCTCCTCAGAGTGTGTTCCTCGACCTGTCAAGGTTGCACTTTTGTACGTCAACTGATTCCATTTCATAGTACAAAAGTACAACGATGGAGGTGAGTTTACTCCACTCCTTAGAAAGCGTTCCTAGATACCGAAACGGATGCGCGGTGGATACACACACCAGAAACCAAAACTAAATCGGTATTCGAGTCTTCAAGAGCGGTCGTAGACAAACCACAACGAAAGACAATAGATGCATACAAGAATGCGGCCAACATTCAAGCATGTATGAAACGATTTAGTATTGAATCAGAATGATAACATCATTTTAGTACAAGTTACAAAACACGGGCAGCAGGGCTAGTCCCCACACCCCAGTGAATTGAACTACTCGCTCCTCATAGGGGGAGCAACAAAGAAAGAGAAGAGAGAGAAAGAAAACATCATCGGAGCAGAAGAGTAGATCTCACTAGTACATTTTTGGCCTCTAACATCGCTTCCGCTAGCGTCACTTATATTAGAAAGACCGACCTAATAAACTAAAACCGAAGTAAGAAGTCATTAGAAAAAATCTGGGTACCGCTTATAGCTATTGGGTTGGTTATGTTAAAGTAATCGACGCTAGAAAAGACCCGCAAAAACAGAAAACCGACCCAACATGCTTCCCGCGGATAAAAATTTGTTTTCTTCCTTCGCGCGCTGAGCTATGGGGTCAGTTTTTTAAATAAGCGACCCTAGTAATTGAAACGAAAAAATTCGGGTACCGCTAGGCGACTTCTCCGGTCGGTTTTTTAGATAACCGTCCACATAGCTGTACCTCTAGGCCGACTTCTCCGGTCGGTTTTACTGGATAGTCGTCCACAAATCTGTGGACTTCTCGGGTCGGTTTTTACAATAACCGTCCCTATAGGTGCGGTTGTTCGGGCACCAGATATTTCTCAGGTCGCTTATTTTCTAATAACCGTCCCTATATGGACTTGTTGGGTCGGTTTTCTAGTTAACCGACCGTAGAAGTCAGAACAAAAATCAAAACCCTCAGCACTCTCTCCCACATCGTCACAAATCGGCCGCAGCTCGCAGCTCTCTCCCACATCACTCTTTCGCCGCCCGACACTTCCGGAGCTCTCACCTCGCCGCCTGACACTCAGAGTGTCGTCACACCTCTCCGTGCTGCCACTCTCATGCCGCACTGCCTCTAACCTTTGCCGCCTCCTCCAAGGTGTCGTCCTTCTCTCCAAAGACGCCCCCGCCGCCACCAAGGGTCTCCGACGCAGCAAGGTCTCGCCGACGCTCCAAAGCTTGCCGCTGCCACTTCAAAGTTGCCGCTGCCACTTCAAAGTTGCTGCTGCCGCCATCTCAACCGATTCTCCGAGGACGCCCCCACCGCAGCCAAGTTTTGCCGCTGCCACCTACTCTTTCTCCGAACGCTTTTGCCGCCACCACCTCCCTGGTAAGTTCATTTTCCGTTTCAGACTCTTCTTTTAATCTAATGTTGGAGTACCATGGTCATGCTACGGCCATGCTTGGTGCCACGACCTGTGTTTTGCACGGCCATGCTTGGTGCCACGACCGTTTTGGCCAAAAATTTTAGTTTTTAAAGGTTACAGTTCACCATGACTGTCGTGAAGGACCACTACCATTTTGAGTATGAAATGCTTTTGATTTACTGTAATCTATTATGAAAGAGCATGCATGATGTTTAACTTATTCCCTTCTGTTTATATTTGTCAAGAGCACCTAATTGATTATTCAATTTAGTACATATAATGAATGTTTATCTATGGAAGTACTCTTGATTTGTCAAGAACACGTAATTCATTTTATTTGACTAGTAAACCAACCAATAATAAAAACATGTAATCTTTTATATCTACATTTTATTATCAATCACATATGTAATCATTGTATACAATCTAGAAATACGAGGGTAGACATTGTGTAGTTTCAGATTGACACTTTAGGGTTTATAGATGAGACCATCGATGCATAAATATGACAATATTACATTTATATATAAAATTAGAAACCCGTTCAAAATTTATTCATTAGGAGTAAATTTTGGATAGTCCCCGATATGGGACTGTTTTTGGTTATTTAATCTCATTTAGGATGTAACTGTGTAATGTATGTTTAGTTTTGAATAAAATTTTATTAGTATTTCCTCATTTGTTCTATGGGTACATATGTGAGTGGTTATTTGCCATTTACATTGATGTACTTGGAGAACTAAGGGGAAATGCTGCTGAAATTTTATTGAAAACTAAACGATACATTATACAATTACTAGTGAGGTTAAATATTCAAAAATGGGATAGGTGGTACACTTTAGCATAAAAGTAATGAATTTCCTATCAAAAAAACCTTACTTATAGTATCAATATTAAATGCTCAATTTGATAATTAATTTTAATGTGATCTAGATAATGGATCGAAGTTGGATATCTATCAAGAACCGTTGCAGTCCAGAGTTTACCAAAGGTGTCGATGAATTTATCAGATTTGCTGAGGAACATAGGAAACTACCTACAAATAGGTTCTATTGTCCATGTAGAAATTGTGGTAACAATTTGAAAGTTGATACTGTTGAGGAAATTAAGAATCATGTCATATGCAATGGGATCATACAAGGTTATAATGAATGGTATTGTCATGGAGAGAAACTTAATTATGGATCAGAAAATGTCGATATTAATAGTGGTGACATAGAAGATATAGATAATGATGTTAACAATGATGAACCGATTCACGATGACCCGATTAAGGATGATATGGTTGATGAGATGCTACGTAGCTGTCAGGACAATGTCATTGATCCACCTTCTTTATTTGCAAACATTGTCCATGATGCTGAAAAACCATTATATAAGGGTTGTACTAAGTTCACGAGGTTGAGTGCTGTGATGCAATTATATACTCTTAAATCTCAAAACCGGTGGAGCGATAAGAGTTTCACTTCATTGTGATGTCATGTCATATGAAGGTTATGACATAAACGGATTTTTATATTACACTAAACGTCAAGATGAAAGTAGTGTAGTCCAAAATAGTGGGGTCACTGTTAAAGCTTGTTCGTTGTATTTTGCTAGTGCCAAAGATAAAAGACCATGCGAAACTGAGATGTCGTATTTCAGAATCATTGAGGACATATGGGAAATGAACTATACAAATTTCAGAGTTCCTATCTTTAATGCAATTGGGTCGATAACAACAAAGGCGTTTTAGTAGATGAGTTGGGTTTCACGTTGGTGAATTTTGAAAAAATTGGAGAGAAAGATGAACCATTCATCATGGCAGACCAAGCAAAACAAGTATTCTATATTGATGACCCAACAAATAAAAATTGGTCTGTCGTTCTTCATGGAAAAAGACAGTTTACTGTGGATCCTATAAATGAAGAAGAATACTACGAAAAGTATGATGATTCCAACCCATTTTCAGTTGGGTTGCCAAGTGTCAATGTTGAAGTTAAGACCGATGACTTATATACACGTCAAGACCATGCTGAAGGAATTTTAGTTGACTAACAACTCAACCAAAACTGGAGGCATGTATTATCATTCAAGCACACATTTTCTTTTATCATGTATACATTTTATTATATATCACCTCTTGTTCTTTTATTATCACTTATGTTTTCTTTTATCATGTATATTTGCAGGTTGTTCTAAAATGGCAAGTGAAGATGAACATTCTGATCATGAGCATGAGGATGCTAGTGGTGATGCTAAGAAGAGTAGAGGTCCCACAATGATGCGTCGGCTGCAAGAGCTTAGGGCAAAAGGGGAGAAATTGCCAATCCAGTTTGAAAGGGGAGGAGCACCTATTGGGGAACACGCTAGTACTTTTAAGCATTATGTAGGGGCAACCACACACAGTAAGGTGCCAATAGATATAGAAAACTGGCATGATGTTCCTATTGGCTTGAAAGACCTCCTTTGGAAAGATATATATGTGAGTTGAATTTTGATACTATATTATCTTGTTTTTTGTTTATTGATTCCAATTTTTTGTTTTGACATATACTTTTTGAAATAAGATTATTGCTTCATTTGTATATAGGGTGTTTTTCATTTAAATGAAAAAGACCATAGGAAAAGAGTGCTGCAGCGTTGTGGTGTACGATGGAGGGCATTTAAGACCTATCTCAAAAGGGATTATATAGATAATCCTAATAAAAAGAAGAAAGCAACAAACGTATATATTTTCATAGATCCTGAGGTGTGGGACAGATTTGTTGCACAAAGGAATTCAGAAGAGTTTCAGGTATACAATTAATGTTTTTATATATGTATATGTTTGCCAAGTTGTAAATTGCAATACCTCATTTTAAATGATCAGGCTATTCACGAGGCCCAAAAGGAAAGACGGGCCAAAAATGTGCATAACCATCACATGGGATCCCTTAGTTATGCCCAACGCCGAGAACAATTGGAGAAGCAAATCTCTTCTGGAGAAGGGTCTAGCACAACTCAAGTTGAGTGTCCACCCCGTTATAAAATTTGGCTTGATGCTAGAAAAAATAAAGCAGGTGAAATTACCAACCCTGCAACTAAGGAGGTGGCACAACAGATGGTAAGTTCATCACAATTAAGTAATTATAGAGTAGGATTTAATAATATCTAATTGTTTGTGATTTAATATTTTCATTAAATATGAATAGGATGATCTCTAATTGTTTGTGATTTAATATTTTCGTTAAATATGAATAGGATGATCTCTAATTGTTTATGATTTAATGTTTTCATTAAATATGAATAGGATGATCTCTATGAGCAAAGAAAACAAGGAAAGTTCATACTAATTGGACGCATGGATGAACTATCAGTTGCTCTTGGTACGAAAGAGCATCCTGGCCGTGTTAGGGGATTAGGAGCTGGCATAGGATTCAAGACCTATTATGGGCCTTCAAATTCTAGAAGAGGTCGCACAGTTACACATGATGAGGTTGAAGCATTAGTATCACAGAAAGTGCAACAAATATTGTCTTCATATCAACCTATTCAACCTTCTCAACCTCCTCAAACCGTGCGTCTCTCAGAGGATGAGGTACAAGCTCGTACTCCAATTGTAGAAGGTCGTGGGAGAACTCCCAATGAACCACCAAAACAATCTGCAGTAAGTTTGTTCTAATATATGTTAATATGATATATATAATATAGTAGGTATCTGGTTTACCGCTTTGTATATATAACTTTATATTATTTCAACTAGGTTGGTATGAACTGTAAACTTGCAGTGGAGGTTCCAGAGTACAATGTTGTGGCAGTGGGTAAGGTATACAACATCAGTGGTACATTGCATTGTCAATCAATTTTTGATGACATTTGTCGTGTGTCCATCCATCTTGTGTATGACGGAATGGGGTACAAACCACTACCCATACCTTCTTCTGAATATGGTACAGTTGATGAAGCAGAGGGTGCTATGGTGGGATGGCCTAGACACTTGGTTATCATTGACAAGGTATATCTACATGTTTTTTTATATTTGACTAGATACATATATGAACCCGTTTAATATAAGTATGGATTTAATTAACAGGTTTGTAAACCAAAAAGTAAAAATCCTAGTAGTCGTCCTCCTATGCCCAAACCTTCTTTCATTCCAGAAGCCACATTCGATGAATTGGGAAATAAAAGTAAATGTTTGGCTCGATACTTAGCCAACCAAAGCCCATGATCACATATGGCGGTCAATTTAACAGAAGATGTAGTTGGGAGGGACTTTGAGAATTTTATTTTTCTTGATGATATTATAGAGTTGTTCCGGTATGATTGGCTAAATACTTCGATATTAGAAGTATGGATAAGGTAAGAATTAATCAATATAGATTACTCAAATATATACATTATTAGCTTATTTGTAACATATCAAAATTTTACAAATGTTTTACAGCCATTTATATACTGATATGACAAACTTTGATACAAAGAATGTTGCATTCTTAGTTCCTTCAGTCACTAGTCAAGTACAGACACAAATGGATGATGTGAATGAGTACTTTAGTACTGCATTCAAATATTTTGGTAGTGTGGGAAAGGAAATTATTCTAATTCCTTTTAACGTCGAGTAAGTATTATAATTCAATAGAATTCTAATATTGACTAAATTATAATTCTAATTTTTGTTTTCAATATAAATTTACTCAAATCTAGACATTGGGAACTAGTGGTGGTTGTCCCAAAATTGATGACTTTCTATTATCTTGACCTAATGGGAAAAACAACAAGGGGTCACAAACTGAGATTGCCAACTATGGAGTAAGCATAAATTTTAGTTTCTATAACATCAATTGTTATGCTTCAACATGATATTTATACTTAGAATTTCTATTTTGACAACTATCGTAATCAAATTGATTGATAGGGGAATAAAGGCTTATCGTGAAGGTGGAGGAATAATACCCACAAAATTAAAGACACTGACTTTGAAAAATGTCAAGGTAACTACTTTGACTGATGAGTCGTATATATGTACAACTCTTACAATAATGTATTAATGTCAAATTTTAATATGTTAACTCTCTTATAGTCTTATTTCTTTATTTGTACAACTCTATTTGTAGCAGTTTACTAATATTAAGTTATAATTCTTTATTTGTAGTGTCATATACAAAATAATGACTGGGCTTGTGGCTACTACGTAATGAAGTATATGCAAACTATTTTGAAAGAAGCATCAGTAGAAATTCAGAGTATAGATAAGGTAATTAATAAAGAATAACATCATAAATTTCCAAGTGAGATTTGCATCATTTTATAAAATATATATGAGCATGTGTTTTTTTTGCAGATCTTTACAACTCATCCTTACACACTTGATGGGTTAAATGAATTCCGAGAAGAATGGTCAGATGCTTTTCTTAATGAAGTCACTATAGCATTGGATTGAAATTCATAACTTCATTTGTGTATGTAGATTTGAAACTCTATCAAAATTTACTTTTTGTAGTATGACATTAAAATTTAATATCACTTTTAAACTTGCAATCTATCATTGTTGTTAGTATGTGCTATGTGTATGAATGTTAGTATGTGCTATATGTCTCATTTGAATGAATCTATCTTAGACTTGCAAGAATGTTAGTAAGTGTTTTGTATGAAGACTCAACTCAATATATGTGAATAATTGTTATGAAACATCAATTCAAAAAGGATTGGACATAAAAGTTTGCAAATGGCTTTGGAATGCATTTTTGGCTTGCATCATTGCATTTGCAAGTCTATTTCTATTGCAGTTTTGAATTGCGTAAAGCAATTCTGTTTTGCAGGTTGCTGTACTGAAGATTTCTAGTTCTGCAGATTTGTTCTTTTTAAAAAAATGTAACTTCTCGGGTCGGTTATTTAAAAAACCGTCCCTATAGACTTCTTGGGTCGGTTATAAACAAAAACCGACCCATTAGGTTCTATCCCAAAATCTACAACAATTTGAAGACTTCTAGGGTCGTTTATACAGAAAAACCGACCCAATAGACACTTCTTGGGTCGGTTATTCACAAAACTGACCCAGTAGGTTCATCCCAAAATTCTACAACTCTTTGAAGACTTCTAGGGTCGCTTATGGAGAAAAACCGACCCAATAGACACTTCTTGGGTCAGTTATACAAAAAAATAGACCCAGTAGGTTCATCTACAACTATTTGAAGACTTCTAGGGTCGGTTTTTGTTGCTCTTTTGGGTCAGTTTTTTACCTCTCTTGGGTCGATTTTTTACCTCTCATGGGTCGGTTTTTGTTCCCTCTAGGGTCGGTTTTTGTACCTCTCTAGGGTTGGTTTTTCTACCTCTATAGCGTCGCAAGTACTGTAGCGACGCCCACCTAGGCGTCGCTTAAAAAGTGACGCTGCAGGCTTCAAAAAACCGACCCAAGAGACCAATACTGTACTAGTGTCTGTGACAGCCCGGTGTAGATCGTCACAGTCTCCAGGATTGCTCCGTTGTGGTCGATGACGCGTGTCTCTCCGCCTCGATCCTCGTGTCTACCTCCGGGATTGCACGGGTAGAATGAGGTAGAACAATGGTAGAACGATGGTAGAGGTGAGATGGTGATGGAACAACCTTCTAGATCTGTCCCCAGTCTGGCAGCCTTCCAGATCTGAGCTCAGACCGGGATCCCGGGGCTGTGGGTGAAATTTGGTCAGAAACTGTGCTCGGGCAGCCTGGCGGCGTCCCGGAACTGCCCCAAAATGGGGACCCTGCTGGTCCTATTTATAGGCACAGGTCTAGTTCCCAAACGGTTTCGGTCCTTGAAAAATATTCCAAACGGTCTGGAGACCGTTTTGTACCAAACAATATGTAGACCGTTTGGTACCAAACGGTATGGAGACCGTTTGCTACCAAACGGTATGGAGACCGTTTGCTACCAAACGGTCTGTAGACCCTAGTGCCAAATGATCCTCTGGTTCTCTGTGATTTTGATCAAACGACACCCAAACGACCTCGAGCATCTGGCCTCCAAACGATCTGAGATCGTGAGCTCCTCCAAACGATTTAGGACCGAGAGCTCCTCCAAACGATTTAGGACCTTGTGCCCTTCCAAGCAGTCTGGGGTTGTGAGGCGTTGCAGGTCGGCAGTACTCTAGGTGAGGAGGGCGATGCCGGTGGCCATGGAGCTTTGGAGCAACATGTTGAGGAGATAGCAGCGTCAGGAGGTAGGGGATGACGCGCCACAACCGTGTTGAGGAACCACGGTCGTGGTGATGCTGCTATCCACGGCCGTGCTGCCTTGCACGGGCGTGGTGGGTGAAAAC
This sequence comes from Alisma plantago-aquatica, assembly GCA_963693085.1. NCBI lineage: Eukaryota > Viridiplantae > Streptophyta > Magnoliopsida > Alismatales > Alismataceae > Alisma > Alisma plantago-aquatica. The sequence goes on along the minus strand of OY856412.1, from coordinate 837,074,454 downwards.
TTCGGCCCTGGTGACGTCGTGCCACGGCCGTGGCGTGCCACCATGGTCGTGGTGAGGCTACAGCCCCACGACCGTGTCGCCTTGCACGGGCGTGGCGGGTGAGAACTTGGCCCTGTGGACGATGCGCCACGGCCGTGGTGTGCCACCACGGTCGTGGTGAGGCTAAAACCCCACAGCCGTGCCGCCTTGTACGGGCGTGGCAGGTGAGAACTTGGCCCTGTGGACGATGTGCCACGGCCGTGGCGTGACCAGCACGGTCGTGGCGGATATGTGCCACGGTCGTGGTATGACGAGCACGGTCGTGGTGGATGAAGGATTGGCACTGTTGGCGATGTGCCACAGTCGTGGCGTGACCAGCACGGTCGTGGCGATTGTTCTGCTTCATGATCTTGATCATTTGTTGCACAGGCTTGGGGCTTTGGGGACAGAACACACAGTTGTGAGTTGTTGATGTTTGATTGGATGATTGAGAGTGATCTGCAGAGAGAAAGGAGAGTGTGTAAGGGGTAATAGCAGCAAATAAACTAGTAAATAGGACTATTTAAGCATTATTTATGTGAGAGCGAAGAAATACTCAGAGTAAAGCAAATCAAGGGTAATTTGGTCATAAAGAGGTATAAAAACCCTAGAATTGGCGACTGAGAGGGTGAATCTAGAGGATTCATCAGTTGTATAAACATAGTTGCTCCAACTGGTACTGCATATTAAGAGTTTATAATTTTGACACAAAGTAATTATTTGACACAAAAGGCAACTATTAAGTGAAAAAAGTATCCAAGTAGTATAAAAATTAACCATTTGACACAAAAAGTAACATTTGATCATAAAAATAACAAATTAGTTTTTAAGCTTTTAATATTTTTTAAGATTTTAGTATTTAATAACTTACTTAGGACATTTTTATTATATGTGGACTACATTTTTTGTTGCCTATATTTTTATTACTTTGGTAGTTAGTTTGTTATTTTTTATGAGTTAATGTTACTTTATGAATCAAATAGTTACTTTTTTATACAACATAGTTACTTTTTATGAGTCATTGTTACTTTCTGGATCAAATAGTTAGATTGGATTGTTACACCACATTTTTATTACTTTTTATAGTCGGTTTGTTACTTTTAATGACTCTATGTTACTATATAGGTCAAATAGTTACTTTTTATGAGGCGACATTACTTTTTGGGTCAAATATTGTTACACCTCAATTTTATTGTTTATGGACTGCAATGAGCCTCACCTACCTAGGCAATATTCTCTTTCAATTAGACATCAACTCTGTCTTATGATAAACTAGCAATGGAAACTAGTAATGGGCCGTTAAGTTTGTTTACCACATGTTACTTGTATAGTTGTTGATTCCTTGTTTATCTTGTAATTAGAGTTTATTTTTTTCAATAGCATGTGCGTCCCTCATTGTCTCAATTATGGACACATGGAACTTGGTCTTAAGGAGTAGAGCTACTAGCACATCTGTTGGCACAGAAATCAAAAGTAGAACCCGGCATTTGGTTGTACACTTTGACAACTTCAATAGAAACTCCTGTCCAATCCACACACATATGTTTCCCTCCGATCCATCTAAAAATCAAAACATCGGCAGGTCTAAGTGTAGATCTCCCCTCTTGTAGATTAGTTAAAAAGTTCACAGATGCCTCTTTCTTAGCAGCCACACTTGTACGTCTGAATACATCAAATAGAACATCTCTAACAAGATCATGCTTATATTTAAAATCTGGAAGCTCCCTGAAATGAACCGCATACTCCCCAAAAGTGTCCAAGCATGCCTTGCGACAAACTGGATATGTCTCATCAACTAGAAATAAAGAAATCATGAGACGATATCTGAGGATACTATGAGACTCCACCACTAAGATTAAAAATTAACAGCTAAATAACATATCAACATTCTTACATTGCGGTTCACTTCAAATGATCATATTATTAATAAAAAAGATACTCATATTTGATTTACCTTTCAAGTTTCATACAAACTCTCGTAAAATATATAATGGCGTCTCGCAATGAAGCAGCCGGTCATAACATGATGGTTATACTAATGGCACCTTGTCCGGGAATAGCAACGGTTAGGATTTTGTCTTTTATTAGATAAGAAATAATATTTAACAATATTAGAAAAGTATAAATTAATATTATATTAGAGTTCAAGACATTATTTCCTTATCCTTTTGTATTGTCGTTTCCTAATCCCTGTACCTCTCGTTCTTTCTAACGGAGAGTCCCTATCTATAAATATGGATAGATATCGTTGGAATACGGTGCGCCGATGTGTGAGATTTCAGCGTCTGGTAACTTCGAGTGTGTCAACGTAGGACAACATTGTGTGCCAAAGTCGGGAAGTCACAAAAGATAGCGAGAGGAAAAAGAGAACGAGAGTGGGTTACAGAATTCTATTGTGGGTACGAGATTGTGAGGGAGCAACAATCCTTGTAATCTTTTGAGGTTGTCTAATAGAGTTCTACGACCTTCTTCGCCATCTATGTTATATGCTTGATTATTTATTTGGTAGTAATTCACCATCTATGTCGTAGCTTTTGTTGTGCATGCTGAGAGTGTACCTCGTGTGACGTTTTTTTTTGAGTTTGAAGCTTCTATAAATCTCGTTAAATAAGAACAGGAACCAATAATACGCAACTTGTTTAATACATCAAAAGAAAAACCATTTGGACATGATTATCTCTGATGATGTTTCTAATTCATTGCAGCCTCTCATCAACAATGGCGTCCCATGGTACTAAAGCCCTGGTTGGCGGCTTCCTCTCTTAACCAAAATCCCACATTGCTTCCTCCGCCAAATCTGACTGCCACTCTTCTCTGCTAATAACCACCACCCGCCTCTCATCTCTCCTCTCTGGCATCCTCCCTTAGAGCCAACCGGGCTGCTGCTCCCTCGAGTAACGGCCTCCTGGGCTGCTTCCTCCACCAGAGCGGCGGTTGACCAATTCGTGCTTCCTCTGTTATTCCTGTAAAACATCGTCTGCGGTTGCCTTACGTACGGTGAGCACCTACTCAAGAAGCTTAGAGGGATTGGCAGCCAGAGGGCTCCCATAATAAATTCACCCGCTCGAACTCCCATTCCTGCGGATATCCATGACTAAAGCGTAGGCTCTAAGGCCTAGCAGATTTTCAAATGCGGCATTTCTATATATTTTTTTTGATATTGCATTAATACACGTGACTTTATGTCGGACATGTTCAACAATAAAAATGGTGATCTGGAATCACGCCATAATTGACAGTATTTATAAATACTGCATAGTGCTATTTCCTCACCGTCCATTTCACGCACACTTGGTACGGCGATTACAAGGTTCCGGGACAAGCCAAACCATCGCATACATGTTAATCACGTATAAAATTTGGGTTCAAATCTGCTCGGACATGCATTTCGGTACTTAAAAAGTCAGTACCCGAACGCAGTGTAAGGGAAATAATGAGTCGGTGACTGTGGCCAAGAGTGGCATTCTGAAGCCGTGAAGAAACGATTGAATCCCTGAAGAAGAAACTCTTGGGTATATCTGACGGTTCCTCCGAATTCTACCGGCACCGCAGGTGAAGCGAGCATTGGCTTAGATGAGGTGAGGGCGAGATGCTGCGATTAACAAGGACCCGAGTGAATTCTGTGAACTCCTTGTCAACTGGCATCGAGACTCCAAGCTTCCACCTTCTCAAGCGCGATCATGATTAGCCGCTATCTTCTCAAGAGGAATCACCGAAAGGGGATGTTATCGCTGCAGAAAATGAAAAAGTAGGGCACATATTAGGTCCTCAGTGTAGGGATGTCCGCCGTGGGTGGTGAGATGGACGGAGTAGGGATAGAGAGGCGGTGGGGATGACCGTCGGGCTGGAAAAGGCGAGACGCCTGATGAACAAGTGGCGAGATGGAGAACTAAAAATCGTAGTTAAGGACGCTCCAAGGGCAGAGCCGAAGAAAAACACACTTATACGTATATCTTAATATTTAGCTTCCTCCAAAATTTCATCACCATTCGAGTTGTAGATCATTCACAATAACATAATACTTTTCGACGCTTTATATTGAATTTTAAACTTACCGTTGCATGTAAAAAGTGTATATTATACATATGGACATGTATATAATGTGATTGTAATGATTTTTTCTTAGTAGGTAAATGAAATGATGCTTTTTTCATCTATACGGTTGAATTTTTAAAAGTAACTCCCAATTTGTAGTTATTCAAATGCCTCTTATGCTATCACCTTATGATGTTTCTCACTGGAACACTAATATATATACACACACACACACACACACACACTAGAATACACTCGAGTTTATCGATCGCACGGATACACTCAAGTGTATTTTCATATCAAGACTATTTTTTATAAGATGTAAATCATTGATCTTCATTGTCATACTATAATTAGTCTACATACAAAATTTGAACCCATTTGGATGAGTATAAATCACTCATCCGAGGGAAACAAAATCGATGGACGAAACTAATTTGAAATGCATAATTTTTACGGTCTTTATAACATGACTTATAAAAATCCAAATGTGTTCAATTTTTTATATGAGTTATTCATAAGGTGATTAAGAAGATCAACAGATTAGATTTTTGAAAAAATAATACATCATGAAAAACTATTTGAGTGTATTCTGTTCCAAATACACTCGAGTGTATTCTAGCCTGACTCTCTCTCTCTCTCTATATATATATATATATATATATATATATATATATATATATATATATATATATATATATATATATATATATATATAGCCAGACTAGAATACACTCGAGTGTACAGATCGCACGAATACACTCAAGTGTATTTGCATATCAAGACTATTTTTTACAAAATGTAAACCATTGATCTTCACTGTCATACTATAATTACACTACATACAAATTTTGAACCCATTTAGATGAGTGTAAGTCACTCATCTAAGGGAAACAAAATCGACGTACGAAACTAATTTGAAATGCATAATTTTTGTGATCTTTATAACATGAACTATAAATGTCCAAATGTGCTCAAAGTTTGCGTATGAGCTATTCACAAGATGTTTAAGAAGAACAATGGATTAGATTTTTGAGAAAAATATTGCATCATGAAAAACTACTTGAGTATATTCTGCTCCGAATACACTCGAGTGTATTCTAGCATGACTCTCTCTCTCTCTCTCTATATATATATATATATATATATATATATATATATATATATATAGTCAGGCTAGAATACACTCGAGTGTATTTGGAGCAGAGTACACTCAAATAGTTTTTCATGATGTAATATTTTTTTCAAAAATCTAATCTGTTGATTTTCTTAAACTTATTGGGAATAACTCATATACAGAATTTGAGCACATTTGGACATTTATAGGTCATGCTATAAAGACCGTAAAAATTATGTATTTCAAATTAGTTTCGCGCGTCAATTTTGTTGTCCTTGGATGAGTGAATTATACTCATCTAAATTGACTCAAAATTTATATGTAACCTAATTATAGTATGACAGGGAAGATCAATGGTTTATATTTTGTAAGAAAATAGTCTTGATATACAAACACACTTGAATATATTCGTGCGATCTGTACACTCGAGTATATTTTAGTCTGAGTCTCTCTCTCTATATATATAGTTGAGCACTCCGAGTATATTACACCAAAGTTTGCATTTGTTGGATGGTGATCTGGAGACAAAAGGAAACACTTTTCTTTTGCTGTCAATTAATGCCCGTTTTCCTTCGTTTCTCTGTAACCTCCCTCCTCTTTCAATGCTATTCCCCCTTCTCTCTTCTTCCTAGAGATTACCCAACTTGCATCTTCTTTCCTCTCGTCACGAACCCTCTTTCCTTCTGTCCTTTCTGTCACCTACCCAGATGTTCGCACCAGCGAAGCACGATCAGCAAGCCACCAAAAGCACAGCCACACCATGAATGCTGGGATCATGGAAGATGTTAATATCTAGTTGTTCCGATTCATTAACTCAACTGGTAGCTATCTAGTAGTGCCATGGCAGCTGTTCGTGGCTAAAGACCTGGTAAGCTCCTCATCATGTACGAAAAATTCGGAAATCCAACGGTGTTGTTGATGAGGTGCATGCTGCTCATGTGCGACAGTATCAGGTGCTCCTTCATGCTGTTTCTGCTACTGTATGCCAATAATGTTGTTTATGAAGAGTTGGCTGCATGTGATGATTTTGATGTTTTTATGTGAGTTGCTCGTGTGTGTAGAGTTTATTGTGTCAACGAAATTGGTAAATGTTGTATTCCTGTTTCAGAATTCAGTTTTCTACGGCTAATTTTTTATCCCATACTGCCTACAGCAGAAACCACACAACTCCTTATATGTGCTAGTGGTCCCCTAAATGTTAGGACCTCTCAAGGGCATGGGAATTTACGACTGTTTGACTTGTCTTGTGTATTTCTCTCAAATGAAATAAAAACACACACACATGCACGTTCGTTCGCTTGCCCACCCACCCGGCCCGACTCGACTCGGTTCGTAGATTTATCTTTTTTACGAAATATTTTATTTTATTTTGTTTCCCGAAACAATATTTTGTTTACTGTGTTGCGTCATTTGGAGTTCGGTTGACAACGTTTAAGACACATCAATAAACCTCTCTTGATTACCCGTTAAAGCCGACCATTAAAATGATGTTAATGACGCACGTTGGAGAGACCAACATGTGCAGACAGTTACCGCGGCGGCTGAGACGCACTCCATATAAGGAGGCGTCCGATCTCATTTGAGTAGACAGATCTACAGACAACAAAGCGATAGTGAGATACAAAGAGATCTACAACAGTTCCTTTCCTGATATATACCGGTTCCTTTACTAGTGTATCGCGCTTCCTTTGTGGCTGTACCATAGTTACTTTAGTGCTGTACTGTGGTTCCTTTCCTCCAGTACAAAGCTGCGGTTACTTTACTGCTATATGCTGGTTCCTTCACTGCTATACACTAGTTCCTATCCTGCTGTACTGAGGTTACCTTCGTGCTCCTTTGTTCCTTTCTCCATCACAACAAGCCTATTCTCCCAAACACCACCACGCCTTGCTGCTGTCTTGCGCCGATGACTACTTCACAACGTCCGTTTTGCTGTTTGTGACCAAGGGCTAAGGAACGAGATCAACACATCACTCTCGCTTGCACCGAGCGGCTGTATCAGAGTTGGGGTGCCTGAATCTTGGAGATAGACCGTCGGAGACGCTCGTGCTAGGAGCGGCGAAATCTGTCTTGAAGACAGTGTTTCACATGCCTTCATTTTCAAACTCTGGTGTTTGATTTCTAAACTCATTTGCCGTTTTCTCCGAATCCGATTTACAGTTAATTTACTGCTGCGTTTTGGTGGTTAACTGCTTGCAATATCTAATTAACATCTGTCTTACAGAGCTACGACAACCACTATTTTCTAACATTTTCAAGACAGATTAATCCATTTACTACTCTGCTTTAGATTGTATAAACAATTGCATAGACAGACCAATTCGTTTCTAAATAGTTTTAATTAGATATACATCTTACTGCCTGTTTGAGTAATATGGATTCGAAAACTATGCTATCGCTTGATGATGTAGCCTCCCTTCGTCCAGAACATTTTTCTGGTTTGTACTTCCATCGTTGGCAACAGAAAATGCAATTTTGGCTCACATCTCTTAGACTTATGTCCGCCATCTTACCTCCTGATGAGTCTACACCTGCGGTGCCTACACCATAACCATAAAACCTCATTCTTGGAGAAGATCAACCTGAACCCGTTGTTCCTGAACCGGTTGTCCCCACTCCTATTTCTAAAGAAACTAATTACCTTTGTCATGGTAGGATCCTACCAGCCTTATTCGATGAACTGTATGACATCACTACTACAGAACATGCCTTTGGCGTCAGTTGTTTATGCCCTTTTAGCTACGGTTCTAAAGCGACGCCTATGTGGGCGCCGCTAAAGGTCGAACTCTTCGGCGTCGGCTTTATAACCGACGCCAAAAGCCTTCGCACCACCAAAAATGCGCCAACAGGGCACCGATAGGCGTCTGTCATTTATAGTACGCCGACGCCAAAAGGCTTCACACCACAAAAGGGTGCCATCTAGGACACTATCTGCGTCGGTTTGTGATGTAACCCTATTTTAGGACTCCATCCTGTGTCATTTCGTACTTAAGTTGTATCTAAACATGTAGATTACAAGCTTTTTATCCCTAATATGCTTATCATTGCAAATATGCTTATGAATGTTCTTTGCACTATTTTTTAGGTACTTGAACCATGCTTAGATGGAAGAGAGAGAAAGAAAGAGTTCTAGGGTTCCCCCACTCATGGAGGGACCCAAAGAAGGCCCCAAAGTCTCCCTCAACCTACCTCCAATGGTCAAAAATCGTCCCCAAGCAAAGACATCCAAAATGACGAAGATTGAAGTGTAATTAAGTGAGGCCAACCTCACCACGGCTGTGGGCACTGTGCCATGGTCGTGCCTTTTTTAGCAATATGACACCAAGCTCAACAGGGAAATCCTACAAAATCCCACGGCCGTGGCCATTTTCCACGATCGTGGCCATTGAAGACCCCACGACCGTGGCGATCAGCACGGTCGTGGTCAGTAGAAGAGAAAACGGACGTGGCACCCTGCCACGGTCGTGGGAATTATTGCATCTATTTGGCCAGAGTTACATGTTGTCACCCCCAGATCGCCATGACCGTGGCCCACTGCCACGACCGTGGCCGATGAAGACTAAAATGCCCGTGCTGTTGCGCCACGACCACCTCTCCCTCCTTCAAAATGGCCGTGTTACCCAACACGACCGTGGTGCCTCTCACCTACCACGACCGTGGCATCCCGCTATGGCCGTGGATACCACCATACTTGACCTTTTTCCAAATTCCTTCACACCACGACCGTTTCACCACTCCACGATCGTTCTCCACCACCCTCACCACGGTCGTGGCATACCACCACGGCCGTGGTGGTCCACCAACCCTACCCTACTTTTCACTGCTTTTCCTAAACTGCCCCTACTTACCCTAGTGCTTCCACCACCACCTATATATACATGGGTGGCGGCCATAACACTAGGTTAGATGCCCCTACAGCTGCTCCAAGCTCCATTCCCCTTCCTTGAGCTTTGAGTGCAAACCCTTTGCATTTTGGCTCACCATCCACCATTTCCACCCTCATTCCACCATGGAATCCTAGTTTCCTAGGTTTCCATCCATAAAACCCCACATTTCCATGTTCCCCTGCACCCTTGGAGGAGGGAGGTCATCTGTAGCATCTTGGAGGTGAAGATGAAGGCCACTTCATCAAGCTTCACGGAGTTTCTTCCTCTTCTTCCCCTCTCTTTTGTAGTTTCTTTGACTATGTGTAGCTAAGCCCCTAGTGGTGGGCTGTTTGGGGTTTAAATGTGACTTTGATACCATGTTGGGGGAAAGTTGCTTGTAATGAACTTAATTCATATCTATGATGATTGCCTCTTGCTTCTATCTCATTTCCCATTTTATTGCATGTGGTTTGTGCTTATAACATAGATTGCTTGCTTTGAGATGTTTGATGACACTTAGCTTCTAGAAGGAATTGGAGTGTATGTGGCAATCTTAGGATTGGCTCCTAGATCCAATTAGTGGATACCTAGCTATCCTCCTTTGTTCCTACTTACACATCCCTTCTTCTACAAGTTAGTGTGAGATTTAAGTAGCTAGTGTAAGTGAGAGTGATGCAATTGACTAGGGCCTTCTAAAGGCTAGAGTGGCTAGTGGCATGAGGTCAAATACCCTAATATCTACTCCCATCTCTACCCTCAACCCTCAATTGCTCACTCTCACTTACCCTAGAAACCTAGATTTGGCTAATCCCATTAGAATTACACCTAACCCTAGTCTTCTACTAGTAGTATAGGGTATATTCTAATGACATTGTCCGTGTTGTTTGGTTTGGTAATCTAGATATGAAATGAGAACCTTGCATGTTTAATTATCTCCCCCAATTAATTTCAAAGTTACATCCCCCAAACGACCCACCTACCCTAATCAACTGCTTAAAACCCATCTTGCTCTGCTTGCTTGTTCATGCTAGTCTAGTTTAATCGCTTTTGCTTAATCTAGTTAATTGCTTAGTTTTGCTCTTTAGTGTTAACTTAGGATCTTGCTCTTGCTAGTGGTTAGTTTAGTTCTTAATTGCTTCTTGCTTTGCTAGAGTAGCGTAGCTCTTCTTGCTCTTTCTTAGTTAGTTTGTTAACTTAGTTTACTAATTTGCTTGCTCTTCCATAACTTAGTTTCCATCTTGCATTTCTTACTTATTCTATTAGCTTAATCAACAATCAAACCTTTCAAAAACCCTAAAACCCTAAGCTCCACAAAAGGAACATAGCTCGCATCGTCTAACTCTAGTGCCCCCTCTATCTCCGTGGATCAACCCTGTACTTTCCACCTCACCTATACTATGACACGACCTCGTACGATTGCGGGCGTAGTGTCTTAGTAGACGTAGGTAGTTAGTGTAGGTCTTACAAATTTCGGAAGCATAAGATCCCATATCCCGTGCGCTCCGACCTCGTGGGGTGTAAAAGCACCACTAGCGAGGACGCACCAAGCTTTCTGGCGCCATTGCCGGGGCTAGAGGCGCTCAACCTAGTTAGATAGTATAGCTTAGCCTTTCCTTTTGCCCTCACCATTGATATTATTTATTCTTTGTGTGACTTTTGAATTTTGGTTTGCTAACTTGGTTTCTTGTTGTTTGTTTGTGTCTTACGCATGTGACAGCTGTGCATGCGTAGCACACATTCTACTTGCACTGACTTGGTGGTATACAACCCCGAGATTGGTAGAAGGAGGCGTCAAGCTCGCCGCAAACTACACTGAGAGGCCGAGATGGCCGAGAACAACCGAGATGCAGATGCTCAGCCACATCCACCACCACATCGCCCGCTTCACGAGTACTTCACGTCGAGGAACTACAACTCCCCCAGTACCACTCTGGTTGACCAAATGCCAGGTCAACAGTTCTCCATCCCGCCGTCACTCCTGGGACTTCTCCCTACATACTTCGGTATGGAGAACGAGAATCCCTACCACTACATAGACACGTTCCTTGAAACATGCTCTACCTTCCGCACTCCATCCGCCACTGATAACTCAATCAGGAGGACACTCTTTCCTTTCTCCATCAAGGAGAAAGCCAAAGAATGGTATGTGACGAAGCCAGAGTTGGTCACGTGGAATGAGGTGAAGAATGAGTTTTTCAAGAAGTTCTTCTCCATCACCAAGTTATCTTATATGAGAAGGTGCATCACGTCGTTTGCCCAGAAAGAGAATGAGCCCTTCCACGAGGCGTGGGAGAGGTTCCAAAAGCTACTTCGCGATTGCCCTCATCATGAGGTTCCTCTGTGGCAACTCGTTCAAGCCTTCTACACCGGGCTTGAAGAGCAAAGACAAAACAACGTAGACTCTTCCTACGGGGGCACTTTCATGGAAAAGCCGCCCGAGGAATCATGGCCGTTGTTTGAGCATCTCGCAGAAAATTCCCGCCACCGTGCTTCCACAAAAGGGGGGCATTGTGATCGAAACTACGCTCCTCCACCTTCTTCCGCAGCTCCGAATCGCAATACCAACGACCCCGATATGATGAAGATGATGGCCGATATGATGCAGATGATGAAAAATCAAGTGGGTTGCTCTTCCAGCCAGCCCACAATGGCGGTTGATACTGTAGATGAGGAAGTCAATGCTCTACAAATTTTGGTGGCCGCAACAACTAGGTCCCAATGTCCAACTCCTACACTCCCGAGTGGAGGAACCACCCCAACTTCTCCTGGAAACAACAGAACGAGGATGGGCAACAAAAGCCACGCTACGACTCCAAGTATGAGGAGGAAGTGCTAGGAAGGTTAAGAAGCCTGGATGAAGTAAAAAAAGATGTCAATGCACATGGGCAGTCTATTAACCGTCTTGAGCAGGGGTTGGATCAGATTTCTCTCTCTTTGGCTAGAAGGGAAGAAGGTAGACTTCCATCTCAACCAATGCCAAATCCGAACAATGATGGGGCTTTTCTAGGGAACACTTTGAGTGCTTATGTTCCACCATCTTACCAAGCCCCACCAAACCCCTATGCTCCTCCACCTCCTCAAGCACCACTGAACTATCAATATGCTCCACCTCCACCTCACACCTACCAACAACCACCTCCGCAATACCACCCCCACCACAACAACAACCGCAACCCCAATTCATTCTTCAAAATCCCAACCCCTCACCAAAGGCCTCCACCACCCCAACAGCCACAACCACCTCCACAAGCTCCCTCTCCTACCACCCATGAGCATGTGAAGGCAGTGACTAAATTGTGGAGTGGCAGGACTTTGGAGAGCCCCCATGGTACAATCATTGGCAGAGATGATACTGAGGCTGAGCAGGTTGATGCTGAGATGCAGATTGATGATACTGTGATAAGAGGCAGCGTTGATACCATGATTTCGATAGTTGATATTGAGATACTGAATGATGATACCATGATTCCCATGATACCAGTCGATGATACTGCCGAGATGGACCATTTGGGGTCCTAACTCCCCCTTTCCCCGAGGCTCTTAAGCAACCTTCTGTCGAGAAAAGAAGGAAAAAGAATACTGAGGACATTCTGGAAACTTTTAAACAAGTGAAGATCAATATCCCTTTGCTTGATGCAGTCAAGCAAATTCCTTCATATGCTAAGTTTTTGAAGGATCTTTATACTTTCAAGAGAAGAACTACGGGGAGAACTCCGGGGAGAACTCCGAAGAAGGTAAAGCTTACTGAGCAAGTGAGCTCTATTCTGCAGCACACCATTCTAAGAAGAGGAAGGACCCCGATGCTCCTATCATATCATGCTATATTGGGGTGCACCGCATAGACCAAGCTCTCATAGACTTGGACTCGAGCGTGAACCTCATGCCGTATGATGTTTTTGCAGAATTACAGATGGGACAATTGGGTTCGGCCCATTGCACTTTACAGTTAGCTGACAGGTCGGTAAAGACGCCTAAAGGGTGTGTTGATGATGTGCTCGTGAGACTAGATGATGAGACATCTGCTTTCTTTCCTGCTGATTTTATCGTCTTGGATATGGAGAAACACACGAGGAGGGTTCCTATCATCTTGGGTAGACCCTTCCTGGCACAGCTGGAGGCGGATAGAGAAAAGACCCTGGGCAAAGCACCGATAGGAGTGTCCTATGGTAAATGACACATGCAAAACAAGGTTGATCTTATCTACCCCGAGTGCATGACTAGGCGAGTCATCACATCTAGGTACGGTAGTGAGAAGACCATTAAAGATCTTGGGATCAAAGAAATAGTGGAAATGGGCTTGAAAAGGATTGGGTTGTGGAATGTTCTTTTCACACCCCAACCTACATATCCCGCTTTGACCCGAGAGTTTTTTGGCACTCTCGAGAAGACTAAAGTGAGGGGTTGTGATGCACTCAAATTTTCTATGATGGGCAACATGCACACCCTCACTTCCACTGAGCTGAATGCTGTCTTCGCCACTAGTCCTGAAGAAGCCGTGAAATTGGATGACGTCTTGTTAGAGAGAGAGAGGCCAATTTGGACTATGCCCATTATTGGAAGAGCCTCACGGGCAATGAGGATTACTACGCGGGTAGATCAAAAACTGCTACCATAAGAACCCGCTGATGCGCTACATATAGAAGGTCTTGGCAAACACGATTGTGGGCAGATACGACAACCAAGGTACCATTTCTCAAAAGGATATGATTGTCTTGATCGGTATGAACCACAAGAGGTATATTGACATTGGAGTTCTTTTGATTGACCATCTAAAGGGCGTACCCTACAAGAGCTCGAAGCCGTTCGTTATGGGAGGGTTCGTCACTTCAATTGCACTGGCATTGGGATACGATCTCTCGGGGGTACAAGACGCAATCGAGGCAGAACTTGTTGACCTCAACTATCTGATGCGCTCGCACACCATAAAGATGAAGGACAAAAGAATGATTTATTTAACTACTAGTGTGCAGGATTTTGAACTAGAGCTACCATATCATGCGGAACCCCTAATATCCGTGTTGGGACCTGGCAACAGGTTGAGGGAGAAACTAATGGCATGGCAGCAAGACCACCCGGGGGAGACGTATACTAGGGGAGCCACTGCCGCACATGAAGACGTTGCTGAATCAAATATGCACGGACATGAGCAAGAAGCAGAAGAAGAAAGGCAACCCCAAAGAACAAGAAGGAGGGATGAGGAGACATCCCAGCCGCAACAGCCCATAAGAAATGCCTATGACATGGCCACAATCTAGGCACACCTTGAGAATATTCAGAAGACCCAAGGTGACATGCAGCTTATCCAGCAGTACATGTGGCAGGATCAACAACAGATGCACCATCAGATCAACCACTTGTATCACTACAACCACGCCCAAGCAGCACGAAACCCTGAATGGGGTGCAAATTTTGGGGGTGGTTTAGCTGGGTATCCACAGACTTACCCTCCATCCCAAGACGACTAGTGGGGGCACTATTACCAGCATCCCCCATCAGGATCAGTCCCATCCTCAACTCCTCCTCTAAATCCTCTACAGATGCCAGACCAGCCACCGCAGCCATGGCACTTCCCCTATCTCCCCTAAGCTATAGTTTCATGCTGATGACAACATGATTCTAAAGTTTGGGGTGGGTAGGGCGGTATGCACCACCCTATCTCTCTCATTTTGTCATTTTGTTATCACTTCTGCCATCGAGTTTAGTTTTATTGTTATTGTTCTTTTCATTGCATCTTTGCATGGCATGTAGTTGACTTCTCACATTTTTGTGTAATTTTTCAAAATTTTTGCTCCTTTTCATATTCCATATCATGCATTTCATTCTCATGTAGTTTTTGATAATTTCATATGCATTTTAAGTAGGATTTTCTGCTTTATGCTTTAAATTCCCCTAAAGTAAGTTTAGATGTGATTTAGTGCAAATTGACACCATTTTGGCCAATTTTGCCCAAATTTGAGATTTCTTGTCTAAAAAGCATGTTTTGACCCAATCTCTCATGTTTTGAGTAAAAATGATGACCTTTGACTAATGCAAGTGAAATGTTATGCTTTATTGCTAAGTGGTATCAATGTTTGACTTTTTACATGTGCACCACCTCTCTTACGATTGTGATTGATTTGGTTGAATTGTGAACTTGAGCAAGCTTTGAACACTTAGTGTTTGTGGAATCACTTGTTTGATATATCAATTTCATCTTGTTCATTCATGTGGTGTGATATCTAGGATGAAGTATTGGATTAACTTTCATGCAGGATGTCTTATGTGGAAAATCATACCAATGACCCCTCTTTGACCCGATTCTTCTTCCACCATCTTCATACCCCTCCGCCTCATAAAAAGATTCCCTAGTGCACATAATCAGCCTTGGCCACCTCCAAAAGTTTGGGGTGGCCATATCTTTATCTCCCCGCTTCACTCTATCCACCATTTGCTCTATCTACACCAAGGGCAATAAAGAAAAGAAAAGAAAAAGAAAGGCAAAAACAAAATAAAAGGATGTTCCTATTTAAGAGCATTCAAATAAAGAAAAGATGAGTGTGTAAAAAACACTCCAAAAATCTTACCGCAACCCTTTCTTCCACTTTCATACCCATTGAGCTAAGAAGCATCAAACTTAGCTCATTTTTCCTTTTTCTACAGCCACATGGGCCATGTGGTATAATTTGAAATATAAGACTGAATGCATGAATGTGAAACAACACTCCTAGTTATCCTCGATTAACACTATCATGAAACAGTTTACCCAGAACTTAATGAAAGAGATATGGATAACTTGTATATTCTATGCGCTATATTTGAAGTTCATGTGCTTTGTGCTCTTTTCATGATTGGATTGTGAAAGTAGGAGAAGAGAGAGGTGAAATGCATGCACTCAGTCATCTTTGATACCATTCAGCAATAATCATCTTTTACATTGCATTTGTCATTTCTTATTTGTGAAAAACTTGTAGAGAGATTGAGATACAACATACTTGAGGACAAGTATGTTTTAAGTTTGGGGTGGTGATGTAGCCCTATTTTAGGGCTCCATCCTGTGCCATTTCGTACTTAAGTTGCATCTAAACATGTAGATTATAAGCTTTTTACCCCTAATATGCTTATCATTGCAAATATGCTTATGGATGTTCTTTGCACTATTTTTTAGGTACTTGAACCATGCTTAGATGGAAGAGAGAGAAAGAAGGAGTTCTAGGGTTCCCCCACTCAAGGAGGTACCCAAAGAAGGCCCCAAAGTCTCCCTCAACCTACCTCCAATGGTCAAGAATTGTCCCCAAGAAAAGACATCCAAAAATGACAAAGATTGAAGTGTAACTAAGTGAGGCCAACCTCACCATGGCCGTGGGCACTGTGCCACGGTCGTGCCTTTTTTAGCAATATGACACCAAGCTCAACAGGGAAATCCTACAGAATCCCACGACCGTGGCCCTTTTCCATGACCGTGGCCATTGAATACACCACGACCGTGGCCATCAGCACGGTCGTGGTAAGTAGAAGAGAAAATGACCGTGGCACCCTGCCACAGTCGTGGGAATTATTGCATCTATTTGGCCAGAGTTACGGGTTGTCACCCCCAGATCGCCATGACCGTGGCCCACTGCCACGACCATGGCCGATGAAGACTAAAACGCCCATGCTGTTGCTCTACGACCACCTCTCCCTCCTTCAAAACGGCCGTGTTACCCAACACAGTCGTGGTGCCTCTCACCTACCACGACCGTGGCATCCCGCCACGACTGTGGCTACCACGACCGTGGCATCCCGCCACGGCCGTGGCTACCACCATACTTGACCTTTTTCCAAATTCCTTCACACCACGACCGTTTCACCACTCTACGATCATTCTCCACCACCCTCACCACGGTTGTGGTATGCCACCACGGCCGTGGTGATCCACTAACCCTACCCTACTTTTCACTGCTTTTCGTAAACTACCCCTACTTACCCTAGTGCTTCCACCACCACCTATATATACATGGGTGGTGACCATAGCACTAGGTTAGACGCCCCTACAGCTGCTCCAAGCTCCATTCCCCTTCCTTGAGCTTTGAGTGCAAACCCTTTGCATTTTGGCTCACCATCCACCATTTCCACCCTCATTCCACCATGGAATCCTAGTTTCCTAGGTTTCCATCCATAAAACCCCACATTTCCATGCTCCCCTGCACCCTTGGAGGAGGGAGGTCGTCTGCAACAGCTTGGAGGTGAAGAAGAAGGTCACTTCATCAAGCTTCATGGAGTTTCTTCCTTTTCTTCCCCTCTCTTTTGTAGTTTCTTTGGCTATGCGTAGCTAAGCCCCTAGTGGTGGGCTGTTTGAGGTTTAAATGTGACTTTGATACCATGTTGGGGGAAAGTTGCTTGTAATGAACTTAATTCATATCTATGATGATTGCCTCTTGCTTCTATCCCATTTCCCATTTTATTGCATGTGGTTTGTGCTTATAACACACTACTACAGAAATAGCATTCAGTGTCACTTTTCTGGGCGTCGGTTATTAAGGAAAACCGACGCCTAACATATAAGGCGTCGGTTGTTTAATAAAACCGACGTCTATATTCGAAGACCAGCCAGACACGGGTACCGCTTTGTATTAAGCGTCGGTTTTTTTATAAACAACCGACGCTTACAGTCGCCCGCGAAATCCATTTTTCGATAAAAAAAAATAGTGTCATTTTCAGCGTCAGTTATCCATCTCTAACCGACGCTGAAGGTGGTTCCCGCCAAAAATTTCCATGAAAATATCGTCCAATTGGACGTCGGTTGTTTCAACCAACCGACGCTAAAGCTGTTTAGGCGTCGGTGGTTGTAAACAACCGACGCTATTTGGGAACTTATAACCCCCCGCGATCGCCCGTCTCTTCCCCTTTCTTCTGTTTCATTGCTACCCTATTGCGGCGATTTTCCCTGTTGCGGCGACTTTCCGGCGCTTCTCTGCTGCTGCTGCTCTCCGGCGCCCCATCTCCGGCGTCCTTCTTCTCCGACGCCCTTCTTCTCCGCCGCCCCTGCTACTGCTGCTGTCCGCTCGTCGCCGCCGGTCGTTGCCCACCGCCCCTGCTCTCCTCTAGTCGTCGCCGCCAGTAGAAGCAGCTACGGTGCTGTCGTCGTCACCTCCGCCCCCGCCGGTAGAAGCAGCTTTACTCCTGCTGTCCTCGTGCAAGGTAACCCACAAACCCTCACCACCTTTTTTGTCCTCTGCCTTGCTTTTCTCTGCCGCCGCCAACGTAGAACTCACGCAGGCAGCGCCTAAGTAGGTTCCAGGGCACGCCTAGGGTCCCAAGCCCAGGTGCCCTGCCTAGATAGGCCTCTGGGTAGATGCTTGGGCGGCGCCAGGGCACGTCTAGGCTGCACGTCTAGTGGATTTTTTGCTAAAAGTTATTTACTGATTGTGTTTATTTAATAATGTACTGATTGCTAAAAGTTATTTTATTGTTGAGTATATTGAGAATCCTAATCACCCTTCTTGCTTAATGATGAACTGTAATGCACACATATGAATGCTTGGAATTTAATTGATGAACTTTTCCCTAAATTGCCAATCATGCTTTTAAAGACATCAATAATCACCCTAATTTGAAGAACTAGGATTTTAGGTATAAGAATGACAACACATTATTTGTTGGCCTAGAAACCCGTCCAAGATTTACTCATTAGGAGTAAATCTTGGATAGTCCCCGGTTTGGGACTGTTCTTGAACACCTAATCTCACTTAGGATGTAAGTGTATAATGTGTATTGAGTTTTCGAGAAAATTTTGGTAGCATTTCCCCGTTTGTTCTCTAAGTACATATGTACTTAGAGAACAGCGGGGAAATGCTGCCGAAATTTTCTTGAAAACCCAATACACATTATACACTTACTAGTGAGATTAGGTGTTCAAGGATGGGATAGGTGGTACACATTTATTATATATAAGAATGACATCACATGTGTTTGTTGGCCTAGAATGTGAACAATCATTGTTTTTTATATTACTTGTACATTGATATAAATTAGAATGAACAATCACTAAATTATATACTGTTTGTATGGAGTCCGACTTCATTGTAGATATCTATTATTGTGTTTGTTGGCCTAGAAACCCGTCCAAGATTTACTCATTAGGAGTAAATCTAAGATAGTCCCCGGTTTGGGACTGTTCTTGAACACCTAATCTCACTTAGGATGTAAGTGTATAATGTGTATTGAGTTTTCGAGAAAATTTTGGTAGCATTTCCCCGTTTGTTCTCTAAGTACATATGTACTTAGAGAACAACGGGGAAATGCTGCCGAAATTTTCTTGAAAACCCAATACACATTATACACTTACTAGTGAGATTAGGTGTTCAAGGATGGGATAGGTGGTACACATTTATTATATATAAGAATGACATCACATGTGTTTGTTGGCCTAGAATGTGAACAATCATTGTTTTTTATATTACTTGTACATTGAAGGATTGCTAATTGATAAAAGATCACAATTTTAGAGACATGTATGTTTATACAAATGCTAAATGTTTTCCTTATTCTAGTTGATACAAATGCTAAATGTTTTCCTTTTTAATGAAATTTTCAGATGGCTCACCATGATGAGAATGATGTCCATGATGAGCATGAAGTCCATGATGAGCATGCTGTCCATGACGAGCATGACGAGGATACCAACGTAAGTTCTAAAAACATATCCCGTATTTCTATAAAATTCATTATCTTCTAGTTATGTCATATATCCTGTATTTCTATATTGGCTTAATTCGGTGTGTTTATTTTTGTCAAATTTTAGGTTGATGATGCACAACTACCCACTGAAGCAATTGAGCAACTTGATGCGCAGCAACAAAAACTTAACAAGAAAAGGGGTATCACTCTGTTGAAAAAGTTACTTGCGCTGAGTGGCAGTGGATCCAAATTGGTTGTGGAGTTTGATAATGGAGGGAATGCAATTGGAGTGAACCGCAATAATTTTATAAACTATCTTGGGGTTGTCACTCGAAGCCATTGTGGTGTTAAATATGATAATTGGCATAAAGTTCCTCAGGCGAAGAAAGACTTGATATGGAAAGATTTATGCGTGAGTTATTATTATTTGCAATTCTATTTTGTAGATTACAAATTCTATTATTTGCAATTATATTTTTGGTACTAGTTAATAACATTTCTATTTTACAGAATCTGTTTGCATTGGATGAGATGTTGCATCGTAAAAGTGTGATGCAACGCGCTGGAAAGATGCTTAGGAATTACAGGACAAATCTGAACAGAGAATACATAAGACAGGGTGATAAGAAGAAGAAGTCAGCCCTTGAACAATGGAACTTCTTGGACAAAGAAGATTGGGACAATTTTGTTGCTTCAAGAAAATCTGAAGAATTCAAGGTATTAGGCGTCACTCCCATTTTAATTAATATACATTGTATTCACCTATTCAAGATTAACATTTAGTGCTACTAACCTAATTATAAATGTGCATACTAACTAGGCCCTCAGTGACGCACAAAAAGCAAGGCGTGCACTGAATGTACATGACCATACTATGGGTCCAAAAGGCTATGCAAGCGTTCGCCAAAGACTACAGGCGGAGTCTGCGGATACTCAGGAGTCTGCGACTACTCAGGAGTCTGCGGCCACACCCTTCCCTCGCCATGATATCTGGATAGCTGGCAGGAAAAACAAGAAGGGTGAAATAAAGAAGCCCAAAACTGCTGAGGCGGCTGCAAAAATGGTAAAATACAACTCTTAGAGCAATCATTTGAATATTGATTATTTGTGGTGTTAACTTACCAATTTTTGTTTATGGTGATTAGCGGGAGCTGCACGAGCAGAGAAAACAAGGCACGTTCATCCCTCAGGGCACAAGGGATGAATTGACAGTTGCTCTGGGTAACCCAGAGCATCCTGAACGTGTTAGAGGTGCCGACGCTGGTGTGGGCATCAAAGCATTCTTTGGGCCATCCCAACGCAAACCCAGAGCGGGACTTTCTCAAGAAGAGGTAACATATATATTCTATTTTTATAATGTTACTGCAAAAGGAAATTTATTAATAAAAAGCTAATATTTGTTTTATCCATGTATAGGAGAATAAGAGAGTCGAGGATATAGTTGCTAAGAAGCTCAACGATGTGGTTGCTGAGAAGGTCAAGGAAGAATTGCTGCGGTGGCAGACATCTCAGGCTTCCAATCAGCCTATGCCGACCCACTCTTCTCCTGGTGCACAGACTGTAAGTAATCCTGGAGACCCATCGCCTAACACGTCTGCTGTAAGTATTGTTTATGACATTGTAGCTAGTCTTTTCAAGATGATATGTTTTCAAGATGATATGTATATATGTATAACATTCTTTACGTAAATTTGTAGGCATTGAAGCCATGCCGCTTAAGAATGGAAAACTATGTTGTTGCAGAGGCGCAAGCTTACCAGTCCCTTCCTGGGGCAACGTTTCATGGGACTCCAATGCCGCAGGGCTACATTCGTGTGAGCCCGATACATGTATTACCCGATTGGAGGGAAGTTGCGTTGCCATATGCCCACCCAGATATTGATACACTTGGTGAGGCAGAAAGCGGGGTCATATTGTGGCCCAAAGCAGATGTCCTCTACACGACTGAAATTGTAAGATAAATTTACATTGATTTAGACTGTTAATGTGTATATATGATGTCAACTGATCTGAAATTATATATACAGGTTAAAAAGAAGACACCAGGAGCACCTAGGCCTCCACCTCCAATTCCCGCATTACCAACTTGGGTTCCAACTGACCTACAATACCCGTTAGGTCCTGCTTGTAGGGGAATGGCATGTTGGCTACGGGCACATAATATACTTTGCCCTATAATTGTTTCTTTAGATGCAGATTATGCAGGTCAATGATACGACAGCTCTTTATTTATACAAGATATTATTGAGCTATTTATGTATGATTGGTTGAATACATCAATGATAGAGACATGGATAAGGTGAGATCTTGTTTATACATCCATATACCTTGTGTAAGATCCGGTGATCTAGTTTCTTATATATTAATGCATACGTCTATATGTTTTGTAGCTACTTAATCGAAGATCATTGCAAACAATTTGCATATGATCATGTGGGATTTTTGATTCCATCATTGATTAGTATGGTAGCTAAAGACCCTGATAGTGTTCAACAATACTGTATAGATGCTTTTACAATTTTTGGTCATCAAATGAAGACGATAATAATAGCTCCATTCAATGTCAAGTAAGTTTGCTTTATTTATAATTTGGACTTAAGAAAATTCCATTATTATTTTGCATTTTGAGTTATTAATTGTTAACTTTTTACCTCTAGTGGTAGACATTGGGAGTTACTAGTTATTGTCCCCGGGACGTTCACTGTTTATTATCTAGATCCCGCAGGAAGTACATTAAACACTAAAATTGGACACGTAATGAGAATGACATTATTCTGGTGAGAAATATTTCATTTTTTATATCCGTTAACATCTTTTATTACATTACTATTTACTTATGCAACTTAGTGTGTTATATTAACATGTAGGGGTTTAGATGCATTCAAAAATGCTGGAGGAAAGGTCCCAAGGAAAAAGAACCAGCCATTGTCTTGGGAGAATGTAAAAGTAAGTTCCCGACTCCCCGACTCCAATGTATATATTATTGATGTGAATTGTGCTTAGTTGTATTAATTTGTATGTTTCAATTTATAGTGCGCTACACAAGACAATGGCTGGGCATGCGCATACTATGTGATGCGATTTATGCAGATGATTATCAAACATGCCGCATTGGACATCGATACCATACATGAGGTATTATATATAGTCTCATTAGTTAGTATGAAATATATCAATCTTATTTTTATATTATTACTTATATATATACATCATTCTCTTTGCAGGTGTTTAAAACTGACCACACTATAGGCAAACGCTTAAAAAATGTACATGCTCCATATACGAGGGAATCATTAAATGAAGTAAGAGAAGAATGGGCAATAGCTGTACAAACAATGGCAACTGTAAGATATAATTGGGATGTTGATAGTGATGATGAATGATACTTTGTAAATGAATGTTTCTGAATGTTAAAACATGTATTTGAATGATTCTATATGTGTGAACGTGACAATTGAATTGATGTCTGAATGTATCTACTTGTGTGAATCTTTTTATGTTAATTTTGCAGGTTTGTGGCCTGTTTGTAGGCTGATATCAATGGATGTCGTAAACCTGCAGTTCAGAAAACTGAACTGCAGGTTCTCATCCTGCTGACCAGCCACAGCAGGCCTGCAAACAGATTTATAAAAAAAAAATAGAAATAGGCGTCGGTTATTTACCGATAACCGTCAGCACAGACTTACAGCGTCAGTTTTTTGTTGAACACCGACGCCAAAAGTGTTCGCGCTACAGGAAATGGGAGTCATCTAGGACACTTTTTTGCGTCGGTGTTTTAGTATATAACCGACGCAGAAAGCGTCCTAGATGACGCCGTTTTCTGTGGCACGAACCCTTTTGGCGTCGGTGTTTTATAAAAAACCGACGCCTTTATATTAAATAGGCGTCGGTTTTTTAACCGACGCTGAAGTGTCCAACCTTTTAGCGGCGCCCACATAGGCGTCGTTCCGAAACTGACGCCAAAGGGGGTTAAACAACCGACACTAAAAGGCACTTCTGTAGTAGTGACATAGATTGCTTGCTTTGAGATGTTTGATGACACTTAGCTTCTAGGAGGAATTGGAGTGTATGTGGCAATCTTAGGATTGGCTCCTAGTTCAAATTAGTGGATCCCTAGCTAGCCCCCTTTATTCCTACATACACATCCCTCCTTCTACAAGTGAGTGTGAGATTTAAGTAGCTAGTGTAAGTGAGAGTGATGCAATTGCCTAGGGCATTCTAAAGGCTAGAGTGGCTAGTGGCATGAGGTCAAATACCCTAATATGTACTCCCATCTCTACCCTCAACCCTCAATTTCTTACTATCACTTACCCTAGAAACCTAGATTTGGCTAATCCCATTAGAATTACACCTAACCCTAGTCTTCTATTAGTAGTATATAGGGTATATTCTAATGGCATTGTCCTTGTTGTTTGGTTTGGTAATCTAGATATGAAATGAGAACCTTGCATGTTTAATGATCTTCCCCAACTAATGTCAAAGTTACATCCCCCAAACGGCCCACCTACCCTAATCAACTGCTTAAAACCCATCTTGCTCTGCTTTCTTGTTCATGCTAGTCTAGTTTAGTCGCTTTTTCTTAATCTAGTTAATTTCTTAGTTTTGCTCTTTAGTGTTAACTTAGGATATTGCTCTTGCTAGTGGTTAGTTTAGTTCTTAATTGCTTCTTTGTTTGCTAGAGTAGCATAGCTCTTCTTGCTCTTGCTTAGTTAGTTTGTTAACTTCGTTTACTAATTTGCTTGCTCTTCCATAACTTAGTTTCCATCTTGCATTTCTTACTTGTTCTATTAGCTTAATCAACAATCAAACCTTTTAAAAACCTTAAAACCCTAAGCTCCGCAAAAGGAACATAGCTCGCATCGTGTAACTCTAGTTCCCCCTCTATCTCCGTGGATCGACCCTGTACTTGCCGCCTCACCTATACTATGACACGACCCCGTGCGCTTGTGGGCGTAGTGTCTTAGTAGACGTAGGTAGTTAGTGTAGGTATTACAAATTTCGAAAGCATAAGATCCCATATCCCATGCGCTCCGACCTCGTGGGGTGTAAAAGCACCACTAGCGGGGACGCACCAGTTTGCGACTACAACACCGACACCATATTCCCAGACGCAACAGTCGTGCTTCCCTGCACGGCCGTGTTTAGTACTATAGGTGTCGGTTTTATACTAATAAGCGACGCTATTTCCCATCATGGCCGTGCTTTCTTGCACGGTCGGGTTGTTTGTCATATTAGGTGGTGATTTTTATCCAATAACTGACGCTGTAAGCCTTTGATGACAGTTTTATATAAATCACCGACGCCTATATTTTAATTTTTTTTTCTTATCAATTTGCAGGCCTGCTGTGGCTGGTCAGCAGGATGAGAACCTGCAGTTTAGTTTTGAACTGTAGGTTTATGACATCCATTGATATCAGTCAACAAACATGCCACAAACCTGCAAAATCAACAAATATACTTTTCACACAAGTAGATACATTCAGACATCAATTCAATTCTCACATTCACACATGTAGAAACATTCAAATACATGTAGAAACATTTAGACATGTATAAACATTCTGAAATATTCATTTACAAAATATCATTCAACATCGCTATCAGCATCCCAATTATATTTTACAGTCCCCACTACTTGTATGGCTGATGCGATGATTTTGAGTCACATTTATAGACCTTTTTCATATGTGTTTTATGCTCTAATTAGTCATTTTTATGGATAATATTGCATAATTCACTCATTTTGGTCTGTGCCATCATTTTATGTCAAATCCCCTTAGTTTTATCATTTTGAGCATTATTTATCATATTATCATAATTTGTGTGGATTTATTTGGTCTTGTTTTGGAATTTCAGGAAAAACAAGTATCTGCTTCCGTCGATACCATCGACTAAGCCACAGGTTGCCAGCCGAGAGGAGCAGCACAAAGTCGATGGCATCGAGATCCCTTCAGGTTGCTGGCGAGGAAGCTGTCGATACCATCGACGGAAGTCGATGCCATCGACGTATGGAGGCTACAACGTCGCTAAACGACAACAACCGACGCTACAGAGAGTCGATACCATTTTGGCGCCGTTGCATTTATAGACCTTTTTCATATGTGTTTTATGCTCTAATTAGTCATTTTTATGGATAATATTGCATAATTCACTCATTTCGGTCTGTTCCATCATTTTATGTCAAACCCCCTTAGTTTTATCATTTTGAGCATTATTTATCATATTATCATAATTTGTGTGGATTTATTTGGTCTTGTTTTGGAATTTCAGGAAAAACAAGTATCTGCTTCCGTCGATACCATCGACGGAAGTCGATACCATCGACCAAGCCACAGGTTGCCAGCCGAGAGGAGCAGCACAAAGTCGATACCATCGACACACAAGTTGATGGCATCGAGATCCCTTCAGGTTGCTGGCGAGGAAGCTGTCGATACCATCGACGGAAGTCGATGCCATCGACGTATGGAGGCTACAACGTCGCTAAACGACAACAACCGACGCTACAGAGAGTCGATACCATCGACCCTAGTCGATGATATCGATATGACCACAGGCACTCAGATGAAAAGAAAAGAAGGCTGCCGCTAATACGCTGGGTCGATACCATCGACCCACATCGATGGTATCGACGCCGACAGATATGCGTTGGATTCGTTTTGATCTCAATCGGACGGCTGGAGTTAATTGACGACCTAATTAGGGACTTATAACTAATGACGGCCGCCCACACGAGATCATCATCTAATTTTTGATTTGCACGAGTGCCGAGGAGGGAGAGAAAGGAGAACGGAGGCCAGAAGCTTATCCCTGTCGATCCGGACGCTGCCGAAGATGAATTTCACCACCGAGAGGCGGGAAAGCTCGTATTCTACGCAAAGGATCTACCGGTTCTTCTCCGTTCAGGGGTTTTCCCACTTAATTCACATTTTTCTTATGAATTCCCCTATTTCTACCATGTATTTGTGCGAGATGAACATGCGAGGCTAAAACCCTCCGTCTTTAGGACCGGGAGTAGCCCGGGAATGCATTGTATGACAATTTTATATTAATAATTCATATTTTCTCTCTTAAATCCGTGGTATAGTTTCATTTTCTCCATATATATTGTTATGCTTGATCACCATAATAATAGCTTCATGCCCTTAATCACTTCGACAGAAGGATTAACGGTTGAAAAGAGACGAAACCTACATTAATCGATAAAACCCTTGACAAAGGAGTTGTAAAATTAATGGTGGAAATTGAGAGACCGTTTGTAATGCGCTTAGTTTAGGGGAATGATTACTACGACGGTGGAATCAACCTAAACCTAAGTAGTGAATTACACCACGACAGTGGGTAATTCTGTTTTTAGGCCACTACCCGGATAGAGAGAGAAGAGTGAGGAATTATATAAAACCTAATACAATGTTGACCCGCGGTGAAACCGCAATCCTAAAGATACCCTTTTGAATTGATTAAATTAACCTTTAATCGATTGTTTTCTTTGTTTCATTTTATTTTCTTTTAATTTCGAAAACAAACCCTACTTTGTCATCCGGCCTAGCTGATTGCAATTAGTTAGTAGGAGTCTCCAATAATTCACGTATCCCTGTGTTCGACTCGGGCCTCACAAAGGCCTGTACTACTCGACGCGTATACTTGCGTTTTTTAGCGCGTAGTAAAATACACGTCAAGTTTTTGGCGCCGTTGCCGGGGATACGGCGAATTGTTGGCACTTTGAGTGCTAAGAGCGGCCACTCTAGGCCACCTTTTTATTATTATTTTGAAACAACTTCAATTATTTCTAAATTTCTCTATAATCATCTATACTCGTCTAAGCATAGTACTGAACCCCAATTTTCTCATTTCAGGATCTTTGCATGGTGCATACACGTAGTACGGACTACGCGAATCGCACACCCGAGGTTCCGTTCCTGGGACCTGAGGACGAGGAGCATTCTGAGCACGAGTACCAAGAAGAGATAGATTCTGAATCTGAAGCAGAAGACATGACAGAGCCACATACCATATGGGAGAAGATCAAAGCTTCTTCTTCATCAGCTTCAAAGGGGCCTATAAAGAAATAGGGGATTGACATACCAACATACAAGATCGATCCGGCGTTGATTAACGTGGTAAAGTCAAATACATTTCACGGGCTGAAGAATGAGGATCCAGTTGCACACATCAGCCAGTTCGTTGAAAACTGTGATATGGTGAAGATAGACCAGTTTCCACAACATGCTCTGTACCTCAAGCTGTTCCCAAGTTCCTTGGCGGGAGCAACAAGAGAGTGGCTACATAACCTCGATGATGAGTTCGTTGAATCATGGGATCATATGGTGGAGGTTTTCTTCGAGAGGTTTTTCCCTCGTGAGAAGACCAACGACATGATTAGGAAGATTCACAATTTCACCCAACAGGCGGGTGAAACATATTCTGAGACATGGGAGAGATTCCAGGTTATGTTGAGGAGGTGCCCACATCATGGGATGGACAGGGAAACACAAGTGAAAATCTTTTATTTTTCTCTCTCCGAGAACGATAGAAGTAATCTTGATTCAGCTGGATCCGGATTTTTTCTGAATAATACAGATACCAGATGTTGGGAGATATTGAAAAACATGGCTAGGAAACAGTCATGGGGTGATAGAGGTGCCGTGGAACAGGTCAAGGCTGCCGACGAATCCAGAATAGTAAGGGAGATGAACGATAAGTTAGATCTTCTAGCCAAGAAGCTGTTAACTAAGGAAGATGCATCTGAAGATGAGGAGGCCCAAGTAAAATTCTTGCAACAACAGGGTTATAGAAATAATGACTATGCATGGAGAAAGGATAAAAAGTTCTCATGGAAGGATCCGAATAATTTTCTGCAGGATCCGGATGCCAAACCACAACAGAGAGCTGAGGATAAAAACACTGAACTACTGAGTCAAGTGGTACAGCAAAACCAAGAAATGATGGCCATGTTTGGTAAGCAATTGCAGTCTCAAGGTGATATTCTAACCAAATTTGAGCAGACGCTGCAAAGCCATGGAGCACAAATGCGGGCATTGGAAACCACTGTGGCACAGATTTTGAGTGAAGTGGCGGCAATCAAGCACGCCAATCAACAGAAACCAGCCGAGAATGCGAACGTGGCCCAAGCACACCATCAGGTCAAGTATATGTCTGTGGTAAATAGTGAGGAGGAACCTCAGGTGCAAGAAGCTGTAGAAGAAAGAAGAATGACGTTTAATACGCATGCGACACCGACAATACCATATCCACACACTTACTATGGATTGCCGGGCGGAAACCCTTTCTTCAGAAAATCTCAAAGAGTGGTGAATATTGTATCTCCATGTAGGAAAAAAGAAGAATTGCAGGTTTGTGCATGTGCGGAGACAACGAATGTGAGAGAGGAACCACAACAAGCTGCTACTATTGAGGATGTTTCGCCAAAGACCACGTCCGAGGGAGTGATTGAAGCAAGCTTAGGGGAGGTACCCCCGAAAAGCTCTTATGTGCCACCTCATAGGCGTGTTGATGCAACTGATGTTTCAGATCCGGTCAATTCTAAGTCAAAGAAAGAGCATCGTCATTTTAAGAAATTCCTGGAGATATTCTGAAAACTCCACATCAATATTCCATTAGTGGAGATGATCGAGAAAGTACCCGCCTATGGGAGGTTCATTAAGGAAATCATCAATAAGAAGAGGCGGATAAAAGACGATGAAATTTATTAGATGGATGAGACAGTGAGCTCTATGATTCACGGGAGTTCACCAAAGAAGAGAAAGGACCCAGGAGGTTTTTACATACCGTGCTCAATAGGTGGTCAACATTTTCCTAAAGCGCAATGTGATTCTGGCGCTAGCATAAATCTCATGCCTTTGGCGACATTTCAAAAGCTGGGGTTAAAAGAGATAAAGAGGTCAGCCGCAACAATTGAATTGGCGGATGGGTCTACCGTGAGACCCTATGGAGTATGTGAAGATGTTCTAGTCAAAGTGGATAGATTCATATTTCCGGTGGACTTTGTCGTCATGGATATGCCACCACTCCAAAGCTGTGAAATTCTCCTAGGGAGGCCATTTCAAGCAACGGCAGATGTCGTGACTGCCTTAGGGAGAGGTACTTTGTCTTTGGGCATTGGAGGAGATCGTGTTGAATTCAAATTACCGAATGATCCTCTAAGTGCAGTTCCCAAGGTGAAAAGATGATGATCGTCACATCGTCTAGCCTAAGACGTTAAATAAGGGTGCTTGTTGGGAGGCAACCCAACCATTGGTACATTAGGATAGTTTAATTATAGTCATAGATTGCTTTCATTTCGTTAAAATTCTAGTGTAAAGAAGATACCTTGATCCGTTTGTTCAATGTGCAGGCACAGGAAGGGTCGATACCATCGACACACTGGTCGATGGTATCGACATAGGTTCAGGTTGACAGCTGCAAAAATCGCTCTGAGTCGATACTATCGACGGTCCCGTCGATGGTATTGACATACCTACAGACAGGTTGCGTAATAATTGTCGATGGTATCGACATGCCAGTCGATACCATCGAGATCTCTGGAGAAGTTCAGAACGATATGTCTCAGTCAACTCGATACCATCGACGGCCTCGTCGATGGTATCGACATGGTCACAGGTTGAAATCAAAAAGTGGCGGTGTCGCAATGAAGTCAAGTCGATACTATCGACACCCGTCGATGGTATCGACATCCATGTCACCGATCCGCGTAAAGACATCTACGGCGATCGCGAGTCCACGTCAGCGATCCGGGTGCTGCGTTGATACTATCGACTTGCGTCGATGGTATCGACAGGTCAGCAATCCGGGTTTCCCGATCCAGCAAATGTCAGCCGTCGATACTCGCGAGGGAGGCGGATAGCAGCGAGACGTGTCGATACCATCGACCCGCATCGATGGTATCGACGGGTCAACAGTGGCGCCGGCCAAGTCTATATAAGGAGAATTGCAACGTCATTTGACGTCACACCTTCAGAGCAAACTTCCTCCTTTGCGCCGAGCACTCCCCCGAGCCCTCCAAGACTGAAGAGCAGCAATATCGAACAAGGATCTTCACCGAGCGGAGAATCACTTCTCCATCTTCCCCGAGCTCTCTTCTTCTAATCCCATCTTTCTTGCAACAATGGTGCACGTCGCCGGATCATCGTCCTCGCGTGCGAATCCCATGGAGATCGTGGAGTTTGTTCCACCCCCTACTGCTTCCGTATCACGTCCGCGCTTGGTTCACCCTTCCGCAGAGGTGAAGAAGGTCTATGAGGAGATCATGAAGCGGAAGATCGAGCTGACCCGGTATGTGGACCGGGATATGATCCGCGAGCTTAGATTCGAGGCCAACTTGGCCTATGTGCTGAAGGGTCAAGCACGCCATACCAGCAGAAGGCCAGACGAGCTGGAGCGCCATGCGGATGGGCAGCCGTTCTTCGGCGAATGGCCCACCTACAAGGAATTGGTGGCGGAGTTTATGGCGTCCCTCGACGTCTGCGTCGTCCCCAACGACGTGGTTGCATCGGATCGTGAGTGGATTAAGGGCCGGGTATCGTTCCGGCTGTTCAACATCAACTACAACATCACTCTTAAGCAGTTCAACAACATCTTTAACTGGAACCACTCCCAACATGATCACCGACGCCCAGATTCCCGCACCGACTATGACAAGATCTTCGCCGAGCTAGTCACAGTGTCGGCGGGAAAGACAGTGAGCTACCACAGTGCTGCGGTAGCAGACTTCGAGCATCCCTTCGTCCGGGTCTTACACCGGATGTTGAGCCTTATGTTCTTTGCTCGGAGCGATTTAGCATTGAGCAAGTTTCAGGAGAGCGATCTTTTCTTCCTCTACATGCTCCTGAAGCGACAAGAATGCAACTGGGGTGCGTTCTTTCTGCAGCGCGTCCTGGCGGTGAAGAGGAGTACAAGGAAGGCTCCGATTCATTTTGGCGGGCTCATCACCAAGTTGGCGCACTACCTCGGGCTGAATTTCCAGTCCATGACTCCGATTTCCACGAGGAGTAAGGTGAACGTGCAACATCTGCACCGTTCTAACCTCATTCTTCTACGGGATGGGTTGGCGTACGCACACTGCCACGTCAACCATGCTTATCAGGAGTGTGCACTGCCGGACACCGTTTTCAACATCGAGGGTGCACAGCACTTCCGGTGGCCGATCATAGCTGTCAAGTCCGACGAAGAAGAAGGCGGCAACGACGAACAAGAAGGCGAGGCTGAGGAGGAAGAGGAGGCTTTCACACCTCTTCGTGCATGCGTAGCAACCCGGAAGCATCCTCGGATGCATCCGGGTGCGTCTTCATCATCACAGCCCCTGCCACCATCACCACAGCCCTCGCAGCCAGCCGAGGATGTCTACTCAATGCAGGGAATGTACACAATGCTGCAGGATATACAACAGACTTAGCAGCAGCATCTAGCTATGTATACCGGTATTCAGGATACTACGAACCGGTTACTTGACAACCAAAGGGCGATGTTCGAGAATGAACGTCTCCTCCTCGACAACCAACAACAGATACACAACCGGTTGCAAAGGATGGAGACGCAACAGGAGCCCTTTTATGACCACTACTGGAGTCAGAGCTACTTTGGAGGCTATCCACAGCCTCCGCCGAGGACCCATTATGATCCGAGCTTCCAGGGGGAGTATCCTTCTTGGGATCCTACGGCCCCACAGTACCCACCTCCGCCTCCACAAGAATGATCAGGGTATCTCTATTCCACTCTTAAGTCTGTTTTTGACTATGAGGCCATAGTCAAATTCAAGCTTAGGGGGGTAGTTGGAACAGCTCTATCTTTTCTTTTATTGTTTTTAGTTTTTAGCAGTGTTATTTGTTTCTTGCATTTTTAGTTTTGGTAGGATCCACGTGCTATCTAGTGTAACTGTGGATGTCGTAAAAGTTTGTCATCTTGCTGTTAATTCATGGGAAATTTAAGGGAAATTTAAAAATTTTTGTGTCTTTGGATAGTTTGACTTGGTTGTCCTTGGGGAACTTATCCTACGAAAATGATTGATTATGTCAACTTTAAAACAACATTTCACACCTATACTCCTATTGACTCATGAAAAGTGGATAGTAACGGTTGTTTGAGCCTAACCTAACCAAATGGTAATGAGACCTTAATTGGATGTAAGAGAGAGAACCCTCTAAACTACTACACATGTCAGTAAGGAGGGACACATAATATCTTTCTAAGGTTCAGTCATCTAATCTTGGGATCAGTCCACTTCATTTTTTCCATAATCCACCTAAGAATTGGAAGTAAAGTGCAGTTTCAATTCCTTCTTGTGTGCATAGCATTTAGATAGGACTTGCATTGATATTTTCCATACGTTTGCATAAAAAGAGAAAAAATATAGGGATTCATGCACATTACCTTTAGGTGCATGCCATGTAGTTGCACTCATGACTTTCATGCATAAAGTACACCATGTATCTCAATTTTTCCTCAAAAGTGATCTAAACTGTTCCATACCTTCGAAATATTGCAAAGATTTCCAAGCATGAAGAAAATAGCCCAATACACTTATCTCTAAGCAATGATGGATATGTGGGCTAAAGAAAAGAAATTTTTTTTTCTAAAAATCTGAAATAAAGAAAAAAATTAGACCAAGAAAAAAAAGAAGAATTTAGAAGAAAGTGGAATAAGAGGGAGAAAGGAACATGATATCACTCGCATTACAGGAAAATTGAGTACATGATGTGGCTTAATTAGATTTCCATCTCATTTTGAGGTGGAAGGTTAGTGCATGCATCATTTCACCCAATTTTAGGCATTAGGGCATTTTTAATGTGCATTGGCATCATTTAGGACATTTTTGTTTTATGCATATTGAAACTGTGCAATACTTCCAAGTTCTTTCATGAAACACCCATTTCCATCCACCCGTTGCTCGGATTGGTAGGCCACCATGAATTTCTCCTCACTAATGATTATCAAGAGAACTGCTTCCATGTAGATGGTAGTTAGGGCGAGCAACGTAGTATAGGCGATCACAAGATGCACCAATGCTGAATCGGCGAGTTTTATTATGCTAACTGCCTTATGTGATAGTGTTCATCAGTTTGAAGGATAATTTCTCTTATTGATGATTATTGTCACCTTTAGGGTAATTACTGTTCTGTGGTTAGAAAAGGCCGGTTTGAGAATGTTCAGTGGGAGTCACATGGGATGTTGGGTTGGTGTGTTGATTTTCAGTTGACATCTGCAATTCTATTCTAAGGATTAGTTGCTCGAGGGCGAGCAATGTTTAAGCTTAGGGGAGTTTGATGCGATGATTTTGAGTCGCATTTATAGACCTTTTTCATATGTGTTTTATGCTCTAATTAGTCATTTTTATGGATAATATTGCATAATTCACTCATTTCGGTCTGTGCCATCATTTTATGTCAAATCCCCTTAGTTTTATCATTTTGAGCATTATTTATCATATTATCATAATTTGTGTGGATTTATTTGGTCTTGTTTTGGAATTTCAGGAAAAACAAGTATCTGCTTCCGTCGATACCATCGACGGAAGTCGATACCATCGACCAAGCCACAGGTTGCCAGTCGAGAGGAGCAGCACAGAGTCGATACCATCGACACACAAGTCGATGGCATCGAGATCCCTTCAGGTTGCTGGCGAGGAAGCTGTCGATACCATCGACGGAAGTCGATGCCATCGACGTATGGAGGCTACAGCGTCGCTAAACGACAACAACCGACGCTACAGAGAGTCGATACCATCGACCCTAGTCGATGGTATCGAGATGACCACAGGCACTCAGACAAAAAGAAAAGAAGGCTGTCGCTAATACGCTGGGTCGATACCATCGACCCGCGTCGATGGTATCGACGCCGACAGATATGCGTTGGATTCGTTTTGATCTCAATCGGACGGATGGAGTTATTTGACGACCTAATTAGGGACTTATACCTAATGACGGCCGCCCACACAAGATCATCATCTAATTTTTGATTTGTACGAGTGCCGAGGAGGGAGAGAAAGGAGAACGGAGGCCAAAAGCTTATCCCTGTCAATCCGGACGCTGCCGAAGATGAATTTCACCACTGAGAGGCGGGAAAGCTCTTGTTCTACGCAAAGGATCTACCGGTTCTTCTCCGTTCAGGGGTTTTCCCACTTAATTCACGT
Source organism: Alisma plantago-aquatica (assembly GCA_963693085.1). NCBI lineage: Eukaryota > Viridiplantae > Streptophyta > Magnoliopsida > Alismatales > Alismataceae > Alisma > Alisma plantago-aquatica. The sequence goes on along the minus strand of OY856412.1, from coordinate 837,039,641 downwards.
TTTTCTTATGAATTCCCCTATTTCTACCATGTATTTGTGCGAGATGAACATGCAAGGCTAAAACCCTCCGTCTTTAGGACCGGGAGTAGCCCTGGAATGCATTGTATGACAATTTTATATTAATAATTCATATTTTCTCTCTTAAATCCGTGGTATAGTTTCATTTTCTCCATATATATTGTTATGCTTGATCACCATAATAATAGCTTAATGCCCTTAATCACTTCGACAGAAGGATTAACGGTTGAAAAGAGACGAAACCTACATTAATCGATAAAACCCTTGACAAAGGAGTTGTAAAATTAATGGTGGAAACTGAGAGACCGTTTGTAATGCGCTTAGTTTAGGGGAATGATTACTATGACAGTGGAATCAACCTAAACCTAAGTAGTGAATTACACCACGACAGTGGGTAATTCTGTTTTCAGGCCACTACCCGGATAGAGAGAGAAGAGTGAGGAATTATATAAAACCTAATACAATGTTGACCCGCAGTGAAACCGCAATCCTAAAGATACCCTTTTGAATTGATTAAATTAACCTTTAATCGATTGTTTTCTTTGTTTCATTTTATTTTCTTTTAATTTCGACAACAAACCCTACTTTTTCATCCGTCCTAGCTGATTGCAATTAGTTAGTAGGAGTCTCCAATAATTCACGTATCCCTGTGTTCGACTCGGGCCTCACAAAGGCCTGTACTACTCGACGCGTATACTTGCGTTTTTTAGCGCGTAGTAAAATAAACGTCAATGGCTCTTACCCATTCTTCTCTTACTTCATTTAATACTTCCATCGTATATGGAGCATGTACATCTTTTAAGTGTTTACCTATAGTGTGGTCAATTTTAAATATCTGCAAAGAGAATGATGTATATATATAAGTAATAATATAAAAATAAGATTGATATATTTCATACTAACTAATGAGACCATGTATAATACCTCATGTATGGAATCGATGTCCAATGTGGCATATTGGATAATCATCTGCATAAATCACATCACATAGTATGCACATGCCCAACCGTTGTCTTGTGTAGCGCACTATAAATTGAAACATACAAAATATTAAAAAATACAACAAGCAGAGTTCACATAAATAATATATACATTGGAGTCGGGAACTTACTTTCACATTCTCCCAAATTATTGGCTGGTTCTTTTTCCTGGGAACCTTTCCTCCATCCTTTTTGAATGCATCTAAACCCCTACAATGAATGTAACACAGTAAATTGCATAATTAAATAGTAATGTAATACCATATGTTAACAGATATAAAAATGAAATATTTTTCACCAGAATAATGGCATTCTCATTACGTGTCCAATTTTAGTATTCAATGTACTCTCCGCAGGATCTAGATAATAAACAGTGAACGTCCCGGGAAGAATAACTAGTAACTCCCAATGCCTACCGCTAGAGGTAAAAAAGTTAAAAATTAATAACTCAAAATCCACAATAAAAATGTAATTTTCTTAAGTCCAAATTATAAGTAAAGTAAACTTACTTGACATTGAATGGAGATATTATTATCGTTGGTAAGGATCTAGGGAGAAGGAAGAAAAGAGGCTAGGGCTACCTGGAGCTAGCGTGGAGAAGAGCGGCGGCGGCGGTGTGAGAACAACGAGTAGAGAAGGAGGCGGCGAGCGGCGAGCAGAACGACACCCGGAGAAGAGCAGAGCAGAGAAGAACAGAGCGGCGAGCAGTAGTGGCGGCAGCAGGAGAAAGAGGACGTGGTGGCAGCGAGCAGAGGCGCACCAGCAGCATCGGCAGCAAGCAGCAGCGTGGGTCGTCGGGTGATTTTAGGCGAGCGGCGAGCAGCAGATATTATCGTGATGAAACAGAAGAAAGGGGAAGATTCGGGTGATCGCGGGTCTATTAAGTTTGTAAAAGGCATCGATTTTCTAAAAAACTGACACCTAAACCTCTTAAGCGTCGGTTGATAGTAAAAACCCATGTCCAATTGGACAATCTTTGCCCTAAATTATTTGGCAGGAACCATTATCAGTTTCAGTTATCAAAGGATAACCGACACTGAAATTAGAACTTTTCGCACAAATTTTCATCTTATATAGGCGTCGATTAGTAGTTAAAAAACTGACGCTGTATGTGACACTTTTTTTTCTGCTCGAAAATTAGATTTCGCGGGCGATTTTAGGCGTCAGTTTGTTTTACCTAGCCGACGCTGAATACAAAGCGGTACCCGTGTCTGACTGATCTTCGAATATAGACGTAGGATTTACTAAATAGCCGACGTGGAATGTTATAGGCATCGGTTTGTTTAAATAACTGACGCCCAGAAAAGCGATATTGAATGCTATTTCTGTAGTAGTGCATCTACCATAGGATCCCAACTGCTCTTGAACTACAGACTGTCTTAGACTCTAAATTTGGTCTAGAAAGGCACTGGTCTTGAGCGTTACGCCTTTGTTGAATGGCTAACATATAATATGGTTGATGATAAACCTGTTTTGGCTCAAGTCCTAGAATACCAAAACTTAGTGTCTAAATCCATGTCTAAATGTTACAACCTTGATGAGAATGTTCAAGTAGAAGCCCTCATAGAAAAACTCCCTGCTTCATGGAAGGATTTTGCCAGGATCCTTAGGCATAAATAAGGGAACATGTCCATGACATCCTTAGTTAAATCCCTACAAACCGAGGATAGACATAGGGAACAAGACAGGAAGTCTAACCCGTTTGTCAATATGGTTATAGGTGATAAGACTAAGAAAAAACCCAACCAATCCCATCTCCATAAGAAATCTAAACCTTCCTTTAAGGGCCGTAAGCACCACTAAAATCAGAGTAATAATAATCATGATCAAGGAGAAAAATGTGTCTGCTTTGTGCGTGATAAACCTGGCCACTTAGTGAATGTGTGTAGATTTCACAAAGGTCAGAGAAAGCAGAATGTCTAGGCTCCTAAAAATCCTAAAGTAAATGTGATCACTATGGGGGCGGTCTCTTCCTCTTATATAGAAAGGTTAGAAAATCCTTCTATTCTTTTTGCTGACTTATCCTCAGATTGGTACTTAGATTCCAGTGCCACCTGCCATATTTGCTTTGACCAATCCCTCTTTTCTACCTATCAGGCCGAATCCGATAGAGTGATCAAATAGGGATATCATTCATCCACCATCCCGATTGCTGGCTTTGGACGTGTTGACATAAAGCTTACTTCTGAGAATGTCCTTAGATTACATGATGACCAAAATGTACCTTCTTTCTGTAGAAATCTGATTAGTCAAGTTGTTTTACAACATTTTGGTTATACCTTGTTATGTCAAGGAAATAGAGTTGTAATTTCTAAGAATGGTTCTTACATTGGTCTTGCATACACTTGTAGTGGTTTGATTAAACTATATTCTATTTCATGTAATGCTTCTTCTAGTAATGAAATATCTTCTATTGTTTTAATTTCTGAAACTAGTGATGCTTGGCATGCACGTCTCGGTCATGTGAATAAAAATATGATGAAACACATGATTCATTTAGATCTGATTCCTAAGACACATATTGATATTTCTGATAGATGCCAAGTTTGTGTGCAATCTAAGCTTCCTAAGAAGCCATTTAAATCAGTAGTAGATCGTAGTACATCCTTGCTTGAGTTAATTCATTCTGATGTTTGTGATTTAAATTATGTTCTTACTCGTGATGGTATGAGATACTTTGTTACCTTTATAGAAGATTTTTTGAAATATTGTTCTATTTTCTTGCTGAAAACTAAGGATGAACAATTAGAAAAATTCAAAATCTATAAAACCCAAGTAGAGAAACAACTAGAGAAGAACATTAAGAGAGTGAGGTCTGATAGAGGTGGTGAGTACACTTCTAATGAACTTAACAAGTTCTGTGAGGACCATGGCCTTATTCATGAAACCAATGCCCCATATAGTCCTCAATCAAATGGAGTTGCTGAGAGGAAGAATGGAACATTGATTGACATGGTCAACTCAATGCTTGCCGAGTCTGGACTTAGTCACAAACTGTGGGGGGAATCCCTTCACACAACCAACTACCTTCTTAACCGCATCCCTTTTAAGCACCTTGACAAAACACCCTATGAACTTTGGCTTAATAAGAAACCCTGTTTGAAATACCTCAAAGTATGGAGGTGTTTGGCCAAGGTTAAGATCCCTGAGAATAAGAAGAGAAAACTAGGACCTAAGACTATTGACACTGTCTTTATAGGATACGTTGAAAACAGTAATGCCAATAGATTCCTAGTAATAAAATCTAAAATCTCAGACATTAGAGTTAACTCTATACTTGAGACTAGACATGTAGATGCAGTCTATTATGAAACTATCTTTCCTCTTAAGGAAAAGGTTCCTAGGCAAGTTAGTGAAAATACCTCTTCTTCTTCTCCGGCTAAACCTCTTATAGTTCCACCTTCTTAAGAAGTAGAACATGAACTCCCAGTAAATGAACCTCCGAGTTATCTAGGTAGGGGTAAAAGGACTAAAATAGATACAAATTATGGTCCCAACTTCTACACCTTCATAGTAGAAGAAGACCCACGTACCTATGAGGATTCCATGAAATCCATAGACTCTAGCTTTTGGAAGGAAACTGTTGATAATGAAATAGAATCAATTATGAGCAATCATACTTGGATTCTAACTGAGCTTCCTCCAGGCTACAAGATTATTGGATGTAAATGGGTGTTTAGAAAGAAGATGAGGGCAGATGGTTCCATTGATAAGTTTAAGGTCAGACTAGTAGCCAAAGGCTTTAGTCAAAAGGAAGGATTTGATTACTTTGATACATATGCACCCATAACTAAAATCTCTTCCATTCGTGTCGTGGTTGCTTTAGCTACGATCTATAAGCTTGAAATCCATCAAATGGATGTCAAGACAGCCTTCTTGAATGGAGATCTTGAAGAAGAGATCTATATGGATCAACCCGAAGGCTTTGTAGCACTTGGACAAGAATACAAAGTCTGTAGACTTGTCAAGTCCTTGTATGGACTAAAACAAGCACCTAAATAGTGGAATGATAAGTTCGATAAATTTTTTTATCTGCTGGATTTATTGTGAATGAATCTAATCATTGTATTTATTCTAAAATGGTTAATGATTCCTGCATAATAATATGTTTATATGTAGATGATATATTGCTGTTTGTATCTAATTCTAAAATTATATCTGAAACTAAATCTTTTCTTGCTAGAAATTTTGATATGAAAGATTTATGACTTGCTGATGTAATACTTGGTATTAAATTGAGTAGATCTACTTCTGGTTATGTACTTAATCAAACTCATTATGTTGATAAAATCTTGCAAAAATTTGATATGTTTGATTGTACTCCTATTAATACACCTTATGATGCTAGTTTATATCTTGCTGTACATAAGGGCACTCCTGTGGATCAACATAGATATTCTCAAGTTATAGGAAGCTTTATGTACCTTGCTAATTGCACTAGGTCCGATATTTCTTATGCTATAAGTAGGTTGAGTAGGTACACTAGCTGTCCTAATGAGGACCACTGGAAAGCTTTGGTAAGAGTGTTTAAGTACCATAAAGATACAACTACGTACAACCTTCATTATAATGGTTTTCCACCTATATTAGAAGGATATACTGACGTTAACTGGATTGCAGATTTAGATGAAACAAAATCTACCAGTGGGTATGTATTTTGCCTTGGAGGATGTGCAGTTTCTTGGAAATCATCCAAGCAAACTGTGAGAGATAGATCCACAATGTAGGTTGAGTTTATTGCTTTAGATTTAGCTTGTTGTCAGGCTGAATGGCTTAGAAATTTACTTATTGATCTGCCTATTGTTTCGAAACCATTTCCTCATGTTTGCATATTATGTGATAATAAAGCAGCCATAGAAAAAGCTAAGCAATCTAAAGGCAACTCGGGAAAGCGCTTTATGAGATTAAGGTATGAAGATGTGAGAGATCACATCACCCGAGGGGTCATATCTATAGAGTATGTGAAATATGCTAGTAACATTGCTGATCCACTTACTAAGGGTCTAGCTAGAAAGCTAGTACTCAGTTCGTCGAGGGGGATGGGTCTTTTGTCCATAGAATAGACATTACAGTGGTAGCCCTACCTTTCCAAAATTGGAGATTTCATGAGGAATTGTTCAAAGGGACAACTAAGCTGTCGTGTTATGCGGAAGCACACTTTGGAGTTTTACTCCGTGACCCTCCCTATGGCGCTAGTGCTTCGACTCTGTCTGAGTATAGGAAGAGCTTTGCTCTGAATGGGTTCAAGGCCATTTATTGGCATGATATATGCCAGACATGATACCCTTGGAGATCCCTACTATTTGAGTATAACCCGAGAGCCGGGGTTTATGTGAGTTGGGCATACTCACTAGAGCGCTAAAAAACAAGATCTTGTGAAGGCCGTTTATGCGCAACATCGATACGAACTCGTTCTAGTGCCCACACTATGGTTGTTTGATTTACTAAGGTCTGAATCAGGGAGTCTGGTTCAAGACGTAGTTCACCACGTCTCTCCAGATTAAAGTGAGTCATTCTAGGAAATGGTTCAAAGCCAAAAGCTACCAATGCTGAAAAACATAGTAATGTCGCAAATTTTAAATTTTTATTATTTATTGAATTTCCGAAAAGAATTATGGAATATGTGGGAGAATGTTGTATTCCTGTTCCAGAATTCAGTTTTCTACAGCCAACCTTTTATCCCATACTGCCTACAGCAGAAACCACACAACTCCTTATATGTGCTAGTGGTCCCCTAGAGGTCAGGACCTCTTAAGGAGATGAGAATTTAAGACTGTTTGGCTTGTCTTGTGTATTTCTCTCAAATGAAATAAAAAAAAAACACACACACACACACGTGCACACGTTCATTTGTTCGTTCGCCCACCCGCCCGCCCCGCCCGGCCCAGACCGACTCTGCTCGGTTCGGTTCGGTGCATGCGTGGATTTATCTTTTTACGAAATATTTTATTTTATTTTGTTTTCCGAAATAACATTTTGTTTTCTGTGTTGCGTCGTTTGAAGTTCGGTTGACAGCGTTTAAGACACAACAATAAACCTCTCTTGACTACCCATTAAAGCCGACCAATAAAATGATGTTAATGACGCACGTTGGAGAGACCAACATGTGTGGATAGTTACCGCGGCGACTGAGACACGCTCCATATAAGGAGGCGTCCGATCTCATTTGAGTAGACAGATCTACAGACAACAAACCGACAGTGAGATACAGAGAGATCTACAACTGTTCCTTTCCTGATATACACCGGTTCCTTTAGTGGTGTATCGCGGTTCCTTTGTTGCTGTACCGCGGTTACTTTAGTGCTGTACCGTGGTTCCTTTCCTCCAGTACAAAGTTGCGGTTACTTTACTGCTATACGTTGGTTCCTTCACTGTTATACACTAGTTCCTTTCCTGCTGTACAGAGATTACCTTCGTGCTCCTTTGTTTCTTTTTCCACCACAACAAACCTATTCTCCCAAACACCACCACGCATTGCTACTGTCTTGCGTCGGCGACTACTTCACGACGTCTGTTTTGCTGTTTGTGACCAAGGGCTAAGGAAAGAGTTCAACACAACACTCTCGCTTGCACCGAGCAGCTGTACCAGAGTTGGGGTGGCTGAATCTTGGAGATAGACCGCCGGAGACGCTCGTGCTAGAAGCGGCGGAATCTGTCTTGAAGACAATATTTCACACACCTTCATCTTCAAGCTCTGATATTTGATTTCTAAACTCATTTGCCGTTTTCTCCGAATCCGATTTATAGTTAATATTACTGCTGCATTTTGTTGGTTAACTGCTTGTAATATCTAATTTACATCTGTATTACAGAGCTACGACAACTACTATTTTCTAACAATAACTTATACATTTATGTGTTATAACATATGTGTGGTTACTGGACTGTCAAAAATCCTATAAACACAGAAGAAATCAATCACACCGAGAATGAAAAGGAGTATGGCAAACAGAAAAAACAAGACAACATGTTGCAGGAAAAGATAATAAGGAAAAAGTTCGTCGTCCATATATATGCATCAAAAAAACGGTTGGCCAACTATGTAACCTCACACACAAATTTACGGAAACAACATTTAACAATTTGTAATTCATAATATTGATTCCATTACTTCATCCTTCACCACTTCTTAACTGAAAATATAAATATTCCACCGAAATAGCAATTACAGGATATGCAAAGTTAAAAAAAATCACCTGAACTAGCATTTAGTGCTATCGATTTTTACCACATGAGAGAATCTTCTTATCATTAAAACATAATACAAAATCACTATGTGTTGCATGCATAATCAATCAATTCAACTTTTACTTTCTATTACTGAGCAAACTGTGCACTTACAAATTATTACAATGGATTAGGACTCCATTTCTGTCTGAAGTCATTTACAGAAGTAACAATGTGATGTTTACGTAAGTGAAAATGTGAATATGGGTCTGCTCCCATACCCAAAGCTGCTTCCATCGGCGTGCACTTTGGAAAAACTGGGAAATATAAAAATATGAGAAATAAATGTCTTAGTGCTTGAACCCCGGCCCTTAACCCACAGCACCATCTTGACCTTTCCGACAACAGTAGGCTTCTCACGCTTCATTCCGGCGACAAACAACAGGCTTCATTCCGGCGACAAACAACGATGGTGGTTTTCTAGTCAGTTCCGGAGAAAAAGAAGTAGATTATGTGAAGAAGGTAGCCGAGTGAATGAATCTGATATTGTTGCTCACTGTACCAGTGATTTAAAGCTGCAAGGATGAACCGGTGTGAGGGAGAAAATAGTTGCAGGAGAGAAGTTGGGTACGGGAATAGAGAGGAGTGGGCCGAGTGGCAGTAGGACCGAGCGGGTCCACACGCCAACGGAGGCAATTCTTCCGTTGATATGCTTTTAATTTCACGCAAAAAACGCAGATCACCATCCAACGGCTGCAAACTTGGGTGTATAGAATTCTTGATACACTCAAGTGTATTGTAGCTCAACTCTCTCTCTCTCTCTCTCTCTCTCTCTATATATATATATATATATATATATATATATATATATATATATATATATATATATATATATATATATATATATATATATATATATATATATAGTTAGGCTAGAATATACTCGAGTGTATCTGTAGCGGAATACACTCAAGTAGTTTTTCATGATGTAATATTTTTTTTTGAAAATCTGATCCGTTGATCTTCTTAAACATCTCGTGAACAACTCATACGCAAAATTTGAACACATTTGGATATGTATAGCTCATGTTATGAGGACCGCAAAAATTATGCATATATATATATATATATATATATATATATATATATATATATAGAGAGAGAGAGAGAGAGAGAGAGAGAGAGAGAGAGAGTTAGGCTAGAATACACTCTAGTGTATCCGGAGCGTAATACACTCAAGTAGTTTTTCATGATGTAATATTTTTTTTGAAAATCTAATCCGTTGATCTTATTAAACATCTCGTGAACAACTCATACGCAAAATTTGAGCATATTTGGATATGTATAGCTCATGTTATGAAGACCGCAAAAATTATGCATTTCAAATTAGTTTCACGCGTCGATTTTGTTGACCTTGGATGAGTGACTTACACTCATCCAAATGAGCTCAAAATTTGTATGTAGCCTAGTTATAGTATGACGGTGAAGATCAACGGTTTACATTTTGCAAAAAAATAGTCTTGATATGCAAACACACTTGAGTGTATTCATGCGATCCATACACTCGAGTGTATTGTAGCCTGACTCTCTCTCTCTCTCTCTCTATATATATATATATATATATATATATATATATATATATATATTTCAGAGTTTTTTGAGGAACTTTGTTTCTTTAGTTAGCTTGCACTCGGAATGCAAGAGTCATTAGGGTTACAAAGGTGCAGTACATGATGCATTTGGAATAACTCCAACTTAACCGAATGGAGGAGTAATGTAAGTTTGAATTGGTTGTATTGTAACCTGATGCTTCTTGCTATCTGATAAGCCTTTTGTTTGTGTTCTTTACTACCTTTATAAGACTTACTTGCCATTGTGTAGACATGTATTCAACAATAGGGATCGGCGATGAACTTAATCCTGGATCAGTATTAGCAACATCTTGAATTGCTTGTAAAACGATTATGCAGTCAATTTCTATGATAATACTTTGTCCATTGTTGTAGCTAAGTATTCTGCAGTGCAAAGTGAATGGTTGAGATCTCAGCCTTAAAAAAAGATTGAGTGAAAAATTGTTTAAAGACCACCCCATGAGCCGGGCACCTTCATGTGAGTTAACTACCACAACAACAGTGGACATGCCATTCTTGACTGATGCTTCAGTATATAACTTAACCCAACCAAAAGGTGGGTGTTGCCAACTACTTACCGAAACAACCAGACTGTAAATTTGAATTGTCACTTCTAAAGAAAGCGGTAGTGATATTTGAAGCCAGTGAAAGAACATCATTATTACTCGTTCTTTCAACATGACATTCAATACCATTGAATACATAATTACTCCTTGATGACTGTATATTATAGCAATCAGAAATATAGATATACATTGCTTCATTAATAGCAGTTAGCTTCGACTTCAGCCATGGAAGAAGGTAACTAAAAATTGTGGTATAAAATTGTTTATTTTTCATTTTCTCCAGATTCTTTTAGCTACATTGCAGTCCCGAACAATATGCAAGGTTGTCTCATTGTACCGTCCACAAGTTGAACATCTCCGATCGTATGTAAATTGACGTTGTTTACGTCTTGCATCTGAGAGAATGCTTCGTGCACTAATAACCATAAAAAAACCTTAAACTTTGTAGGGGTCTTCAAATGCTAGATAGTATGCCAAGGCCTGCATTTAGTCCTTCTCTTATTTTTAATTAATACATTATAGTCTGTTCGTGTAGAGAACCTCCCATTCTGAGTTACGGACCACACCCGTATGTCATCAGTTTGTGCTCTGGCGGGTTTGAATAAACTAAGGATCGCCCTTACAATCTCCAAAAGGAAGTAGAAACAAATAAAACCTTCATCCCATTCATAATGTGTTATTATCATTGATCTGACCTTTAAATTAAGTAAATCTTCAGGTAATCATTGGATAACCTTGCCAATCTGATCTGTTGTCTCAGGTATCCACTTATCATACCAGACAGAAGTATTTAGCCTAGACCAAGAACCAATTGACGCTATTGTCGACAGCATGTTAATCAATAGTATTAACAACGTCCAGAAAAACATGCTTCGGTAACAAGATTGAGGACGATATAAGTCATACTCCATCAGCCCAAGTCAAAATCTGACTAGCATATGGTTCGTAGGGACATTTCATCAGTAGTTCCATATTTCACTCATGCATAGATGGAATGCCTAATCCCGCATGATCTTTGTCAACAATTAGATAGAGGTGATTGTGGCAATCCTCGAATCCAAATGAATCGTCTTATCATGGCGTCGATTCTAACACACAAAACACATGTATGCATTGATAATGTTGATGTCAGAGGATAATACCGACTTAGCAATGTCTTGCAAGGCTGAGAATAGGTGCTGCCCAACTACATACACGATTTTGTATCTTGTCTTGAGTCTTCTCATAGGTTGCTTTTAGAATTCTTCCATGCACAATAGAAACACCTAGATATCTATGTGAGTTTGTCGTGCACTGCATGGCAGTCTTGGAACATGTTGTCTTTTATAGATGTCGCACTGAAGTAGAGAAATATATCACACTCTTATAAGTAGAAATTGTGTATCCAGAGGCTTTTTCAAATTGATCAAAAACACTACAAAATTGTAGTGATATGATTCTTATCTGCCTTAGAAAGAATAATAATATCATCTTCAAAAGTTACATGTTAGAATGTAGGCCCCTAATGTGATAATCATACAGGTTTCCATTTATTTTCTACAACCTTCGGCTTCAATTAGCAGGCTTAGACGAATTAAACACATAACAAAAAGATACGGAGATAAAGGGTCTCCGTGGCACAACCCTATAGTACCCTTAAAGCTTTGTAGTTGTTTTCCATTCCATTCAATGTTAATCCTAGCTCCATAGATTGAGTTCGTGATGTAATTTATATTTGAGTGTGGCAAACCAACTTTGGTATTGGTATCCAATATAAACTCCCAAGAAAAATGATCGTAGGCCTTTGCTAGATCCACTTTAATAGACATACATTTAGCAACATCAGGTCTCCTCATGTTGTGGATTAATTCCTAGACTAGTATAATATTGTCGTAATCTGACGGCAATGTACAAAGCGTGACTGTGAGATATTAATCCATCCAGACATATCAACTATCTTGGAGATGATGTTCAAATGAGTATTATTCAATGAAATGGGTCTCAGTTGACTGCATTTTGTAGGGTTAGGAACTTTTAGAATAACGACCATTGCCACATTGCATAGATTATGGGGAAGAAGGTCACCCCTTAAAGCATTAATGACCGTGTGTAACACAATATTTGATCATAAGCTAGTTGCTCAACATGAATTTAATGTCAACACCGCTTGGGTTTGCATCCTTGTTTATTCCCATGGATTATAAAGTAGCCAAAGTTTTCATTCTCGGTCGGAAGGGCTTCTATTTTTCTTGCTTCAACTGTAGGTAGAGGTACACAATGAACTAGCGTATTATCTATATGATGACGAGGAGGGTGAAAATTAGATGAAATTGATCTTGAAAATGATGTAATACTAATTTCTTCAACTGCAAAGGGTCAAAAATACAAATGTCATTGTCATTCATTGGAGTGGAAATACAATTTCTTTGGCATCCACTGTTCACTTAAACATAATAGAACAAAGTGTTAGTATCACCATTTTTATGCCAGTTAATATGGCTAGTCTGTTTTAGATTAGCCATATCATCAAATAACAACTCATATTTTCTTTGCAGTTCATCACACTGTATGTCCAACAGAAAGTAGTAAATTTATCACTAACTCATTTTGTAGTGCTCCTATAAGAGAAATGAGATTTTTTTTGTATCTGTGATTCCTGCATAGAATATCTGTCTCAATTGATAATACTAGGCTTCACCTGATTGATGGTAGAAACAAAGTCATAATCCCTTCTCCAATTTTCTTGTAACATACATTAGTAAGACAAGTTTCCATTACAACTAGACTTGGTCTTAAAGATATACCTGAACTTATTACGTTGTTGGCTTTGAAAAAACAAGGGTTATGTCCAAACTTTATTTTAGGCAGATGGAAAAAAATAAAGTTGTGTTGAGATAAGATCGATCTAGAATTGACTAGAACTCAATCTAGTCATTCATACAATGATCAAGTAAATGGGAATGAGAAGCCCAAGTCTGATAGATCATCCTGTAGCATACAATCTTCGAAGATAGACGCCTCATTCAAATTAAATAAAGTTACTGCCACACTTCTCTAAGGGTTTAATATAGCGTTAAAATCTACAACCCATGGAAATAGTATATTAGTGTTACATTTGGTAAATGTTCCAAAAACAAACTACAAACATGTGCAATTAGATGAGCATAGACTATAGTTAGATAAAATTAATTGTTGGCACAACAATGTAAGAATTGTCTATGGCTCACAAGGAGTTGGACATGAACCTAATTGTTCTACCATATCAACCAAATTCCACCAGGAAACCCCTTTCTCTACATGATAAGAGCAGGATTACCCTAATTTTTAATCACCAAATCATCCTGATCAGTAGAAATGTGTGGTTCAACATACCTACTAACTTAGGTTTATACTCCATGACAAGAGCCATTTATCAGTTATAGGTGGTGTTATTACCAATAACTCTCACATTCCAACATAGTGTGTCTAACATTGAATCTTAGTTATCAATAGAAAAACCTGATTGGTCCACAATGACATGAGATTCCAAACTCTTTTTTGTTTGACTGCTCATTTTGTAAGGTGATGCTTTCTGTGGCAACACATCCCACTATCACATAGACAGCGAGGTGCTATGCGAAAATGTGCAGAAATCACCATAACCCACGGATTACCAAACACACGGGTTAATTAAAACCGATTGCAGAAAGCAGATAAACTAAGGAACCATTACATTCAGGTCCACATCCTGCAAGGAAACATGTTATACAAACATTTACAAACCTTGATACGTGTCCACAGCTTAGAGGAACAACTGTCTAGCCGTCACACGAGTTCATCACCTGTTTATATATACATAAAGGCCCACATCCGGCCAGTAACAGGATATGAAAAGGATCATCAGTTATACATCGTGAAACAACGTCAAAACGCTCCCAAGGACCTGAGAGTATAGGGATGACTCTAGACTCTACTACAAAACAACCAAAACAACAACATGTTGATCGCTTGCCTTCTACTGCTCATCTAGCTGCTCGGCCGCAACTCCGCGACCACCACCACGTCTAGCTCGAACACCTAAAAAGGTTATAAACCAGCGGGGTGAGACACATAGTCCCAACGAGAAACATAACTCCCCACCGAAACTATAAAACCAAAGGAAGATTAAAGCAACAACACCCGGTAACTGATAAAAGGTACAACAAGAGCAGTTTATGAAGTAAAGCTATTCATACCATCATACTTACCGCAGATAACCAAGTTCTTCTTTATAGAACATGGTTGACAAGATAAGATTTATAAGATCTTACTACATAACATAAGGAAAGTATAAGTAACTGTGGTATAACAAGATTAACTACACAAGCAAGGCCTCAACCAGTGTTTCGTGTTTTGCCTTAAGCAGTAAATACTATTCGGCTGGATTACGTATTATTATTATGCCCTGAGGAAGTGAGCCGTACCGCTCAAATCCAACCTTTGGTTACGAAACCCAAGCCGGTGCCATACAAGGTCAATGGAAGAGCCAGACTCCACGACCTCTCCGCCTTGTGGTCGGTGTACGAGTACAACACAAGCAGGACCATAGTCTCTTGCTTAAGTGGCCTCATCCACAAGATCAGTCTACCCTCTGCCTAGACCACCTTGGTACAGGTCTCGGCGCTAGTGAAACTGAGCCACGGGCCTGTTCACCAAGCTATGAGCCATGAATGCATTCATGCTCCCATATCACATATCCTGAGCCATGGGCATGTTCACCATGCTCTTCTCATACTAAGCTATGGGCCTGAATCTGCACTCTGGAGTCTACAACCGAAGTTGCACTCATACCTCCTCATTTTCAGCTAGGAGAAACCACACATATTCAATAATATGAGCTTCCAGGTTAACCCACAGGAGAACCTGTTTTCACCAGCTCCTGACGATGATGGATCTATGGCCAGGGCAACTACATGACATGTTTCACTGTGATTATTTAATGTATTTTAAGTGGATTGCAAGATTCAACCAAGTTGTATAACATGTAATATATAGCAAGAATAAACAACATGAAACTCAACATCATGATTTTACTATAATCCACAAGGATCCAACATTACATGTCACCACTTAGCCTCTTGCCAATCACCTAGATCCACCTCAAGGATCATCACATTGCCATGGGATCTCAATCCCTCATCACATAGTGCCACTGACTCTCAAGGCTTACATCATCACCATGGGATATCAATCCCATCACTAGTCAAGCTCAGGTCCTCAGACCATCACATCATCAAGAGTAACCATCAGGGCAATGTTATTCAAACATATATATACCTCATAGCCCTTTACCTGGCCATGCATCTGTACCTGCATGGTTAGTATGCACAATCATCATGGGTTATCAGGAGAATTATACTATCAACATAGGGCAACATTGATGATTACATGCTTTATCAATCATGCCTCAACTTGTAACCACAAACATAGGTCATATCATCAAGCAAAGCATCTTATATGTTTACCATTTACTCAACATTATACAAATGATTCAAGATGATCATAAGTAGATGTAACATCATGTCAAATTACATAGATGTGAACTACCATCTTAGTTATCAGCAAGCATATCAAAGATCAAGAATTAGTATATCGGTTTTCCATAAGAGACAAGGCCCTCACTAGGAGCGTCCACTATCCTCACCAAAGGAGGTATCGGGCAGGGTACTCTCCCCTATCGCCCAACACTTCAAAACGCATAACGGTTAGCATCTAGTGAGTAGCATGCAACACTGTGTTGTGCATGACGCGTTATGCATCTGGGAACCATGCATGCCGTGCAGCCATGCATATCGTGCACCACAAGATGGGAAACATTGCGTCTGGTAACAAGGGTACAACGACCATGAAGCCTATCGGGCAACTGAGCCTATGGGCATGTCGCTCACCAGGTGCAACAGGCATCTATAAGCAACGACTTGGGGATACTAGGTGACACTCTGTAGGGCATCACCATAATGCCATAACGTTGAAGGTATGATGACCACTAGGCTACCACCCCAGGTCAGGTATATCGGAAAGCAAGGACCTATTGTGTGACGCCCGACACACAAAGGTCAACAACCAGCTGCCTGACGCCCGACACAACCCCACAAATTATCTAACGAGCTCCACACCTCAACGCACATAGGCCTCAAACCATCACATAGGATAAGTGTATCAGACAGGTTACTCATCAAGGTGTGATGCCCGACACACACAAAGAAGGGACCATGGGTGACGCCCGACACAACCACAACATGTGTCCTCCAAAGCTCAAGGTCAAGAGGAATATCGGGCAACACCTCCCCCAAGATCATAACGGTCAAGATACAACTCCACAAGGTCGTCATCAACCTCAAGCACAAGGGCACCAAAACCCTAATGGATCAAGAAGATGACTCACCTCTCAACTATCAAGAGAGAGGGGTCTTTCCAAGCTTCTTGACACCAATCGGGCTACACAAGGTTCATCCACAACCAAGGTCTACAACCACAACAAAGCTCACCTTTCAAGTCCATAGTGAGAGGAGGGTGTTGCTCAAGCCACTAGAACACAATCTCACCTCTCAACTTAAATGAGAGAGGAGTATTGCCCATGCCACTAGAACTCAAGCTCACTCCTCTAGACCAAGGAGAGAAAGGGGTGTTGCTCACCAAGAAACCCTAGAACATAGGTTCAGCCAACAAGGTACAACTAAGCAAGAAACTAAACTAGAAACATGCATAGCCGATATGATCATAATAAGCATAAAAGAAGGTAGTGTAGTTAGGGTTAGGAGTTATGTAACCTGCCTTAAGCAATCTCCAAGCTCCTAGCTCCACGCACCACCAAGGAAGAAGAGCAAGGCACTCTAGGTTTCGACCACCACTAGAGGAAGAAGGAGACTCCAAGAAGGATCGACCACCAAGCTTGCAAAAGAAGAGAGGGTGTCGTGCACCAAGGAGAGGGACACTAAGGAACTAAAGGGATCCTTAGCAAGGGAAAGGAAACACATATATAGAAGAGGATGGAGGAGAAACCAAGGTAGAGCAAAGCAAGGTGTCACCCACCTAGGGACACTTGTCCATGATCAATGCCACCACTCTAGCATGTCTTAAACACATGTTCAAGGCCATTGACACATGCAAGCATCAAGCACCAAGTGTCCACTAGTGGTGACACAAATGAGGTCAAAGAGGGTCAAAGGGGTCCATGGGTGACACACCCACACAACATGGCCGACACACCCCCACCATGGCCGACACAAACCCTAGGCGACACACCTCCAGGGCAACACACAACATGGGCGACACACAATATGGGCGACACACCTAGGCCGACACAAGGTCCAAAGAAACAAAGGCAAGGCACCACAAAGCTCAACAAGCTCAACCAAGCCCAAAGGAACTCAAGCAACGAGCCCAAACCTTCCTCTCAACACTAGAGGAGGCAAGGAGAGGGAGGAACACCTCACAAGGTGGAAAACTTGCCCACAAATGCTAGACTTGGGTTAACTGCAAGTAGCACCTCCAACTCTCAACAAAGCACCCACAAACCCTAATCACCACTAAAGGTGATTAGTAAGAAACTAAGCATCAGGGTTAAGCAAAGCAAACATGATAAACCCTAAATGGAGGTCAGGGTCCTTATAAGCTAACCCCCTACAAAGGGATTTCGTCCCCGAAATCCGAAGAGAAAAGTGAGGGATACTTCCTCCTCATCTCTTCCTCAAGCTCCCACGTGGCTTCCTCAACGCCACAATGATGCCACAGAACCTTCACAAGAACTAGGTCCTTCCTCTTCAGCTTCTTAACTCTTCTGTTAAGGATCACCATAGGACCTTCCTCGTAGGTCACATCTTCATCAAGCTCAACTTTGTCTGGCTGTATCACTGTCCTTGTATCCGCATGACTTTTCTTCAACATACTGACATGGAACACTGGATGTAACCTGTGCAACTCTGGCGGCAGCTCTAACTCGTAAGCTACTCTGCCAACACGTGCTATGACCGGGTATGACCCCATATACCTGGGTGCTAACTTACCCTTCTGGCCAAACCTTAACACACCTTTCCACGACGAGACTTTAAGATACACTTTGTCTGCTACCTGAAACTCCAAAGGTCATCAACGATTGTCTGCATAAGACTTCTGCCTGTCCTGTACCGCTTTCAACTGTTGCTGTATCACCTTAATCTTTTCTGTCGTCTGCTGTACTAACTCAGGACCCAAAAGCTGATATTCACCAGACTCATACCAACACAAAGGAGATCTGCACTTCCTGACATATAAGGCCTCATAAGGAGCCATGTCAATGCTCCACTGATAACTGTTGTTGTAGGCAAACTCTATCAAACTGAGATGTATGTCCCAACTGCCTAGGAACTACAAAACACAAGCTCGAAGGAGATCCTCCAGAATCTGAATAGTCCTCTCATATTATCCATCTGTCTGCGTGTGGAAGGCGGTACTGAACCTCAACTGTGTTCCCAACACTTTGTGCAACTGTTCCCAAAAACGACTCGTGAATTGAGGACCTCTGTCAGAAACTATCGTTGCTGGCACACCGTGCAAACGTACTATCTCATCCACATATACTCGAATGAGCTTCTCGACTGTATATGTCATCTTTACAGGTATGAAATGGGCAGAATTCATCAATCTGTCCACGATTACCCAAATGGAATCATGACTTCTAGTTGTCCTGGGTAGAAAAACTACGAAATCCATGGTTATATGATCCCATTTCCACTGAGGTATCGGCAGGGGTTGCAATGTACCTGCCAGCTTCTGATGCTCAACCTTGACTTGCTGACAGACCGCACACCTAGCCACGGAATCGGCTACATCTTTCTTCAAACCGGGCCACCAATACAAGTCCTTCAGACTATGATACATCTTGGTGACTCCTGGATGCATAGAATACATCGACGTGTGTGCTTCCTCGAGCACTAACTTCCTCAGATCATCAACATCGGGGACCACCATCCTATCACGATAGCAAACTAGCCCATCCTCAGACTCATGGAACCCATCACGCCTTTTGCTGCCGAACTCTGATATGATCAACTGTACTGTATCATCTGCTTGTTGTGCATCCTTGATCTGTTGTCTCAACGTAGGCTTGACTTGCATCTATGCTAAAAGTCCAGCTAACAAGGAAACTTCCATCTTCACATTCATCTGCCACAAGGAAACAAGCATATCCCGTCTATGGCATACTAGGGAACTCAACTATGTCTTCTTTGAAGAAAAAGAAGAAGACTTTCGACTAAGTGCATCAGCTACCACATTAGCCTTACCATGATGATACTCTATGGTGCATTCATAATCATTGATCAAATCCATCCATCGATGCTGTCACATGTTCAACTCATGCTGTGAAAAGATGTACTTCAGATTCTTATGATCCGTAAAGATCTGGCACTCTTCCCCGTAAAGATAGTGTCTCCAAATCTTTAACGCATGAACCACTTCTGCCAACTCCAAATCATGAGTCAGATAGTTCTCCTCATGTTTCTTAAGATATCGCGAAGCAAAAGAAACCACATGATCTTCCTACATCAGAACACAACCTAAACCTTTCTTGGAAGAATCACAGAAAACAACATAGCCCTTTCCATTCTCTGGCAGGATTAACACTGGAGCACTGGTCAACTTCTCCTTCAAACTCTAGAAAGCTTGCTGGCAACGATTATCCCAAACAAAAGGTACATCTTTTCTGGTCAACTTTGTCATCGGCAACACAATCACACTGAAGTCCTCGATAAACCTCCGGTAGTATCCTGCTAAACCCAGGAAACTACGAACTTCTGTCGGCATCTTCGGCTGTTCCCATTCTGCAACAGACTCCACCTTCTTCGGATCCACTTTGACTCCTTCTGCAGATATCACATGACCCAAGAAAGTTACTTCTTCCAACCAGAACTCACACTTACTAAACTTGGCATACAGCTGATGTTGGCGAAGAAGAGTCAACGCTAGTCGAAGATGTCGCTCATGCTCTTTCCTGTCCCCACTATAGATCAAGATGTCATCGATAAAGACTACAACAAACTGATCTAGGAACGGATGGAACACTCTGTTCATCAAATCCATGAAAGTAGTAGGTGCATTGGTTAGCCTGAACGGCATAACCACAAACTCGAAGTGACCATACCTTGTCCTAAAAGTTGACTTTGGTATGTCATCCACCTTAAACCTCAATTGATGATAACCGAACCGTAGATCGATCTTCGAAAACACTGTAGCACCACACAACTGATCGAACAGATCATCTATCCTCGGTAACTGGTACTTGTTCTTGATCGTGACCTTGTTCAACTGTCGGTAATCTATACATAGCCGCATCGATCCGTCCGTCTTCTTAACAAACAACACTGGAGCACCCCAAGACGACGTACTCGGTTGGATGAAACCTTTCTCCAACAACTCTTGTAACTACTTCTTAAGCTCTGCCATCTCTAATGGAGCCATCCTATACGGTGTCTGTGCAACTGGCTGTGTTCCTGGAACCAAATTGATCTCAAAATCAATCTCTCGGGGTGGAGGAACACCAGGGAACTCTTCGGGAAACACATCCACAAACTCTCGGACAACTGACACCTCTTCAAGGCTAGGACCCTTTGCCTTGGTAGCCACAACGGTATCCACAACGTGAGCTAATAACACCTCACATCCTTGTCGTAACAACTTATTTGCCACCAAAGCTGACACTAGACACGTTGGAAGAATCTTCCTATCTCCTTGGAGGATCCACTTCCTACCGCCATCATCAAACACAACTTGTTTGGAACCACAGTCCAAAACAACCTTATACTTCTCTAAGGTATCCATCCCAAGGATAACATCAAAACCATGCATATCAAGTGGTATAAGATCCACTTGTATGCTGTGTCCCAAAAAAGATAAGACACAAGATGGACACTCTTCTTAAAGCATCGAGGAACCATCAAGAGGGGTTTCTAACAACAAGCTATCCTTCTTACAACTAACAGGTAAATGATAGTTTTTAAGCATACTATAGGCGATAAAAGAGTGTGTAGCACCCAGGTCAACCAGAAAAGATATAAAGCAAGAATAAGACATATCAGAATGAAATAACTTCATCTGACCTGTCACCACTTGTGAGTTGACTATCGCCTCCGGCTGACTCATAACATAGAATCGAGCCGCTGCTTGCTGTCCACGTCCTCTGCTTCCTTGAGAAGACGATCCTGCTTGTGACGCTGGACCGTGTCCTCGCCCTCTGCTACTACTGGGCTGCTGTCTATCCGACCCTTGTTGATTCTGCCTTAGCTACTGTGTCACTTCAACATCTGTATTTGGGCAGTTGAACCTCCAATGCCCGATCTGACCACACAGATGGCATGACTGGTCTCGTTGTTGTGGCCTAGATGGCCCTGTCACTGCCACAGAAGTTGTACTATGTGCTTTAGACGGTGAAGAAACATATCCTTTTCCCTTACTTAGAGACCACTGCGACAGTACACTGGAACCTCTCATCACGGAAGGTGCTGAAAACCTTGGTTTTTTGAAGCCACCAAACCTCTGTACCTGGAACTGAGCAAGCCTCTTCTTAGACATGGATTCTCTCTTCTCCCTTACTGATCGTTCAATCCTCCAGACAGATTCCACAAATGTAGCAAACCGCTCACGGTTCTCCAACGCAGAAGTAGGCGTTGTCAGCTCAACACTCAGACCTTTCTCAAAACGTCTTATTCGCTCTTCATCTGTTGCCGCCATGTGAGGACAAAACCTCAACAGATCCATGAACTTGGCCTCGTACTCGGTGATGCTCATCGTTCCTTGGTGTAAGTGCTTGAACTGACTGATCTTCTCATCCAAATATGTATTTAGAAAGTATCTACTGATGAACTCATGTCAGAAAACCTCCCAACCGATCACCTCACCAGGTCGCCTCTTCCTCGATGGTCCACCAATGACCAGCACTGCCCTTCAAAAGGTAGACAACGTGCTTTACTTTGTCTGCTTCGGGGATGTCGAGGATCCGAAAATCCTTCTCAAGACTTGTCAGCCACAGATCTGCATCTGCTGGATCAGTCGTTCCAGCATAATCTGAAGCTCCGACTCGGCGAAGCCGCTCAAAGGTCTTCCCAATACCTGATGCTTCACCATGGGGAGCTTGTGCTCTCAGCGGAGGAACTGACAATCTTTCTACCATGAGATTCATCGTAGCCATCATCTGCCCCATAAGCTGTTGGTAGGCAGGGTGTTCGAGAATGGCTGGGTCAGGTTGGGGGACCTCAGGCACCTGATCTTCATGTGCCTGCCCTATAGCTCCATCAACTGATGCAGCATCACTGTGCTCAGGATCATGTTCTTCATAGTTTCCAGACATCTTGGCTTTTCTTCCACTGAGGGTAGAAGATGATTGTAAGAAAATATGGAAAACTCACAAGAACAGACACAACCTAGTCCTAAATCCCTATAGACTCAGCGAACCTAGAGCTCTGATACCAAATTTGTGGTAACACATCTCACTATCACACAGACAGTGAGGTGCTACGCGAAAACGTGCAGAAATCACCATAACCCACGGATTACCAAACACACAGGTTAATTAAAACCGATTGCAGAAAGTGGATAAACTAAGGAACCATTACATTCAGGTCTACATCCTGCAAGGAAACAGGTTATACAAACATTTACAAACCTTGATACGTGTCCACAGCTTAGAGGAACAACTGTCTAGCCGTCACACGAGTTCATCACCTGTTTATATGTACATAAAGGTCCACATCCAGCCAACAACAGGATATGCAAAGGATCATCGGTTATACATCGTGAAACAACGTCAAAATGCTCCCAAGGACCTGAGAGTATAGGGATGACTTTAGACTCTACTACAAAACAACCAAAATAGCAGCATGTCCATCACTTACCTTCTACTACTCATCTTGCTGCTCGACCGCAACTCCACGACCACCACCACGTCTAGCTTGAACACCTAAAAAGGTTATAAACCAGCGGGGTGAGATACACAGTCCCAGCAAGAAACATAACTCCCCGTCGAAACTATAAAACCAAAGGAAGATTAAAGCAACAACAACCAGTAACTGATAAAAGGTACAACAAGAGCAGTTTATGAAGTAAAGCTATTCATACCATCATACTTACCAAGATGTATGTAAGGCAGATAACCAAGTACTTCTTTATGGAACATGGTTGACAAGATAAGATTTATAAGATCTTACTACATAACATAAGGAAAGTATAAGTAACTACGGTATAACAAGATTAACTACACAAGCAACGCCTCAACCAATGTTTTGTGTTTTGCCTTAAGCAGTAAATACTATTCGACTGGATTACGTATTATTATTATGCCCTGAGGAAGTGATCCGTACCACTCAAATCCAACCTTCGGTTTCGAAACCCAAGCCGGTGCCATACAAGGTCAATGGAAGAGCCAGACTCCATGACCTCTCCACCTCATGGTCAGTGCACGAGTACAACACAAGTAGGACCGCAATCTCTTACTTAAGTAGCCTCAGCCACAGGGTCAGGCTACCCCTGCCTAGCCCGCCTTGGTATAGGTCTCGGTGCTAGTGAAACTGAGCCACGGGCCTGTTCACCGTGCTCTGAGCCATGAACACATTCATGATCCCATATCACATATCCTAAGCCATGGGCATGTTCACCATGCTCTTCTCATACTGAGCTATGGGCATGAATCCGCACTCTGGACTCTACAACCAAAGTTGCACTCATACCTCCTCATTTTCGGCTAGGAGAAACCACACATATTCAATAATATGCACTTCTAAGTTAACCCGCAGGAGAACCCGTTTCACCATCACCAGCTCCTGACGATGATGGATCTATGGCCAGGGAAACTACATGACATGTTTCACTGTGATTATTTAATGTATTTTAGGTGGATTGCAAGATTCATCCAAGTTGTATAACATGCAATCTATAGCAAGAATAAACAACATGAAACTCAACATCATGCTTTTACTGTCATCCACAAGGATCCAACATTACATGTCACCACTTGGCCTCTTGCCAATCACCTAGATCCACCTCAAGGATCATCACATTGCCATGGGATCTCAATCCCTCATCACATAGTGCCACTGCCTCTCAAGGCTTACATTATCACCATGGAATATCAATCTCAACACTAGTCAAGCTCAGGTCCTCAGACCATCACATCATCAAGAGTAACCATCAGGGCAATGTTATTCAAACATATATATACCTCATAGCCCTTTACCTGGATATGCATCTGTACCTGCATGGTTAGTAAGCACAATCATCATGGGTTATCAGGAGAATTATACTATCAACATAGGGCAACATTGATGATTACATGATTTGTCAATCATGCCTCAACTTGTAACCATAGACATAGATCATATCATCAAGCAAAGCATCTTATATGTTTACCATTTACTCAACATTATACAAATGATTCAAGATGATCATAAGCAGATGTAACATCATGTCAAATTACATAGATGTGAACTACCATCTTAGTTATCAACAAGCATATCAAAGATCAGGAATTAGTATATCAATTTTCCATAAGAGACAAGGCCCTCACTAGAAGCATCCACTATCCTCACCAAAGGAGGTATCGAGCAGGGTACTCTCCCCTATCGCCCAACACTTCAAAATGCATAACAGTTAGCATCTAGTGAGTAGCGTGCAACACTGTGTTCTGCACGACGCGTTATGCATCAGGGAACCATGCATGCCGTGCAGCCATGCATATCGTGCACCTCAATACGGGCAACACTGCGTCAGGTAACAAGGGTACAACGGCCATGAAGCCTATCGGGCAACTGAGCCTATGGGTGTGTCGCTCACCAGGTGCAACATGCGTCTATAAGAAATGGCTTGGGGATACTAGGTGACACTCTGTCGGGCATCTCCACAACACCATAATGTCGAAGGTATGACGACCACTAGGCTACCACCCCAGGTCAGGTATATCGGGCAGCAAGGACCTGTTGTGTGACGCCCGACACACAAAGGTCAACAACTAGCAGCCTGACGCCCGACACAACCCCACAAACTAGCTAATGAGATCCACACCTCAACGCACAACAGCCTCAAACCATCACATATGATAAGTGTATCGGGCAGGTTACTCATCAAGGTGTGATGCCTGACACACACAAAACAGGGACCATCGATGACGCCCGACACAACCACAACATGTGTCGTCCAAAGCTCAAGGTCAAGAGGAATATCAGGCATCACCTCCCCCAAGATCATAACGGTCAAGATACAACTCCACAAGGTCACCATCAACCTCAAGCACAAGGGCACCAAAACCCTAATGGATCAAGAAGATGACTCACCTCTCAACTATCAAGAGAGAGGGGTCTTGCCAAGCTTCTTGACACCAATCAGGCAACACAAGGTTCAACCACAACCAAGGTCTACAACCACAACAAAGCTCACCTTTCAAGTCCATAGTGAGAGGAGGGTGTTGCTTAAGTCACTAGAACACAAGCTCACCTCTCAACTTAAACGAGAGAGGAGTATTTCCCATGTCACTAGAACTCAAGCTCACTCCTCTAGACCAAGGAGAGAAAGGGGTGTTGCTCACCAAGAAACCCTAGAGCATAGGTTCGGCCAACAAGGTACAACTAAGCAAGAAACTAAACTAGCAACATGCATAGCTGATATGATCATAAGAAGCATAAAAGAAGGTAGTGTAGTTAGGGTTAGGAGTTATGTAACCTACCTTAAGCAAGCTCCAAGCTCCTATCTCCACTCACCACCAAGGAAGAAGAGCAAGGCACTCTAGGGTTCGGCCACCACTAGAGGAAGAAGAAGACTCAAAGAAGGATTGGCCATCAAGATTGCAAAAGAAGAGAGGGTGTCTTGCACCAAGGAGAGGGAGACTAAGTAACTAAAGGGATCCTTAGCAAGGGAAAGGAAACACATATATAGATGAGGATGGAGGAGAAACCAAGGTAGAGCAAAGCAAGGTGTCACCCACCTAGGGACACTTGTCCATGAGCAATGCCACCACTCTAGAATGTCTTAAACACATGTCCAAGACCATTGCCACATGCAAGCATCAAGCACCAAGTGTCCACTAGTGGTGACACAAACGAGGTCAAAGACGGTCAAAGGGGTCCATGGGTGACATACCCACACAACATGGCCGACACACCCCCACCATGGCCGACACAAACCCTAGGCGACACACCTCTAGGGCAACACACAACATGGGAGACACACCTAGGCCGACACAAGCATGCTCTTGCCTGACACAAGGTCCAAAGAAACAAAGGCAAGGCACCACAAAGCTCAACAAGCTCAACCAAGCCCAAAGGAACTCAAGCAACGAGCCCAAACCTTCCTCTCAACACTAGAGGAAGCAAGGAGAGGGAGGAACACCTCACAAGGTGGAAAACTTGCCCACAAACCCTAGACTTAAGTTAACTGCAAGTAGCACCTCCAACTCTCAACAAAGCACCAACAAACCCTAATCACCACTAAAGGTGATTAGCAAGCAACTCAGCATCAGGGTTAAGCAAAGCAAACAGGATAAGCCCTAAACGGAGGTCAGAGTTCTTACACTTTCATCTTACCACTGCTACCCCATGTTTCTCTCTCAGTTTTCTCCTTAATACTTGGGGCTTGGGAGAATGGGTCATCATGTTCAAAATGGAAATTTTATCCAGAATTGTATCATGAGAATCATTCTTTGTATTGAGCAATGCAGATGGTGTTGGAAGTGCATCAAAGTGTACTATATATTCGTCAACAGCAGGATTGATTGTTGTGCGAGAACTAAAATTTTCATGATCATCTTATTCTGAGATATTGGCAGCTTGAATAGGATATAAGCTCCAGTTTTGGCATTGCCTTCAACAGATTCTGGTTATCTTTATGGGACACATCATTCACCATAATACTTAGCATTTGCTTTCTCGTGTGATTGCAAACCTTAGTTTGTTTGGACTTTTTATTGGGTGGGATTGTATGTTCTTAAGTCAGATGTAAATCTTTCGCGTCCATGTATCCGATCTCATTGAGAATGCAGCCTATTTGTATGTAGTTTATTTGACATCTATGCATGAATGTGCCCTGAATCATTACATTGAGGGCGTCTAGAATGAATATTTTTCCATAGACTAAGTTATTATGTACAATATTTATAATCTTTTAAGACACAAAGGCATTATATAAACCTTTTTTGATGAGTTACATGCTTTGTATTCATGTCATTTGTGACTATTGTATTAAGTGTTGCATGATCACATGAGTTAAAACAAAGGCAGGTGGACAAATCACATGCTATGATAAAACATTTATTTGTAATTTGTTGAAAATATTTATAAAGCTTTGTCAAAAGGTTACTTAGTTTGTATCGTGTATAATTAAGGATAAATGGTGATAAACCCAATAGACCATTTTTATTAGCAAGTATATAGGAATCAATATAAATTACTATCTTTTATTGCTTAGGTTTCTAGAACCAAAATTCTAACTTTATTACCTGTTTAGGACACTAGAATTCTCAATCAAACTTATAGTTTGACCAAGATGCACTTGGATGACCTTATAGTATGTCTGAGTTCATCTTGGGGGGACTCTAGTTCGAGACAAGGATATCCAAAAGGATCTAATGTTAGTTTCTAGTCATCATTTTGAACCTATACATTTAATATACACGATGATTGAGGTACAATTTAATTGAGATGTGAAGAAAGGAGTGTTTTCCGTAAATGAAATAAGAGAACCAATCTCCTATATATAGGGGATGCGAAGTACATGGGCTAAACATGAATAAAGGGAAAAATACAATGAGCCAAAACCCAACTAATCAAATATACCAACACACTCCATGAAGTTGGAGTGTAAATATTGTGAAGTCCCAACTTGATACCCATATATTTGAATAAAGCAGGAGGAAGAGATTTGGTTAGGATGTCCACAACTTGATCACCTATCCTAATGTGAGGAGTGTTGATCTTCTTGGCTTTGGCCAGGTCCTGCACAAAATGGCAGTCAACTTCAATATGTTTTGTGCGCTCATAGAAGACTAGATTATTAGATAGGTGTATAGCCACATGGTTATCATAATCTAAAGTAGCTAGAGTTTGGAAAGGGATTTCAAGATCAATCAAAATGAACTGGATCCATTGTAGATCACAACATACATGAGCCATTTCCTGATATTCTACCTCGGTGCTGGAGCGAGCTACCACAACCTATTTTTTACTCCTTCAGGAAACTGGGTGAGTGCCATTCATGACATAATATCCAGAAGTGGATCGTCAATTGTTAGAATCACCAACCAAATTTGCATCTACGTATCCACTGATAGGGATTAACTTGGTTCTAGGAATTCTGTAGAGCAATCCTCGTCACAGAACACTCTTGATATAGAAAAGAATGCATTAAACGCTAGACCAGTGGACCTGAAGTGGTGCATTCATGTGTTAGATGACTACCCCCAATATCATAAGTAATATCTGGTTGAGTAATAGTCAAGTAAATCATATTTCCCACTATACGATGATACTTCTCTAGATCGGAAAAGAGTTCTCCTTCACGCATATGCTTCATATGATAGTCCATTAGAGTAGAGACCGATTTATCTTCTATCATGTTGGCCTCCTAAAGTAGGTCCAAGACATAACGTTGCCGTGGTAAGATGATCCTTGAGGCTGAGTAGAGGACTTTGATTCTGAGGAAGTATCACAGGATGCCCATGTCCTTTGTGTGGAAACGTGCATGTAAGGACTTATTTAGATGAGATATTCCCATCATATCATTGTAGGTGATGACGATGCCATTAACATAGACAACAACAAGAACATGGCCTTTGGAGGACTTGAAGAAGAACAAGGAGTGGTCTGTGGCTAAAATCTAAAAAATTAAGCTGTGTAAGGGCATCACTTAACTTGTCAAAATAGACCTGTGGAGACTGTTTGAGGCTGTAGAGAGAGCGTTAGAGACTACATACTTTGTGAGAAGACTCCCCCTCAACAACAAACACAGACAATTTCCGCATGTAGACTTCCTCTAGGAGATTTGCATGAAGAAAAGCATTCTTGATGTCAAGCTAATAGAGAGGCCAATAAATGTGATCTTGAAGGGAGATAAGGATGCGAAAAGAGACAATCCTTGTCACCAGAGAGAATGTTTCAAAGTAATCCACACCATAGCTTTGGGTGAATCCTTTGGAAATCAGTCATGCCTTGAGTTGTTCAACAGAGCCATCCAACTTATGCTTGAAAGAGAAAACCCACCGGCAACCTACACCATTTTTCCATGTTGATGGGGTTACAAGATTCCATATCTTGTTTTCGTAGAGAGCCTACATTGTTTCCTTCATGGAAACTTTCCATCCAGGATGACGTATATCATCTGCTGGATACTTAGGGACATATCTTGTGTCTAGGGCAGTGAAAAAAGATGAGACATAATAAGAAAGACGTGCTTGACAACAAGGATTGGAAATGGGATGCTTGATAATACACGAGCATATACCTTTGAGTAGTGTCACCGATAGATTGGATTGGTTTAGAACTGATAATGATGATGCAGATGCAATCGGTGACTCATCTTCCAAGTGCCAATTTGGTGTTGTTGATGGTGGTAATACGAGTGGGGTTGATGGAATGAATGGATCAGGTAGAGAGACCATAGTATGAGTATGATCTATGGGAGGTGAGGATGATGAAAAGAACATTTCATCCTCATGAAAGGTTACATCCGTAGAGATGTAGATTCTTCTAGAGCTAGGGTCAAGATACTTGTATCCTTTTTGAGAAAAAGGATAACCGAGAAACACCATTCTAATAGATCAGGGGGAAAGCTTGTTAGCCTTGGGATCAAAATTATGAACGAGGCAACATCAATTGAAAACCCGAGGTGGTAGATGAAATGGTGTGGATTGAGGGTAAATAGTGAAAAATGGAGTGTTCTTACAGAGAACAGAGGAAGGCTGCCGATTGATAAGAAAGCAAGCGGTGAAGATAACAACAGATAAAAAATGTTTAGGTGAGTGGGCATGAGTGAGAAGAGAGCATGTAACATCAAGTAAATGAATTTTTTATGCTTAGAAATGCTATTTTGTTGTGGAGAGTAAGCGCACGAGCATTGATGAATCATCTCTACATCACAACAAAAAGAGTTGAGGGACTTTTGGGTATATTCAAGGGCATTGTCGGTTCGAAGAGTCTTAATAGAAGTTTAAAATAGAACCAAAACCAACTTGGGAAACTCACAAATTAGTGTAAAAACTTTATCACAAGTTTGAAGTAAATAAAGCCATGTTAGTTAGAGAAATCACCCACAAATGAAAAATTAAGTATCTATAGACATTGTAAGTAGTAGTTCCGAATGGACCACACACATTACTATGAACTAAATCAAACATTTGGGATGATTGTTTAGCGATACAGGCCGAGAAGGACACACAATGGTGTTTTCCTATCTGACATGCATTACAACGAGTTGAAGAACATGAAGATAAAGAACTATGTAATAGTTTAAGCTTGTATAAAGGTAGATGTCCATGACATAGATGCAACTAAAGTGGCATGAAGGCAAGAAAGACTCATGGTGGACTGTGAACTGGAGGGTGGGGTGGAGAAGTAGTAGAGATCACTAAAGCACACTCCCTACCCAACCATCGTCAAATTACTCCAATCTGTAAAATAAAACCATATGGACCAAATGTTACAAAGCATTGAAGGGAATCAACAATTTTTGTTGTAAACATTAGATTTTATGGAAAGTTTAGAACAAAGTGGACAACAATTAATTTGATTTTGGAAGAGATAACAATAGTGCCACACCGAGTTACTCATTTAACTGATCCATCTGCCATGGTGATAGAGGAGTGAGGAATAATGGATTTGGATGTGGTTAGAAGATGAGGCATACCCATCATATGCTGTGACGCACCCGAGACCATAATTAAGTTAGACCTGATAGCAAACATAGAAGCCCCAAAGTTACCTTGAGGAGTGGTGGCTAGGTGGGCAGAATGACCGATAGTAGGTGAACCCCCAACTTGCCAATCGGAGGAGGCAAATTTGGCCATGATATTGTGGAGGGGAGGATTCCCTTAATATTGGGCAACTTTGAGAAGGAGTTCATACTCCTCATTTGACAATGAGACATGAGAAAGTTGAGAAGGTGCTTGTGGTGGAGGAGGTGTACAAACAATTATTGTGGCAGATGCTTGACCGATGTGGGCAGGTGCTTGGGCAACATGAGCAGAACCCCTGTCGTGTCCTCTCCCATTGTGTGCTAGATAGCCATGCTTCGAGTGACAAACATCTTCAGTGTGGCCAAACTTGTCACAATGAGTGCATTTTGGACGTTGGCCTTACTTATGACCCTGACCTCTGATTGCCACAACCATTATTGGTAAAAGTTCAGATGTATCAGTTGGAGAGATACGAGGAGCAAGCATCTCATACTAAGGTATGCGTGCATATGCCTGGTCCATAGATGGAAGGGTTTCACCAACCAAGAGTAGTTTTTGAATTGCAGCAAAATGAGGATGAAGCCCATTGAGGACGTGTTCAGTGAGGAGAGTTCCCCTCTTTTTGGTGACTTCAAAAGAGGTCATTGGAGAGAAGAAGTTCAATTAGTTATAAAGGGCCTTTATTTCATCATAGTACTTGGACAAGGGACAACCCCCTTACTATTCAGAGAAGATTTTATCTAGGCATTGTAGATGAGAAAGAAGTTGTCCTCCTGAGTGAAGAACTAATTCATTTCATTCCATATTGACTTGGCGCACTGGTGCCACATGTACTTAACTATAACTTTAGGCTCCATGCACCCCCAGAGCCAGGAGAGAATCTGACTATTTCATGTAGTCCATCTGGAGTCGGTAGGGATGACAATGGTTCAGATATGGTATGGTTATATCAAAACCATAACCACACCGTGATAGAAAATCAAACACCATATCCACTGCAGTTTTTAATATGTGATACCACATCCACACAGTCAAAAAACTGCGGCTAACCGCACCACAACACATCACACCAAAATAAACACAAATTGTGTACTACTATTAGTAGCATTATAAAATATATATGAAGAAGATGTACACCATAATTGGAAATAACGACATAGACATTATGAAGCAACAATGTTCTATTAATACTCCACAATAAAAAATATCAACCTTTTTGTTCATGTGAACCAACATTCTAACTTTTTTTTTGAAAATTAGTAAACACAAATTTATATTTTCCCAACTACATAAATACTTTTCAATTCAAAGTTCTAGCACCATCCTGCTTCTAAAATGTCTCATGAAGCCTCCTTTACTAATTTTTTTTCTTATTTAAAACAACATTTATTCTATTTTAATAACTCCTTAAGTCTCTATCACCTTTTAAGTCATCATTTTCATTTGCAAACATGTAAGCTATCTTTCTTTCCTTTATATATTTATTTTTAATGAAATAAAAGTAATATAATATTTGGAATTAAATGTAATGATATATTTTCTAAGAGATAGAGAGGAAAGTTAAAATCAATGGCATTGGATGATGGTAAAGTATTTGTATTAATTATAAAGAAAGATGGCTATTAATAATAGGTGTAAGTACTTTTTTTTATTGAATCTCTCTCTCTCTCTCTGTTCTATCTTTTCATATTATTTTCATCTTTAATAAATTTATACTTCTCTATACATTATAAATTAAAACTATAGATTTAGTAATATATGTGAGAAAATTAAATAAATGTGATTAAAAGAATGTTATATATATTTATATATATTAAAAAAATTGCTTGTGGTGAGGTTTTAACCATTGTTTTTTATGCAGAGCCATAAGCACACCATATTGTAACAGTTCTAAAAATTTAAAATCATATCCGCACCATAACCGCTTGATGCAGTTATACAATGTAAAATGTGGTACAATTATCCATGGATGTGGCTCTTCTCGACCCCATTGCCATCCCTTTGGACACATCAGGGGCATCCTCAGTGATAAATTTGAGTTGCCTTGTGATCTGAGAAATATTTAAACAACATTCATCAACAACAGAAAATTATCATCATTGAGTTTGACAACAATCATATGAGGCATATCATTATAGATAATGGTAGGCGTTGTAGACGTTGGCTTGGAAACGTCCCCCATGATATGATAATTAAAGTATCAGAATATAGAGCACGATACAAATAAAAAGTAAAGATACCAGAATGCAACACAGTACAAACCGAAAGTATCTGAATGTAGCACAATACAAAGAGAAAGTAAAAATACATGAATGTAGCACGGTACAAAAGAATAAAATAGAAATACTACTGGAATGGAAACTTAGTAGAATGAGAGTATCACTATCAGAATGTAACTCGATAGGAAAATAAAAAGTACTACCGGATTAATGGCACAGTAGGTTAGATGAACATAAAATCTGTATTTTTTAGGAGAAGGACTCAACCCTGTAGATTAGGGAAACCACATAGAGAGGAAGAAAAAATAAAAGTTTGCCCCTTTTTATTTTGGTACTTTATAAATAAACACATGGTCTTTTGTCTTATTTTTTTAATTATTTGCCGCTATAGACAAGTAAATAAGGCAACTTTGATTGTAGATGATGACTTTGTCTAAGGGCACGTTTGGTTCTTCCGAAAACGAACTTGATCAGTTGAAAAACACAACATTTTCCATTTCTTGCGTTTGGTTGGATGCAGGTGTAGCTGGAGGCCAGAAAACGAACTGACGTCGGAAGAAGTGGGAAACAAAGAAAAGAGACTACGCCAGAAATGGGCGCGCTTTGTTTTCCGCAACCTCTCCAACATAAAGTCACCAGCTGGTAATATGCCTTGTGGTAGACTTGTCCCCTGCGTCTGGTGTCTAGAGAGGCATGAAGACGGCATGGTAAGTTCATTCCGGTAACGAGATCAATATTGTTATCATCTTTGCATGCATGACCACTAGTCTTTGGCTGAAACTACGTCGTACCAGACACTAACAAACTAAAAGGATGAACTTGATTGGGAAAAAACCAATTTAGCACACTTTTATCAAAATATTTACCAATATAGCACACTTTGTAACATATTTCCCAAAATAACACACTTTGAGTAGAACCCGCCACACAAAATGACATTTTTGAAACTGAAAAGTGCCAAAATTATTTTTGTGTTTACTTTTAAATAAAAATTTTTGAAAAAAAAGGAAAGCGCCACTTTAGTGGAGCTTTTAGCTTTGCGTTGGAATTCATATGAAAGATGAAAACGCCACTTCAAGTGACGCTTTTGCTATTTTTTATTTTTATTTTCAAAAAAATTTATATTTAAAATAAACACGCCAATATTTGTGGCGCTTTCAATCCTGGATACAAAAGCTCCACATAGAGTGACGTTTTTAGATTAAAGTGTGTTGTTTTGAGAAATATTTTGCAAACAGTACTATTTCGGTAAATATTTTTGCAAAAATATGCTATATTGGTTTTTTTTCCTTATATTACATCCAACCAAACTAAATACATTGAACTGCAATTCAAGTTTTTCAGTTTTCAGTTTTCGTTTTCTTGTGTGTGTTCATTTTACACCCAACCAAATTAGCCCTACTGCACGGAAAGAAATCACATGTTAACTAGGGCTGTAAATGGGTACGGGTATACCCGTGTACCCGCAAAACCGTACCTGCCAAAACCCATCATGGGTCCAGTTTTCCAGACCCGCGTACCCGCGTACCCGCATACCCGCATACCCGTATCGTCACAGTTCTCATAATGGGTATAGCTGTACCCATACCCGCTAACCCGTGTACCCGCAAAAAAATACATATATATATAATTTGTTAGGGTTTACCGGTTTAGGGCTATTACTATTAGTCAGTCGGCTCCCCGCTCCCCCTCTCAGTCTCGCCTCTCGGCTCCCCAGCTCCCCTCATTCCGTAAAGCGAGCGGACGGACCGCTAGGGCTAGGGCAGCCTCCAGCAGGCTCCGCCGCTCTGCCACTCCAGCCGCTCCACCGCGTCGTCCCTCGGTCAAGCAGCTTCGTCATCAGTCCGTGGTGCTCCAGTAAGCCGACTAGCCGATGAGTTCAAGGACCTGAGGAAGCGGTCTGAGTCCAAGTCTTCATCATCATCACGCTCCGCCAGCACGCCAGGGCTAGGGCAGCCGCCAGCACGCTCCGCCGCTCCAGCCAGATCAACCGCGCAAGCCACTGCCGCCCCCGCACTCCGTCGCATCGTCCCTCGGTCCAACGCCAGCTTCAAGTAGAGTTCAAGCCGAGGAGTTCAAGCAGAGTTCAAGCCGAGGAGTTCAAGCAGAGGATTTCAAGCAGAGTTCAAGCCGACTAGTCCGTGGTGCCGTGCTCCAATGCTAGCTTCACCAAATCACCAGGTACGCCTCTCGGCTCCCCTCACAATAGGGTCTGATTTCTACCATCTCCTCACAATAGTCTGATTGCAAAATCTATTCCGGTCAAATCGGGAATGGACCCAACCCTACAAGCAACGCAGGGTTTTCTTCTCTGCGTACACGGCGGATGAGTGGATGGTGATTGAGCGCTAACTCATCCTGTGATAAATCTGCCATTTAATATCTATCTGCCTTCGGTTTTCTGTCTTCTCAAATCCTACACCTCGACGCTCTCAAGCAATTATCTTTGAACACCCACCGCGAATAAACAAATCTCTGTATTTGTTTGATTGATCTGTTAAATGCCTATGCGTGTGTTATCTTTGACCTGTATATCTTTGTTTCTGCTTCTATCCTTTTTCACATCTGCTATGCGTATGATTGACCTATATATCTTTGTTTCTACTTCTATCCTTTTTCACATCTGCTATGCGTATGATTGACCTGTATATCTTTGTTTCTGCTTCTATCCTTTTTCACATCTGCTATGCCTATGCGTGTGTTATCCGTTTACTGAGATAATGCTTTTTTGTTAGGTATAATGTCAAATGTTCAAGAAGCAGCACTAGGAGGCACTAGTGGTATTGATTCCACACACAACGTGACTTCTAGTACTCAAATGAGTGCTGATAGAATTGATATTGATCCTACTGAATCAGAACCTAAAATTGATGATTGCCAGCCAATTAAAAAAAAGGGTAGACAAACTACATCTGGTGTGTGGAAGCATTTTGATAAAGTGTCAGTTAATGGAGTACCTAAGGCAAAATGTAAATATTGTGACTCCCTTTTAATGAATAGACCCTCAGATGGTACTAGCTCTTTAGATAAGCATATTAAAAGGCAACATCCATCAAAATGTGTAGGAACTGTTGGACAAATGTTTATAAATGTTGGGGAAAAGAAGAAAGA
Source organism: Alisma plantago-aquatica (assembly GCA_963693085.1). Lineage (NCBI taxonomy): Eukaryota > Viridiplantae > Streptophyta > Magnoliopsida > Alismatales > Alismataceae > Alisma > Alisma plantago-aquatica. The sequence continues at coordinate 837,003,050 of OY856412.1, read as the reverse complement.
TGGGACAATGCATTCGAAAATTTTTGTGTTTGATCAGAATATCAGTAGGAGTGACCTTGCTAATATGATAATCTTGCATGAGTATCCATTTTCCATGGTTGAGCATGTTGCTTTTAGAGAATTTGTTAGAAACCTTCAACCACAGTTTCAATTTGTGTCACGTAACACCATTAAGAAGGATTGTGTGATGATTTATGAAAAAGAGAAAGAGAAACTTTATAAAGTATTAGATAATTTAACTTCACGTGACCATGACAATTGACATGTGGACATCTATTCAAAATAAAGGGTATTTTTCTCTTACTGGGCACTACATTGATGATGAATGGAGGTTGCATAAAAAGATTTTGATTTTTTTTGAAATTGATGCTCCTCACACTGCTGATAATCTTACTAAAACAATTCTTGAAAACTTTTTCGATGGAACTTAGATAAAAAGTTTATGTGCCTTGTTGTTGACAATTGTACCACGAATGATGCTATGGTTAGGGAGTTGAGTAAAAAACTTACAAGTAGGGGATGTTTGATAGCACAAGGGAAACTAGTTCATGTACGTTGTTGTGCACACATTCTTAATCTAATAGCACAAGAGGGGGTTGATGTCATAAAGTCAGTAACTTCAAAGATTCGTGAAAGTATAAAGCATGTTAAAGGATCTGTTTTGCGCTCACAATTGTTTAAAGAAGTGGCTTCTCAAGTGAGAGCTCCTCAAAAGGCATTAATTCTTGATGTGTCTACTAGATGGAATTCCACTTTTTTAATGCTAAAACATGCTTTGGAATTCAAAGATGCATTTATTAGATTTGCTGATAGGGATGCTTCATATAAGTATTTGCCAAGTGAGGTTGAATGGGATAATGCTAAGTTGACTTGTGATTGTCTAGAAATATTTTATGATGTCACAAATATCTTTTCTTCAACTTTATATCCATCTGCCAACTATTATTTCAACAATATATGTGCTGTCCATGTTCATCTAAAAGAGTTGAGTAGTAGTGACATATCATTTGTTGCCAAGATGGGGAAAGAAATGATGTCTAAATTCAAGAAGTATTGAGGTGTGAGTTGTTTGATATTGTCTTTAGATTCTATTGTTGATCCACGTCTTAAGATGAAAAGTGTGGAATATAATCTAAGAGAGATCTATGGTAATGACAGTGATGACAGTGATGATAGTGATGACGATGATGCTAGTACTGGTGGCAATGTTGCTCAAAAGAAAATTGATCAAATCAAAGGTTGTTTAGTGGATCTTTACAATGAGTATAGGTTGCAAATGGGTGGAACAAACTTCGAATACATTGATAGCACATGTGATAGGTCTGGATGCTTAAATGATACATCAGGGCATCAAAAGCCGAGTAGTAGGGGCTTGTTGAAGATTTTAGGGAGATTTGATAACCATCTACAAAAGGTACAAGCCACACAACCAACTAGGACTGATTTAGACTTGTATCTTGAAGAGGCTATTCACCCCAAACAAATATGTGGAGATAGTTTGGTTGATACTTTTGATATTTTACAATGGTGGAAGCTCAATTGTGCAAAGTACCCAGTTGTTGCAAGAATGGCACGAGATATTTTGGCTATTCCTGTCTCCACTGTTGCATCTGAGGCTGCATTTAGCACAGGTGGAAGAGTTCTTGATCAATATAGGAGTTCTCTAAAGCCAAACACAGTGGAAGCTCTCATATGTGCCCAAGATTGGATGAGAAGTAATATGCGTGGTATGTAGATTAAAACTATTTTAACTTATTGCAAAGACTATTGAAGCAATTCTTACTTTATAATTCTTTTGTAGGACAAGATTGTGGAGGTGCAATGCTAGGTTCTGTAAGAAATGATTTGGAAGATGAGCAAGAGCTTGGGGATGTTGTCGTCATAGAGATGGAATGATTGGTATGTTAATTTTAAGTTTAAGTTTTTGACATGTTATGCCTACAATAATCTTTATACTTGTTTATTTATATTGATAAATTGTTTACATTTTGTTTGTAGGTGCTTTGTACTCTTCCTTATCACGTCATCTTGATGAACAACCATTCATTTTCTACATTTGGCGATGTGCATTTGATTGCTGAAAATTGATGTAACAACCTTATTGTTATGAATGTTGGCAATAGACAATTGGCCATGATGTATTTTACTGTGTTGAGCCATCTTTAACAATCCCGTTGATCATTTAACAATATTTCATTCTAGTGTTGGTGAATTTCTTAATGTTGGCAATAGACAATTGGCCATGATGTATTTTGTGAAGTTGCTAGTTGATTATTGAGTGGTAATATTGATGTAACAGCCTTATTGTTATGAATGTTGGCGATGTGCATTTGATTGTTGAAAATTACTAGACTGTTTATAGCACACAACTCATACATTTTACGGTTTCTTTGTGTTCTATTATTGGGTTTTTCTAGTGCTTAAACCATATATGTGTATGATATGATTTTTTAATAAAGATTTTGGGCCAAAAATTAGGTACTTGAATGGTTTTTAAGTGCACAAAGCATCCCAAACAGCCACTTTGTGTTACTCTAGCAGCTCACATGGTTTTTTTAATAAAGATTTTGGCCCAAAAGTAGGTACTTGAATGATTTTAAGTCCACAAAGCCCCCCAAAACAGCAGCTTTGTGTTACTCTAGCAGCTTATATGCTGAAAATTTCAAACTTCAGTAAATGTATACATTAATTTGGGCTTAAAAACAGGTGCAACCATCAATTTTAATGCTTAAATTTTTTTTGCAAAGAACCGTATATCCTTGGAACCGCACCGTGTACCCGCATTATATGCGGTTCCGGGTATGACTGAGAAATGCGGGTCTAGACCCGTACCCGTACCCGCAAAAACAATTGGGTACGGTTCTGGATATGGTCATACCCGCACCGTCCCCGCACCGTTTACACCCCTAATGTTAACTACCAGCCGGAGATGAGGTATACAGCAGATTAGAAAGGTTAGATGTAGGGTCCGGCTTGTATAACGTCTATAGACACATACACGTATCTTTGTGGATGGCACACCAAGCTAATCCATTATGCGCAGAAATTCTTGACGGCACAAAGAAATCTAATGCATTACGGGATTAGTACGGTGGAGAAGAGAAGAGAAGAAGGATGTGGCTGCTGGGAAGGGGTGGCGGCTGGGAAAGAAAAGAAGGAAAAAAAATATAGCCCTAATACAGGTGCTCTGGTACCACGAAAAAAAGAGTGTTTTTTGTAAATAAAATAAGAGAACTGGTCTCCTATATATATGAGCCATGAAGTACATGTAGGGATGAGCATCGGCCGACTTATACCGAGTTTTGCCTATTCCAAATCCAAACCCACATTTTAAAGCGGGCCACGGGTCGGGTTCGGGCCCGGATAAAATTAAAAAATGTCAGCCCATACCCGGCCCATATAAGAATGCTGGGTTTCGGGCCGGATTCAGGTTTGCCCATATAACTTCGAATGAGCATACCAAATTTTACTAGATCTAATTTGCTAACATGAAAACTGAATTACTGAGATATGTATTTTGTGATAAACCTTCAAAAGAATGTATATACACTATATTGAAAGAGTAACAAATTATTTTCTCGTACATGTGAATGTATGAGAAGTAAAAAATCAATGGAGTCCACAATGTTGTGCCTTTTTGCCTCCTCATCCTATATGTATATACAATGAAATGGGTTTTGGAAGGACAAAAGATAATTTGTCTCCTACATGTGGACATATGAGTAAAAAGATGAACATAATCTACTATGTACTGAGCAAAAGATCATTTGTCTCCTATATGTGGACACAATGAGATCAAAATAAAGAAATCAAGTATGTCTATTCATGTCAATGATTGTTATCTTATTAGTATGAATTCATTAATCATGTTGATTGATTACATAGTATCCATGTTGCCATTGGTAAGGTACATACTATATATTGCATCAAGAAATTTGTATGTTTTTCTTTTAGGACAAAGATAGATGTATAGGTATATAATGTACATAAAATATAATCTGGGCATTCGGGTTTTCGGGCCTGGTGGTTTACCTCCGCCCGTACCCGGCCCAAATAAAATATGAGTTTAAATTTTAGGCCCGGCCCACCCATATTGTAAATCGGGTTCGGGTCTGGATCGGGTTATGCGGGCTGGGTCGCGGGTCGGATCGGGCCGGCCCAACCCGATGCTCATCCCTAAGTACATGACTAAACATAAATAAAGGTAAAACTGCAATGGACCTAAGCCCAGCTAATCGAATAGATCAACAAGATGAATCTCGGTCAAAGTACAATTAGACAGAGAGATAATCTAAACACATTGGCTTATTTATTTGGTTTGAATCAACCCAACAACTTAATTGACTAAGGACAATCCTAGTCACCCAAATTGGCTTCCTTAGATTAACCATAATCCAGCCATATATATCGCAATCATATTTGTTCGCTGAACATATACATAAGGACTAGACTTCATGTGAGAAAAGATCCTAGTGTTATTGTGTTAGAATGATATTATGTGCTCAAGTTTTAGCTTCTCCATTAGCATAAGATTTCATATCTTTCGAGAAGCTCATCAACAATCATGCTAATCTTAAATTGTAATACCTTTATTTCAATCTTGTTCACTTGAGGTCAAGTCTTTTAGTGGTGCTTCACGATGATTGAAGCAACAATAAGTCTATAAGTAGTGGTGGTCCTCCCTCAACATTGCAAAGAATATAAGATGTAGTAACCTTCTTATGTCGACGAGTAAAAGAATGTGTAAGCTTTGGTTTCTTGGAGACCCTACAAAGGAAATAGTAGTGATCTTCCACAACCAAGATCTAAAGAGATAGAAAACAATTTGCTTTCAAGTGTTAGATAAATGATTAAACAAACGTATACCCTCTCAATTATTCAATAAAAATTGTTTGTACAATCCTAGTAGTTGAAAATCCAACTAGGTGTGGATTAGACAATCTTGGTGGTTTTTGAATCGCGATATACATTTGTGTTCATCCTTCTTCCTCCTTTATTTTATTTTTTAATCATAAAACTATTACTACCAAACATTTGCTTGCTGAATATTTTTTTAGATGGTCTATCTAGTCTATTCATCCCCACACTAGACTATACTTTCAAGTTTGACATTGGGTCACGAAAGCCCAGAATCCAATACTCTAGAAATTTGGGTTTAGGGTTCAATTTGATTATAAAAAATATAGAAGCACTAAGTTTGTAGTACAACGATACAATAAAATATGATAGCAACAATGACATAGTGGCTCATGGATAAGTTAAAGATAAAATTGATGAAAAAGATGCAAAAATAATTGAGATTCAATAGACATAAAATATATTTTCTCAATAAATTGGAGCACAAATTGGAAGATATGATCCCTAATGTATAAAAATTCTTCCCTACTACTTCAAACCATGAATCATGATATATTTAAATATTACAATTGCATTGATATCAATAAGAATTTTTTATGGCTAAGATTGGGGAAGAAAATGGTCTAGAGAAAATGCAATCAATATATCATTTGATAATCATGTATGCTATCTTAGATATCATAAGAAAAAAGTGATTGATAAGAGAATCTAGCATTTTAACATCCGATTCATTTTTCTATAACATTATAAGGATGACAATGCCATACAACTCATATTTGAATGATTTTTGACACATGACCTAGTTGAATATGTATTCTTCCACCCACAAGGTTAAATCATGGAAAAGGTTTTGTACGATTAAAAAAATCAACGATATGAAAATTTTCTCTATATGTAGAATCTCTTCACACGCATGCCATCGTAATGTCAACATGTTGCAACTTGATGATTGTTACATTATTATTTTGATATATGACATTGAAATATAATACTATCAACAAAAATGTAACCATTAAAGAATATTTTTAGGTGTGAAACATAAAAAGGAAAATGCAAAAAATTGATATATATATATACATACATATATATATATATATATATATATATAATTGAAATCAAATAGTGCTGAATTCATTGGGGGGAAAATTTGTAAAGTTCTTACTCATAGACTCAATGTGTAGGATCTTTTCTCTTCTTTGGTTGTTGTTTAGTAGCGTGTAAGGGCTACTATGTAAGTTGTCCCAACTTTTTTGGGGATTCAGAATAAAATTTACCATATTCCGATATATATATATATAATTATACATACGTACATACATACATACATAAAATTGTGTATCTATGTATGCACACATACACTTATGTGTCTCCACTTATGTATGTATTTGTGTACACACATATCCACACCTCTAGGAGTTGGACACACATGTACGGTTCACACCCATCTACATGTGTGTGTGTTAAAACAAACACTGCAAAATTGAATATAAGTTATTAAGAACATGTTTGACAAAAAATATATTTTAACTATCATCATAATGAATATAACTATGGTAAGATAGGAACATATGATCATCTCTTGAAGCTAAACTTGCTTAGTCTAAGAGGTATAAATATTTTTCAACCTTTTCAAATAAATTGATTGATGAGAAACCATCATTGGATTATTTGAACTAGTCTAAATTGTCAAACCACTTTAATTCTCTTGAACCACATATTTTTTTGGCAACTAAATTGATGTACCAACTACTTGTGTTAATTATGCCAGTTTGATAATTTTCATGTCTTTTATCAAAATACTAATTGATGAAAAAATATGGTAACACAAATTCAATGATGATTATTTGTGGACGATTGTATCCATCGATGATGCGGAGCAAAGTAGTGCTCCTAGGTTTTTCATCCACCATATTTTCTTGGGGTATGGTATTGGAATTTGGATAGAAACCCCTCCATAGGAATTATTTTTATTGCCCACTCTCCTTTCCAATCTTTTCTAAATGGGATTTTCATACTCAATCAAAGTAATGCTTTCTATAATCACGATTTGAGTGTCTCCTTTTGGGTGTTTGAGTCCATAGGTATCTATTTAACGTAGCATCTTAGACTTGTTCAGTTGGTCAAATAATTGAACTCCATATCATGTCTTTTTGATGTAAAATGATATGTAGTTGGTGAATATTGTTTATAGGGTATGTAGAAGGTCAACCTTTCATGATCTTATATGTTTTATATAAAAGGACTTTTTGATGTATTGGATTTACATGTTTATGTAAGTATGATACTTTTTATAGATTATACACAACTTATCAGTGATAAATCATTATTCTATTTAATAGTTTGATGATTGTTTCTATATTGATAATAAATAAATTTAATTCAAGATTACTTAAAATAGAGATAAACGAAATTTTTATGTGTCAAATCTATCTTCCGTTGTATCATCATCATGCCATCTTAATAGATCGAATCATTAAAGTATGTAAATACTAAATAAATAACATATAAAAATATTATGTTCTATATATGCTTGTGTGTCTATCAACATATGCCTATGAGCTAAATGTTGCATCAAATACATGTATATATTGTTTAGTATGCATACTAATATATATATATATATGCATTTAAATATACATTATACATGTATGCATGTGTAATTGTGTCTATATATATCCACATGTTTGTGTTTCTGCATATATAGACATGTAAGTACACATGTCATTTATGCATATATATAGATGATAAGGCAAGTAATTCAACAAGTGCAATAACCGTTCCACCATAACCAAGGGAGTTACTTTTTCCTATCGTCAATGTTGATGTCATAAATTCATTTCAAATTTACCTAGTTCACTTATGTAATTCATCCTAGACTAAACCATCTAAGTCAATCATGGTTAGGTCATCAATATGGTTTCCAAAGTTTTCAGTGAAATATTATGCAAAGTTAGTGAGATATTATAAAACAATATTGAATGGTAAATGAATTTAAGTTATGGTAATAATTAAATTTTGTAATGATGTTGTATTATGATGGGAAAATTAAATATCCCATCCTTTGGATAGTATTTGAAATATCAAAATGTAATGCTTAGGTTGGAATTTAATTAATAGAGAACGAAGTCTCAAAGTAGGAATTTTCCTATACCCATGTATAGGGTATGTTTATCCTATATGGATGTGTGTATGCGCGTGTAGAGAGACATGGAAATCTAGGTGACAACATGAATGGTACTTGAACAGTGTGCGATAATTATATAATGCACTTATCTATGGATTAAGAGTGCATGACCTACATATCATGTACATCCTTGCATTTTTATCACATCAAATGAGTTTTATACCCACAAGTAGGTACACAATATATAAGCTATATAGTTGGAACAGAAAATATAACCTTACCATGACAAATTCATTTTTTGTGATGGTAGCTGAATCAATTATCTCTCCATCCATATGGTTACATTATGGAAACATACTTTAACATTGTATTTCTTCAAATGCATCTCATCCTCTATATGTCACTTTCCTCTCATTAGATCTCTATTAATATGTCTCTCGTTATCTCTCTTTCTCTTTGTTTGTGTGTGAGATGGAAGAATGGAGATTCTTTCCCTAGTAGGGTTCAAGCCCAAGAACTCCATGTGACCATGGTTAGATCATCAATATGGAACACCCTTACAAAAAAGGTGTACTCTTACATCTTTGTCTATCTCTATGTATGAAAGAACAAAGAGAGTTGAAACCGGGTAAAACTTAATCTCATTGAAGATCAACATTAGGGATTAATATATGCATGAGACACGAGGAAGTAGTTCTCTTCTATGAATGCCCACAGATGTTAGAATTTGATGTAGTGGGTAAGTTAAAGAAAACAAGGTTGGTCAACACAAAGCATTTACCCAAATTACGGAGCCCTCTAACTATTACATGAAATTGTAGTAAAAGATCCTTTGTATTTGTTGATCATAGGGACTTCATGAGGGGTTCGTTTGAAGACTGCTATGTTATGGCCATACGGGAAGGGGGCTATATATGTTTTATATGCATTTAACTATTGGATTTTTATACTACAAACACATCATGCAATATAATGAATGTCTAAATAAAATTAGTCACATGGATGCATGAATGTTTTTTAATATTTTATGTGCATAGACCATGCCCTTAGACTCAAATTTTACTTTGACCTTGACTTGTCCATCTATGATTATGGCTTTAAAACTGGGGCCCTGGTTCACCCATTGAAAATGTTGATTGCGTTGTAGGAATGGAAAGCTACAACTACTTTGTGGATACCCAGCCCCAGGGTTCCCATCAACCCCATAATAGGATTCTACATGTTATTTTAACATATTTGACTTTGGGTACTAAATATATTTGATCTATAACCCATAAATATTTCTTAACTTGAGTCTATTTTGAAATTAGTCACTATTCCAAGGAAAATTCTATTATTTTCCCAAGTATAATTTAGTTTGACACTCATTAGTCAATATGGTAGATTTGTTGTGCATAAATAAATTTGAATAATTTTTGCAAATGATTTCATCATATTTCTTTTCATGAACCATTTTAGTCTCCTTTGTTGAATTTCAAAATAATTAATTCTAAACATATTGAATACACTTTGCATGGATCATATATTCTGGAGATGAGAATAATGATTTTAAAACCAACAAAGAAATATAATTATAGTAAATAGATGTTATGAATATAGTCTGATGGTAATAAAGTTTGTGTGGTATCTATAACTATAATGGTAAATAATTTTAGATATTACTTCAAAGGAAATCTAATATTTTGTGGTTTGGTCCCTATCAAGTTAATTGATATTTATATCCAGATGTTTTGAATATGAAAATAAATGAGTCAAAGTATATGACACATGTTAGAAGGGTTATAACAATAAATTGAAAGCATATTTATTAAAATAAAAATATTCAATCAATATATATAATGGTGATAGTTGTAACTAATCATGAAAATGATCAATTTTATAATTAGACACATGGCACTTTATCAATCAATTCATATTTATTCAAATACTGAAGCATTAGTACATAGCCCCTACCCCACATTTGTAAGGTAATCTCGGTGGTCATGCAAAACTTACCAAAGTGAACCGACCATGCTCTCATTCAATTTCTTGAAGCAAAAATTAAAACTTACAAACATTTAAGTAATGTGAGAACACCCCCCCTAATTGAGTTAGGAAATTAATAATTATCGAAACAACCAATTTAAAATATATTACTTTGACCCTTGTTCGTCATTTTTTGTCAAAAAATAAAAGATAACAGAAGTGGTGAGATCCTTAGCAAGTCCTTGGCTTTGGAAACAATTATTTATAATTCTTGAAATAATATGTGTTAACTGTTGAGTGATAATTGTATTTGGAGCAATAACCTAAAAATTTAATGATTATATGTTTGGGTGAAAGTGTGAAGTAATATAATCATACAATATATATGAACATACTTGAGTACATGAATTACTGAAAGGATGCATTCACGTGCGACTAGCCTAATTATGAAATGTACAATTTCATTACAATAACTATCTATAACTTAATATTATTCATTCTTCCCGATGGTCCAGTTTCTCTACCCTCTTTTTTGTCCCATGTGCATTTAATTGCTGGAGATACCCACCATCATTAATTACTTCATCTCACTGCATCCCTATTAACCTAACCTTTTATGATCTCCATAGTGCACCTAAAACTAAGTAAAGGGAAAATAAAATTAAAGTATGTTTCCCTCTCATGGACTATCATCTCTTAACTATCTTGTATTTAAATTCACATCATTCATATACCTTTATTATTTATTGGATTTTAACTTTTAATCCAATGGAGAAATCAATTTGTGTCTCTAGAATAATAAAACAATGCATACTTATAAAGTAATTCTCTGATCAATTACTGATGTAAACCCAACCTTCTTGTTTTCCTACTTCCCAAAACAACATGGCGAGTTCTATATCTAGCATCTAAAAAGAGTTTGTCCTTCAAACCATCTCCCCGTCAAATATATCACACCTTTCTCGATGTCTACCATGGTTTCAAAAGAAAGACGGACAACGAGATCCCTCCTCTCAATCCACCTTTGCCTAGTTGCAACCATAGATTGAACCCTAGAACCTAGACAATAATGGAAGCAAGTCTGCATGTCAATTGTTATCCCCTTAGGAAGAACCTCCACCTAGATGTATACAAAGCATATTATGTTCATCATCCTCTAATGCATCTCTATTTAAAGATCAATCCATCAAGAATCCATTTAACCAAAAACAATGTAAGTCAATAGCTTGTCCTATATAAATTCTATATCTAGAAAATTAGTTAAACGTACTTAAGACAATTACATAGAAAAAAAACATATATGGGATAAGCTAAAACTATAATTTATGGGATATACAATTTATTATATTGATAAAACATGATTATTTTACCTATTACACATGGTTGCATCTTATAGTAATATACATATACACAACAAATAGTAAAATTCTCAATACTAACAAGTGACACATCAAAATAAAATTTTAATATTACTAGTCAATTAGATGGTACATCACTAGTGATAAATGAGTTAAATGCTTAGTGAAATCAAGTATTATCTAATTATAATAGATACTTACATAAGAGAAAGATAATTTTTTTAGTAAATTTTAATGGATTAATTGAAATATTGATTCATCCTAGTTTTACATTCAAAAATTTACTTATATGCATTTATTAAAAATATTTTAAAATCCAATATGAATCAATTATATATTTATATATTTTTTTGGAGAAAAAATATTTTTACAAAAAATTCTTAATAATTTATGAGTATGAATGCTATTGTATCTCAAAACATTTACTTAAGGTAGAATGTTAAGAGCGCCCTAGCTGGAAAATGGAGACATGACTTCTACAATGATAGTAGACTATATATATAGCTAGTTCCATTCATCATAGTATATACTTGTATTTAGGTATATAATTTCAACCTAGATGATGATATGCATATGTAACATACTGGAATCTAGGTATATAGGCTAATCCTCCCTTCTTCTGGCCCCTATTTGATTATGTTAATAATTAGTACCTATTTACCTAGTTCAAAATGCATTAGGAATAGTAGCAGTTAATAGTATCATGTATTCATAAATACATTTTAAAATTAATATTTGATTGATAAACTAAGCATTATTTGCAACAATATAAAGTCAGGTGTCAAATAATGGGATTGGGTCCAAATTGACACTTTAGAATACACCCAGAATTACAAGATAAAAAAATTGTGTCAAAATGTAATATAATATCACAATTTAATAAGACATGAGTAAATCCATTAAATATAAGCTTACTACACTAACATGAAATGTAATTTTAAACATTATAAAATGTAAAGCTGATTCTAGATTTGGATTCCTTACATCCTGAGTAGCTACTATGAAAATTTTCAAGTCAATGGAATGTAATTGTACCCAATTAATAAATCTTAGAAAGAGATATAGTATTAGGAGGAACTAATTGAATTACTTTATTTCAAGATTTAATTGCTAAATTCTCACCAACTTTACTCCTATAATGCTCTACTTAGTTTTCCATTTTCTTTTATAAATTTTGCCTTTTAAGTCAATTGTTGGATCATGATCAGTGGGTTGGACTTCATCTTCAACCCGAACCCCTCCCAATAACTTCCACTTGTAGTAACACCCTAGCTGACCGATCTCCCTTCATCTTCTCTCTCTCATTACTTGAAATTTTGTAAAGTTTCTTCTTCTTTATTGACACCCCATTTTGCCACCACCTATTCGACGAGATTCTAATGTCCAAATAATCACAAAATCTTCTTTGTGACCTCTCACCATGTCCCAATGACATTACAACCTTAATTAGAATCACATATATGATTTACACAAGAACCTTCAAACCAACAGATGTAGAAATAAGATTAATATAGCAGATTCAATCATAAAATTATGTCCCAAACAAAGTTATATGAATTCAACTCAAGAGAAATTAAATCAAATTAACAAGAATGGTTGATGAATACATTTTGGGTCCTTAATCAATATTCCTTAGGAATTATAACTACAATCGAATTCGAAAAAATGTCACTCACACCCTTTCAGACTTGATCAATATAATTATGTTGTACATCTTCTCCCTATCATCTATCATTTTTCTAAAAATATCCAATCCACTAGTGGATCTATTTCAACATGCAAACCAAGCCATTTAAGATTAATTTAATATTTTTAGCTTACCGCACATGATTCATTGTGAGCTATTTTAAATATTATATTAATATTTTAACATGGCATCAAAGTGATATTATTTTAATATTTTTAATTTATTCATGAGGCCCAATCTATCATGAACAATTTTAAGAATATCAATGTAGTATTATTCTACCTTCATTAAATATCATAGCCCACTATGACAATATTTTATTATTGAAATTTCTCACCATACATGTTCCTTCATGAGGAATTTATTATTATTTAATGTTGCTTGCAACATCTTCGTACTCTAGTCAACACTTCTCTCTCAATCTTATTGTTCATCTTTTGACGAGAGATTCTCTCTCTTGAGAATGGGTTGAGTTAGTCAAGGCTTAATTGTCCAAGTCCCAATCCATGATGGCGAGAGACAGTCTGTGGAGGACAACATGAGTTTAGAAAATATCTTCACAAGAGAGAACAAGTAAAATATATATTTTTTAATTTTCATGAGAGATCCTCTCTCGTGAAAAATTAGACTTGGTAAGTCAAGGCCTAACTACCCTTGACTTAGTCACGGTCATAGAGAACACTCCCTCGTGAGGATGGGAGATGGAAACTATCTCCATGTTGCCCACTCACACAACAGAGAAGAGAGGAAAACCCCACCTACAAGTCACGAGACAACTTCTCTCATGAAAATCTAGAGCCATTCATTCAGGTAAATAGAGTGATAGATAGACCCAGATCGTAATTGAGAGAGCAACCCAAAACTGAAGAGTGCATAAAAAGTTCACGAGAGAACCTCTCTCGTGAAAACTAGGGAGTCTCCTTCAACCTCCAATCTCTAAAAGTTCATGAGAGAATCTCTCTCGTGAAACCTTGGGAGTCATCTTCAATCTCCAAGCACCAAAAGACAACCCCCTCTTCACCCTTTTCTCATGAGAGAGGATCCATCATGAAGCTGGATCCAGCAAAATATCATCAACGTGAAAGCAACAAAATAGGTTACTTCACTCTTTTTTCATTATTTGTTTTTAATCAGACTGCTCACGATGCCACCCTTCTCTAGTGGCCTTCTCCTTTGATTTTAGCTCAAAACACCACCACAATACCATTTTTGATGGGCGGATTGGGGTAGAGACTTCACATCTCTTTTCCATTCTGTAACTGAGCACGCCGATTTTAGATCTCTACTGATCAACCTATGTTTTATCCATAATGAGTCATTGGAATGTGGTTTTCCAAGTTTTACCACATAAAAACTTGGTGGCGACTCCATCGAATCTATTTATTTTAGCAATCCCATTTTTGCAGTAGAAAATAAAATGGCGACTCTACTGGGGAAAATCACGCTCAAGTTGCATCATAGTTTTGAGCTAGACCCTATTTTCAGGAGCCCCCTTCTCTCATGAGTTTTTTTCTCTCTCAGGTCTTATTTTTCACACTAGGTCATCTTAACCGTAGATCTTCTCTCATGAGAATGTTTTTTTTTCTTCCTGCCAGGTCTTGATTTCCACACCAGGTGATCTTAATGACAGACCTTCTCTCATGATAAAATTTTCTTCTTTTTCTTCTTTTTCCTTTTTTAGTGTTGTGAGAGTGTGTATCTTCTCATGATATAGCTTCTCATGGTGAACATTTACTCTCTATAGTTCATTCAATTTTACATGTTTGCTACAAATCCTTTTTTCATGAGACATCCTCTCTCATGAAGATCTAATACAATTGAAAGCTATCCTCAGAGCAGATCTGTACCATAATGGAGCTTGTTTTGTTTGTTTTTTCTTTTTTGTTTACTTCCTTTTGCATCAGGTCTTTATACTAGACCTTTCTCACTTAGAGACCTATCTCGTGAAAGAAGAAATAAAGTAAAAATAAAGGAAAAAATCTTTGTTGTTTTTTTGACCTGAGTTTGTGCAGACCTTTCTCACGATGAAGCGTATCTTGTGAAAAAATGTTTTTTTCCTTCTTTTTTTTGTGCTAGATCTTTCTCACAACGAAGCCAGTCTCGTGAAAAAAGAATCATTTTTTTCTTTTTCTTTAGGGATTCTGCTCTAGTTCTCTCTCACCATAGACCTTGTCTCATAAACATTTCTTTCTTTCCTTTTCTTTTCTTTCTTAAAACATCAGGTCAGAGTTTCTGCTTCACATCATTCTCATGATGGAGAGTGCCTTGTGAAAGTTTTTTTTTTGGGTTGCCATGTCATCATGATCACATACCTTTTCTTGTGAGTATACAATATCTATAGGGTATTCAGTCTAACAAGTTTGCTTCATGTCTTTTTTTCCCTTCACAAGACACACCCTCTTGTAAAAATATGACATGATTGATAATGGGATTTGAAGTATATCTTCTCACTTTATTCCTTCTCTATGATGACAATTTGTTGTATATATTCTCTACATGGTCATTTGTATTTTTTTAATTATTTGGATGTTGATGCTTTGGGGAGGAAATTTTCCATCCAAAAAGAGATTTTTTTGTGTGATTTGACATGTTATTGTCCTCCCCAAGCAAGGACATTAGCAAGGCTGGACGTTCCTTTGGAATCTAGCACTTGGTCGCTCCCCCTTTCACTCTTTTCGAGATTCTTCATGTATGATGAAACAAATGCTTACATATTTATTTACTTATGTTGGGCATTCTGGAAAATATAAACACAATGCATGCACAAACACATGTCCTATCATCCTATTTGATCTTGAGTAGCAAATTGTTAGCCCACACACTATCACTCTCGTAAAGTTCTGAGGATAATTAGCACATGTATTTCCACCGCAATCACAGGTACTTGCAAAGGACCACAACATTTCCCCCTCTCCTAGTACCAAAGACCGATTGTGACCACTGTAGTTGTGAGGTATATTGGAGTAGTACCTATAGCCATAAGACCCCAACTGAAAACTACTTGAGAGCTTCTTTTGCAACCTTTAGTGAATATAAGGACCATCATTTTATGCTTGTGATTCTCATGTGTGAGGCCCTAAATCATCCAAGTGAAACATGGCTAATTTGAGGGGGTTATATTTCATGCTAGTGTGCTTATATTGTTTTGATGGCATTTCTAGAAGTAGAGTGAATATGTCCCAAATACAATCATATCATTGACGTTAGAAGGATGCCCAGTTTTCTATTAACATTCAACCATTTTCTCACAATCATGTTTGACTCTAGAAGGACATCCAATTTTCCATCAACATTTAACCATCATGTTTGATGTTGGAAGGTTGCCTAATTTTCCATCAAAATTCAAGCATTTTCTCACAATCATATTTGACACTAGAAGGCTGCCTAATTTTGCATCAATAGTTAACTATTTTCTCACAATCACATTTGGCACTGGAAAGCTACCCAATTTCCATTAAAATTCAACTATTTTCTCACAATCATGTTTGAGACTGGAAGGCTGCCCAATTTTGCAACAAAATTCAACCATCATATTTAACGTCAGAAGGCTACCCAATTTTCCATCAAAATTTGACCATTTTGTCACAATCATGTTTGAAGCCGAGAGGCTGCCCAATTTTCTATCAAAATTAAATCATCACGTTTGATTCCAGAAGGCTGCCAAATTTTCCATCAAAATATAACCATTTTCTCACAATAATGCTTGACGCAATAGGAGGAAGTCTTCACATCCAAAAGAACAACTACATCTTCAGATGCTATTCCAATCCATGCAAAAACTAGAAGATTGTCACACCTCTACATTGTTTGACTTATTTTGGATGTTCATTCCTATTTGATGAATAATACACATCACCCACCATATTCATTTCAAAACCTTTTCACCTTCCTTTTACCTAATCATATCAACATCCATCTGGGATCCTTATACTTAGGGAAGTACAAGCTGCCCTTCTAGCCTCAACCAGCTAGCGGTCAGACAATGTATCTGTTGGTATGTATGCCCATATAGCAAGAAATATGATGATTTTAATGGGATACTTTGTAAATGATTTGAATAATAATAATGGCAATTTCTGATCTATATGTTTAAACTGTTTCTGAGATGATGGTGTAACATGATAGATGTCTAAAGAATGGTTTTACTCAATGACGTATGCTTTTAGGTTCATGACCTAAACGATGAGATCATACAGATGTTAAGAGTATACATTCTTGTTTGGTCCCTAGTCGGTTGTTATTGTGGAAATAACCATAGACATCAATAACACTAAAGACTAGATTGTGTGTTGGTTGATGACATAATCTCATTAGTCATGATATAGTGATATCAAACCAAGCACATAGGTACTTGTTAGAGAACAAGGTACCAGACAAACCCACCGTGAGAGTGACACATGGAACCATGAATTGGTAGTCACAGTCAGCTCTCACAGTGATGGTGGTGAGTGTGATTCTTAGACCTGAAATCACTACACTCAACACATGTCGTTGGGTACACTTTGACATCATCAAACGCAGTCCTGAAACATGGGTTGTTAAAAAGGTGATGATTGGGTGGCTTTGACACATGGGGCTTTTGAGGGGTGAGTGATAGATATGGGATTTGTCCCTCCTGAGGGAGTTTGATATCCTTGGCCACTTGATGAGTAGGATTGAGAAAGACATGCACATGCACATGTGAATTAATATGTGATATTGATGTCACACACATCTCACTCGGTCTGCTCTGAGATTAAGGAAATGAATGAACGTTGACAGGATGACTGTTCCATACCTCGAGTTGATTCAGGATATCAGTGACAAAGGAATTATACATTCACTGTAACACCATTCACGGATTGTAGGATTGAAAGTTGTTCTCCAACTTTCTATTTCACTTGGGTAGCACTGATGTGTGACTAGGCACCGCTCTTTGCTTGTGAAGTCATAAGTGTTATGGACTTTCACTGCCAACGTGAAATGGACCTGCAGGGTCACACACATAGGATTTAACCTGGAATAGGAGTTTATCCACAAACATGTTTAGATTGATTACTAAAGGAGTTTAGTAGTTCAATTAAAAACTCAATTAATTGATAGCTCGATATCATAGTGTTCAAGGTGTTGGACTGATTGATTAGAGTATCAGATTGATTGAAACCGCAATTGACTGATTCTGCACAATATGTACTCCCAACCGATCGACTCATGTGATGAACCGATCGACTCAAGGACAGGGTGAACGATTGGTTCAAGTGTTGAAATGATCGGTTCAACTGTTGCAACCGGGCAAGTTGGGAAAGTAGGATTGGTTAGAATTTTCCTTTCGTTTCACTTGCCCAATTTGATTGGAACAAGGATTGGTATTTGATACCAATTAGAAACAAAAGTTGGAAAGTCAATTGGGAACTGACCAGGACCACGAACTGACCAATTCAGATGTGAAAATACCGGTTGATGGGTCCCAACCGATCGGTTGAGGTGTCAACCGACCGTATCTGATCCGCAACTGACCGTTTCAGTTGTGAAACGATCGGTTCAGGTTGCGAGTTGATTGTTTTTGTGGAAAATCTCGAACCCTTCTACTCCTGCTTTAGTCCCGCATTGCCCGTGATGGAGAACCCTGTCCCATGACCCTCCTATATATATAGGGGTATTGGGGGCTTCTCAAAGAACAACTCAGTGCAAACTAGTTGCTCTGCAAAGTTGTCGTTCTCTCTGGTTTTGGTAACCGAGAGAGCCCGAGCAAGTGCTATCCGATAAGGGAGGCACAACAAGGGAAGGACAATTGCAGAAAGCGACTGGTGGCAGGAGAGAGTTTTGGTGACTAGTATGCCAACAGGAGGGTGTGACTCCTTCCGATTCCTTGTGCGACAAGGAGATCGGGGTTCCAAGCAGTCCGTGTGGACGATTGTAGAGGCGGGAGACCTCTGTCGCTCAGAGGACAACTGTCAATCCCGACAGTCCCGGTGAGACCAGGAGTCTTCAGTCCCGGTGCGACCAGGAGCTGCACAGACACCGTCCAAGACCGGAGGTGAAGACCGTGCAAGGGGCGAGGTACTGTCGTCGAGCAAGCCTCGGGACAAGGTATGCATTCATAAACCATCTTTCCTATTATATAGACATTGACGTGATTCCTTTTGTTCCGAGTTTTGGGGAGAAAATTTTTGTTTCCGCTGCTTCTCTGCCTCCCATAAAACCCAACAGTGGTATCAGAGCCACGTCAACTGGTCTATATTTTAGGATTATTGATATGATCGGTTTTGGTTTGTCGCCTTTATTTATTGCATGCGATGCGAATAAAATTGGCTTTATGCATGTCCAATCCACAAATCCCAAATATACATATATGATATGTAATATAATGCACGCGATACGCATCACCCTTAAACGAGTTTTGTGGTGTATGTGTAGCATGGTTATGGCCTATAAACCCTATATCTGTGTGTGGTTGTATGTGGTTGCTTGCATCTCGGTCTGCACACCGATTCCCTTTCTCCTATTCCTGATGTAACTCGAAATAATTCGAAATTTCTTTTCCTACCTTTGCTCCCCCCGAATGTAACTCGGGGTTTCACAATTCAATTGTAAATAGGATAGATTTTATTTCTTATTATGTCAAAGAACGGCGGATGACCTGAGACGGTCGATTCAAGGCGTGAACCGATCAGTTGGTGTTCCAGATGACTGGTTCGAGGAGTGAGACAAGCGGGTGGCGACATGAGGAGATGCACGACGAACGGTGAACCGATCGGGTGTAGGCGCCAATCGATCGGCTGGTGGCACCCAAACAACCAACTTGATGGCGAGCCGATCAATCATGGAGATGAGCTAATCAAACCCAGAAAGGCAGGCACAAATTTCATGTTGTACATGTTGCACGTGATGTAGACCTAGATGACCGTGATTCCTCGTCTCGAGGAATCACAATAGGATGGCCATAATCATTTCTTTTATCGTTTTGCATGTTTTTCTGTGGGATATAACATGTATATGATACATACTATATATTGTGGTGATTGGATATGTATATGTATATAAAAACCAAATCCCTCATTAAATATTAAGTTTTAGATGCCTTCCAAATGCGACACACATGAAAAGATTGATCGACCAAGTGTGGGCACGCCCTAGCATGGTGCACCGTCTATCTCATGGAAGCGTGAAGGATGAATGTGTGGATTTTCCCCAGCAGGGTGCATATTCATCGTGTTGGCTTTGGGTCGGACTTAACAAGGTGATCTAGTTGGGATCTAGTACCTTGAGGCATGGAGATGATCATGGCAAAGAGTTGCATATGACATCTTTCAAGAGTTGCATATGATGCAATTGGCAAGAGTTGCCTACTTGGGAGATCTGAGTTGTGGGTGACAACCCTAGCTGGTCCATGGCTCAGAGGATTTCAGGATCTTGACCCACTAGAAGTTTGTATGCTACAATCTTCTGAATTGATGGTGAGGGCTGTCAATTTGAGTCAAAATAGTGGGAGCGGTAATTAATTAAAGGCCTAATTAACTATCGTCAAATTTTATTCAAATCAAATCAAAAGGAGTTTTGACAAAATGCAATTTTCTCTTGTAGAATGGCAAAAGAATCATCTTATAAAATGGGCAAATTAATTGAGAACAAATTCCATAACTGGTTGAGGACTGTGAGAAGTGTTCTGCACAATCCAGATATACCAGGATCCTTTGAATCCACTCTATGTACGCTTAATGCACTGGTGAAGAAGAAAATAGATAAGGGAGAGAAGGGTTCTCTCGCCAAACCAATTTCTTCTACATGGAGAGGATGGAAGGAACGATGGAAGAAGTCAGAGATAGAGATCTCTACTTCTGGTGTATACGTGATAGAGATTAACTTTACTACTTCTTCGTCATGGGTACTTGATATCGGATGCGTATCTCACATTTGTTCAAATGTGAAGGATCTTAAGAGAAGTAGGCCTTTAGGGAAAGGAGAGGTTGAACTACGTGTTGCCAATGGGGCAAGGGTTGCCACCAGTGTCGTAGGAACCTATGAGTTAACTCTACCAAGTGGGCTAATAATAGAGTTGAAGAACTGCTATTATGTACCTGCCATAAATAGGAATATCATTTCTGTCTCTTGTTTGGACAAGGATGGATTTGAATTTCTTATTAAGAATGGAAATTGTTCCATTTCTAAAGATGGGATCTTTTATGGCAGTGCCCCAATGTCTTATGGTCTATACTTGATAGATTTGGAGACAAGTGTTTACAATGTAAACACCAAAAAGCAAAAACTCAACGACTCAAACAAAACATATCTTTGGCATTGTCGTCTAGGGCACATAAATGAGAAGCGCATTTCTAGACTCCATAAAGATGGTTATCTAGACTCTTTTGATTATGAATCAATAGAGACATGTGAATCTTGTTTATTGGGCAAGATGACCAAGACTCCCTTTTCAGGTAAAGGTGAGAGAGCTAGTGATCTATTAGGACTCATACATACTGATGTATGTGGGCCTTTTAGAAATAATGCTAGAAATGGGTGTCAGTACTTCATTACCTTCACTGATGATTTCAGTAGGTATGGCTATGTGTACCTGATGAAGCATAAGTCAGAAACCCTTGAAAGGTTCAAGGATTTCATGAATGAAGTACAGAACCAATTTGGTAAAAGTATTAAGGCACTTTGATCTGATCGAGGTGGAGAATACTTAAGCCAGGAGTTTGAGGACCTTCCGCGAGCCTGTGGTATTGTATCACAATGGACTCCGCCTGGAACACCACAACATAACAGTGTATTTGAAAGAAGGAATCACACATTGTTGGATATGGTGCGATCAATGATGAGTTTTGCTGATCTTCCGATTTCCTTCTGGGGTCATGCTCTTGAAACCGCCGCTTTTACACTTAACCGTGTGCCATCTAAATCGGTTCAAAAGACACCATATGAGATATGGTATGGGAAGCATCCCAAAATTTGTTTTATGAAGATTTGGGGTTGTGAGGCTTACGTCAAGAAAATATTTCCTAATAACCTTGGACCCAAATCCGATAAATGTTATTTTGTTGGATATCCCAAGGTAACGAGGGGATATTACTTATACCACCCTACTGACAACAAAGTGTTTGTTTCCAGGGATGTTGTATTCCTAGAGAGGGAATTTATTTCCAAAGGAAGCGGTGGGAGGAAAGTAGAGCTTGAAGAATTTCAAGCCCAACAAGAAAACATAGAACCAGTAGATGTATAAGAGGAAAATGGAGATTCACAAGGTGTTGTGGAATCTCAGTCTCCTCAAGTAACACAAGGACCTCGTAGATCTAGTAGGACCCTCCTTGAACCTGAGAGGTTTGGATACCTTGTAACTCAGGAAGGTGGTGAGTTAATCATAGATGATGATCCAACTACCTACGTAGAGGCTATGGAGGGACCAGATTCTGAGAAATGGCTTGAAGCCATGAGATCCGAGATGGAATCCATGTACTCAAACAAAGTATGGACTTTGGTGGAACCACCCAAAGAGGTAAAACCCATAGGGTTCAAGTGGGTCTTTAAGAAAAAGACCGACATGGATGGCAATGTGCAAACTTATAAAGGCAGATTGGTTGCGAAGGGATTTCGACAAGTTCAAGGTGTTAACTATGACGAAACCTTTTCTCCAGTTGCCATGATTAAGTCCATTAGGATCATGCTTGCTATTGCAACTTATTATGACTATGAGATTTGGCAGATGGATGTTAAAACCACATTCCTTAATGGGAATATAAATGAGGATGTGTACATGACACAACCTGAAGGTTTTGTAGATCCAAAGAATGCCAATAAAGTATGTAAGCTACAAAGGTCAATCTATGGATTGAAGCAAGCATCTCAGAGTTGGAATCTTTGATTTGATGAGGAAGTCAAAGTATTTGGCTTTACTCAAAATGAAGATGAACCCTGTGTGTACAAGAAGGTTAGCCGGAGCTCGACCACATTCCTCATATTGTATGTGGATGACATACTTTTGATGGGGAATGATATCTTAGCCTTAGAGAAGGTAAAGACTTGGCTTGGGAATACTTTCTCAATGAAGGACTTAGGAGAAGCATCCTACATTCTAGGAATTAAGATCTATAGAGATAGATCTAGAAGTCTTCTCAGACTAAGTCAGAGCACGTACATCGACAAAGTGCTGAAGCGGTTCAGCATGGAGAACTCAAAGAGAGGCAACGTCCCCATGCTACATGGAGTCACCGTCTCTAGAGCTCAATGTCCCCAATCTTGTAAAGAAAGGGAGGGTATGAATGGGATCCCATATGCATCAGCCATCGCATCCATTATGTACGCTATGTTGTGCACACGCCCAGATGTCTCGTATGCTCTCAGCATGACGAGCAGGTACCAGTCAGATCCCAGGGATGCTCACTGGACAGCCGTGAAGGACATCCTCAAGTACGTGCGAAGGACTAATGATCAATTTCTTATTTACAGCGGTGAGGAAGAGCTGGCTGTAAAGGGTTACACCGATGCAAGCTTCCAAACCGATAAAGATGATTACAGATCGCAGTCAGGATTTGTTTTTTGCCTTAATAATGGAGCTGCGAGCTGGAAGAGTTCCAAGTAAGAAACAGTTGCCGATTATACTACAGAGGCCGAGCATATTGCTGCTTCACATGCAGCAAAGGAGACTGTGTGGATCAGGAAGTTCATTTCTGAACTTGGTGTAGTTCCCAATAGCTGTGATGCAATTGAAATTTATTGTGACAATAATGGAGCTATTGCACAAGCTAAGGAACCCAGATCACATCAGCGGTCCAAGCACATACTGCGACGCTTCCATCTCATATGAGAGATCGTACAACGAGGAGATGTGAAGATTTGCAAAGTACCAACTGAAGACAACATAGCTGATCCACTGACTAAGGCCCTTTCTCAGCAGAAGAATGATGGTCATGCTAGGACACAAGGACTGCGATTCCTTGGTGACCGGCTCTAAGTGCAAGTGGGAGTCTGTTGGTATGTATGCCCATAGAGCAAGTCATATGATGATTGTAATGGGATACTTTGTAAATGATTTGAATAATAATAAAGGCAATTTCCGATCTATATTTTTAAACTATTTCTGAGATGATGGTGTAACATGATAGATGTCTAAAGAATGGTTTTACTCAATGACGTATGCTTTTAGGTTTAGGACCTAAACGATGAGATCATACAGATGTTAAGAGTATACATTCTTGTTTGGTCCCTAGTCGGTTGTTATTGTGGAAATAACCATAGACATCAATAACACTAAAGACTAGATTGTGTGTTGGTTGATGACAGAATCTCATTAGTCATGATATAGTGATATCAAACCAAGCACATAGGTACTTGTTAGAGAACAAGGTACTGGACAGACCCACCGTGAGAGTGACACATGGAACCATGACTTGGTAGTCATAGTCAGCTCTCACAGTGATGGTGGTGAGTGTGATTCTTAGACCTGAAATCACTACACTCAACACATGTCGTTGGGTACACTTTGACATCATCAAACACAGTCCTGAAACATGGGTTGTTATAAAGGTGATGATTGGGTGGCTTTGACACATGGGGCTTTTGAGGGGTGAGTGATAGATATGGGATTTGTCCCTCCTGAGGGAGTTTGATATCCTTGGCCACTTGATGAGTAGGATTGAGAAAGGCATGCACATGCACATGTGAATTAATATATGATATTGATGTCACACACATATCACTCAGTCTGCTCTGAGATCAAGGAAATGAATGAACGTTGATAGGATGACTGTTCCATGCCTCGAGTTCATTCAGGATATCAGTGACAAAGGAATTATACATTCATGGTAACACCATTCACGGATTGTAGGATTGAAAGTTGTTCTCCAACTTTCTATTTCACTTGGGTAGCACTGATGTGTGACTAGGCGCCACTCTTTGCTTGTGAAGTCATAAGTGTTATGGACTTTCACTTCCAACATGAAATGGACCTGTAGGGTCACACACATAGGATTTAACCTAGAATAGGAGTTTATCCACAAACATGTTTAGATTGATTACTAAAGGAGTTTAGTAGTTCAATTAAACACTCAATTAATTGATAGCTCCATATCATAGTGTTCAAGGTGTTGGACTGATTGATTAGAGTATTAGATTGATTGAAACCGCAATTGACTGATTCTGCACAATCTGTACTCCCAACTGATCGGCTCATGTGATGAACCGATCGGCTCAGCCTGGTGAACCGATCAGCTCATTTGATGAACTGATCGACTCAAGGACAGGGTGAACGATTGGTTCAAGTGTTGAAACGATCAGTTCAACTGTTACAACCAGGCAAGTTGGGAAAGTAGGATTGATGAGAATTTTCCTTTCGTTTCACTTGCCCAATTTAATTGAACAAGGATTGGTATTTGATACCAATTAGAAACAAAACTTGGAAAGTCAATCGGTAACTGACCAGGACCACGAACCGACCGAATTAGATGTGAACTGACCGGTTCATGGGTCTCAACCGATCAGTTGAGGTGTCAACCAACCGGATCAGATCCCCAACCGACCGTTTCAGTTGTGAAACGATCGGTTCAGGTTGTGAGTTGGTTGTTTTTGTGGAAAATCTCGAACCCTTCTAGTTCTGCTTTAGTCCCGCATTGCCCGGGATGGAGAACTATATCCCATGACCCTCCTATATATATAGGGGGTATTGGGGTCTTCTCAAAGAACAACTCAGTGCAAACCAGTTGCTCTGCAAAGTTGTCGTTCTCTCTGGTTTTGGTAACCGAGAGAGCCCGAGCAAGTGCTACCCGATAAGGGAGGCACAATAAGGGAAGGACAACTGCAGAAAGCGACTGGTGGCAGGAGAGAGTGTTGTTGACTAGTACGCCAATAGGAGGGTGTGACTCCTTCCGATTCCTTGTGTGACAAGGAGATTGGGGTTCCAAGCAGTCCGTGTGGACGACTGCAGAGGTGGGAGACCTCTGTCGCTCAGAGGACAACTGTCAATCCCGACAGTCCCGGTGAGACCAGGAGTCTTCAGTCTCGGTGCGACCAGGAGCTGTACAGACACCGTCCAAGACCGGAGGTGAAGACTATGCAAGGCACGAGGTACTATCGCCGAGCAAGCCTCGGGATAAGGTATGCATTCACAAACCATCTTTCCTATTATATAGACGTTGACGCGATTCCTTTTTTTCTGGGTTTTGGGGAGAAAATTTTTGTTTCTGCTGCTTCTCTGCCTCCTATAAAACCCAACAGTATCACCTTCTCAATAGAGGACCTCCCATCCATGTTTGTTCTTCCTAAGCAGTAGATACCTTATATTCTCATGATATCCTTAGACCAATGAAACTGAAACCTACCCTTCTACGTTTGTGATTGCTAGATATTGGATAGAACATCATTTCTTGAGGGTATCTTTCTTGAATTATACAAATTCTATTCTTTTGATGACTCAAACACTTCAACAAAATTTTGATTTTCTCTCTCCCTCCATTGAAATGATATAGGGGTATCACATTTTTATCCATCATCCACTGTATACCTTCATATAAGAATGAACAACCAACATACTTTCTCCTTGCGACAAGATTTTCACTTTCATTGTCACCCTGATTATACCTCCTAGTTTATCTTACACGACTCATTATAATCATGGATTATTTCCCGTTGCCATTCAAGGGGAATATTCCTTTCTTTATTCCACTTGGGAAACCTATACAATGCCTTTTTCATGGCAAGGGGAAAATCTCTCCTCCACCATGTCAGATTGCATTAAGATATCATTTATTTTGCTTGTAGAAATTTCCATACATATAAGAATATTCATGTGAATGCTAATATTTGCATGCAGGTGTTTCATGTCCTTTTTCATGGAGATCACCTCAACAATCGTGCCCCATCGGCATAGTCCTTATCTTCATAGATCTAGGGCATGCCTATCTCCAACTTCATTGAAAATGGAAAAGCATACAACCGCTACTGATTAGCATGACCTTGATGAACCTATTATCCAGTTTTCTTGTCTCGGTTGCCAATGGCAGGAAGACTTGGGAATGTAGGTCAATCATGGGACAATCTATGATTAGTTGATGGCACAAGAACAAGATCATACTACCAACAATGACCAGATTGTAATGACATCTACTGATATTGAGAAGCAAAATTAGAATAGAAATAGAACCAGTTAATGACTCCAACACTGGATAACTCAGATAGTTCTGATGAAGAAGAAGATCTTGAATATACAACCCCCCTCAAGAGAATAATGGTAGTCAAAAAGTTAACATCTCCACTAGGTGGTACCAACTGTCATTATACCCTCCTCAAATGTATCCCTATGGCATGCCACCAATGTACCCACCTATCCAAGGACACGATTACCTTTAGTTTTTCGTGGATCCCCTCTTCATGGGTAATTATCAACAACCTCCTATTTTCACACCATCGGTCCAACAACCATCAATGATGCCCTTACATGTTCTGGTTACCACTCAATTGTCTCCATACCCTATTAAAGCTCCTAAATCTTCTACAAATAATGCAACAAAAATCAAACCAGAGAAATAAAATAAGAAGAACAAGTCAATAAAGATGCCACAACTAGCACATAATCAGTTTGCACAGTGTCCACCACTTGATCCATATGGGTTCCATCCTCACATGTTATATGGCACTCCATACATGAAATATCAACAACCTATGGATCTACTTTGGAATCCTCTCCCCATGAAAGGTCACATAGATACTATCCCTACGCCATCTACTATGCTCAGTTCAGATTCTTCTAGCCTTACATTGGAAGTCTTGGCTAGACAACTCAAGGAAATTCAAGGACAAAAGACCAAATTAAAACAATTTGGTGATTTTGATACTTCCCTAAAGCACATTTTCCAAAGAGATTTGAGGTTCCAAAGTTCTCCAAGTACAATGGTAGAGGTGATATGAATCTACATATCTAGACCTATTGTATAAACATGGTAGTGGTTCAAGACAATGACAAACTATTGATTCGTCTGTTTCATCATTCCCTAGAAGGACCAGTGCTAGCTTAGTACAATTAATAGTAGCCATGAACATTCAATTCATGGGATGAGCTAGAAAACTATTTCATTGAACAATATGCCTGAAATATTGACCAGCTACCCACATGGGATGGTTTAGAAGCCCTGACACAGAAACCCAAGGAGACTTTCACACAATTTGTTGGAAGATGGAGAGAAATAACTGCTCACATTGAAAACAAACTGAAAGATAAGGTGGGTATTCTAATGGTTACCTGAGCATCATTACCAACATTATCTGCTATTCTCACTTTCCAATCATATTGGACATTTGCACATCTCATCCAAGAATGCATTAGAATTGAAGAAACTATAAACAAAGGGGTCTATAAGAACATTGGTCCAATCTCACTACAACTCCCACCTCTAAACCCAAATTTGAAGTAAAACCTATTGACACAAATAAAGAGTTAGTTAGTGCAATTTCTATCCCAAGATACACACCTCATGTCCAGAACACCTTCATAGGTAGTGAAAATGGGTCCCGACAAAATAATGATAAGGTGGTCACTCCTCAACATGCAAATTATGCACAATCAGTTCCTCCTCAATTCACAACTCCTATTCTACAAAAAGTGGCTACATGATATTAATCTTTACTAGGTTATCAACCACCACTAGGATATCCCACATATGGAACAACTCACATATCTATACCTCAGATGCCATATTTTCAACCATTCCGACAGAGAGTCCCACAACAAGTAACAGTTGCACCATCAACTACTCCACAATTGACTCAACAAGCCGTAGTCAATTATGAACATAAACCAACACAAAATAGTGAAACTATCTCACCAAGAAAGCCCCCACAGAAGTTCACACCTTTGGCTTGCACTTATGCGTCTCTTTTTCCACCGATTGAGTCATATCTCAAGATCCCAGCTAGAGGCCACCACCAAACATGCTTCCTAAGAACTATGATGTTGCAAAATTTTGCAAATTCCATTGGGCACCAAGTCATCTGATTGACAATTGCAAAGCTTTCCAACATGCTATTCAAGATATGATTGATAACGACACCTTAGATGTCACATACAATCAGAAAAGCACCTCAGCAATAGTTGATGTAGTATTGAAAGAGTTTTGTGAACTTGAACCTATCACAAAAGTGACTTCTCAGTTGGAAAATTGGTCATTATAAAGGAACACTGATATGCAAGCAAAACCCAAAGCCGATATAGCCTCTGCTCAAAGTAACAATGCCTTTTCAAGCACAACTACTCAAACTCAGATGGAAGCAACCTCTAAGATGAAGTCTCAAGACATCTTCATATTGTATGGCCAATGCTAATGCAAATAACATATGTGGATCTTACACATCTCATCAAACGTCTACAAATCAACTTACTCTACTTCATTGGGAACAACAACAAATGCATTTGAAGAAGCAATTTCTGTGCCTAAAGTACATGAAGCACCAAAGTTTGCCACCCGTACACAATCCAGGAAGTCATATGTACCACAACATCGGGCCACACCCCAAACAACTCGGTGGTTTTCATCGAAAATGTCAGTTTCAAAAGGATATGTAAGTTGACGACATTAAATTACCGCTCAACAAACTATTAGCACAACAATGGGAAGATCTAGAGTATCCTAAAATATAGAAGACAATAGTGAATTCATCCTGAAATCATGATCCAATGAAGTCATGTCGCTTCCATCACTCACATGGACACAATACAAATGAGTGCAAGGCCCTCTGAAGGGAGATCATTCGATTTTGAAAAGACAATCATTATGCTTATGACTGGATTGAACAATTCCTGTTATCTCAAAGGACTATATTTGTGAATGCAATTGATGTTCCAAAATCATCTATTTCGATTCCAGGCATTATACCTCATCCTATCATGCACACAAACATATCATCTAGACCCGCCATTACTGTTCCAGGATTGACCTCAACACGACCTAGGATCTTAGTTCGATACATGCAACCGCCCTCCTTTACACCTTGTCAAGTTATTCTTGGACTGCTAATGTCTCAGTCGTGTGCAACTGTACGTCTCTAAATACCCTCTCTATGGCCCATCAGGCCTACATTGGTCCAAGGTATTGCTTCTCTGACACAAACTCCTTTGTCTTGAATAGAACCTGAAGATGTTTCATGCAACATTTAAAGTATAGGTAACTCTACACCTACCCTAATGACACCACAAACACTCTCCTAGGTTGATACAATGACATGAGAGATTGCATGCCTCATGGATAAGGGAAAGGTGAAGGTCACAACATATGTAGGAGATGCCTCTAAATCAAAAAGAGATAATACACCATAAGTAAATCACACATTGAGACTCCTTCTTCAGCCGTCACCAACATACCAGGCTAGTGCAACATGTCTAAGGTTCCACCACCATTAAGGTTGTTATGTTCCCATATCACAAACAAGGACACCGTTCTATTCCTTCAGCAAGTTACAGAGAGAAACAAATATCATCTTATGACTTAGTAGAGCAGATGAATAAAACACATGCTGATAAATCCATGTGGGATCTGATACATGGTTCTCTAGTACATAGAGCATCTATCTTAAAAATTATGAAAGGAGCATTCACACCAAAGAAGATTGAACCAGGGGCATTATCTAACACAATTATGCTAATTACAAATCCCATAATGATCACTTTTTCTGATGATGAAATTCCAATTGGCCTTGACTCTAATCCATCCCTCTATATCACAATAAAAATATAATGACATGAAAGTTCCACTAGTCTTTGTTGATAATGGAGCTGGACTGAATGTATGTCCCTAAAGACTTTTGTGACACTCATGCATTATCCTATTTATATATGGCCTACATCTATTACAACTACTGCATTTGATGGAAGTCCAAAGGAGGTTCCTGGAGAAAACATGTTGCAGATTCAGATCAGACCAAAGTTATGCCCAGAAACCTTTATAGTGATGGAGATAAATGTGTCCATTCAACTTGCTATTAGGAAGGCCCTAGATTCATAGGAACAAGATGCTACCTTCTTCTTTACATAAATGTCTTAACTCTGGGATGGAAACCACATTTTGATTGTTCATGGAGATTCTATACCAGAGATAGTGGATTCGATAATTACTGATGAGATGGAATTATGACTTAATAAACTGCATGTTGAAACTATCAATTATATTCTTGAACAGCTCTGAGTGTTCCCAAGATTTCATAAAGATCACACTAGATACAATGAGGCTCTAGCCAAAATGGGTCTCCAACTTGGTCAAGGATTATGTTGCAATTACCAGGGGATCACTTCCCTTGTCATGCTACCAATTAATCAAGATAAGAGGGGGTCTCAGCTATCGTGGTCCCATGAAGAAGAAGAACATGCATTCAACCAATGGGGCACCGCATTGGCATCCGTCTATAGTTTGGCCAACAAAGAATGGTTCACAACTGAAGAACAATTTTCTATCTAGAAATAAGACTTCATTTGAGTGTAAAAGCCTTAAAGAACGTGCCTAATGGAGGAATCAAGTTTGTGACTCATATCCACTCTATAGAAATGTGTCATCAATATCTGACAATCCTTGTGAAGACAAGTCTGAAGCTCTTACTATTACATAGAATTACAATCAAGTGATGATGACCTAGATGCTTATGAACAAGTTGAAGAGGGAGACATCATGATGATTTATAAATAAGTGGAGAAAATGTCGGTGAAGGGGGTATAAAAAATCTTTTACCTGGGGAGGCTATCAACAATTTTAGTTATGAAATACAAGCTTCCAATACACCTGACATTGCTCCGCATGGTTCAAAAAATGACTAATAACTGATGAGGAAATTCCATCATGGCTCTTCGACCAAGCTCTTCCTCAAAAATCAAAGTGGTGCTCCACACACCGTAGATTCCAAACCGTCAACAAGCTCAACTATGTTAAATTGGCAATTTTTCATCAATGTCACAATAATAAGCAACATGTTGTGAAACATATTGCTGAGGCATTCAAAGATACATCTCCTAACCACGAGGATATCCAAATTCTAGAATAAATGTTAAGGGAACATCAAACATTTCATATTGCTGATGAAATTGAGACAGTAAACATTAGTAGTGGTCCTATAGAACCTCATGTGAAGATTGGGACAACCTTACCTCCATAAGTCAAGAAATCCCTCATACACATCCTTAGATGCAACCTTGATATATTTTCCTATAATTATGTTGATTTTTGGGATTATGAATTCATCACAGTCCACCGTCTTTCAACAATTCTAGGCATAAAATAGAAAGCTTGCCGCATTCGTCCTAAATGGGGTCTCCAAATTAGAGAGGAAGTACAAAAGCAATATGACGCCATGTTCATTCAGCCATTCTCTTATCTGATGTGGTTAGCTAATATTGTTTCTGTATTAGTTTCAAGAAGCATTCAATAAGATTAAGAAGTACCTATCTAATCTTCCATTGCTCAAACCACCTATTCCAAGGTACCAACTCACCCTATGCTTGTCCTTATCAGATGAAGCCATATGTGGTGTCCTTACGCAAAAGGTTGGGCATGAAGAACATGCAACATACTATCTCTCAAAGAAATTCACATATATTGAGGTAAAGTATACAATAGTGCCTTTTGAGGAGTGTGAGAACCATGGATCCCATAAGGAAAGAAGCGCGCATTCACACTACTAGAGAGCGCATAGAGGGTTTGGGGGAGAGGCAGCAAGTGGTTTTGGCAGAGCAACAAGCTCTCATTGTGGAGGGGGCCATAAGGAACCACATGGTAAATGGAAACAACATGGGGAACTAAAGCATTGTCTAGCATTGGTCCACACCACTTGTAAATTAAGACATTACCTTATATCACATCCCATGCAACTAGTGGCCCATCATGATCCTCTACGTTATTTGTGTGATCGTCCTATCTTAGTGGGTAGAGGCATGAAGTGGCAAATACTTTTGTCTGAGTTCGACATCACATATATCAATGGAAGTAGTCAAATCTCAAGCACTTGCAAACTAGCTAGCTGATAATCCTACTATAGAACTAATAGAATAAGAGTTTGATTTTCCAGGTGAAGACATCGACATAATTAACAATTCTATTAGTGACTATTCCACTGTTCTTGACCCTTGGACCTTATATTTGATGGTGTGACAAACCACCATGGAAAAAGGAGTAGGTATGGTACTGATAGATCCTAATGGGTATCACATTCTAGTTGCAAGAAGATTGGAGTTTAAATCCACAAACAATGTGGTTTCATATGAAGCATGGATCTTAGGCTTGCAAGTGGAAAAGGATATGGGACTTTGTCACTTCCAAGTCATTAGAGACTCAAACCTAATTGTATCACAGATAAATGGAGAATGGAAAACTAAGAAGGACCATCTTATCCCTTGTCAAGAGTATCTTAGTAATCTTACCAAGGACTTTGAAGAAATCAAATTAAACCATTTGAAAAGAGATCACAACACGTATGCTGATGTCCTCACCATGCTTGCATCCTGGGTCAAGATAGAAGGACTATAAAGCTTCTCAGTGGAGGTCAAGACTCTTTCTAAACCAACTTGTTGTATGCAAATTGAGCAAGTTGAAATTCATGATTGACATCCTTAGTTCGATAACATCGAATGCTTCCTAGAGGACCACCCCTTTCCTGAAGGATCTTTGATATGAGATTAACAAATGATCAGACACATTGCTAAACATCACACCATAGGGGATCGATAATTGTACATACACTCTTATAATCAGACACTTCTTTGATGTGTGACTAAGGAAGAAGATGATGAATTTGTGAAGGAAGTTCATTGTCGGTATATGTGGTTCACTCATGGGTGGTATAGCTCTTTCAAAGAAGGTCCAACTATTAGACTACTTTTGGAGTACGATGGAGACAAAATGTTGTCACTTGCTAGTGTTGAGTGTGCTAATTACATGCTGATCATATTCATTTGCCACTTAATCACATGTATAATATGGCCATGCCTTGTCCATTTGTAGTTTGGGGAATTGATATGATTGGAAAGATCAACCCTAAATCATCAAAATGGTCATTGATTCATCTTAGTTGCAATTGATTATTTTACCAAGTTGGTGGAGTCCATATCTATATCAGTAGCATCCACATCACAAGTGATCTAGTTTCTTTGAAATAACATCATTACCCTCTATGGTGTTCTGTATGAGATTATTTATAACAATGGAACAAATTTTGTGGCTAAGTCTATAAAAGAGTACCTTGATCCCTTTGGCATACATCAACATCATAATTCCTGTACCGACCTTAAATGAATAGAGCAGTAGAAGCCGCAAATAAGAATATGTTGACCTAGAGGTTATACATTGTCCATATTTTGATAATGACTTAACCATTCCATTCATATGTATCTAATATGTGTATTGAAGATTGATTTCAGGTGTTAGATACATGAAAAAGATCAAAAATAAAAAGCCCCAATCTGCTCAAGTTCAAGTCAAAATCTATACAAGTGTGAAATTTTGGAAATCTTTGTAAATGATCTTAGAATATTTGTGTGGTCACTTGTATTGATGAATCGGCTTGTAACTAAGATGAGAAAATTGTTTGGGAAACTAAACACCAACTTTTCATCACTTTAGACACACTTTAGAAAATTGACCATAGATAGTCAATTGGTCGAGTTGTAAACTCGACCGATCCTCCTGGATCAGTTTTCTGAAGATGGCATCGGTCGAGTTGTGTTTTCACAGAACTCGACTGATCGAGTACCTGACCAATTCGATCTTCATTGGTCATTCGAGTTTCCCCAAGATAAACTCGACCGATGATTTGAATATCGGCTTTGTCTTTTACTCTATCGGTCGAGTTACCTTTATTGAAACTCGACCGATTACACTGTACAGAATTTGCAGAAAAAGTGATTGTGACCGTTGGTGTATGTTTTGAGCGAAAATAGAGTCGTTGCTTTGAGAAAAAATGGCTATATTTTGTATCTAAGTGTCCCACAACTTAAAGGGGCACCCTCAACTATAAATAGGACCTCTTAGAGTTCCTTCCAAGGTTGCTCATTCACTACATGCTTGGTCCTAGTCTAGTTGAGAGTGTTCTAACCCTTTGAGCCCCTTTCTCTCTCTATCTTCAAGTCAAATTTGTGAGTATGAGTGAGATAGGTTCCTTTATAAGAGAACTACTCCTTGTAATGATGTAAATCTCTCCTCCATCACCTTCCTACCCACTTTTCTTATTGAAGAAAAGGCTGAAGATTTTCTCTGAGAGGAGGAGAAGGAGTTGCTGTTCTTCAAGGTTGAAGAAGGAAAGGTGTTCTAGATCTCCAAGTGAAGGAGATAGGCAAGGCAAGCACTCAAGAAGGATAGGTAATCCCTTGAAGGCCGAAGACTTAAAGAAGGAGTGGGTAAGTCCATGATGATGGCTGAAACTCTATGGTTCAAGTGGGTAAGTTCCTTCTATAGGTTGAAGATCCTTGCTTGAGGTACTAAGCCCTTGGATGTTATGGTTTTGTCTTGTAATCTTATGATGGAATATAAGAGTACCAAGATTGCAAATCCTAGAGATTAACCCCCTCTAGGTATTGGACTGACATTGCTCCTAGTTAGGACATGGAACCACTCTAAACCACCTTATCCAAGTGCATGCTCTTCCTTGTCTTTCATCCTTACTATGCTTGATAGTGAAGACATCAATTTGTTGTTTGTGTAAGTTGCTACACTTAATATAATTTGGTAGTCTAATCCATTTTGTGAGAATTGTGAAGCTCTATTCACCCCCCTCTAGAGCCATTGATCCAACAAAATCTTCTAAAAATCCTCAAGAAGACCATTGAATCATCCACAGATTGGCACAAGCAACCTCCATTATCCCTATGGGCATACATGACTTCCATCAGAACTTCAACAAAAGCTACACTATATTCCCTAGTCTATGGAATAGAGGCAGTTTTATCTATTGAAATTGAAAAGCCTTCTCTTTGCATCTTACAAGAGGTAGACATACTTGAAGTAGATTGGGTCTAAGATCAAATTTACACACTCATCACTCTTGAAGAACACCGGCTACAAGCCCTGTATCATGCTCAATGCTATCAAGCTATTATGAATCAGGCCTTCTCAAAGAAGGTTTGTCCCATGCATTTCAACAATGATGATCTAGTTCTTTGCATGCTCATCAATCTTGACACACACAAGAAATTCAACCCCAGATGGAAAGGACCTTACATCATACATGACATCTATAGTGGAGGATCTCTAAGCCTACATGACATGGATGGGGATGTACACACATCCCCCACCAACTCCAACCATGTAAAGTTGTATTATTGCTGAACTATCACGATGGAAAATTTCCTTAACACACATGCACTGCACTAACTCACTCAAGAAGATCATCATCATAATCCTAAATCCTATCAGTTTATGCCATAAAATGCAATGAGAATAACAATGTTTATGAACACACAAACAAAACCAAGATTTCACAGTTAACAACACAAATTCTGAGTGATCCTAAAAAACATAGTAAATAAGATAAAACAAATCCTCTTTTTATCTACAATCAAAATAAGAGCAACATGTCTTAAAAATCGACAGTTGAGTAACTAGTTGGGATCTCATTCATGACAACATCTTTGAGAGGCAAGTCTTTTTTAAATTCACTATTGATGATCATTGGGGGATAATGAGTTTATCCTATCATGGTCTTAGAGAATTTATTCTCAAAAGGTTCACTCAAGCTGACAACCTCAAGTCAAATTTGATTAGCCTTGCATGGTCACATACCATCTTCACCACCACTCACATAAGATTCCAATCTAGCTCATTCATCTAACATATCCAATATGTATGGATGAGTACAAGCTAGTTATTTTCTTTTGCTGCTTGTTCATAAATTTCTTTTCTATCATAGAAGATATCAAACCTCTTTGATGATTCAATTATAGGCATTTCGAAAAAAACAATAAAACAACTCTCTTTTATTCTTTATTTATTATTAAAAAAGCCCCCATCACCAATATCCTACAATAAGTCTACTTCTATGTCAAATATGTGCTTGTGATAGATTGCTTGAACCCATGACAATACATCTAAGCATATGATGATTGTCACCCGCTACACAAGAAGTTGATGTTGGGAAGAAGCATGTAATCTAGAGACAAAGATGTCCTCAATGAAGGGATATCCCATCCTCAGGTTCTAAGAACCAATTCCCCACAATTGCAAACACAAACAAGGGATATGTGCTTGTAATGAATTGTTGGGGTCCCATGGGAAGGTCTCTATTAGCATGATTTCTAGAAGCAACAGGGCATTGATCTCACTTCTCCCTCATATTTTGTGAATATCATAAGTGTAGCCCTAGTCAAAATCATGTTTGCTGGTAATATCTTCCTACTGATAGCTAGAACAACATGGATGTTGCTTAATATGCTTGAGGTGTTACCTAACTCACTTACTCCATGTATACATGCCTTAATTCTAAGCGCCTCATATCATTAACCCCATGTTTCTAATCTCTCTTTGCTTGCACACTGTGACCACAACATGTTACCATATTTGACATCAAGTCCAAGACAACGATATCCTTATATATGTTAGAAACATGATTCGATGTGCACTCTATCTCAATAAGCTGTCACTATCATGGTTTCCATATTATACTAGTTTATTCTTCTAAATAAGTAAAACAAAAGAAAAAAAACAAATACTTGCACCAGACATCTTGTCTTGTAAACACCTAAAATATAATATTAAGCTTTCACTAGATCCGTTCTTTGGTGAAACAAAAATATATTGAATAAAACCACATTAGATCCACCACACTAATATTTCAAATTCAACTCCCCTAACACAACTCACTTCATCCATTTGAAAAATATATAAATACATAACGAATGAGATGTGATGCGATGATTTTGAGTCGCATTTATAGACCTGTTTCATATGTGTTTTATGCTTTAATTAGTCATTTTTATGGTTAATATCGCATAATTCATCCACGGTGGTCTTTTCTATCATTTTATGTCAAATCCCCTTTATTTCATCATTTTGAGAATTAATTGTCAAAATATTATTATTTGTGTGAACTTATTTGGTTCCATGTTTAAATTTCAGGATAAATGAGTATTTGCTTCCGTCGATACCATCGACCGAAGTCGATACCATCGACTTGGTCACAGGTTGCCAGCTGAAAGGAGCAGCAAATCGTCGATACTATCGACTGGGAAGTCGATGGTATCGAGTCACCTTCAGGTTGCTGGCGAAGAAGCAGTCGATAGTATCGACGCCAAGTCGATAGTATCGACGCATCGACGCACGGAGGCTATAGCGATGCAAAACAACAAAAACCGACGCTACAGGGTAGTCGATACCATCGACCCAAGTCGATGGTATCGACACCACATCAGACACTCAGACAAAAAGAAAGATGGGCTGCCACTACCGCACTGGGTCGATACCATCGACCCGCGTCGATGGTATCGACACCGTCAGATATGTGTTTGATTCAGATTGTTCCCAATCGGACGACCGTGGTTAATTAGCGACCTAATGAGGGAGTTATACCTAAGGACGGTCGCCCAGACGAGAGGAGGATGGGATGAGCCATTGCACAAGTACCGAGGAGCAGTAGAGAGGAGAACGGAGGCTAGAAGCTCATACTAGTTGATTCGGACGCCGGAGAAGACGGATTTCACCACCGAAAGGCGGAAGAGCACGTGTTCTACACAAAGGATCAACCAGTTCTTCTCCTTTCAGGGGTTTTCCATTACATTCCACATTTTTCACATGTTTTCCCCTATTTCTACCATGTACTTGTGTGAGATGAACATGCGGGGCTAGTCCCCTTCGTCTTTAGGACCGGGAGTAGCCCGGGAATTCATTGTATGACAGTTTTATAATAGTAAATCATATTTTATCTCTTAAATCCATGGTATAGTTTCACTTTCTCAATATATTGTTATGCTTGATCACCATAATAATAATAATCTAATGCCCTTAATCACTTTGAAAGAAGGATTAACGGCTGAAAAGAGACGAAATCTACATTAATCGATAAATCCCTTGACCAAGGTGGTGTAAAATTAATGGTGGATACTGAGAGATCGTTCATAATGCACCTAGTTTAGGGTATAGGTTACTACGACGGTGGAACCGACCTAAACCTAGGTAGTGAATTTCACCACGACAGTGGGTAATTCTGTTTTCAGGCCACTACCCGGATAGAGAGATAAGATTGAGGCATTATATAAAATCTAATACAATGAAAACCCACGGTGAAACCGCAATCCTAAAGATACCCTTTTGAATTGATTAAATTAACATTTAATCGATCGTTTTTTTTTTTTTTTTTGTTTTCTTTTATTTTAACAATAACCCTAAAATTGTTATTAGGCTTAGCTGATCGCAAATAGTTAGTAGGAGTCTCCAACAATTCCGAGTATCCCTGTGTTCGACTCGGGCCTCACAAAGGCCTGTACTACTCGATGCGTTCACTTGCGTTTTAGCGCATAGTAAAATTGCGTCAAGTTTTAAGCGCCGTTGCCGGGGATACGGCAAATTGTTGGCACTTTGAGTGCTACGAGCGGCCACTCCAGGCCACAATTTTTTTTTATTTTGAAACAACTTCAAATATTTTCTTTTTATTGTTCATTAATTTTGATACTCGTCAAAGCACTGTACTGAACTTAAACTTTCCTATTTCAGGTACGTTGCATGGTGCAAACGCGTAGTACTGACTATGCGAATCGCGCACCCGAGGTTCCGCTAACGGGACCTGAGGACGAGGAGTATTACGAGCAAGAGCACCAAGAAGAGGTAGATTCTGAATTTGAACAGGAAGAGATGGCCGAGCCACATACTATATGGGAGAAGATCAAGGCTTCTTCCTCATCAGCTTCTAAGGGGCCTATAAAGAAGCATGCAATCAACATACCGACATATAAGATTGATCCGGCGTTGATAAATCTGGTGAAATCGAATGCTTTTCATGGGATGAAGAATGAGGATCCTGTCGCACACATCAGCCAGTTTGTTGAGAACTGTGACATGGTAAAAATTGATAGGTTTCCACAGGATGCACTGTATCTCAAGCTGTTCCCGAGTTCATTGGAGGGAGCGGTGCGAGAGTGGTTACACAATTTAGATGATGAGTTCGTGGAGTCCTGGGACCATATGGTGGATGTCTTCTTCGAGAGGTTCTTCCCTCCTGAGAAGACTAACGACATGATCCGGAAGATTCATAATTTTACCCAACAGGCCGGTGAGACATATTCTGAGACTTGGGAGAGATTTCAGGTCATGCTGAGGAGGTGCCCACATCACGGGCTGGATAAAGAGACGCAGGTGAAGATCTTCTATTTTGCTCTCTCTGAGCACGATAGGAGTAATCTGGATTCAGCTGGGTCAGGATTCTTTCTGAATAATACGGATACCATATGTTGGGAGATATTAAAGAACATGGCTAGGAAACAGTCATGGGGTGACAGAGGCGTTGTGGAGCAGGTCAGAGTTGCAGGTGAATCTAAAGTAATTAAAGAGCTGAACGACAAGTTAGATCTTCTAGCCAAGAAGTTGCTAGCTAAGGAAGATGCATCTGAGGATGAGGAAGCCCAAGTCAAATTCATGCAACAACAGGGCTATAGAAACAATGACTATGCATGGAGAAAGGATAAAAAGTTCTCATGGAAGGATCCAAATAATTTTCTGCAAGATCCGGATGCCAAGCCACAGCCTAGAGCTGAAGACAAGAACACCGAATTACTGAGTCAAATGGTGCAGCAGAATCAGGAGATG
This sequence comes from Alisma plantago-aquatica, assembly GCA_963693085.1. Classification (NCBI taxonomy): domain Eukaryota; kingdom Viridiplantae; phylum Streptophyta; class Magnoliopsida; order Alismatales; family Alismataceae; genus Alisma; species Alisma plantago-aquatica. The sequence goes on along the minus strand of OY856412.1, from coordinate 836,962,334 downwards.
ATGGCTATGTTTGGTAAACAATTACAATCTCAAGGTGATATTCTAACCAAATTTGGGCAGATGCTACAAAGCCATGGAGCACAGATGCGGGCATTAGAAACCACCGTGGCACATATTTCAAGTGAAGTGGCGGTCATCAAGCACGCCAATCAGTAGAAACCGGCCGAGAATGCAAATGCGGCCCAAGCACATCATCAGGTGAAGTACATATCTGTGGTAAGAAATGAGGAGGAATCCCAGGTGCCAGAGATAAAAGATCAAAGCAAATTGACTTTTAATATGGAGGCGACACCAGCAATACCATACCCTCGCACTTACCATGGACTACCAGGCGGAAGCACTTTCTTAAGGAAAGCACAACAAATTATGAATTTTGCATCTCCACCTAGGCAAGTAGAACAATTGAAGGTTGTATGTGAACGTGCGGATACGTCTGATGCGAAAGAGGAACCACAGCAATTAATGAATGTTGATGATGTCTCGACAAAGCCCACGCTGGAGGGATTAATTGAAGCAAGCTTAGGGGAGCTGGCCCCGAAAAACTCATATGTACCACCTCACAGGCGTGTCAATGCAGCAGATGTGTCAAGTCCAGGAAATCCAAGGCCAAAGAAGGAGCACCGACACTATAAGAAATTCATGGAAATGTTTAGAAAACTCCACATTAATATTCCATTAGTAGAGATGATAGAGAAAATTCCCGCCTATGGGAGATTTATCAAAGAAATCATCAATAAGAAGAGGCGGATAAAAGACGATGATATTTGTCAGATGAATGTGATGATGAGCTCCATTATTCACGGGAGTTCACCACAGAAGAGAAAAGACCCAGGAGGTTTCTACATTCCATGCTCGATAGGTAATCGACATTTTCCTAAAGCACAATGTGATTCAGGCGCCAGCATCAATCTCATGCCTCTGGCAACATTTCAGAAACTTGGGTTAAAGGAGATCAAAAAGTCGGCAGCGACAATTGAATTGGCGGATGGGTCTATAGTGAGACCATATGGAGTGTGTGAGGATGTTTTAGTCAAGGTGGACAGGTTCATATTTCCGGTAGATTTTGTTGTCATTGACATGCCACAGCTCCAAAGCTGTGAAATGTTACTAGGAAGACCTTTTCAAGCGACGGAGGATGTCGTTACTGCCTTAGGGAGAGGTACATTGTTCTTGGGGATTGGAGGAGATCAAGTTGAATTCAAACTACCGCAAGATCCTCTAAGCACATTCCCCAAAATGAAAAGAAAATGAGCTTCATGTCGTCTAGCCTAAGACGTTAAATAAGGGCGCTTATTGGGAGGCAACCCAACCATCGATACATTAGGATAGTTCATGTACATTCGTAGGTTTATTTATTTTGCCTTGATTTTTAGTGTAAAAAAGATACCGTGATCGGTTTGTTGATGTGCAGGCTGAGGCAGAGTCGATACCATCGACACTTAGATCGATGGTATCGACCAAGTTCTAGGTTGACGACTGCAGATTCGTTCTGAGTCGATACCATCAATGGCCTCGTCGATGGTATCGACATACCTACAGGCAGCCGCGAAGAAAAAGTCGATGGTATCGACACGGGCGTCGATACCATCGAGATCCCTGAAGATATGCAGACTAGTTCGTCTCAGTCAACTCGATACCATCGACGGCCTCGTCGATGGTATCAACATGGTTACAGGTTGAAATGCAAAGCGGAGGTGTTGCAATGCAGAAAAATCGATACCATTGACAGTCGTCGATGGTATCGACCACCCACGTCACCGATCCACACAGACGAATCAGCGGAAATCACGGTGTCCACGTCATCGATCTGGGTGAGGCGTCGATACCATCGACCCATGTCGATGGTATCGACACGTCAGCGATCCGGGTTTCAAGATCCTGCCATCGATGATCGTCGATACTCGTGAGGGGGGGGGGTATCCACATCCTCCTCCGATGCCTCAGTATGATCCGAATTTCTAGGGGCAATACCCGTCTTGGGACCCCACGGTGCCGCAATATCTGCCTCCACCACCGCAAGAGTGATCCAGTATCACTGTTCCAATCCTTAAGTTTGTTTTTGACTATGAGGCCATAGTCAGATTCAAGCTTAGGGGGGTAGTTGGAACAGCTTTATCTCTTTTATTATTCTTAGTTTTTAACTTTATTTGTTTTTGTTCTTTTTAGTTGTTTTTGAATTTTAGTTTGTTCGTAGGATCCACATGCTATCTAGTGTAATCGTGGATGCCATAAAGTTTGTGTCATCTCTATAGTGTGCATGGGAAAATTCAAGGGAAATTTAAACATTTGTGTATGTCTGAAGAGCTGTCCTGTTTCACCTTGTGCAATTAACCTACGAAAATGATTGGTTTTTTCGACTTTAAAACAAAAATTCACAACTGTACTCCTAATGATTCATGAAAGTGGACGGAAATGGTTGTTTGAGCCTAAACTGACCAAGTGGTAATGAGACTCTAATTGGAAGTAGGAGAGAGAAACCTCTTGACTACTACACAGGTCAGTAAGGAGGGACACATAATATCTTTCTAAGGTTCAGTCACCTAGTCTTGTGATCTTTCCATCTCTTCGCTTTTCACAATTCACCACAAGAATTGGAAGTATTTTACAGTTTTAACCTCTTTGACTGCATTGCATGTAGATAGGGCTTGCATTAATTCTTTTTCCATATGTTTTGCATAAAAAGAAAGAAAAAAATGAGAATAGTGATACATGCACATTACCCTTAGGTGCATGTCATGTAGATGCATTCACAATTTTTTCATGCATAATGTACATCATGTGTCTCAACTTTTTTTTTCAATGGTGAATTAAATTGTTCCATACCTTCTAAATAGTGCAAATTTCTGAATTAGGAAGAAAAATAAGCCCGATAAAATATTCATTATCAATTATGGATATAAGGGTTTGAAAAATGAAAAAAAAGAAAAGGAGAAAAATCTGAAAAAAATCTGCATAAAAAAAAGAAAAAAGAAAAAAAAGAGTTATTTAGAAGCTATTAGAATAAGAAGGATAAAGGAACGTAATATCACCTGTATTTCGAGATAATGGAGTACATGATGTAGCTTAATTAGATGTCCATCTCGTTTTAAGGTGGATGGTTAGTGCATGCATCATTCCACCCAACTTTAGGCATTAGGGCATTTTCCATGTGCATTTGCATCATTTAGGACATTTTTGTTTTATGTATGTTGAAACTGTATCATACTTCCACTTTCTTCCATGAACCACCCATTTTCATCCACTCGTTGCTCGGATTGGTAGGCCACCATAAATTTCTCCTCACCAATGTATATCAAGAGAACTGCTTCCATGTAGACGGTAGTTAGGGCGAGCAACGTAGTATAGAAGATCACAAGATGCACCAAGTTTGAACCGGCGAGTACTATTATGTTAACTGCCTTATGTGATAGTGTTCATCAGTTTTGAGGTCGATTTTTCTTATGGATGATTACTGTCGCCTGCAAGGTAATTACCATTTCGTGGTTAGAGAGGGCCGGTATGTGATTGTTAGGTGGGAGTCATTTGGATGTTGGTTTTGATGCGTTGTTCTTCAGTTGACATTAGCAATTCTATTCTAAGGATTAGTTGCTTGAGAGCGAGCAATGTTCAAGCTTAGGGGAGTTTGATGCGATGATTTTGAGTCGCATTTATAGACATGTTTCATATGTGTTTTATGCTTTAATTAGTCATTTTTATGGTTAATATCACATAATTCATCCACGGTGGTCTTTTCTATCATTTTATGTCAAATCCCCTTTATTTCATCATTTTGAGCATTAACTGTCAAAATATTATTATTTGTGTGAACTTATTTGGTTCCATGTTTAAATTTCAGGATAAACGAGTATTTGCTTCCGTCGATACCATCGACGGAAGTCGATACCATCGAATTGGTCACAGGTTGCCAGCTGAAAGGAGTAGCAAATCGTCGATACTATCGACTGGGAAGTCAATGGTATCGAGTCACCTTCAGGTTGCTGGCGAAGAAGCAGTCGATAGTATCGACGCCAAGTCGATACCATCGACGCACGGAGGCTATAGCGACGCCAAATGACAAAAACCGACGCTACAGGGTAGTCGATACCATCGACCCAAGTCGATGGTATCGACACCACATCAGGCACTCAGACAAAAAGAAAGAAGGGTTGCCGCTACCGTACTGGGTCGATACCATCGACCCGCGTCGATGGTATCGACACCGTCAGATATGCGTTTGATTCAGATTGTTCCCAATTGGATGGCCGTGGTTAATTAGCGACCTAATGAGGGAGTTATACCTAAGGACGGCCGCCCAGATGAGAGGAGGATGGGATGAGCCATTGCACAAGTACCGAGGAGCGGTAGAGAGGAAAACGGAGGCTAGAAGCTCATACCAGTTGATTCGAATGCCAGAGAAGACGGATTTCACCACCGAAAGGCGGGAGAGCACGTGTTCTACGCAAAGGATCAACTGGTTCTTCTCCGTTCAGGGGTTTTCCCTTTCATTCCACGTTTTTCACATGTTTTCCCCTATTTCTACCATGTACTTGTGTGAGATGAACATGCGGGGCTAATCCCCTTCGTCTTTAGGACCGGGAGTAGCCCGGGAATTCATTGTATGACAGTTTTATAATAGTAAATCATATTTTATCTCTTAAATCCATGGTATAGTTTCATTTTCTCAATATATTGTTATGCTTGATCACCATAATAATAATCTAATGCCCTTAATCACTTTGAAAGAAGGATTAACGACTGAAAAGAGACGAAATCTACATTAATCGATAAATCCCTTGACCAAGGTGGTGTAAAATTAATGGTGGATACTGAGAGATTGTTCATAATGCACCTAGTTTAGGGTATAGGTTACTACGACGGTGGAACCGACCTAAACCTAGGTAGTGAATTGCACCACGACAGTGGGTAATTCTATTTTCAGGCCACTACCCGGATAGAGAGATAAGATTGAGGCATTATATAAAATCTAATACAATGAAAACCCGCGGTGAAACCGCAATTCTAAAGATACCCTTTTGAATTGATTAAATTAACATTTAATCGATCGTTTGTTTTATTTTGTTTTTGTTTTCTTTTATTTTTAACAACAACCCTAAAATTGTTATTAGGCTTAGCTGATCGCAAATAGTTAGTAGGAGTCTCCAACAATTCTGAGTATCCCTGTGTTCGACTCGGGCCTCACAAAGGCCTGTACTACTCGACGCGTTCACTTGCATTTTAGCGCATAGTAAAATTGCGTCAATATGCATAACAGTAATCTACCCAATCACAAGGTTGCCCATTGATATTACAAGTGACTAGTACATGCTTGAAGGCTTGGTACTGAATTTGGTACTCTGGTGTGCACTCCCATTGAAGTGGACCTCCTTTGTCATTCTCTTAAGGTTCTACCATGCTAACTTAGTTTTCAAATGGCGGTCTCCTTCATCATTTGTCTGTTGATAATAGTACGGTATCTTGTCAAGCTCATACACATCCTAATGTCATCCAAATTGACGTAAAACTATTACAGGATAATACTCTAAACTACTAAAAAATCTAGGCTTGATAATCAAATTTTCTAAGATAGGCAGTGATATTCCATAAGTCGATGTGTATATCCCACACACCATCCATCTCCAATGAACATCACCATCTTCAAGATTTTCAAGCCACATAGATATCTCACCCCTCTTCTGTAGTAGTGAGTTGATCATGTCATGACTCTCCAAATAGCTTTATGGGAGACAATGATTGGGATTAGAGTTGACTGCAAAAGAAGCATACCCAAGACTCATTCCAAAGTAGACCTGCCAATGGTGAGTTGATCATGTCATGACTCTCCAAATAGCTTTGTGGGAGACTATGTATTACTATTGTCTATATTGCTTTCACAATAATATCTGACTAGGGACATAAAAAGCATGTATGCATCCTTAACATTGTATGATCTCATCATTCAAGTCACATACTTGAAGACATACTGCATCGAGTAACATCATTCCTTAGACATCTACTATGTATGTGTCATCATCTCATGCTGAGACGAAAATAATGGACATAATTACCTTTGTTATATCAAATAAGGTATTAAATACCACATTCCAGTCATCATATGATTGGTTCTCTGGGGATAGATACCAATAGATCCCCACTTGCTGCACAAGTGCTTTTATAGCGAGTTTAGAAATGTTTGCTTCAAGTCGTTATATTACAAGTTTCACATCTCTTTGCTGTACGACATCTCGTATGAGACGAAAGTGTCGTAGTATGCTATTTGAGATTCCCAACCTATTCAATATCTCCATCGATGTCACAATATTTCTACTATGTCATTAATGGTTGCAACCTCACACAAGTTCACCCATACGAACTTCTTGATCCATACATTATCCTCTACTATTCTCATAACACATAGATACTCGACTACTTTTTTAGATTTAAACAACTATCATTAGCTCAGAACCCTTTCCAAATTACAGTTCTTATTTAAGGTCAAACATAAATTTAGATTGTGATAATTAATTTTACTTGTCATTTTGGAAGCTTACATCAGTGTAACCCTTTACACCCAACTCTTCCTACAATAACCAAGGAACCTATCCTTTTAGTACTTCACAAGCACCTAAGGATGTTCTTTATGGTAGTCTGGTGACTCTCACTGGTATCTGACATATACCCTCTCGTCATGTCTAATACATATGAGATTGCTAGATAGGTATATATATATCCTCTCATCATGTCCAGTACATATGACTAGATATCCTTTCGTCATGTCCAATACCTATGAGATAACTGGATATCCTCTTATCATGTTTAATTAATACAAGATAAAGGGATAATTACATAGCATTGCATTCAAGATAGATCCAATTGTGAATGCATATGGCATATAATCCACGTGTTCCTGTTATTCATAAGAACTGGGACACTAGGCTCCTGAGAGACTGACTCCATGGAACATGGATAAGTTTTATCTCATTGAGTTCTTACATACTAAACCCTTTCAACATCTTGTCATTGTATGTGCTCTTTCTTGGGTTAAGAAACTTTCCAGATCTATCTCTATAGATCTCAATCTGTGGCATCCAACTTATAAAACACGAGATTAACTAAGCGGAAGCGAATCATTTGCAGCAGATTGCTAAAAATCACTAAAAATTAAATTTTTTTGCAAAGAGATCCACACATAGGAAATCTTTTCCATCAAGATCCAAAGTATAATATTTACATTCTGTTCCATAAGTATACAACCTGTACTATCTCTTCTCGAGGATTACAACATCAGCTGTCCTATTCAACATTATATACAGACATAATAAAAACCTCGAGGCATCAAGCCAAAATATTAGATCGATTAAATAAAAACACTGACTACTGACTCCGAGGACCTGAGAATACATAGACGACACATAGGACTCTCTAACTATAAGACTAGATAGGCAATATCTCCACCTAAGATATTACTGCTGTCCTCGATGCTGCTACTGTTCTTTCTCTGCTAAAGTTTTCCTACCTCCTTGTCCACGTCCACCTAAAAACATTGGATCCCATGGGGGTGAGACAATTGTAAATTGTCCCAGCGGGAGATATAACTCTCTGCCAAAACATCATTATTGCAATTAAATATATAAAACTGGACAGAGGATATGCAGTTTAAAGCATTCTCATCTTAAAGCATTGTAACTATTTATGATAGAACAATAGATCAACTATTCACTTAATAAGGAATATGAAGAACATGTATATCATTTATCCTTCGTATCATACCATCATGTCAAACTTCTCTTGTGACACTCATTATCTTGATATGTCATCCATGAGACATTCTTAATTCAACTTATTGGCCTTGGCCAATCTGCTAAATAGATTTTTGGTTATATTGGACATGAGAGTGTAAATCATCATGTCTTATTCAGGAATTGGTCTATACCAATCTTTTATAATTATTCCAGGCATTGGATTACACCAATCCTGTGCAACTAGTACAAGCATTAGACTTGTATTATTCCTGTGTATCCATTCCAAGTATTGAACTATGTCAATCTTGTGTAACCATTCTAATTATTGAACTATGTCAATCTTGTGTAACTATTCCAAGTATTGAACTATGTCAATCTTGTGTAACCATTCCAGGTATTGGGTTATTACCAATCCTGTGTTATTATTCCAAGTATTGGGTAATAACCAATCCTGTGTTATTATTCTAGGTATTGAAATATGTCAATCCTGTGACATTATTCCTGGTATTGGGATTTAACCAATCCTGTGTTATTATTCCAGGTATTGAACTATGTCAATCCTGTAACATTATTCTAGGTATTGGGATTTAACCAATCCTGTGTTATTATTCCAGGTATTGAACTATGTCAATCCTGTGACATTATTCCAGGTATTGGGATTTAACCAATCCTGTGTTATTATTCCAGGTATTGAACTATGTCAATCCTGTAACATTATTCCAGTTATTGGGATTTAACCAATCCTGTGTTATTATCCCAGGTATCGGGTTATTACCAATCTTGTGTTATCATTCCAGGTATTGGGATTTAACCAATCCTGTGTTATTATTCCAGGTATTGAACTATGTCAATCCTGTGACATTATTCTAGGTATTGGGATTTAACCAATCATGTGTTATTATTCCAGGTATTGAACTATGTCAATCCTATAACATTATTCCAGGTATTGGGATTTAACTAATCTTGTGTTATTATTCCAGGTATTGGGTTATTACCAATCCTGTGTTATCATTCTAGGTATTGGGATTTAACCAATCCTGTGTTATTATACCAGGTATTGAACTATGTCAATCCTGTGACATTATTCCAGGTATCGGGATTTAACCAATACCAATCATGTGTTATCATTCCAGGTATTGAACTATGTCAATCATGCATCTATTCCATGTATTGAACTATATCAATCCTATGATATTATTCCATGTATTGAGATTTAACTGATCCCGTGTTATTATTCCAGGTATTGGGTTATTACCAATCCTGTGTTATCATTCCAGGTATTGAACTATGTCAATCCTTTGCATCTATTCCAGGTATTGAACTATATCAATCTTGTGATATTATTCCAGGTATTGAACTATGTCAATCCTGTGTAACCTTTAAAACATTTTGTTACCTCTCACTAGGCAAACAACCATCCTCATAGCTCATAAGGCCCATAAAACACTTTTTCACCTCTCACTAGGCAACATCTTACCATATGGCTCATAAGTCCATTATACATCTTTAGAATTCAGGCATGTTCATTACTCTTAACATTTATCATTAAATGATTCTCAGTACAAGGTATGAGTTCATTCCTCATACTTATAATGGTATGATTACATCATACTCATTAGTTTGGCTTACCCTTATTCTCAAGGTATATTAGCCTATGCTTGTCAAGGTATATCAAACTCATTACATTTTATTGTAACAATTTACATAACATACTTCATATATTTCTTACTCAAATAGATTGGATTTGAAATGAATCAAGGTATATCACTTTCCTCATCACCTCTATCTTCCTTGAGTTATCAGCTTATCTTGTATTAAGGCACTTCCCATCTTAATACTTTCGTCCATTGACCTATCACTCTCATCATGAAGTGCATAGGTCACACACAAGAATGGTCCAACTACCTTTAATGATATGGACTCATTTTAGGTTAAGACATTGCCTACAATAAGGTTGCCTATACTCAACCCTTTAAGGTATTTCACCGTTATAAGGTTTCACCCTATACTTTATTATCAGGGTTCTGGTTTGTCATCATATTGCACTAGGTTAGGGCTTTAAATATTATAACTCCATTTAGAATTTCACCTACCTTTACCCTTTATTAGGGCTTTGAGGTTTCACTTACTATTCATCCCAACTTGGGTTTCTCATGACATCACCCTCAATTAGGGTTTCTCATGGCATCACCATCAATTAGGGTTTCTCCTTTCCTATCAATGGGGGATACTCATCCCAATTAGCGTTTCACTCTTTATTCCCATAATTGGGGTTTTACATTATGTTACCCTGAACTAGGGTGAAGATTCATTAACCTTCTGGATTAGGGTATCATGATATCTTTATTAAGGATCATAACCTAATCATCACATTATCAATACTCATATATGAATTCCTCTCTATCTTCCTCCCAACTTTATTAGGTCACATCAACCCTTCAATCAAGTACATACAACTATGGTTAACATAGTGTACTAAGACATTACTCTCATAACCTTTTAGGGTTAATTAATATAAAGGTATTGATCATCTAGGTACTTTAGAGTTTCAACCTTTGTACCTAGCCTTAATAATCATCATTGGATCAATGGATCATTCATCATCTTAATTCTCAAGAGATTCAATCACATTGGACTTCCATTACATAAGGTATCCAAATTTATTGACCAATTGGATCTTCTATTACAATAGGTATCCAAGTGGATTAACCAATTGAATCCTCAATTACATTAGGTATCCAAAAGGATTAACCATATTGAACCTCAAAAAATTTTGATTACTTGGGCCCCAAACGGTCTTGGTCTTTCAAAGTTCAAAAAGTTTGAAACCGTTTGGTAAAAGTGACCTTCAAGATCATTTGCTAAAGTACCTTTTTGAAACCGCATGAACTCAACCAGTTTGGGATCGTTTGGTCGCAAACAGTCTTGAGACCGTTTGGTCCCAAATGGTCTTGAGACCGTTTGGTCCAAACCTCCTCAAAACCGCATGTACCAAAGATATTCTCAACTACTCCAATCGGTTTAGGGTTCTCAATGTTGATTCCATCAACCATTGTCTTCATGCAACTAATCATCAATTGGACCTATCACCATACTTTGATTGAGTTAAGTAGGTCATCCTTCAACTGATTTGACTCTCAATTGACCCTCAATTGGTCATCAATTAGGGTTTGAATCAATTAGATTAGGGTTTGGAATCGATGATCCTTCAACATTAATCAATGTGTAACTAGTTACTTTAAAACTATTGGACCATCATCCAAATTGAACATGACCTGACCCCAAACGGTCTTGAGGTCGTTTGGATGACCTCCAAATGGTCTTGAGACCTTTTTCCCATCTCATCACTTAAATCCAAGTCATCCAATTAGGGTTTGGATCATTGGATTGATCACCAAACCAGCATTTGATTGCACTTCAACTTAGTATCTTTAGATCATCAAACACCTAACAATAGTCAACCCTAGACCTCCAAACGGTCTAGGGTGACCCCCAAACGGTCTTGGGATCATTTGGATGACCTCCGAATGGTCTTGAGACCGTTTTCCCATCACATCATCATTAACCATGTCATTCAATTAAGGTTTGGATCCTAGGATTGGTCACCAAATCAACAATTGATTGTACATCAACTTAATATCTTTGGACCTTCAATTTCTCAACCATACTTAACCCTAGACCTCCAAATGGTCTTGGGTGATCAACAAACGGTATTGAGACCGTTTGGGTGATCCCCAAATGGTTTTGAAACCGTTTGGGTCAATCAACCCAAAACATCATCTCAATCACTTGCAAAATCAGCACTTAGCCGATTAGGGTTCATACCATATCTTTGGATCTTCAAACACTTAACCATACTCAACCCTAGACCTCCAAACGGTCTTGTGTGACTCCCAAATGGTCTTGAGACCGTTTTAGTGATCCCCAAATGGTTTTGAAACCGTTTGGGTCAATCAACCCAAGTTTCCAACTTAATCAAATTACACATCAACACTTAACCCGATTAGGGTTTTGGTGATTGATGGACCTTCAACTCATGAACCAATTGGAACTAATCAATAATAATTGATGGGTCATTAACTTAGATAATTTTCAACAGACCTCCAAATGGTGAACCCTGGTCAACACCACCAAACGGTCTGAAACCGTTTGGTCTCATGCAGTTTGGTGAAACCATTTGCTTCTAAACGGTTTGAAACCGTTTGCCCCCAAACGGTTTGGGAAACCGTTTGAACAACAAAAGTAAACTGTTTGCCTTGGATATTTTGGAGAGGTGTGTGTTTATCATCTTCAATATCTGAACTCATGAAACCTACTGTGGTTTCCATGGTGATTGCATCAATCAACCAAAACAAATTTCGGGAATGTAAAAAGGATCACCAAGTGATAAGGAATTAATTGAAATAACAATATTAAGGTTTTAAGTTATAAAACCCACCTCCAATTGAGCTCCAAAGCTCCAAGCTCACGGCAAAAATGGTGTATGAATCTCTTGCAACTCCCCCTAGGCTCTTCCTCAAGCTTTTGGTTGAAAAGTTTGGCTAGGGATGAAGAGGAGATCGAATTAAGAAGAAATCAATGATTTACTTTCAATTTCCACCATGGAATCAAGGGGAAAAGAGGTTAAAAACCTTACCAACAGGTTGGGGTCGTCATCCTCCTGTTCCTGAGCTTCTCCTGGGATCGGCCAAGGCAAAGAAAGAAAGGAAATCTGAAAAGAAGTCCTTAAGTGAGTGGAAAAAGGGATATGTATAAGGAAATCCCAAGGAGAGAGAAAATGGGATTATTTCCTTTAATTCCCAAAATAATTTCCACCAAATCCCCCTCCATTTCTTGGCCACGAAGCCATATTCATGTTCTTGCAAAACATCTTCATTATCCAAGAATAAAGGGAAAAGAAATTAAGCACATTAACCCTTATAATATTAATATCCATTTTTGAGTGGAATTTATTTTTATTATAATAATGGTGAGTGGAATTTCACCTCGTTAGGATATGCTCAAGCCTTTTCAAGGCTTAAGCTCGTCCACACACATCGGAATCCAACCATTTTAATTTTTGTTGAAGGACCCTTCAATGATTTTATTTATTTTTGCATTAAATTGAATTAGGGTTCCGATTAGGCTTAAATCTGATTATTTTAATATCAAGATTCTCTCTCCTCCAACTTAATTCAAATGAGGTGCCCCTCTCATTTTCTTTTCTCTAAATGATGTAAAGAAACATTAGGGACCTTATTGAAGTGGTAATTTGCATATTGAACCTTAGTTTTTGGGTAAATTGTACTTTACACCAAAATTAGGTTTTAATGCACAAACATTGTCCAACAAGCTCTATCTTGGTGTCCAGGCTTGTGGAAACCATACCACTACATCATATTCATTCTTATGATGTATCAACATCAGAGTAACATATTATTATATAACATTTGTAAGTTAGCCCCTTAACTTGGGTAATTTGCACTTTAGTCCAAAATAAGCAAACATTGGTTCAACATTGTTCAAACAGGATCAAAATTGAAACATAAGTTCCTCATGAGTCCTAATTACTTTTAAAAAGATAAGATTAAGCATATAATCATCTTTATTTATTAAAACACCTAGGGTTAAAGCATAACCCAGGTAAGGGATGTTACACAATCCTTATCACATAGGATGTCTTGCCTAAACCCTTCATAGGGAATGCCTTTCTAGACAGATTTTAGCATTTACATGTTGAGTATTTATTCCCCATCATCATGTGGAATATAAATATGCTCCCACTAATATTTTGTAATCACAAATTTCATCTTCATTTTGACTCAAGTCAAACCCTTTGATTGTCTTGTCAAACAGAAGATTCCAACTCCGATATGCTTGATTCAACCCATAAATTGACCTTTATAGCTTATAGACTTTATTTGCAATATTAGATTTATAAATCCTTTAGGATGTCTCATGTACACATCCTTATAATTAGTCCAATTAAGGAATGCGGGCTTAATATCCATATGGAAAATCTCACTAGTCATAACAAACCGCAACAACAAGCATGATCCCAATGGATTTAACCATGGTTACTGGTGAAAGACATCATCATGTTCAACACCTTGAACTTGCTTGAAACTCTTTGCAACCAATATACCCTTCCATGTTGGTTTTCTCTCAAAGACCCAAATGCACCTTATGGTTTTACTCCTTCTGGTGGATCCATCAAGGTCATACTTTGCTGGTTTACATGGACTCCATCTTGGATTTGATGTATTCAAGCCATGCTTCAGATTCTGATCCCTCAATAGCTTCTAGGTAGGTAGTTGACTCATCATCTATGATCAACTTAGTTCCTTCTTGAGTTATAAAATTTATAACATTTCATAAGGAACTTGAAATTCCACAACATCTTGTGATTCTCTATGTTCCTATTGTGCCTCTTTAGGTTCAATGTTTTCTTATTTGTCTTGAACATTTTGAGATCTACTTTTACTCCTAGTGATTCCTTTGGAACTAAGTTCCTCTTTAGGAATACAACCATCCAGATTAACAAACAACTTTGTTGCTGAATTGGGATAAGAGTAGTATATTAACAAAATAACCTTTATGTGATTTTTTGGACAAAGATTTTCAAGAAACTATTTTCTTATATAAGCATGGATCCCTAATCACTATAAAAGACATATTAGGACACCTCCCATGTCATATCTCATATGATGTCTTTTGAACCAATTTAGACGGTACATTGTTTAGTGCTAAACATATGTCCAAAAGAAATTGGAAGATTATCTACATTTTGTTGATAATCGAAGCATGATTAACATGTGTAATTCCTTCTTTCTGATACACTTTCATCATGTTTGAGGTGAAGTTCATCATGATACATTATAATGATCTCCCAGAACGTTCTCAAACTCTTGGTTTAAAATATTTCAACATCCATCATATTGAAGTATCTTAATACTTTTACCAAGTTAGTTACATACTTTATTCAATCTCCTTGAACACTTCAAGAGATTCATACTTGTATTTCATTAAATACAAAATTTCCATATCTACTGATAACATCAATAAATATATAATGAGGTCCTTGCAACTACCTTTAGAATTTATTCTAAAAGGTCTACATACATTAGTATGTATGAGCCCCAATATAACAATCACTCTCCCACTACATCTAGTGAAAATGTTTTTGTCATATTGCACAGTAAATAAGACTTGCATGTTTCTATTTGTTCAATAACCAAAAGAGTCTAGATAACCATCATATGGATTCTAGGTATGCATTTCTCATTTATGCCCTCCAGATGACAATGCTATAGGTATTCATTGTCTGAGTCATCAAGTCTTTCAATATATGTGTCATACACATTTGTATCTACAACTATCAAGTATAGTTTATAAGAAATTGGGCATTGCCATATAAGATCTCATTTTTTAAAATGAAACATCAATTTATTCTTGTCCGTACAAGATACATGGTGTTTTCATTAATGGAAGTGCATAATAGCAATTATGTAATTCTATTGTATGCCCATGAATGATAGATTCCAACTATAGTGGCATCAACCCTTACTCCATATAGTTCTAGCTTATTTCTTATTGGGTCTTGAAGTAAAGATCTCTAGAAGTTACTTCTTCATTTATTCCTTTAAGTGATAAGGACAAACTCTTTTACACTTACCCTTCTCCATAACTTGAGTGAAAAAGACTTGGACTTTAGCTTAGACTTAGAACACTTCTTGGCCTTGCCTTTTCCCTTGGACTCACTTCCACTGATCACCATCATAGATTTTTTCTCCTTCATTCTTGCTTTGGAATCAACATGCCAAGTTGTTCTTACAGCTATTTAGCCAAGTTACTCAAGTAGTAACACTTGATAAACTGGTTGTATATGATTCAAACAATGTTTGTAGAATCATATCCCTAGTCAACTCTTGACCTAAAAGAAATCATATTGAGCACATGGGGCTCTACTAGATCTCCCTCTGTCAGTTTGCACTCAAACAACACTTTGAAGACATCATACCTTTCTTGCTTTACATGATTCTTAAGACGTGTCACCATCTCAAGAATGTTCATGTTTTCCATGTTGTTCATGCAACTCATAGTTCATCTAGCATAACATAGCATAAGTTACTTAATGTCTATGACATGATTTGCATGCTTCAAGTAAGCATCCATTTCAGCCTTAGGCACACCGAGTGGGTTCCTCTGGCTCTGGTCTTCCAAGGACATAGAGATTTTTCTCATTTATGAGAATGCTTCTCAAAATCCTAAACCAGATGTGGAAGAAAATCCCATTTTGTCCTTTCACAAGGACTAATCGCAATGTGAATGTGATTATGTTTGACATTTGATTCTTCAAAGAAATATTACAACTCTTCAAAATATTTTTGATTTGTTTGATTTGATAATCTAATGATATTAATTAGGCCTTTAATTAATTATCACTCCCATTATTTTATTCAAATTGATGACCATCATGTATCAATTTAGAAGATTACATTACACAATCTTCTAGTGAGTCAAGATCCAAAACAATTAAGTCAATAACCAACCAACACTGACACTCATGATCAATTATTAAGGTAGGCAACGTTTACCAATTGCATCTCATGCAACTCTTGGATAGATGGTGTGTACAACTCCTTGTCACAATTCATCTACATTCTAGTAGGCACTTAATCCTATTACGTTTACCTAGTTAATTTGGTCCCAAAAGCCAACACGGTAGAATATGCATCCTACTAGGATGGACCCACATATCTACCATCACACTTCCATGAGATAGACAGAGCACCATGCTAGGGCATGACCACACTTGGTCGATCAAGATTTTCATGTGTGCTACTTATGGAAAGCATCTTAGACTTAATATTTATTGAGGGATTTTATATATAAATACATATATGTAACTAATCACCACATACTTAGTATGTATCATATACATGATATAACCACAAACAAGAACATACAATAATTAAAACACACAAGTAATGGTTATGGCCATACTATTGTAATTCCTTGAAGCTATAAGAAATTAATACTAGCTAAGGTCCACATCATATGCAACCTGATGTTGACGAAGATCTGTGCCTGAACCAATCTAGGTTGATTGGTTTAACTATTGAACCGGTCGGCTTGCCTCTTTGCACTCGTTTGGTCTCCTAAAGAGGTCGTCTAGTTTGAAGTTCAACAGATACCTGGACTCCTCCAGCCGATCGGTTGGTCCACTAACCGATCAGTTCATCCTCCCATTATCTGGCCTCCTCAGTCCCAATAGATCAATTGGTCTCACGAGCCCATCAATTTTCTGGTGCAGAACATTTTCTTACGAAGAAACATGAATTAAAACTATCCTATTTCTTATAGCATTATATATAGATAAAAACTCGAGTTACATTCCAGGGGAAATATGAAGAAGATCATTAATTTATATTTGGAAAGGAGAGAGAGGCTCAGTAAGAAGACCGAGTAACAACATGAATAAACAAACAAAACTATGAACACACAGATTGAGGGTTATTGGCCATAACCGTGCTTCACATCCACCATCAAAATCAATTTTAGGGAGACACGTGTAAATTGCATATATATCATATATATATATATATATATATATATATATTTATGGAGCGTATGTGGTATTTAATCAGATATGCACATTAACCAGTTTAATATTCACATTATATATAATAAAATAAATCTGATCATATTGATTTAAATCCCAAATGCACTTTAAATTAATGTGTCTTTGGTACCACTGTAGGGAAATTATAGCAACAGATAAGGTATAGGAAATAAAAATTTAAATCCTAATTCCCATGGATAATAGGCACACATAAAAAACAATGTATCTAGGAAGGAGAGGTTGCAAAGTTATACCTGGTCCTGGAGCAAGTCCAGGACATTATCCTTGCAGTAGCAACATGCTTTTTCTTCTTCAGGCTGTAGGGCTGCCCCTTGGATCTTTGGTGATCAGATTCCTTACATGTGGTGATCTTTGCTCATCTTCAACCTTGGTAAGTATCTCCTCTTCTTTTGCAACGTTTTCCTTGGAATCTCTACTCCATCTTCTTCCCTTTTCTTGTCCATGGACCATTCTTGGATGTCATGGCCATTCTTGAGGAATAAAACCTCATCAGAAGGGTCATAGTCCATAGTAGAAGGACCTATCCATGAGTTCCCGGAGGAACAAAACCACACATGGACCCCATGAAGGAAAAAATATAGGTCAGCTATGCTGGTATTAAATCCAATTATTGAGCTATTTTTAAAAATAAAGAGTTAATCTAGGAAAGATTACTTGGTGGATTATGGGGATAACAAAATATAGTCTAGTTACCATGCTAGTTTTAAAAAGGTACAATAATTCAAAGTGGTAACTAGAAAACAACAAAGAGATTCTCAAGTCTAATATCAAGATTTCAAAATGAAGTGATTTTTCTCAAAGATAATATCAAGATATCAAATTATTCAAAATGACAATATTTATCTATTGGAATAAACAATCTAATATTTTTTCTTCGCCAGTGGCTAGGTGCCTAGTGTTCTCTCCTCTAGGAGAGAATGACACATTCACTTGTGGGGGGTAACCAATACTGAGGGACCTCTATTTGTCCATTATCCACTGTTCAGGGTTTGGGGTCATGACCTGCCAAATCTAGTGAGCCAAAGCTCTTAAATAATATTTTTATTTTTTTGTGCCAACATCAAAATATGACAATATTTCAATTTCTCAACAATGTCCAATATTCAATTTAATTGTGGCGAACTTCAATAATAGATAAAGGCTAACAACAAAATTTGGTCACCACTTTGCAAAATTATATATATGAAACTCAAGAGGGAGGCAAATATTTTCGTAAAAGAATGGAGAATTTAGTACATGTCCCAAATCAAGCATTTCCAAATCAAGGTGTGCACAAGGATCAAGATGACAATATATCATGAATCTAGAAAAAGAGAATGTACTAGGGTATTTGATATTTCTTGGCTTAGAAATCACTTCGTAAGTTCTTATTAGTTGAAATTACTATTTTGCCCCTTAGGGAGTTTTATCTTGAATAATCACTTTAGGTCGTTATAATATCGTATATGATATTCTAATAATTACACATTCTCGTGATTCGTGTATTCATGTTTTATATGTCTATTATTTAATGCACTAGTGTAGATCATATGCATGCATATATTACGTACATGTTGTATTGTGAGAACATTTTCTCAAAATTGGTTTCATTACCATTATGGATTGTGAAAATTAATAACATAGCTAGAACTAGGATTTTAATCCATAGAATTCAATTTCTCCCTATATGTCACTTAACATTATGTTTTTTATTAGGTTGCAATCTACATTATGAGGATAGTCAACTATAGTCCAAACTTTAGATTATATCCATTAGGAATTTCCATTCTTTTTCCTTAATTCCTAATGATACATCAATCTATTTATACTGATCTAGGTCATACTTACATACATAGGTGTCAACTATGATCGATGTGCTTATATGAGCGTAATTCCCTTATTGATTCTCCTTTTATTTTAATGGTCTAAGTTCATGTGTATATCCCTATGTATTAGATTAATCAAGGGTAAGTTTAATGACTAGGTGAAATGTATATGCCCATGTATTGTATCCAAAGGTATACATATGTGTATATATCATGATTTGTATCAGGGAAGGGTCATGTACCTCATAGACACATAGGAGATGGTGGTCAAGTATTCCATGATTGGGGGAGGCAACCAAGCACTCTTCACTGGCGTTCTGAAGGTTCATCTTCCATAGCAACTCCTATGGCCGTGCAAGGTTGAGGCACAATTCTAATGTATCTTGCAGGTTGGAGTCCAGGGCATGAAAGGGAACACAATATCAACTTTGGGGTTGAGAACTGGTGGATCCAAGTTTGTAGAGATGGTTGGAGATGGTGGATTGCAGTCTTGATTCATCGTAGGCATCTGGTTTTTCTAGAGACGAAGACCCAACAACTATGTTGAATCGAGATAGTTTACTACTAGGAAATTATCATAAGTTATCCCCTAAAGGTCCGTAAATTGATGTGGTGGCCATCAGGTTGCGAGGAGGTCTGTTTAGAGGCGAGTTCTAGATTAGAGGCTATGGAGGTGATGAGTTTGTTGGTGGAATAGGTAGGGTCCTATATAGGATATTACATTCTAGGGTATGTGTTCCTTGGGTGGTGACGATGGCAAAGGGATGGTCAATTAGTTTGGAGGCATCAGGTTGCTCCTACAATAACTCATCAGTTGTTACATAGATTAGGTCGTTGATTCCCATGGTTTTTAGTAATACTACTGATCTCACATTCAATTGTGTGGCTGTTGGGTCGAGGAGGACGAGGCCAAAGATGAAGTGGGTAAAAACGACCAAAGTTTATGTAGAGGCGGGAGGGAATTTCATCGCCGGAGTTCTGCCTAAGAAACATCTAATATGGGGAGGATGCACATGTGCACACATGTCCAGGGCGAGTCAGAGCCCACTTTGACCGTGCGTTACTCGAGGTTATTAAATCACATGTACCTATATATGTATACCCTCTTTAATCATTTTTCCTTCAAATAATTATACCTCCTAATTTACTAGCCTTTGTAGTCTAAAATTTTAGTCAAGTCTTAAAATAAAACTAGACTAAATTTTAAAAATAAAAAATCCGACATTTATGATTTCAAAGTGCCCAATAAATTTATTCTCTTTAATTTAATTCAAATACAATTATTTAATATTTAAGTTTCTATTTTTGTATGATTCCAAAGCCAAGAATATCTAATTCAGTTAATTTTTTTATTTGTGGTCCCAATTGGGATGATTTCACAAAAAGAGGAAAATTGTACATTGGTGCTTGAATTTCAATAATTTAATAAAGTTCAACAATGAATGGAAATTTGAAAAAAAAAAGAATTCAATTTGAGAGGATAATGTATCATAGTCCAAAAATTAAATTTAATACCAAAATCCAGTATGTTACAACTCTCCACCCTTTAAAAATGATTTCATCCTCAAAATGGACACGACCATAGCCTAGTCAGATGCTATTCTCCACCCACTAAAAGGGTTCAACTAGAAATCTAAATTAGGAATGTAAAACTCAAGATAATCTTTCACGAACTTTGGGTTTCTCCTCCAAGATTGTTCTCATATCTCTAGGATTGTGACTTAGCTCAAGAAATCACCGTGGAAATCCTACAAATTGATTTTTCTTTGTACATAGAGTATTATAACAAAAATAATTTTATGACGGGAAACATTTTGATGCAAGACTGGAAAATGGCCAAAATCAATGCGATGAGTAAGTCACAATTGTTGGTATGTATGCCCTGAGAGCCAATCATGGGATGATTGGTGGGATACATTAAGATTGATTTGATAAACATCAAAGGCAAGCTTCCAATTCTTTCTGGTTAAGTCATATGAGATAGTGATAGAACAGATTGAATGTCTAGAGAATGACAGTACTCAATGACGTATGCTTTCAGGTTGAGGACCTAAACGATGAGATCATACGGATGCTAAGAGTTTGTACATTCTTATTATGTCCCTAGTCGGATGTCATTGTGGAAGGTAGATAGACAGCAATGACACACAAGACTAGATTGTGGTGTTGGTTGATGATAGAATCTCATTAGTCATGATATAGAGATATCAAACCAAACACATATGTACTTGTTAAAGAACAAGTGTGCTGGACAGACCCACCATGAGTTTGACACATGGAACCATCTCATGGTAGTCACAGTCAGTACTCATAGTGATGGTGGTGAGTGTGATTCTTAGACCTGAAATCACTGCACTCAACACATGTCGTTGGGCACACTTTGACATCATCAAACGCAGTCCTGAAACATTGGTTGTTATAAAGGTGATGATTGGGTGGCTTTGACACATGGGGCTTTTGAGGGGTGAGTGATAGATATGGGATTTGTCCCTCCTGAGGGAGTTTGATATACATGGCCACTTGATGAGTAGGATTGAGAAAGGCATGCACGCATGTGTGAGTCGGTATGTGATACTGATGTCATAACATATCTCTTCCAATCTACTCTGAGATCAAGAAAGTGAATGAACGTTGACAGGATGACTATTCCATGCCTCGAGTTCATTCGGGATATCAGTGACAAAGGAATTATACATTCACTGTAACACCATTCATGGATTGTAGGATTGAAAGTTATTCTCCAACTTTCTACTTTCACTTGGGTAGCACTGATGTGTGACTAGGCACCGCTCTTTGCTTGTGAAGTCATAAATGTTATGGACTTTCACTGCCAATGTGAAATGGACCTCCAGGGTCACACACATAGGATTTAACTTGGAAGAGGAGTTTTGTCCACAAACAATGTTTAGATTGATTACTAAAGGAGTTTAGTAGTTCAATTAAACACTCAATTGATTGATAGCTCAAAATCATAGTGTTCAAGGTGTTGGACACATTTATTGGAGTATCAGATTGATTGAAATCGCAAGTGACTAATTCTGCACAATCTGCACTCCTAACCGATTGGCTCATGTGATGAACCGATCGGCTCAGTTGGGTGAACCGGTCAGCTCAAGTGTTGAGTCGATCGGCTCAAGGACAGGGTGAACGATTACTTCAAGTGTTGAAACGATCGGTTCAACTGTTGCTATCGGGCAAGTTGGGAAAGTAGGATTGGTGATAATTTTCCTTTCGTTTCACTTGCCAAATTTGATTGGAAAAAGGATTGGTATTTGATACGAATTAGAAACAAAAGTTGGAAAGTCAATCGGGAACTGGTCAGGACCATGAACCGACCCATTCAGAAGTGAACCGACCGGCTCATGGGTCCCAACCGACCGGTTCAGGTCCCCAACCGACCGTTTCAGTTGTGAAATGATCGGTTTAGGTTGTGAGTTGGTTGCTTTTGTGAAAAATCTCGAACCCTTCTACTCCTGCTTTTAGTCCCGCATTGCCCGGGATAGAGAACCCTGTCCCATGACCCTACTATATATATAGGGGTATTGGGGGCTTCTCAAAGTACAACTCAGTGCAACCAGTTGCTCTGCAAAGTTGTCATTCTCTCTGGTTTTGGTAACCAAGAGAGAGCCCGAGCAAGTCCTACCCGCAAAGGGAGGTGCAACAAGGGAAAGACAATTGTAGTTGCAACTGGAGGAAGGAGAGTGTGTTGGCGACTAGTACGTCAACAGGAGGGTGTGACTCCTTCCAATTCCTTGTGGGACAAGGAGATTGGAGTTTCAGGTGGTCCGTGTGGACTACTACAGAGGCGGGAGGTTTCTGCCGCTAGGAGGACAACCTTCAATCATGTCAGTCCCGGTGCGACCAGGAGCTGCACAGACACCGTCCAAGATCGGAGGTGAAGACAGTGCAAGGCGCGAGGTATTGTCGCCGACCAAGCCTTGGGACAAGGTATGATTCCACAAACCATACTTTCCTATTGTATAGACGTTGACGTGTTTCCTTGTTACGGGTTTGGGGGAGAAATTTTTTTGTTTCCGCTGCCTTCTCTGCCTCCCCTAAAACTCAACAGTGGTATCAAAGCCACGTCAACTGCTCTATACTTTAGGGATTATCGATATGGTTGATGTTGGTTTGTCGCCTTTATTTATTGCATACGATGCGAATAATATTGGCTTTATGCATGTCCAATCCTAAATCCACAAATCCCAAATTACATATATGATATGTATTATTAATGCACTCGATACGCGTCACCCTTAAACGAGTTTTTGTGGTGAATGTATAGCGTGGTTATGGCCAATAAACCCTATCTGTGTATGGTTGTATGTGGTTTCTTGCATCTCGGTCTGCGCACCGATCTTCCTTCTATTCCTAATGTAACTCAAAATAATTCGAGATTTCTTTCCTACCTTTGCTCCCCTCGAATGTAAATCGAGGTTTCTCTTTTTACAATGTAAAATAGGATAGATTTTATTTCCTATTATGTCAAAGAACGAAGGACATCGAGATGACAGCTGAGACGATTGGTTCAAGGAGTGAACCGATCGATTGACATTCCAGATGATCGGTTCAAGGAGTGAGCCGATCGGTTGATGACCAGTTTGAGGAGCGAGACGAGCGGGTGGCGGCCATGATGAGATGCATGACGACCAGGCAAACCGATAGGTTGGAGGCACCCAGATGACCGGGCCAGAACGAACAAGTCAATCATGTGATGAGTTGATCTACTCCGAAGGCAAAGCACGAAGTTCATCTTGTACAGGTTGCATGTGATGTAGACCTAGATGACCGTGATTCCTCTTAGCTCAAGGAATCTCATTAGGATGGCCATAATCATCGCTTTTATCATTTTACATGTTTTCTGTGGGATATAGCATGTATATGATACATACTATGTATTGTGGTGATTGGATATGTATATGTATATAAAAACCAAATCCCTCCTTAAATATTAAGTTTTAGATGCTTTCCAAATGTGACACACGTGAAAAACTTGATCGACCAAGTGTGGGCACGCCCTAGCGTGGTGCACCGTCTATCTCGTGGAAGCGTGAAGGATGAATGTGTGGGTCTGCCCTAGCAGGGTGCATATTCATCGTGTTTGCTTTGGGTCGGACTTAACAAGGTGATCTAGATGGGATCTAGTACCTTGAGGCATGGATATGATCATGGCAAGGAGTTGCATATGGCATCTTATCAAGAGTTGCATATGATGCAATTGGCAAGAGTTGCCTACCTGAGAGATCTATGTTGTGGGTGACAGCTCTAGCTGGTCCATGACTTAGAGGATTTCAGGATCTTGCCCACTAGAAGGTTGTATGCTGCAATCTTCTGAATTGATGGTGAGGGCTATCAATTTGAATTAAAATAGTGGGAGAGATAATTAATTAAAGGCCTAATTATATCGTCAACTTTTCAAATCAATCAAATAAGTCAAAAATGAGTTTTTGGACTAAAATTGCATATTTTCCTTTTGTAGTACAAATGGCAACAAACAACAATCACTTCTCTTTGCGATCGGTCCTTGAAAAGGACAAACTAAATGGGACAAACTTCCACGACTGGTATAGGACATTGAGAATTGTTCTCACTCAAGAGAGAAATCTCTATGTCCTGGATACTC
This sequence comes from Alisma plantago-aquatica, assembly GCA_963693085.1. Classification (NCBI taxonomy): domain Eukaryota; kingdom Viridiplantae; phylum Streptophyta; class Magnoliopsida; order Alismatales; family Alismataceae; genus Alisma; species Alisma plantago-aquatica. The sequence continues at coordinate 836,937,563 of OY856412.1, read as the reverse complement.
CAATTCCAGAGGAACCGGCTCCTAATGCACCAAAGACAGAAAGGGATGCTTACAAGAAGCATTCTGATGATGACATTAATGCAAAGTCCTTGATGTTGTACTCCATGAACCATGAGTTGCAGAGACAACATGAGAATATGGGTGTCATTGAGATGATTCAGCATCTCAGGAACCTGTATGAAGATCAGGCACGACAAGAGAGATACGATGTCTCAAGGGCACTGTTCAAGTGTGTCATGACAGAAGGAGATCCAGATGGTCCTCACACACTCAAGATGATTGGGTATGTGGAGAACCTGCAAAGACTGCAATTTCCACTGAGCCAAGAGTTGGCTACTGACCTGATACTGCAATCGTTGCCAGAATCTTACAGTCAGTTTGTGATGAACTACAACATGAACAATTTTGATAGGCCACTGTCAGAGTTGTTGGGCATGTTGAGGACAGCCGAGACACAGATGAAGAAGGACAATCCTAAGTCTGTGATGGTGATCACGAGCAAGAAAGGTAAGTCCAAGCGCAAGGGCAAGGGCAAAGCTAAGAAAGGTTCTGATGCTAGCCAGGAGCCCAAGACGACTTCAGCTCTCAAGGTCAAAGGAGGCGTGACCAAGAAAGGCAATTTCCACCATTTTCAAAAGCCAAGACATTGGAAAAGGAACTGTCCTCTCAGTTTGGAAGAACAAAAGAAGAAGGAGGCAACAGGCGTCTCTACTTAAAGGTGTCATGAAAGTAAACTTGTAACACTTTTTGAGGTATATGATACCAAAATGTAAAGTGTAAAGCACTCAATAAATGGGGCAAGTGTTTCCGCCATAGATAGGAGTACTTTAGTTTATTTTTAGCCTAAAAGGCATGTAATACAGTTATGAACTGCTATTTCATATTTGCCAATAGATAGAAACACTTTATTTTTGCATATTGTATGACAATGATGGCAATCAATAAAGTTGATGTTTCAATCTTTTAAAGATGTGATCTTTGTGGCAATGCCTTTCTTATCTTGTGGTATTTGATATGCATAAGATAAAATGATACCTAAAAGTTATAGATAACTCAAACAATCAAATTAGCATCAATCATGAGAAATTCATTTCTAGTGTCCATGTGATGGATAAATCTAGACTCTTTTGGTTAGAAAATAGTTAAGAGACATGAATATCTTGGACATGATTAATCAATCTTCACTAATGGTAGTGGGAGAATGATTATCCTATTAGGTATGATACATGTGATGTATTTACATACCTATTGGAACAAATGCTAATACTTCAAATGGTATTTAGAGAAATACCAATATGAATACCTTGAAGTGTTCAAGATTATCATAGATGAAGTACAAATTTGGTAAAGTGTTAATTCTTGATGAGATCAATGAATGAAATACTTGGACCAAATGTTTGAGATCTTTATGAGTGATTATGATAGTGTATCATAGTGAACTCATGATTAAGGCATGGTGATGTCTAAATCAAGAAGGAATCATACTCTAAGGAGTTAGAGAATGATTATCAAATAACTGAATTCTTCTTAATAAAAGAATACCCCACACTAATAAAGGACATTGAGAATCACAAGGAGTTGTGAGTTCTTATATCCTTGACAGATACACCTCAATTATCTATGTGATGAGTTGTTCATGTGATGAGTCAACTATCTAGATGAATGAGAGGAACCGAATTTTGAGTTATGGTAGATGACCATTACATCCTAAATGACTTTCATGTAAACCATAAGGAATGACCTTGATGGTAGCACCCATTGGAATAAAATCCATAAGTGTGAATAAGTCTTAAGTGTTAAGACACATGGATAACATTTTGAGAAGGATGATGCTTGTTGATTGCAACTTAATGACTAAGACATTTTGCATATGGATACTAAAACCGCATTCCTATGAGGAATAAAACAAGGATGTGTATGTGACACAACCTATAAGGTTTATGAATCCATTAATGCAAATGAAGTCTATAAGTTACAATGGACTAATCAATGTGATTGATTGAGTACAAGCAACTCAGAATTGGATCTTTACTTTGATAATATAGTCAAAGAGTTTGACTGATATGTCAAAGATAAAGAAGGGATCTGTGATTTAGTGGGAGTGTGTTCACATTCCACATGTTGATGTGAAATGGAAATGTTCTAGAATGGAAATCCAAAAGTGGAAATTTTCTTTAAGTAAGATAGAGATGTTTCCTATGAGATAGGAATAGAGATCTATAGAGATAATTCTCGAAAACCTCTTGACCTTAAAAGAGAAAGCATACATTGGCAATCTGTACTGAAGGGTTCAGTGTACACAGATTCAGGGGGAGAAAACTTGTCCATGTTACATGGAGTTAGTATCCTAAGGCCAAGTGTCCAATTCTTATGAAGAATGGGAACATTAAGAATAGATATGGATCTATCATGTATGTAATAATCCCATTATCTTGCATGGCAAGAACAAAATGCATTCATCATCCTGTATGTATGACATGGCAATATGATGTGCTCATCCTGATAACTCGTATGTGGGACACGATGAGTGGATGTCTGTCTACTTCTAGTAAGGGTTACTGGAAACCATAAGAACTTGAGAAGTACTAGTTCTATGGAGAAAAAGGAAGAGTTTGATGTAAAGAGTTACATTGATGTGAACTTCCAAAAGGACAGAAAATTAATCGCAAAATATATATAGGATATATAAAAGTGAAAGTTTGTTGATACTTGGAAATGTTCCAATAAAGCCGTTTAAAAGGAAATGCCGAGTATCCATGTGTTAGAGAACAATAGTAGATACTATATGGATCTGGAAGTTCATGAGATGAACTTATAGATATTCCGCTCATTGATGACAAGTCTGGAATCCTTGATCATGCAATATGGCTAAAGGTTAGCAAAGGAATACTAGATCACATATTATGGTGACTCCATCTCATACGTGTGACGTACAATGAAGAGATGTGAGACATGCAATTTATACTGACTTTGGAAAGGTGTTGCCATTACTCACTATGTTCGCACTAGAGCACAGTAACATGTGGGACATGTTTGAAGATCACTATGAATATGATTCAAGGGTGATTGGCTCACAGTGCAAGTGGGAGTCTGTTGGTATGTATGCCCTGAAAGCCAATCATGGGATGATTGGTGGGATACATTAAGACTGATTTGATAAACATCAAAGGCAAGCTTCCAATTCTTTCTGGTTCAGTCATATGAGATAGTGATAGAACAGATTGAATGTCTAGAGAATGACAGTACTCAATGACGTATGCTTTCAGGTTGAGGACCTGAATGATGAGATCATACGGATGCTAAGAGTTTGTACATTCTTATTATGTCCCTAGTCAGATGTCATTTTGGAAGGTAGATAGACAACAATGACACACACGACTAGATTTTGGTGTTGGTTGATGATAGAATCTCATTAGTCATGATATAGAGATATCAAACCAAACACATAGGTACTGGTTAGAGAACAAGTGTACCGGACAGACCCACCGTGAGTTTGACACATGGAACCATCTCATGGTAGTCACAGTCAATACTCATAGTGATGGTGGTGAGTGTGATTCTTAGACCTGAAATCACTGCACTCAACACATGTCGTTGGGCACACTTTGACATCATCAAACACAGTCCTGAAACATTGGTTGTTATAAAGGTGATGATTGGGTGGTTTGACACATGGGGCTTTTGAGGGGTGAGTGATAGATATGGGATTTGTCCCTCCTGAGGGAGTTTGATATCCATGGCCACTTGATGAGTAGGATTGAGAAAGGCGTGCACGCATGTGTGAGTCGGTATGTGATACTGATGTCATAACATATCTCTTCCAATCTACTCTGAGATCAAGAAAGTGAATGAACGTTGACAGGATGACTGTTCCATGCCTCGAGTTCATTCGGGATATCAATGATAAAGGAATTATACATTCACTGTAACACCATTCACGGATTGTAGGATTGAAAGTTGTTCTCCAACTTTCTACTTTCACTTGGGTAGCACTGATGTGTGACTAGGCACCGCTCTTTGCTTGTGAAGTCATAAATGTTATGGACTTTCACTGCCAACGTGAAATGGACCTGTAGGGTCACACACATAGGATTTAACTTGGAAGAGGAGTTTTTTCCACAAACAATGTTTAGATTGATTACTAAAGAAGTTTAGTAGTTCAATTAAACACTCAATTGATTGATAGCTCAAAATCATAGTGTTCAAGGTGTTGGACACATTGATTGGAGTATCGGATTGATTGAAATTGCAATTGATTGATTTTGCACAATCTGCACTCCCAACCGATCAGCTGATGTGATGAACGGATCGGCTCAGCTGGGTGAACCATTCGGCTCAAGTGTTGAGTCAATCGGCTCAAGGACAGGGTGAACGATTGCTTCAAGTTTTGAAACGATCGGTTCAACTGTTGCAACCGGGAAAGTTGGGAAAGTAGGATTGGTGAGAATTTTCCTTTCGTTTCACTTGCCCAATTTGATTGGAATAAGGATTGGTATTTGATACCAATTAGAAACAAAAGTTGGAAAGTCAATCGGGAACCGGTCAGGACCACGAACTGACCGGTTCAGAAGTGAACCGATCGGCTCATGGGTCCCAACCGATCGGTTGAGGTCCCAACCGGCCGATTCAGGTTCCCAATCGACCGTTTCAGTTGTGAAACGATCGGTTCAGGTTGCGAGTTGGTTGCTTTTGTGGAAAATCTTGAACCCTTCTACTCCTGCTTTTAGTCCTGCATTGCCCGAGATAGAGAACCCTGTCCCATGACCCTCCTATATATAGGGGTATTGGGGGCTTCTCAAAGTACAACTCAGTGCAACCAGTTGCTCTGCAAAGTTGTTGTTCTCTCTGGTTTTGGTAACCGAGAGAGAGCCCGAGCAAGTGCTACCTGCAAAGGGAGGTGCAGCAAGGGAAAGACAACTGCAGTTGCAACTGGAGGCAGGAGAGTGTGTTGGCGACTAGTACATCAACAGGAGGGTGTGACTCCTTCCAATTCCTTGTGGGACAAGGAGATTGGAGTTCCAGGTGGTCCGTGTGGACTACTACAGAGGCGGGAGGTTTCTGCCGCTAGGAGGACAACCTTTAATCCTGTCAGTCCCGGTGCGACCAGGAGCTTCACAGACACCGTCCAAGATCGGAGGTGAAGACTGCACAAGGCGCGAGGTATTGTAGCCGAGCAAGCCTCGGGACAAGGTATGATTCCACAAACCATCCTTTCCTATTGTATAGACGTTGACGCATTTACTTGTTCTGGGTTTGGGGGAGAACATTTTTGTTTCCACTGCCTTCTCTGCCTCCCCTAAAATCCAAAAACAATCACCTTTTCCAACTCTCACCATACTAAGTACTTGACTCAATAGTGCAATGAAGATTTACATGGAGCCTAGGTTACTAGGGTAACTTTACTTATAATAGGGAAGAAGGACATTGTTTTTCAATCATAAGGGCATTCACAGATTCAAGCTTAGGGCTTCTAGTCCAACTATTCACCTTCCCATTACTAGGTTGTTCATTTTTTGACACCTCAACTCATCTCTACTAATATGGTGATGTTTCATCTTTACAAATTGATGAGTCATATGCCTTTTTGAAAATTAACTTCACTAGAGTTACTATTTCTATTAACTAGATAAGGCTAGCAAGACTAGGGTTGGTTATAAAGTACTTGACTGAGTTCTAGGTATGTGAGTTTTTAATCCTAACTTCCACGAGACGTGCATAAGTGCCTAATGTTTATGGATCTGATACCATATTGTAAAGACTCAATCTCTATGGTCAAATATTTACAAAATAATATCATAATTATAAACAATATTGTTTACAATCATGCTTTGACATCAGAGTCACATAGGGTTTAAACATAATATTACATGATTAAGAAAATGTTTTGACTCCTATCTAGTCTTCAATAGGGGACAACTCATATACGTCTCTTCCAGTCCATCTTTGTATCACCTATCCACAAGTTCCTGGAGGAACAAAACCACACATGGACCCCATGAAGGGAAAAATAAATGTTACTAGGCTGGTACTAAATCCAATTATTGAGCTATTTTTAAAAATAAAGAGTTATGAAATCAAATCCAGGTAAGATTTCTAGGTGGAGTATGGGGATAACAAAAGATAGTCTAGTTACCATGCTAGTTTCAAAAAGGTACAACAATTCAAAGTGGTAATTAGAAAACAAAAAAGATATTATGAAGATTGATATAAAGATTACAAAATGAAATGATTTTTCTCAAAGGTAACATTAAGATATCAAAGTAATCAAAATTACAAGATTTATCTATTGACAAAATCAATCTAATATTTTGTCTTTGCTAGGGCTAGGTTCTTAGTGTTCTCCCCTCTATGAGACAATGACACTTTCTCCTGTGGGGGTAACCAGTACTAGGGGACCTCTAATTTGTCCATTATCCACTATGTAGGGTTGGGGGTTGTGACATGTCGAATCTAGTGAGCCAAAGCTCTTAGCCAATTTTTTGATTTTTTTTGTGCCCACATAAAAATATGATAATATTTCAATTTCTCAACAATGTCCAATATTCAATTTAATTATGATGAACTTCAACAACAAAGAAAGGATAAAAAAATTCATTCACCACTTTACAAAATTATATATATGAAACTCAGGAGGGAGGAAAATAGTTCAATAAAAGAATAGAGAATTCAGGACCTATCCCAAATCAAACATTTCCAAATCAAGTTGTGCGCAAGGATCAAGATGCCAATTTATCATGAATCTAGAAAAGGACAATGTATTACAATTATTTGATATTTCTTGGCTTAGAAATCACTTCTTAAGTTCTTATTAGTTGAAATTACTATTTTTCCCTATAGGGAGTTTCATCTTGAATAATCACTTTTGGTTGTTATAATATCTGATATGGTATTCTAATAATTACGCATTTTCATGATTCGTGTATTCATGTTTTACATGTATATTATGTAACGCACTAGTATAGATCATATGCATGTGTATATTATGTACATGTTGTATTTTGAGAACATTTTCTATAAATTGTCTCCGTTACCATTATGGATTGCAAAAATTAATAACATAGCTATAATTAGGATTTTAATCCATTGAATTCAATTTATCCCTATATTTTTTTAATAATATCTTTTTGATTCGGTCGCAATAAACATTATGAGGATAGTCAACTATAGTCTAAACTTTGGATTATGTCCATTAGGAATTTCCATTCTTTTTCCTTGATTGCTAATGATACACCAACCAATTTATATTGATCTAGGTCATATTTACAGACATAGGTGTCAATTATGATCGATGTGCTTATGTGAGAGTAATTCCCTCATTGATTCCATTTTACTTTAATGGTCTAAGGTCATGTGTATATTCCTTTCTATTAGATTAATCAGGGGTAATCTAATGACTAGGTGAAATGTATATGCCCATGTATTGTATCCAAAGGTATATGTATGTGTATATGTCATGGTCTGTATCATCATCTATTTGTAGTTATCATAGTGTTTGGATTATTTCCCTTGATTCTACTATTGTGGTCTCGATGCACGATTGTTAGAGGGTTGCGAAGAAGAAAAGCAAGTGAGGGAAGGGTCATGTACCTACTCAACACACAAGATATGGTGGTCTAGTGTTCCAGGATTGGGGGAGGCAATGAAGCACTCCACACCGGCATTCCAAAGGTTCATCTTCTATAGCAGCTCCCATGGCCGTGCAAGGTTGAGGCATAATTCCTCTATATCTTACAAGTTGGAGACCATGGTAGGAATGGGAACACAACATCACTTTTGGGGTTGAGAATTGTGGATTCGGGTCTGTAATGATGGCTGGAGATGATGGATTATAGTCTGGGCTCACCGGAGGTATCTGATTTTTTCAGGGAAGAAGACCCAATGGCTATGTTGAATTGAGATGTTTTACTACTAGGAAATTATGGGAAGTTTAAGGCCCTCTATTCGATTGGGTGGTTTTCGAGCTACAAGGAGGTCTGGTTGGAGGAGAGTTCTGTAGTAGAGGCTATGGAGGTGATGAGTTTGTCATTGGAATAGGTAGGGTCCTATATAGGAGATTCCATTCTAAGGTTTTTGTTCCTTGGGTGGAGACAATGGAAAAGGGATGATCAATTGGTTTGGAGACATCACAATGCTCCTGCAATAACTCATCGGCTGTTATAGAGATTAGGTCACCAATTTCCATGATTTTTGGTAATACGGCTTGCCTCACATTCAATTGCATGGATTTTGGGTCAGGGAGAATGAGGCCAAAGATGAAGGAGTAAAAACAGACAAAGTTGATGCAGAGGTGGGAGGGAATTTCATCGCCAAAGTTCTTCCTGAGAAACGACTAAGTTGGGGAGGATGTGTAGGTGCACATGGGACTAGGGTGAGTTAGAAACCACTTTGACCATTCATTACACCTAGGTTATTAAATCACATATACCTCTATGTGTATACCTTCTTTAATATCCTTTCCTTCAAAAAATTATACCTCCTAATTTACTAGCCTTTTTAGTCCAAAATTTTAGTCACACCTTCAAATGAAATTAGACTTGATTTAAAAATATGAAACTCCACATTTACGATTTCAAAGTGACCAATAAATTTACTCTCTTTAAATTAATTCAAATACAATTATATAAAAATTAAATTTGTATTTTTGTGTGATTCCAAAGCCAAGAATATTTAACATAGTTCATTTTTTATTTGTGGTCCCAGTTGGGATGACTACACAAAAATGAGAAATTTTGTACATTAGTGCTCTAATTTCAAGATAATTTAACAAATTTCAACAATAAATGGAAATTTAAAAAACCAATTCGAGAGGATCATGTATCATAGCTCAAAATTTAAATTTAGTACCAAAATATGGTATGTTATAGACTGTAAGACCCCTAACTTGGATTAATGGATAAACATGAATACATATCTCCATTAGGTACTTAAAACCTTGATCAAACCATGACATGTGCTTTGATATCATGAGATTAAGTTATGTTTCAAGTTTGGTCTAATTTGGACATTGTTTGATTGAGTTTTGCAATTTATGTGCTTATATGGGATTTTATGCAATTATCGCATTTCTAGCATTTTACCTATAATTTTCACACATTCGTGTTGTGCTTCATACTACCATTTATAATGTTTGATATATTTGTGCCTATGGAGGCCTAGATGCACCATCAGATTGTTTGCTCTATCGAGAACTTAGGTTTCCCACCTATGTGGTGATTTTTCTAAGTATGGTAGGAATTCCTTGGTTCCACCATCTGAGTAATGACTTGATGGTTTATCCTTGAGGAAGAATATCTGATGGCCTCCCCTTGAGGTCCATAATCTGATCAAAACCCTAGTTCAAGTGCAAAATTTGATGGATGGTCAAAGTTGGCAAAATGACTAAGTATGGTGATGATCCAATGGGTTTTCTGATAGCACATGTGCATAATCTGATATAACATCTTGGGAATCTTTCGAAGGCAATAAGACAAGGATAACCTTGCAAAAGATCTAATGGAAACTCTGACATGCATGGAAAGGACGAAATTTGGCTTTTGGACACATGGCAAGCCTATTTTCAACCTTTTGACCACCTTGCTCTCTCTCTCTCTCATTGAATATATATACCCTCCACCACTCCCAAAAATGAACCCTTTGCATCTTTATCTCGTTCTTGTCTCTAGATAAACCCTATACTATTGTTTCTTTATGAAGAGGGAGCCTTGGAGGCTGAATCTTGGAGATCATGGATGCATGTCGTTGTAGGGTTTGGATCAAGCTTCTCTAAGTATATTTGAAGCTTCCTAATGTAGATTCTTGCCCTAACCAAGTAAGACATTCTTCTATACTCTAGTTTTCTTGATGTTCTCTTCCTTATATCCTCATCCATGGTTGGCACTCTAGAAGTTCTTGATGGAAGGTCATGCATGTGGTTAAAGGAACCCTTTTCTTCTCTCGTTACCCTAGATCTACCTTATTCTTGAAGAAAGGAGCTACCTTGGATATTTAGAAGTGCAAAGCTAGGGTTTTTCTTGAGTCACCTTGTTGTTCAGACGTGAATCTTCATCTTGAGGTGATTTATATAATGCTCATCTTGTTTCTTGCTTTCTCTTAACTTTTTTGATAAAGATCTTGCCCTAAAACTTGGTGTTATGGAAAGAAATGGTCATTTGTGCATTACCTTACTTATACATGATATCTGTGTGGTGTTAAACTACCCATAGATCATATGAACGTTCGTTTTAGTATGGACATGAACTAAATTGGTTTTGGAAGTAAGAAAGGATGAATTTTTCACTTTATATGCATAACCGATTTCTCCCCCAGTATAGGAATAGATGGTCTACTTGGTGTTGATTTGATAGTAATTAGCATGTAATCTGATGGCTTTTCTTTGCCTTGAGATAATGTCTGTTTGAGTGTAGGAAACGATGGTTCTCCATGTTTTTGGAATAAAGGTTTTATTAAAAGAGTAGATGGTGATGGTGTTACCTATAGTGAGAACTTGGACCCTACTTAATAAATGAAGCCATGTTTATGCAAGTCAATAACCCAATGACTAGGCTAACTAAATAAATTGATTGTTTTCTTTACCCTTGAAGTAATGGTTTTACTTGAAGTAAAGGAAACTATGTTGTTTCTTAGTGATGACTCTACTTGGTCTCTAAACTAATAGTCTTGCTCTTGGATAAGTATACTAATAATATGATGGTTTTGGCATTAGTTAAGAGCCTTGATGATCAGATGCTCTTGATTTTGGTTAAGTACTCCAATAATATGATGATCTCGTTTTAGCTATGTATATCCATGAACCAGTGGGTTTTTCTTGGAGAATAAAATGATGTTTTCCTCTAACATATAAATAGATGGATTTTGTTGTTTGGCTAAGAAAAACTAATAAATCGATGGACATGTCTTAACTAAGTCCAACTAATGATCTTGTGCCTTTCCTTTTGACAAGTGTTTCAAATATCTGATGATCTTAATGATTGGCTATGTGTTTCAAAGATACAATGGTATTGCTTTTGGTCAAGTTCTTCAATAATCTAATGATCATCTTTTTGGCAAGTGCTTTAACAATCGGATGGTTTTTTTGTTCACTAATAATCCTATGACTATGTTTTTGAGTAAGTACCACAATGAATCGATGATCATGTTTTAGCTTAGTAACATTAATGATATGATGGTTGTTCTTTGAGTTAAGTGTTTCAATAATCCGATGGTTTTGGATTTGTCTAAGTACCACAACAATTTGATGGAGATTCTAGGTATAAGAATTTATATTTTTGACTAAGTATAAGAATGAACCAATGGTTTATCTATGAAGGTAGATTTATGATACACACCCTATCTACAATTTTTGAATCACTCTTGTAATGGTTGCATATTTATGTTTTGATATATCCATCTTCCTCTAATATCGAAATGATGAATATACACAATTAATATTGATAAATGTAACTTTGTTATGTTACTCTTGAATGTCATAATTGTTCTTATGATTGATGAACCATGATAATAAGTCTGAAGGTAATGAGTGTGTTGATGATAAGTTGAGCCCTCTGGAGGGCATGAAAGGATAATGGTGTACCTAAGGAAGTGGTAGTGTTTTGACCTAAATGGCCCTTTGGGCATGCTTGAGCCCTTATGAAAATATAGCCTCTTAATGAATGACAATTGTGGGGTGTTGTGAACCCCAATGAAAGTTGGTTCCTTCTCAAGGATGATAATGAACTTGTGTACTGTGATGCTATGTTCATTAATATGTCTCATACATTTTCTATCTTCTGGATTTGTAATGTAATCATGTTTGCTAGAAATGAATTAGGGTTTGTATGTCAAACTTGGTTGATGCAGCCTTAACTCACCCAATTGGCAATAACGAATCAAGTGAAACCATTATCATGTAGTGCTCTATGCCATAGTGACATGTATGGGGATACATGTATTCCTGAGGGAAACATGGAGTCGTATATTGTTGAGTATATGTCGGTGCAAGTGACTGTGTGTCCTTGTCATCCTAATCCCAAGGTTATAGCGAATGGTTGTGGTCGTATCTTAGATTTATATGTGTTGTGATTAAGGAAGGTTGTGGTCGTACCTTGGAACTTATGTGATATGATTGAGGACTACTGTGGTTTTACTTAGGATGATAGGGTTTTGTATACCAAGGTTACTAGTGCGGTGAACTATAAACTAAGGGTGAACTAGGCTATTTTGTAGCTTGACTATATATGTAGCTGTGGTGGACTCGTACTGTCGAGGGGAAGAGATCTTAGGATTTTGGTTCTCTTAGATCTTGTATGGAACTGATTGCAACTTTGCCGTGGTCAGTTGGAAGTTTGAGTGGTATACCTCAACTCCTCAGGGCTTAATAAAAGATGTAATCTAGCCATGTAGCATATCTGATTAGGGCTATACACCGACTCACATTGGATGATAACCCTTTCTTTCTCCTTCCATATATAGATGATGTATAATGCAATAAGAGAAAGTAGATCTGTTTACATTGTTAACCATGCTTATGTTGTTAGCTATACTTATGCTATTAGATATGCTTAGGATGTTATATATGCTTATGATGTTAGATATTCTTATGTAGTTAGATATGCTTATGTTGTTATATAAGCTTATACTATTAGACATGCTTATGCTTTCAGTTATGCTTATGTTTTTAGACATGCTTATGTTTCTGGATATGATTATGCTATTAGATATTCCTGTGATGATAGCTAGATCCTTTGAGAATAATGTTAAATTTTCCATCCTATTATATTACCTGCTATATTTGTTTAATTCTATAATCTACTATGAGCAATAAACGTTTTTGAGAGTTATATCTCTCCTTGGGACATAGGTTTCTCCTCCTGGGTCACCACATCTTTTTAGGTGGTTGTCAATAGTGGCAATAGACTCGTGCATGGTAGCAAGGCAGAGTTGTTGTGATGGACCCTATAAGAAGAGTGCTTTAGATGTCTTGTGATTCCTAGAGTCGTCCTTGTACTCTTAGGTCTGGGCGGTAAAGTTTGTATATGATGTTTCAATCAGCTCAAGCTTTTGGTAACATTATGATTCTTGTACATGTGGTATATGTAGATAACTTTCTTCTATATATATGTTGTGGTTGAGGCCACATAGCAATTGTAAAAGATACTTGGCATGAAATATGAATTTATGCAAGATGTTAGGCCTTTACGTAAATGTTTTTAACCATGTTTGTGTAGTTCAAATCAGTTTTAATTTTTCCCTTTTTGTTTATAGATGTGACTAATTAGTGATCAATCATGATTTGCCTTTGAGTGATCTCATTTATCATGGTGGGTTTTCACAATGACAATTCTCCTTGCACCACAGTCCCGCCAAATGCACCTTCAGGGTTATGTCTAGTAACCTATTGGGATATATCGTCAGCCAAAGAGGGATCTAAGTAGATTCTTAGAATGCACAAGCCATATGAGAAATGTATTCCTCCAAATTGAGAAGGAGATACAAGGCCTTATCGGGCGTCTCCAATACATCAACAACTTCATTTCTAAACTCACACCTATATGTGAGCCAGTCTTCAAACTATTAAAGAAGAACTCTGCCACTAGATGGAATGAACAATGTAAGGTTGCACTCCAAAAGCTTAAAGATTACTTCACCAACCCTAAAAACTAAGGTTGACTTTTCCTGGATATCCTCTCTTCCTATGTCTATCTATCTATGAGACATAAATGGGTGGAGTCCAGAGTCAAGCAACAACTGACAACAAGCATGGCATCTATTACCTATCCAAGAGGTTCAACGACATGAAGGATCACAACATTATGATTGAAAATACTACCTAGATTTGATCCACACGACAAGGAAGATACACCACTATATAATGATGTATCCTCTACAACTAATCTCCAAGCATGATCCACTCTGCTATTTATGTGATTGCCCAACAATGACTAGACGGTGTGTTAAATGGCAGGTGATGTTGTTTGAATTCAACATTACCTATCTTCATATGAATGTCATCCAAGAACAAGCCCTCACATATATTAGTGGATTCCTCGCTACCACAAGAAGCTATACATGAATTTGAGTTCCTAGAAAAGATATAGAGATGATCAACCCACCAGATATGGGGATCCTTCCAGATGCTGACACATGGACAATCTTCTTTGATGGAGACATGAACCAAAAGGGTGGTAGAATAGGCATGGTCTTACAAAACCCCTGGGGAGATTTGATGCCCATAGTAAGACAGCTAGAATTTGACACCACAAAAAATTTGACCGAATATGAAGCATGCATTTTGGGACTTTAGCTTGGCAAACTACAAGGGCCTCGATGCCCACATGTCTATGGTGACTCCCTCTTGGTTATCTATCAAGTCCAAAACAATTGAAGAACACACCATCAAATTTGGTGCCATACCAACAACACATGTGTTCTCTAGATCAAGGCTTTGATCGTATCTCCTTTCACTTCATGAGAAAAGAGAACAATGCTTTTGATGATGCACTAGAAACCCTCGCTTCATGGATTGAGATCCAGGAGGGTCAAATCTTCTCTCTCAAAGTTGAGGCACTCACCCAATCGACTTACTGCATGGTCATCAATAGTGCACCCAATGATGAAAAAAGGCATTGGTTTCATGACATCAAGATGTATCTATTAAACCAAGTCAATCCCAAAACATCTCCCAAAGAGAGAAACTTGCATTCAAACAACGATCTGTGTAACATGTTCTGGGGGTAGATCAATTATACCATAGATCTTATAATCAGATTCTTCTTTGACATGACGACAAGATGAAGGTGAAACCTCTAATGAAGGAGGTAAATGCAAGGTCATGTGGCACACACATTAATCAATTCATGCTATCCAAGAAGGTAAATCTCTTGGGATACTACTAGAACACCATGAAAACTTATTTCTACCAACTTGATCTCAAATGCTAAGCTCGTCAAATCTATGGGGACTAGATCCATCCACCTGCCAATCAAGTTTACAACATGACCATGCCTTGGCCATTCTCAACATGGGGTTTTGACATGATCAAACCTAAATAATAGAATGACAATGACTTCATCCTAGTCATAATTGATTCATTTGCCAAGTGTGGTAGAACTAGTGCCCATCACTAATGCATCGGCCCAACAAGTTATTAAATTTCTCAATAACAACATCATAAGACAATATGGGGTATCATAGAAGATCGTTTTTTATAACGGGACAAAATTTATTGCCAAGACCATCAAGGAGTATCTAAGCTCTTTGGGTATCAAAAATCATAGAACGTCAATGTATCGACCACATATGGATGAATATGTAGAAGCTGCTAATAAAATTTTGATCAATATTCTGAAGAAGATTATCAACTCTCATGCCAACTGGCATGAATATTTGCCAACTTGCATGAATAGTTGCCAATGGCTCTGTGGGCCTACCAAAATTCCATTAGAAATTCAACAGGGGCTGCACCATGCTCCCTAGTATACGAGATGGAGGTATTCTTTCTAATTGGAATGCAAATCTCGTAGCTCTGCATATGACCATAAGAAGATATCTTGGAGACCAAATGGCTTCAAGATCGAGTCCACCACCTCAACACTCTTGAAGAATGATAGGAAAAATCCCTACACCATGCATAGTGTTACCAAGCAAGAATAGATTGAGCATTCAATAAGAAGGTTTGACCACATAGTTTCCAAAAGGATGACCTCGTATTGCATGTCATCTAGAATTCCGATTCCAGGGGCAAGCTCAACCCTAAATCAGAGGGACCCTACATCATCCATGAAAGATATGACTGGGGAAGTTTGTTCCTTCAAGACATGGATGGAGATGTTCATCTTCATCACAAAAATGCTAACCTCGTCAAACGCTACTATTGCTGATCAGGCTGCCATGACGAGAAAAAATGATGTAAAGGAGCCTAACACTCCCGTCTTTCCAAAACTTTGAAATCTACTTAAATACCTGGCGACATACTCCCATGCACCCTGAACTAGGAAAGTCAAAGTAGAACCTAGGGCCTAGGATGGAAGGAGCATGGTCATCAAAGTAGAACCTACCATGATGTCTCTAACATATGGCACCTTGGCCTAATTGGGTAGGGAATCTTTGCTAACACACCCGCTACATGACATAGCTTTATCTCTTAGAATGAAACCTAGGTACAATAGAGCTTGTCCCATCTTCCCCCTAGTATGAGGGCTCCCATCATAACAGAATACACCATGAACATTTAGAAGGAGGAAACATCTATCATCAAAATAGGATGAGAGATAACTTAAAGTAGTTGGGGTTTCACCTTCCAACTTTATGCAAGGATACGGATGAGAAGGAGGTGACCCTAAAATATAAAACCTATAGCTATCCCTAGAGTCCTAGAAACACATAGTTATAAGTTCTAGATTGTTCTAATAAGATGACCAAGGAACTCATGGTCATATGCACCGCAAGGACCCTAGTCCAATGCACCATTTCCAGGTATCATGGAGGGAGTACCCACAATTGATGCCATTGTATTTATTTATTGGTACCTCTAAATGATATAAAATATTTAGTGGAGCTCTATAACTTTGTGTTAGACAATATGCTACATTTTCCATAATTTTTGGAGGAGATTTGATCTATTCAGTAAACAATTTTTGGTAACATTTTTATGATAGTTGATTCTGCTCAAATAGTTGTTGAATCAAATCATTTGTGAATAAAGGCACACAGAAGAGAACATTTCTTGGTGTATGATTGAGTATGAGTTCTAATTATAAGATCATAAATAAATAACTTCCAAGGCTAATAATGTACTGATTTTGTGAATCCTAGTAGTATAATAATTTTTAGCGAACTTAGTTAAGACAAGACCAAATTTATAGAAGAATTACACATGGAAGTGGAATAACAAGGATGTACAAAAACCAAGTGCTAATAAGAAACTATTACTTGAATATCAGGGCATCTGGTTCCAATGAAATTTGCATCAGTAACTTAGATCCTCTACTTTTCTCGACATAGGGTACCTGATAACTCTTTTTAGATCAAACTACAAATTATAAAAACTAGAATACATCATAGTCACTTTTTGAGCTCAAACCTCTAGTTATATCTACAGTACTAGATGATCTATCGTATTCCTTTTAGAAATAAAATCATTACAAAACTCTAGCACCTAATCTCAACAAAAAAATAAATAAGCAAAAAAAGATATCATTGCAGTTCTCTAAAAGAATCATAGGTAACTACTACTGATGTGTCAATGCAAGGAACTCTAGGTACTCAGGAGAGTAGTCTTGATTCACAGGGAAGGAATATTGGGTCAAACTCTTCCAATTCATCCACATCTATGCAGCCTTCTTGTAAACCTTTTTAGAATCTAGCACCACGTTCTTGAAGAACTAGGGAAGAGCTTCAACTTGATACACACACAACCAATGATTGAACTGCCCTAACACTAATACAGGATAGTATGCAACATAATCCCCTGGACCAGGTAAGATGATCAATCACTAAAAATAAGACATGGCCACGCCATAGGTTGAGTTATCAAAATAAAATTCCATCCATCCTCAATGCGCATCTGTAGCCTTCAAACCAACAAGCCAATGAGTCATGTCTCCATGCAGTTGAAGAGGCTTACCTATCTAAATGGGATTCAAAAGAAACTCCTTCATCATGCTATAGTGAGGACTCAAAGACTTCATCAATCTGGTAGGACCAATGCGCATCCCCAAATAAATCTTTAAAACCTAGAAGGGTTCTCTTATCTTTCTAGTCAACTCTACTTCATCCAAGAACTATTAAAATTCAATCAAAATCAAAGGGAGAATGGTTTCTTTCCTCTAGAGAGTGGCCATGACTCCAGAAGCAACAACCATCACTCGCCCAACAATCTCACCAAAGAACAACCCCACTACAATGATCAAATTATACTCCCACATACGATGCATATTAGGAGAAGGTACACCATGACACACCTCACTGTTAAACAACTCCCATATGGAGCCCATCTGAATGAAGAGACTGTCACCAATCAACCATTGAGCCGCTTGGTATTTCTTCACACCCAGTCTCTAGTTTGAACCCCAGATTGACTTCCTCAACACCACATGCTATCAGTCATGAAGGGGAAGTTGTATGATCTTATTCACATCCTCTAAGGTGGGAGTCAGAACGACATCACCAAAAGAAAAGGTGTGCCTTAGAGGATCCCAGAAGTGGATCACTGTCAACAATAACTCCCTTGCCATAGGGATATATTCTAGATGATGAAGATGATGAGTCACACCAAAGCATGACAACTCGACTTCTACTATCTCAGAAAGATCAACGATGCAACATCACACCAAAGACAAGTTGATGGGAGGACTTCACAAGAGTGGGATCTCCCATATCTCTATTTCTCCCATGACCCTGAGTTGTGAGAGAACCAATTATGTTGAAAAGATGAGGGGTGCGATCTTATTTATAGAACAAACTCATCGCTAGAAACTTGGGATTCTAAGTCCTTTTCTGTTATGGAATCACACTATACCCATGACCAATGCCAACTCACATCCTGAGACTGACATGACTCTGAGTCCCATATGGCAGATCATGCCATTTTCCACCTCAGATCATAACTCCAAACAAGGCAATCCTTGAATCCACCAAAAATCTTTCAAAGATCAAACTCATAAATCCTATTCTGAATCAAAGATCACAAAACCTCACAATCCTTTCTTAACTCAAACTCAAATTTTAATCTAAAGTTTAAAAGAGTTGACAAATAATAGCATGAATAACACATCATTTTTCTTGAAGAAAAGGAAAGTACATCACCTAGTAAAGCACTTGGCCAAAGGCTGATGATAAAAGGAAGAAGACCCTAAAGAACGACACTCGTTGCTTGCACTAGAGAGAATACCGTTGGTAAAACTGGTGACCAGAAGAGGAACTCGTGGAATTCACCTCGGCAGCCAGGGTAGCATATCTATTCCAAGAAAACCTACCCCTGCACTAATTGAAGACAAATATGCACCCTAAATAGGGACGTCAGAAGAAGAGCCCCCAACATCAGAAGATCCTCCAAGGTGATGACTATGCCCAAAGTCTTATGGGATACTTGAGCCAAAGAGTTTGCCCGCCGCATTCAAAGCTTCATCTGTCTCGACAAAGAATTAGGTCCAACTAAGGTCACCCAGGAAGTGACATGAGCCTCCAATACCAAAACATTGATGGTTCCCTAACCTAGGGATGTCCTCAAAGCCACAAGCATCAATGGGAGGAGAAGATGGAGCCTTAGGTAAATATACTACTTCAGATGAAGGACCTGCCTCAGGAGGGGGTGAATGATGAAACTCATATCCCCTAATCATCCTGCTCATCAAATGGATCACAGTCAATCACCTGTAAGAAAATGCATGTCAAAGATATTGCAAGCATGAACAAAAGCAACATCAAACTCAAACATTCACTAGAGGATGACGTTGGAGACAATCATATGCCTCTCTAGAATAAAGAATGGGTTGAACATGCACAAAGTACCACCTCATGTATTCTTCGTGTGCTACCTACCCATAGATCAGCTCCTGAGCATCCTCACAAATACCAAGTCTAGGAAGGACTTACTTGCCCAGAGGTTCAAAAGGGATGTGCCAACCACCAACCCATTGATGAGCAACATGATCGCCCATATAGACTACACTCCCAGATAGAGACTTGAACTGAATTTGGCATGCATCCAAAGCCAATGCCTCAAAGTAGGTTTCACAAGATGTGGCCACCTCGCCATGCTAAAACATGGAGAAGATCTTGAATCAAACATGGTAAGAACAACATATTGAAGTCAGTTAAAGTACATATGCACGATATAATACGCTGTTTAAAGAACTATGCATACCTTGACTGCAATATTCATTTCCAATTCAAATGACCACTGCTCATATGGCACCATACTGGAATAGCCAACCCAATGGCGACCATTAGGGAGAGAGGCGTACATATACCCTTTTGGACTGCTCAAACTATAGGATATACGGCCAAAAGTGCTCATAGCCCCACATCTATGAAAAGCACCAGAGAAAATCATTTTACAGTTATTCTAAAGCATAAAATGCAAAATAATGGGTAAAAGCTCACCGCAATCAATCCTACAAAGCCTTCATAGATTTTTGTATCCAAGATTGTCTCTCCTTTGAAGTCGCCCAAAAAGCATTGTCACAAATGTGTTAGAAGATGGGCATACACACTGTTACCCCAGTCAAAGGAAGGAACTACGTCCAAGCCCAGAAGAAAGGAGAACCAACAAGTTTGTCCTCTATTTTTCGAGTAGCTTCTAAACAAGTAACTAGTGATCAAGACAAAAAGGAACACCTAGACCCACAAGGTTGCATACAACATATCACTGGAACCTCACTACTCACCCTCATGAAAGAAGGTGGACCTTAGTCATATAAACTTGATCTCATACTTTGAGGCCATCTCAATATATCAAAGGATCACTCCTAGAATCTCACCCAAGCACTAGCAGCCTACTCTTGTCAGTCAAGGAGAGATATAATGGGAGTCCCACCAAACCCCAAACCAG
This sequence comes from Alisma plantago-aquatica, assembly GCA_963693085.1. Taxonomy (NCBI): domain Eukaryota; kingdom Viridiplantae; phylum Streptophyta; class Magnoliopsida; order Alismatales; family Alismataceae; genus Alisma; species Alisma plantago-aquatica. Next base: position 836,917,036 of record OY856412.1, on the reverse strand, counting down.
TAATCCTGACAAACTCACTTGGGGCGATGGCGAACTTGCCAAAAGTACACTAAAACGTACTGGTCTCCTAATGGAATTGTTTGATTAAAGGAAGGAGATAGGTTCTATCTATGATCCCACAATGAATTATGCTTCCAAAGTCAGCCCTCTCCAACAATTTCATTTCCTCAACCATTAGAATCTCATACAAGTAATGCTGCTCATTCGGATAGGTTATCTAGTAAACATTTGACATATGGCACCCTAAAGAAAAAGTGCAAAAGCCAAAATCAAAATTGTTGTTACATGGAAAGAAAGCTAAATTTAAGCTTAACAAAGCAGACAAAAAATAACGAGGAGAAAAGCTTCCAAGTTATACCTCATCACTTGATAGATGGTCTTGGTGATGCATATTCATCCACATCATATGCCCATATGATGGAAGAATCTCTCAGCAGGGAGTAGTTCCCCCTCAATCATGTTCGCACCATTGTGATGTCTGCTCAAGGAAGACTTCAGTTAGAATATTCATAGAGCATGCACATATTCAATTAGAAAGGAAAGCACCCATGCATATGGTATGCCTCATTCCCCACATCATCATCAACATCTTTCACATCTACAAAGGTATCTTCCCCATGTCAATCATGAGCAACCATATGCACAATAACAACAAAAATACCAAGAGCTTTCCACAGCACCTAAAATTGGCCCGATCCAAAAATGAACAACCGAAAAATGACAAAATGATGAAATCAACTGGATCACAAAGTAGAACATGCATCCAGGCCATCTTCAACCCTGGGCCGTCAAGAACACTAGAAAGTCATAATCCATATTTCACCCTCAAAGGACAAAATGACCAAAATAAAGTGCATGGATGAAAGCTATACCTTCCCTGACACAAATGCAGTTGAAAATTGCACCAAGTTACCATCAGAGAGGACTATTAGAAGCTCCCCTCTACTACAATGCTTCTCTTGGAAAAACAGCACCCGATGCTGGTAGAACGCCTTGATCTGCATGCTAGAATTTTTAAGAACTTCTTACACTCTCCTCCCATTGTCACCATCGTGTAAGATGCTTTAAGTTGGTCATTGTCATCACTGCTTGCATGAGTGAAGAAGAAATGTGAAGGGTGATCAAACCTCCTCCCATTCCCTCTCTTTTAAAGACAAAAAAATACAAAATTGCAAATAGGTCCCTATATTTTAAGTAGAATTTCCATAATCCTAAAAATTGCTAAGAAATTCCAAAAAAAGGCAAAAACCTAAAAAATGTCAATCTTAATTCAAAAACCAAAACTATATTTTCTCAAAGAGAAGTAGCCACTTTATCTACATATGATCATTAGGGTCCTCGACTATGGCCTAAAACTAGACCAAAATAATAAGCCACTTTTTCAAAATAGTCTTGAACTATGACCTAAAACTGGACCAAAATCATAAACAAAATATCAAATTTCATGGTCTTGGGATATGACCTAAAACTAGACCAAGATCATAAGTCATCTTTTCATCCGGGTGTTGGATCATGACCTTAAACTAAACCATATCACAAGCTTAACTTCCAAAATCTACTAAGGTCCCAAACTATGAACTAAAACTGGACCCACACCCAAAACCTCTTTTTCAACTGTTTAGGGTCATGGGTCACAACCTTAAACCAAACCAACTCAAAGCTTCATTTACAATTTCATTTTGGTCCTTGAGAAAGACCTTAAACTAGACCATGAGCCTTATCATGAACATGCTTTGTTCCCCTCTTTTTCTTTCTTATTTGGGGTCTCTACTCATAACTTACGATCATAATCTAGTTGACTACTCTCAGATCAAGATAAGGGTTATCAACTTGCTTTCATGCACACATCTTCTAAAAATCTTAGATCATGACTCAAAAATGAACCAAATTTCCCACTTTACCTCATGACCTATGGCAAATATCTGAATTCCATGACTAAGACCTAGAGAGTCAAGGAACATCAATACTCTAGAGGTCAAAAGAGGATCTAGTGAGAGAACACTTCGTGGAGGCTACCTTTCACTGGGGGATAGTCTGAACATCCAATATCAGATACCTTAATTAATCAGATAGCTGACGAATATTTTCACTGGTCGGAAAGGTCAGCTTAAATCTAAAATCTTATATAAAATGCAAATCCTTATCTTGATAATCTAAGCTCTATTCAGATGGAAAACTCTTCATATTTTTCCTTTTAAGAGATATCGTCTTGATTCTCAATTGGCACACAAAAAACTAAAAAACTAAAGATGCATAAGAAAAAGTATGACTACTCTTTTTTCCAAGATCATTTTTTCCAGGAAGAGCAGTTGCCACTATTTTTCAACAATTAAAGACTTTGAATATTAATATCTCACTGACAAATCACACCTACATTTGCCTTTTCATATTCACCTTTTTATCACTAAGGCATGAGTTAGTGGGAGAATCATACATGTGATGGTTTCAAATTTGATGTATGATGGGAGACGCTCATCAAACTTTAGGGAATTGAATGATTGATCAAATATAAGAAACTTCCTAAGTCATAAGCCGCCCTTACTAGAGAAATCATTTATTTCCAACCTTTTCCTCATTAATTTAGCTTTAAAAGTAGGAGATCACACATTCACTTTTGACCCTCCACAAGGTTTGTCAGAAATCCTTGATTAGTCCAACCTTTTTGGCCTTTTGTGAAAAATGTGGATCAGACTTGGCTCAAGCATGTGGTTCTCACTCTTATCTCGAACCTTGCCTCTTGATGGGTAAACTTTTGACACCCCAATTTTGCACACTCAATAGAAATTCATGATTATTGTCTAATGATGATTTTTCGTTCCACACCCTACCCAATTTTCACATATACCTTTTTCCTCAAATTTCCCATATTTTCTTCCTATTTAAATCACCCATTTTTTCCACTTTCACCCAGTTTGGGCTCTTATGCATTCAAACGTTCTTTTAGAACGAAAGTGCAATTGATCTTAAAATTTATCTTAAATATGCTATTCTTTACAAATTTCCTAGTTGAATTATCTAAAAAAAATATTTCCTCTTTTCAACTTTGTAGAAAAATCTGAGACAAAACTCTGATTTATCTTTCTATGCAAGTTTTCTCTGATTTTTTCCATAATATTGCTGAAAGTTCTAGGAAAACAAGATTTCCTCTTTATCACATGGGGACAACAGGCAGATCAGAGTCATTCGACACATGCCACATGGCTGATCACCTCAATCTGCGTGCCCTATGTGGTGCATCAATACATTCTGTCACCTCTTCCCAAAGGTTATGTCCAAAATCCCAAAACCTAAACGTAGACTATAAGTATCCCCCCATACCTAACATATTCCACACCTCTTTGATCTCTCCTAAAGACAAAGTGATGACTATCTCTCTCTCTTTACTTTTTAATATTGTGTGTGATCATAAAATCCTTGTTGTAATACTAGTTCTCTACTATAATTGTGTAACAATAAACTTCTTTAACTATTGAACATAACTGCTCAATTTACTATCTCTTTCTATTTGATATATAACTAGTACGTCTGATCTGATCTACTGCTTCATATCATTTGCTATAACTGCTCAGTTGATCTTATAATTTTCGTTTACTACTACTTTTGAAAAATCAGATCTAGCTCTCTAAGAACACCTCTACTATCATCCTCTAGCATTCTACGCATTGATCATGGTCACCAATGACAGATCTCTATCATGGGAGGTTTCGAGGTGATCGTGGCCATAATACACCTTAAAAACAAGGACTTTTGGGACCATGAAAGGAAGGTGACAAGCATATTTATCCCCAAAATCCCACATACAAGAAAAACTTCTTGTTTTTATATTGTGTTCATGTTTTCTATAATTTAATCATCCTGAATCGCCCAATTTCCTCACAACCCGATAGTGTTTCAATGCCGATTTACCTTGCAAGATGGGGGTTCTAATCCTTCCCTGCTCATTACTAGATCACTGGATTTGATCTTTGGTTTTACTTTTATTTTATGTTTCCTAATCCAGCATGAATAATCGCTCAGTTTACACTTGGCTCTCATGATATATCTTTTTCCCTTTTTTCATACTAAATGTGGTCGTAAATCTGACACTTTTAATGTGACGTTTCACCATCAAAAAAGGATGGAGTTTTATTCCCCAAATATCTCTATTTTTCATCCCCTCTTTGGGCAGGGTGTAACAGAAACCACAATAAATCAAAATTTAGAATAAAATATGAATTGATAGTCCTAAGTGAGAAACCTATCCAAAATAGCATAAATTTTATTCTAAGTCAATAGTAACATAATATTTATAATTTGTAGATCTTTCTTTTTCAATTCTTGGAGTCACTTAATTTGTGGTTTGTGCAAACTTTGGAGTCTTGAGTTACAAGATTCTAGATTCTATTGTGAAGCTATTTTATCCCTATTGAATCTTATTTATCAAATTTTTGCATGTGGTGAACTCATTTTGTCAATTAAACTCATATTTCCTCTTAAAGGTCATTATAAATACTTTGAGCATTTAATATTGTTGAATGATTGAACAAATTTGGAATTATACAATGACACAAAATTCAAAACTTGGGTAGAGCTAGAATCCTTGATTTGATGGATCATATCCCCAACCCTACAAAGTAGATAATGGACATATAGACTCCCCAATACTGGTCACCCCCACAGGAAAAAGTGTCATTCTATCATAGAGGAGATAACACTAGGCACCTAGCCCTAGTGAAGAAAAAAATATTAGATAGAATGTATCAATGTATATATTATAAAATTTTGAAAATACTTTGATATCTTCTTATCTATAATTATTGTTATTGTTGAGTACATCCTGGTATTTTGTAAATCTAGTATTTTGAAACTTTTGTGAATTCTATCTTACAAACTTGCATCCTGGAAATCCTTAACTTGTCAACCTCAATTAGTCCACCAAATAGTCCTTCTCTAGTTTTTAATGCATTGAATCTCCTCTTGTTTCATATTATTCATAAATGGCTCAATAATAAAGATTTTGTACTAGCTTTGCTGATGCAAACTTTTCTTTTGGTCCATGTGTGGAATTATTCCCTATTTTAATATGTGGATAGGTAGTACAGAGAAGACATTGAAGATACATGCACAAGATGTCCTCTATGGGTTGAAGAGTATATACTATTTGTGTATATTTTAAAATTATAGTCCTTACATATATTCTTTAGTGAACACCTTGATGTAAATTGCAAATGTAAAAATATTTGTCTATATAATAGTTTTGTAAAAGTTTGATCACTAAGTTGTTACAAATATACATGTTTAACCTATTACTAAAAACCACTTATCTGAATTGCTTTGCACCTTACACTTTCTTAAAAATCCTTTCTATATCCTATTCCTAGTGTTTGCCATCCTTAATCCATTCTTATGATATCCTTATTATGTAGAATATTTTTTCCTCTTGAATTCCCCTTTTGAAGGTATATGATTCATCCATTTCCATCTCTTCATAAATAAAGTTCCAAATGTCCACTTTCATACATCATAGATATTCTTGTAAACTTTCCATGAAACTTAACCTTCATTCTAAGATAATCTTAGATCTCTACACTTCTAATCTTATATTTTACACTTTCTCACTCATCATTTTGCATATTAACATCTCAATTCGTTTGAGTTTTAGGAATTGTTACTATCTCATATAAGGTTTACACTATAAGCCCTTCTCATTCTATATTTTCCATATAAATTTCCACAGTATAGTTCCTAATTCATAGCATTGCTTAGACTTCTCCTCATCATGATACATAATCAAGTCCTCATGTCCTTGATCACTTTTCCTTAATATAATATTTTCTTAGACTTCGACATTCTACACTTGAAATTTATTTATTCAAAGTCATTCTTTGGATTTTAGGATCTATTTTTACCTCAATGATATTCATTATGAATATCATTTTGTTCACAATTTTCCTTTAAATTTCAGGTATTTTGATATAAGTGGCTTTAAATACCTATTTATTATTTGAAGCAATTATTTCATAATTCCAACATTCATTTAGTCAGTTCTATTCTCAATTCTATTCATACTTTTCAGACTAAATTCATGCTACATATCTCTTATTATATTTTGTTTCATTATCTTAGTTCATCATCTTGTAGTTTATTATGCTCTTAGACTATCTCTAACTAAATGTTTGGTCTAAGCAACAGATAGAATCACGGTTAGAAATTTATAATGCTAAGTATGCTTACTTGATATTTGATCTGAGCACCTAAATAATGAGTTCAAGCAGCATGCATCATATTCATGTCAATTTCATCACTTAATTCCTCATAATCCCAGTTCATATTGTCCTTATAGATTCGTTAAACCTAATATCTACTAATAAACTTATGAGTACCATTCTTCTATTAAATAAATAATAAACTCATTATAATAAATGCTTAGATGAAAGCCATCTTAACTAGCCAACAACAAAAACTAAAAAGTGAAGAGTACTAAAAACTTGATAGAAAAGTTTCCTTATATATTTACATATACATATTTCAAACTCCAACTCATAGTATCCTATCAACATCTTAAATATGTTGGATGCCCCACTAGTTAGACCACTAATAGATCATATAGAACTGAATGTAGGACCCACAAGTAATATCTTCAATTTGTAAAACCAACAAAAAACTGAACATAGAAACATGAACGATCCAAATGATAATAAGATATCATAATTTAACCAAAATAACTAGTATTGAAAAAAATAATATTACCCTTATTAGGCATAACATATAGGTTATATTGAGATCTGTAATTGAGAAGGTACAACATGACCTATAATTTGCATTAGATTCACATGTAATATAGAAGGAACAATAAGCAAACTATCATACATCAAATCACATAAAATACCCAGCCAACATTCTAGGAAAGTGAGAGTATGTGGATACTCTATACTGATCTATGTCATACTAACTTTTTGTTATGATCAAGGACTTTTCACAAATTCTATTAAACCTAAAAATACATGGAACATTCATGTGAGAGTCATACAGAGCCCCAACGAGAGAGAAAAACCCCTACTCATGCTAGATAACCATGTGATGGAAACCCATCATGAGAATTAAATGAAATTGGAAGGATAGTACTACTCATCACAATATTAGTTGATGATTTGATAATTTAGTATGGAAAATAAATTTTTATAGCATGGTATAAAGACATCTCATCCTATTAGGTTAATCAATTCAAAACATTATTCAGCTTAAGAAATGAACATGCAATCACTAATCATGCTTAAAAGGCTACTTATAGATACTATACAAGAATTCATTTATAATATATCTCTATATCCTACTCAGTTGTGTTACTCTTGTAGTTTCCCTAGGTAATTTGTAGTAATCTCCAAGATATTGGATAAGGTCTGAAAAATCCCTTATCCCACTGTAAATGAAACTATGGTTATCTGATCTCACTGATATCTTATCAGATTTCATTTGGTTCAAGTATAAAAAGTAGGGTCTAATCAACCTATTATTTATATTAACATCATGTTCATCCTAGGTGCACATGTCATTACACATAATATTTCACATTAACATGACTTCTATATAACACATGTAACATATTCATATCATTTTAATCATATTGACATGGCTGTCATATAAAAATTGGAGCTATAGCCTTGACCAAACTGATATATAATGAGTGATTTCTAGGCTTTGAGGGAACAATACTTCATATGGATTTTTGGTCACCCACATACATTGTGGTAGAATCACCTTAGGTCTCATGAGGCTTACACGTCACCCAATTTTCTCCACTTCATTTTTAATAGCGTGAGGCAATTAGACCGATGTCTGAATTTTATTCGTCACACACTAATTTGAGTGACAGATAGATGATTGAAAAGGTAGTGTTCATGCACTTATTAGTTATTGAATATAACATGAATGATAAAGGCACCTTTAAAATGAATTATCTCATCATGTGGGTTGTCCCATTGTGTGATTTAAACACCCCCTCTAGCATACTGATAGTCTAGGGGGTAAGGATTTACACTGATAGGGCGGGGTCATCTAAAGTGGCTCCTTCTTGAGGGTATTTTCTATTGGTATGTAAGCCCATAGAGACAATCATCTGATGGTTATAATGGCATATCTTGTAAATTATTTGATTAAGAATAAAGATAATATTCCAATTTATTATCTTTCAATCAGCTATAAGACAATGATGTTACATAATAAATGTCTAAAGAATGATATTACTCAGTGACGCATGTCTTCGGGTTGAGGACCTGAACGATGAGATCATACGGATGTCAAGAGTATATGCATTCTTGTTATGTCCCTAGTTAGATGTTATTGTAGAAAGCTAATAAAAAATAATAACACTGAAGGCCTAAGTGTGTGTGGGTTGATGACAGAATTGTAGGAAAATACGGCATTAGGTAGGCAACAGAAACAAAACATTTACCAACATATTTCCCATTAACCAGCAGATCGCATCAATAACTATGCAATGGGAAGGATGATTTCACGAAGATATACCTAGTCCTAGAGGAAGTCCAGCGACAATCCTCATCAATGTAGATGTGTACTCTGTCCTGGACAGTGGTTGTGTAGCTCCTAGTCACACTCGGACTCGTCTGAATGCTCCTCCATGGACAACAGACTCAGACAACTGGTGTAGTGGCTCCTCAGATCTTGCCACGAACTGTGAGTTGATATTGCCCTCCTAGCAGCAGCCAACAGACCCCTCTCTCTAGAGTAGTCCACATGGACCAACTAGAACTCATGTCATCCTACAGGAACATACAAGAAGGAGTTGTCCCTCCTCTTGGTGTACTAGTCACCAACATGCTCTCCCACAATAATGATCCTCAGTTGTTTCTCTCCTGTGGCTATCCCTCCCTAGTCGGGTAGGACTTGCCTGGGCTCTCATGGTTACCACAACTAGAGAGGACAACACTTTCTAGAAAAACTAGTTCTCAATTGTTTGTGTAGTAGTTTTTATTTGGGAATTCCCTAGTACCCCTCTATATATAGGAGGGGTTTGGGTCAGGGTTCCCAGTCCCCAGCCAATGCGGGACTAAAGCAAGAGTAGAAAGGACAAGTAGATCTTAAATTTTCACAACTTTTCTAGAAGTTTCAAAACCTCTGTGTGATGAAACGATCATCACACCCAGCTAGACAATCATTTTGCTAAGCGGAAGTGACCATTTTTCACCTTCCAGTTCTGCACATATGTTGGCAATTCGCCGACAAGGAGTGGCTCAAGTGGTCAAGCACGGTGTCTCCTCACGAAGGGACCCGGGTTCGAATCCCAGCTGCCGCCTTGGTTTATCACCCTCCCGGACATTTGGCCTCTGTTACAGGCATGGGAGAGGGGGAGAGAATGCCTCTTTTTATCTCATATGTTGGCAATTCAATTCCAATCAGTACTCAACTTGATGTACCCCCGAAACGGGTGTTTGGTGCAACTGAGACGGGCGTCTCACACCAAACTAAATGGTCATTTGGTGCAACTGAGTCAGTCATCTTGCACCAAGCCAGACGGCCATTTCACACAACTGAGATGGGCATCTCACAGCCCAGGCAAGGCAGAATTCCAACCAATGTACAATACAATCAGCCTGCCACTCCAAACAATAGTCTCAACACTTGAATCGACCGTTTGGTAGTCTATACACCTGATATCTTGCGTGAATTGAAATACCTAAACACTTTAGTAATAAATTCAATTATCATTCAAGATCAAACTCCTCTCTAGATGAGTTTATATGTGTGTGACCCTATAGGTCCCATATCACGTTGGCAGTGAATGTCCATAACTAGCTTATGACATCACAAGCAATGAGTGAAGCCTAGTCACACATCATTGCTACCCAAGTGAATGGAAAGTTGAGGAGCAACTTCAACCTACAATCTGTGTATGGTGTTATAGTATTTGTATAGTTCCTTTTTCAATTATATCCATATTGAAGTAGAGGCATGGAGCAATCACCCTCATTGTTATTCAATCTTCTTCCTTGAACTAGAGCAGACTGCATGAGATACATGTAAGCTCAATGTCACATATTGACTCACGTGTATGGACATACTTTAATCATTCTCGCTAATCAAGAGGCCTTGGATATCATACTCCTGTCAGAGGGATGAATTCCATATCTATCACTCATAGTCAATGCCCATGTGTCAAAGTCTCCCAATCATTGTCGTTATAACAACCCATGTTTCAAGACTGCATTTGATGATGTCAAAGTGTACCCAACGACATGTGACGAGTGTAGTGATTTCAGGTCTAAGAACCACAACCACCACCATCACTGTGGGAGCTAACTATGACTTCCATGATGATGGTTTCCATGTGTCAGTCTCACAGTGGGTCTGTCTGATACATTGTTGCCTAACATATATCTGTGTTCTTGGTTTGATATTTCCATATCATGACCAATGAGACTCAATCATCAACCAACTCACACTCTGATCTTATGTGTTATGGCTATCTATCAACCTTCCACAATAACAACTGATCAGGAACATAATGAGAATGTATATACTCTTAACATTTGTATGATCTCATTCTTTAGGTCCTCAACCTGAATACATAAGTCATTGAGTAATATTACTCTCTAGACATTTATTATGTAATTCATTATCTCATAACTGAATATGCAAAATAAATTAGAATCTTGCCTTTATAATTATCAAATTAGGTATCTAATGCCATATCCCAATCATCATATGATTAGTTCTCTGGGCATACATACCAACAGACTCCCTGTGACAACCTAAATTTTTTATCTCTCCTTCATTATACTATTTCTCTCTCTATTATTAAATAAAATCAGTCAACATGAGTTTAATTCCATGACGTGACTGTCGGTGACCCATTTTGATTACTATATGCTCGATTTTCACCTTTGTGACATAATTTGCTCATGGACCTAAGTTTTTAGCTCTTAACATATCACCATATTTGTTGGATACTTTGAAGATCATAACCATAACCTTTTGGCTTAGTAACATGTGTCATGTTGTACATTATTTAATTATGATTCCAACAGAACAAAAATCACCCGGATCCGAGCTATGAATCCAAAGTTACGGTATTTGGAAGATGACATGATCTAATTGCCTCTATATGCCTTAAGATGTTGAGCTGACCCTACATGGGCCCAGCTAGATTGTGGCCCAAGCGCTTGTTCTATCCTCCCTTTCCTCTTCTAGAAACTAGTGAGGCAGCTAGGGAAAAGGTTCCCCGCCTCCACAGAGGTTGAGTAATGGAAGGGGAACGAGGATCTCGAACCCTAGCCTTCCTTATTGCTTTATAAACCCTGCCCATCCGACCCTTGCTCCTCTTCTTGTATTTTCCTTTGCTTTTCCATCTAGGAACCTCCTATGTTCCCCATCAGACCTGCTGCCTTCGACGGAAGGCAGAATCTCTACCCCTTTGTGGCCCTGGCAGGAGCACCGCCTCTTCACAGCTCCAAGGCACCTTTAGCCCCAGTCACCAACCAGCTTCTCATGCCTCCTTCTTACTCTTGCGTCGGCACCCCCCCTACCTTCTTGATGCTTTCTCCCGGAACCCCCTTGGGGAGATTCCAGTAGGCAGTTGTGAGCCCTCAACGTCAAAGTCCCGTCTAGCAGTCACGGAGCCCCACCGACCTCCGACCCGCTTCTTTGCGGTCTTCCATGGGCACAACGGCCCCTGGGAAGGTTGGGCGCCATCTTGCAGGTATCCCCTATTTCCTTTCAGGAAACATAGGATCAGTGATGATCGTGAGGAAGGGGGAGACGCCCACTTGGGCTTGGACCAGCAAGGCTGGAGTCCCAGCACTCATGGACGGCCAAGGCCCAGTCAAGGAACAGACCAAATTCTAGCTAAAATAAGGTATAGTTCCCCTTTTCAAGATCAATTCTTTGAATATGATAACTCCTAGACCCTAAGTCCAAAATGCACGAACCTATATATCAAATCGATCAGCTCGAAAAGATCTACAACATGAGAATGGTTTCAGACCCTGAATCTTCTTCTAAATCTCTGATAATGCTAGATATGTGATCTTTGACTTCTTTGACCATGCTTAATGCATAATTGTGATGAATATTGAATATTTGATGTATACCTACCCTCCTAACCTTGAATTCAATAACTTTTGTACATATTGAGTTTAATGGGAGTCATCATCATCCCTATTTCTTATACATTACTCTAGTTGTAGATATATACTAGTGTTGAGATTCTAATAATGTACCATGTCCTAAATTGATAATCTAGCTACTTAATGATGAAATAATGTCTAATCAACCCCAAAGAAGTAATATATGTCTCTGCTTGACCTTAATATCAGACCCTAGCATCCTCCTTGCTATGGTTGTTTCTTTTGACATCTAATGCATGTATATGCCCCTATTATGTGAATGTTTGATTATACTTTGAACCAATGATGGGTTGACCTAACCTATGCATGTCTCTATGTCTTTATGTTGCTGATCCTGACCATCCTTGGTACTTGGTCCCCTTGAATTGATAATATTTGACCTGGATTACTCTATTATGAGCCTTTGATCCTTTAATGTACTAAGGAACTTAAACCTTGAAATGGTCATATGTAATCTGTGGAACCTTAGAATGATATGAAACTAGAACCACACCATCATGATGACCTCTAGATCAGTACAATATCATATAATGAACCAATAATCAACTTGGAACCCACCTTGGCTAAAACCCTAAAATGCATTTAATTAGGGTTAATGATGAGAATCTAATGTATATATGTAATCTTGTTGTTAATCAGGTTTGGCATGTGTCTAGATGGTGAAAGATATGTTAGGTTATGAAATCTCTGAATAAAGTATGGGCCTTTTCTAGTTATATGACTATCGCTTTCTTGCTTGAAAAGACATATATTGTAGGTTTGTTTGTCTATTTGCTCAAATATTGCCATGTAGTATTGCTATGTCTTACTCGATGTTTGCCTCATCAGTTTTATAACTTGAACACACACATATATATAGAACTCCATTATAATATTGTTGATAAAGGATTAACTCTTGGTTACGTCCTTGAGGTCCCTCTCGTATAAAAGGGTTAGCTAAGCTTGAGCACCCCTACGGACCCTTCTGACGGGAAGTGGTCAAAGGCCTTAAACATGCTTGATATTGTTGGTATAATGGAGTGAAATGACATAAAATATGGTTTTGCATTTGTTAAACAATTAACATGTTTATTCTTGTTCATTTAGTCTTGCAATCTTTTCAAAATTATGTGAAGCTTATACATATATGTATCTTTCTTCCCCATACTCAACACCTTGTGTGTTGACCCATTTCTCGTATTTGGTTTTTAGGTTCAGAGATGGCTAGAAGGTTGATGGGCTTGGTGAGCTATGCTAGGTGTACTTGTTGTAAGATCCAGATATAGTATACATGAGCAGACTTATACAAAGTGACTCTTGAACATGTAATTCAAATCATGTAATATAATAATGTTTCTTAATATATCTTGTTGAATGTTGAGACTATGTTGGTGCCTTTATCTTGTTATTTGTTCATGTGTGCTAAGCTTTACGCTTCTGCATGTCACCTTTGGTATACATTTGGTTCACGGGACTAAGATTCCAGTTCCGTGACACTCCCACTTGCACTTAGAACCAATCACCCACATATCTCATCTTGAGTGACCTAACATGACCATCATGCTTCTACTACATAAGTGCTTTTATAGTAGGTTTAGCAACATTTGCTTTAAGTTGATATTTTGCAATTTTCACATCTCTTTTTTGTATGACTACTCGTATGATATGGAAGTGTCATAGTATGGCTGGTGAATAGTAGCTCAGGTGGTCGCAGCACGGGACCCCTCATGAAGGGTCCCGGGTTCGAATCCCCCTGGTGGTGCTATTCAGAATTATTTCTCCCATAGCACAGCCGGCCTCAGTGCGACTTAATGGGCTACGCTCCTTACTGGATGGGGTTGAGCTCCCCAGGTTGGGCTCGGCACAAGCCTTATGAGTCTCCTGGGTTACCAAAATCTAGTAGATATACACACACATGTAGTAAAAAAAAGTGTCGTAGTATGCTATCTGAGATTCCCAGCCTAACTAGTAGATCTATTGTTGTCATCAGTATTTCTACTGTGTCATCAATGGTTTGGAACCTCACATAAGTTTACCCATATGAACTTCTTTATCCATACAATATCCTCTATTATTCTAGTAACACAAAGATACTTGGCTTCTTTTGTAGATTTGAACAACTATCATTAGCTCAAAACACTTTCTAGCTTATAGTTCATATTTAATGTCAAACATAAATTTAGATTGTGATTATTTTGTCAGTTTGGAAGTTTCCATCGGTGTAGCCCTTTACATCCAACTCTTCCATATTACCATAACTAAGGAACCAACCCTTTAAGTGCTTCACAAGCACCTAAGGAAGTTCATTATGGTAGTTGAGTGACTCTCACTGGTATCTGACATATACCCTCTCATCATGTCCAATACATACGAGATTGCTAGGTAGTTATATATATGTCTTCTCATCGTGTCAATACATATGAGATGACTGGATATCCTCTTGTCATGTCCAATACATACGAGATTACTAGATATCTTCTCATCATGTCCAATACATGTGAGATAACTGGATAAGTACATAACATTGCATTCTAGATAGATCCAATTGCAAATGCATATGAAATCTATCCATGTGTTCCTATTCTTCATAAGAATTGGGACACTAGGTTCCTGAGAGACTAACTCCATGGAATAAGGACATATTTTCTCTTATTGAGTCTTGGATGTTGAACCCTTCAACATGTTTCCAATGTATGTGCTTTTACTTAGGTCAAGAAGCTTTCTAGATCTATCTCTATAGACCTTGATTCCTATCACATAGGATGCTTCGCCTAAACCCTTAATATATGAGGTATTCTCCTTGCCAAGTTTTGATATATATAGGATATGAACGTTATTCTGCATCATTATGTGGAATATCATTATGCTTACACTAAATATTTTGTAGTCACAAATTCTATCTTTATTCTGAGTCAAGTCAAACCCTTTGACTGTCTTGACAAATAGAAGATTCTATCTTAGATGCTTATTTCAGTCCAGAGATTGACTTTTGTAACTTATAGACTTTATTTGCATTAATGGATTTCTAAAACCATGAGGTTGTGTCACGTACACATCCTCTTAATTATTCCAATTAAGGAATGCAGTTTTAACATCTATATGCCAAATCTCACAGTCATAATAAGTTGCAACAACAAACATGATCTAGATGGATTCAACCATGGTAACTGGTGAAAGGCTTCAACACGTGCAACAATTGGAACTAGTTTGAAATTATTTGCAACCAATCTACCCTTCCATGTTGGTCTTCTTACAAAGACCCAAATGCACCCTATGGGTTTTACCCCTTCAGGTGGATCCAACAAGGTCATACCTTGTTGGTTTACATGGAGTCAATCATAAATCTCATGGCCTCAAGCCAATTTCAAAATTTAGTTCCTCAATCATTTCTAGATAGGTAGTTGACTCAACTCTGTGATCAACTCATCTCCTACTTGAGTAATAATAATCTTAAAAACTCAAGGTGTGTTCTACTAGAACTATGATTTTTGTCTTTACATAAGGAACTTGAAATTCCACAACTTCCAAAACAACTTATGATTCTCCTTGTTCCTTGTTGTACCTCTTTAGGTTCAATGTTTTCTTGTTTGTCTCCAACATTTTGAGTTCTACATTTACTCCCATTGAATCCTTTGGAACTAAGTTCCCTTTAGGAATTTAGCCATCCTAGCAAAAAACACTTTGTTTTCCGGCTGGAATGTAAGTAGTATTCAACAAGATAACATTCATATAATTTGTGGATAAATCCCTTTAAGAAACAATTTTCTTATACAAGCTTTCAATCATTCATACTATGAAAGACTCATCAGGACACTTCCCATGCCATATCTCATATGGTGTCTTTTTGGCCATTTTATACGATGCATTGTTTAGTGTTTAATCTTGTGCCCAAAAGAAATTATAAGATTAGATAGATTTTATTGATAATCTCACCATGACTTAATAGGGTGTGATACCTTCTTTCTGACACGTCAGTATGTTTCAGGTGGAGTTCATTATGATACACTATCATGATCTCCCAGAAGGTCCTCAAACTGTATTTCAACATTGATCATATCGAGGTAACTTAATACTTACCCATTTAGTTGCATACTTCAATCATAATCTCCTTGAACACTTCAAGAGATTCATACTTTTATTTTATTAAATACAAATATCTACTGATCGCATCAGTAAATGTAATGAGGTGCTTGTAACTACCTTTAGCATTCATTCTAAACGGTCTATGTACATCAGTATGTACTAGTCCTAATGGAATAGTCGATCTCCCACTATGTATAATGAAGATGCTTTTGTCATATTACACAACAAATAAGACATGCATGTATCTATTGGTTCAATAAATAAAAGAGTCTAGATAACCATCGAATGGATTCTTGAAATGCATTTCTCATTCATGCGTTGTAGATGACAATGTTATAGGTATTCATTGTTTGAGTTATCAAATCATTCACTATATGTGCCATACACATTTGTCTTTTCAACTATCAAGTATAGTTTATGAGACATAGGCATCGCCATAAAAGATCATAATGATCTTTTCATATAAAACATATGATGTTTGGCAAGTACACAATAGCAATTCACTAATTCTATTGTGTGCCCATGAATGACAACCTTTAACTATAGTGGAAACAACCCTTGCTTCACATAGTTCTAGCTTACTTTTTCTCAAGTCTTGAAGTAGAGAACTCTATCTCTGTCTTCTTCCTGAGATCCTCTATGAAGAGGATAATTCCTTTCTAATGTTCAAACAAGTGACAATGGTGGCACTTTGTTTTCTTTATCCTTTAAGTGAAAAAGGACAAATTCCTTTTACACTTACCCTTCTCCATATATTGAGTGCATAAGAATTGTACTTTAGCTTAGCCTCATAATGCTTCCTTGCCTTGCCTTTTCCCTATGACTCACTTCCAATGATCACCATCATGGATTTATCCTTCTTCTTCTTGTTTTGGCATCAACATGCCAAGCATTTGATAAACTGACTATATGATCCATGCAATTCTTGCATAATCACATTCATGTTCAACTCTTGACCTAGGAGAAATCCCAGTCATTCCACATGTCCAATCATATTGAACACATGGGGTTCTACTGGACCTCCCTTTGTCAGTTTGCACTCAAAGTATACCTTATTTGCTTTACATGGTTCTTCAGATGTGTTACCATCTCGAGAATGCCCATGTATTTATGTTGTTCATGCAACTCATAGTTCATACTTCATACAACATAGCATTAGGTATTCAAATGTCTATGGCATCATTGATGTTCTTCCAATAAGCATCCATTTAGCCTTAGGTGCATTTGGAACGGGTTCCTATGGCATTGGTCTATCAAAGACATAGAGCTTTCGCTCATAGATGAGAACATTTCTCAATGTCCTTAACCAATTGTGGAACTTTATCCCATTTTGTCCTTCTTGAGGACCAATCAAAATTTGAACATGTTTATGTTTGACATTTATTCTACAAAGAAATATTGCAACCTTTTTCAAAACATTTTTTATTTGTTTTGATTTGATAAATTTGACGATATTAATAGGTCTTTAATTAACTATCACTCCCACTATTTTGTTCAAATTGATAGCCCTCAATATCAATTCGGAACATTATAGCGTACAATATTCTAGTGGGCCAAGATCCTAATTTCATCAAATCATGAGCCAGCTAGGGTTGTCACCCACAACTTGATTCTATCAGGTAGGCACTCATGCCAATTGCATCATATACAACTCTTGGATAGATTATATGTGCAACTCCTTACCATGATCATCTGCATGTCTCTAGGTGCTTAGTTTAATTAAGGTCACTGAGTTAATCCTGGCCTAAAATCCAGCACAATAAATATGCACCCTGCAAGGGAAGACCCACATATCTACCATCAAACTTCCACAAGATAGATGATGCACCACGCTAGGGTGTGTCCATGCTTAGTCGATCAAGCTTTTAATGTGTGCTTCTTATGGAAAGCATCTAAGACTTAATATTTTAGTGAGGGAGTTTGTATAAATACATATACTTTATCCAATCACTACATGTATAATATGTATCATATACATGCTATAACCACAAACTAGAACATGCAATAAATAAAACACAAGTGATGCTTATAGCCATACTAATGTAATTCCCTGGAGCCATAAGGAATTACAACCACCTATGGTCCACATCATATGCAACCTGTTGTTGGTGATGATCTGTGTTAAAACCAATCTGGGTTGATCGGTTCAACTTTTGAACCGGTTGGCTCTTGCCTTTTGGTCGTTCAGTTGGGCATTTTTGAAACGATCGTCTGGTTCACAGGTCCAAGTAGTGTTTGGACACCTCCAGCCGGTCGGTTGGACCACCAGTCGATAGGTTCATCCTCCTATCATCTGGCCTCCTCGGTCCTTCAATTGATCAAGTCATCTCACATTTCTTTGATTTGTAAGTATATAAAAAATGATAATTTAAAAGACTCTCCTTTGTTAGTTACTTGAGTCTCAAGGTTTTTATTGACTTAGTGCTTTCCTTATTGCCTTGCAATATATTTGGAAGGGGTTATCTTAGATGAGAGAGGAAAGAGAGAACATATTATCATTTCATTCATTTATTAAATGTATATATAGAAACAAGGGATTAGAGTTATAGGCTGGTTCTAGACCCCTTAATTGGTATGTGCCTAAGTTTGAAGTTGTTTTGACTTTGTTTTACCTTTCAAACTAATTAGGAAAGATCTTATGTAGTTTCTATATAATTTAAATAAAATATCATCAATTGATTAATCTAACCTAAAGATTTGGTTATTTCAATGGATCACACACTTTTCTTGCTTCTTTCATCTCGTGGTCAAAATCGAGTGATTCTTATTTTTGTCTAATTAGTGTGCTTCATCAGACGACTTAAACTCAGTCATGTTCACCCATCCTTTTCCTATCAAGACTTCAAAAGAGAGACAACCCTCCCCACAACTCTCTCCCTCTCAGTTAAGCCCCACATGAAATGAAATTTGAATATGGTATCTTGGAGTCCTGAGAAATTATGAGACCCCCACTTTGTTAGGGACTCGATATCTCTAGCCACCTATGGAGCTTGGACTCCCTACTCTCTACCTATATATGGTTTCTAGTAATCACCCACTCTACCCATACCTCTAACTATATATATTTTTTCCTAAAATAATATACAGACCTCGAGGAACCCACTAAATTTGTTGTCTTGTCTCCGTTTGCACTCCCTTGTACCCTAGGATCTCCTTCTTACCTCAGTTGGCTCTAGTGACTCACAAAAGCGTTGAAGGCCATAGAAATCAAAATAGAGAACCTAGATTGTCTTCTCCATGCCATGGTATAGTTCTTGCACCCTCAATTCCACTAAAGAAGTGATGATCTCCTCATCCCCTTTTTGCTAGTTCTTGTCACCTTAGATCAATTCTATTCAATTTGATCATTGCAATAGACGATTTCTCCTTGAAACGCTTCTCCTTGCTCTCACAAACACATCCTATTGCTATATTTTGTTTCATTTGGCTTAAAGCATGTCGTTGATCTCCTTCCCCTATGTAGTCACGATGAAGAAATTTCTACTATTCTAAAACACGTCAGAGGCCAATTTTAAGCTCAATGGAAATCGAGTGTCTTAAGGAGTCTTTTAGTGGTGCTAGTTTTTTTTGTTTTCATTTTGGTCACCTTGTGATCGTCAGTTATGTGCTTTCTCCACTTTTGTCTTACCTTCTAGAGAACAAAGATCCCAGATGATATTTTACTTATTTTGCCCCTTAATGGATTTCATCTATGTTGTGCAATCATGGGTGAAGTATGAATCTACAACCCTACTTTTTTACCATTGCACACACTAGGTTGTGGTCTTTGGACCATCGTCTGCTTTTGGTTAGTCTAGCTAGGCTAAGTGACCATATTTTTTGGTAATAGATAACGTGGGGTTATTGTGTTTTCTATTTGGTTGAGAACAAGTTAATTCATAGTAATTACATATGTTGTCAAACAATTGTGCAAAATATGTTTTGGAAAGGGGTTTTAATAAGTCATTTTTTGGTTTTCAAACCTTAACTATATCTTATCAGACTGTGTTTTACTAAGGGTCTTAAATTAGGGATTATACGTTAATTAAGATAAATATTAATAGAAACTTTATTATTCTAGGATATTAGGGTTTCCATCAGTGTCAAGAGAATAAATATATATATATATATATATATATATATATATATATATATTACATCTTCTCTTATTGGTAAGTAGATCATGCACTCTGAGTATAGAGTATGAAATAAGGGCTTTTCATTCCCTTATAGTATCAGGTATACAGTTCTATTGAATGCTTGCAAGAAATTTAATTATGAATCAGACTATGGTTTCTAATATACTTTATCATCAATGATTATGTTCATGACATGCACTCCTTTCTTATGTAAGATTCAATGTTCCAAATTATTATGCTATAGATAAGTGTTAAGTAAAATATAGTTTATAATGTTGTTCCTTCCAAGATTATTCACCTTTTTGGCACATATTCAAGCTCTTGAGAGTAATGTTATTAATCAAGCTCTTGAGAGAAATGAGAACTTTGGTGCATACGTTATCAACATTTTGATAACAATGCATTCTATCAAGCTCCTAAAAGAAATTTTATGAAGAAGGATAACACCGGAAACCGAAGATGATAATATTAATGATAAAGGGAAAAAGATTGATATAAATGATATGAATATTATTCAATGTTTGCTACATGTGTTTTTTCAAAAGTATAGCTTGTTTCCTATTCATATAAAGATCTTAGTGACACTTACATTAATATGTTTTCCATTTAGCTTTACATGGTTGGGGATGCCATTTCTATAGAAAAAAATATAAGGGAGCTTTAGACAAAAAGCATGCATCTTGAGGCAAAATCTAAGAGAAAAAACTTGGTGGGGTTCCAACTATAAAATAATATTTAGTCTAGTTTTTTTTTCAAGTTATAAAAAATAAATGTGAGTTTTATTTTATAAATCTCGAGACATGAGAAACTGAAATTATTTCTAGTGTTGGTTGAATGAAATTATATTTTTATACAATGATCATCAATTTGTGACACCCCTCTTGAGAACTATGTTTCTTCTTAGTATTTGATATGTTTGAAAAGTGGGATGTTGCACAAACATCAACAAAGATGTCCCTTCCATTAAAGGGTGACAAAAAGATACATTCAAATACCAGTTTCAATGAAATAGCTCATCAAGAAGTAGATTTTAGGTTTTCAATTTGAAATAGTATTTAATTGAACGTCACCTGCACATAGTCAACATTGTAATATGTAAAACTAACAAAACACAAGATTTGTGGAAGTAGACACCTGGGTGACTCCGGATCTATTGTTCTAGACAAGCCTTGTTATACATTTACCCAAGAATCAACTCTGGAAAGAAATAGCGATGTGTGTGTATGACAGATAATGAAAGGACACGCCCAACATAACACATTTAGAATAGTAGAATCGGGCCCCACCCAAACATCCTACTAGTGATGGTGAGTATAGGTAAAACTAGGGTGCCTCTGTCATTCTTTTTTTTGACATGGGAATTGTTGGGTTTTATCAAGGCGACAAGCGCAACAAAATAATAAATTTTTCTCCACATACCAAACTAGCAGATCTCATCAATAATAATGTATTCTAAAGGAGGTTGTGTGGGATATACCTCATCATAGAGAAAGTCCAGCAACATCCCTTTGTGCAGCGATGTGTGTTTCTCCTCATGTGCACAAACGATCCTTATATGTCTTATGAACGTAGGCAACTCAACGTCTGTGTCTCTACTTCATCCATGCAGATGGATTGGAACTCCATATTGTGCTTCTCAAGATGGCGAGAAAGAGTTAGCCTTTTGCTTGACGACATCCTAGTGTCAGTTCTCTCCTTCTCTCTCACTTGGGTATGATGATGGCTAGGGTTCGCATATAAGAGCATTATCTTAATGGTCCAACTGTCTTGCCCCTATAAATAGGATATGAAAGGAAGCAGAGTTTCCAAAAACCCTTGGGAAATAGAAAAGGTTGCAGCTGCATTTAGAATGATCCACTTGTGGACTATTAAAATAATATTCTAGAAACAATTAACCAATTAATTGATTACCTAACTTTTGTCGTCCGACTCTAGTCAATCGCTCCAGATCAGCCACTGACTCAATAAAGGAATCTAATTAATTGTCTAAACACTTTAACCAATTAACTCAAATTATATTCAAATATTATTCTAACATATTACCTAAACATTTTACTAATTTGTTTGTTTTGGAATATTTTCAATCACATCTACAATCATACTCTTATTATAATACATCCTATGTATATGACTAGATATGCTCCATATTACATTAGTAGGGATATCCATAGTCATATTACAATTTCACAAGCAATGGTTGGTATCTAACAAGACTTCATTGCTACTCAAGAAATTAGAGAAGTTGGAGAACAACTTAATCTACAATATGTGATCGGTGTCACAATGAGTGTAACATTCCTTTGTCTTTGATACCTAGACTGAACTTAAAGTATGGAATCATCATCCTCTTTAACATTCAATCCATGTTGCTTGAACTAGAGTAGAATGTCTGAGATATATGTAAGCTCAATATCACATATTGACTCCACCAGCATGGCCATGCATTTCTCAGTTCACTTATCAAGTAGCCAGGATATCAGACTCCTGTAGCGAGGACAAATCCCATCAATATCACTCACAGTCATCCCCATGTGTCACAATGTACCCCGAACACCACCTTTATGGAAACCCTTATTCATGACCAGGGTGGATGATGTCAAAGCAAACTGAACGACATATGATGAGTGTAGTGATTTCAGGTCTGAGAACCACAATCACCGCATCACTATGAGAGATGAATCTGACTACCAATCATGATTTCCATGTGTCACTCTCTAGATGGGTCTATCTAATACACTATTATCTAACAAGTATCAAGGTGCTTGGTTTAATATCACATATCATGACTAATGAGATTCTTGTTGGTATGTATGCCCCGAGGGCCAATCATCATATTCCCAAAGAGCCAATCATATGATGATTGAGATATGGCATTAGATACTTGATTTGATAATTATAAAGGCAAGCTTCCATTTTATTTTATATATCCAGTTATGAGATAATGAATTACATAATAAATGTCTAGAGAGTAATATTACTCAATGACGTATGTCTTCAGGTTGAGGACATGAAGAATGAGATCATACGGATGTTAAGAGTATATACATTCTCATTATATCCCTGATAGGTTGTTATTGTGGAAGGTTGATAGACAACAATAACACATAAGATAAGAGTGTGAGTTGGTTGATGACTGAGTCTCATTGGTTATGATATGGAAATATCAAACCAAGCACACATATACATGTTAGGGAATAGTGTATCGAATAGACCCACCGTGAGACTGACACATGGAAGCCATCATCATGGGAGTCATAGTTATCTCTCATAGTGATGGTGGTGGTTGTCATTCTTAGACATGAAATCACTACACTCATCACATGTCATTGGATACACTTTAACATCATCAAACATAGTCCTGAAACATGGTTTGTTATAACAGTGATGATTGGGTGACTTTAACACATGGGGATTGACTGTGAGTGATAGATATGGAATTCGTCCCTCCGACAGGAATATGATATCCAATGCCTCTTGATTAGTGTGTCTGAGAAAAGTATGGCCATACACATGTGAGTCAATATGTGATATTAAGCTTACATATATCTCATGAAATCTGCTCTAGTTCAAGGAAGAAGATTGAATAACAACGAGGGTGACTGCTCCATGCCTCTAGTTCAATCTAGATATCAGTGACAAATGAACTATACAAACACTGTAACACCATGCACAAATTGTAGGTTGAAGTTGCTCCCCAACTTTCCATTCCCTTGGGTAGCAATGATGTGTGGCTAGGCACCGCTCATTGCTTGTGATGTCATAAGCTAGTTATGGACATTCACTGCCAACATGATATGGGACCTATAGGGTCAAACACATAGGAACTCATATATAAGAGGAGTTTTATCTTGAATGATAATTGAATTGATTACTAAAGTGTTTAGGAATTTCAATTCACACAACATATTAGCTAACTAGAATTCCAAATGATCGGTTTAAGTGTTGAGACAGTTGTTTGGAGTGTCAGGCTGATTGTATTATACATTGGTTGGAATTCTTCCTGGCTTGGGCTGTGAGATGCCTGTCTTGGTTGTGTGAAATAGTCGTCTGACTTGGTGTAAGACGCCTGACTCAATTGCACCAAATGGCCATTTGGTTTTTGTGTGAGACACCTATCTCGGTTGCACCAAATGTCTGTTTTGGGTGTACGTCAAGTTGAGTACTAATCAGAATTATATTGCCAACATATGTGTAGAACTGGAAGGTGTGAAACGGTTGTTTTTCTTAGTGAAATGACTGTCTCACTGTGCGAGACAACCGTTTTGTCACACAGAGAATGTGAAACTTCCAAAAAAGTTGCCAAAATTCAAGATCTACTTGTCCTTCCACCCCTGCTTTAGTCACGCATTGGCTGGGGACTGGGAACCATGACCCAAACCCCTCCTATATATAGAGGGATACTAAGGGATTCCCAAAGAACAACTACTACATAGACAATTGAGAATCAGTTTCTCTGATAAGTGTTGTCCTCTTTGGTTGTGGTAACCACGAAAGCCCATAAAAGTCCTACCTGACTAGGGAGGGATAGCCATAGGAGAGAAATATCTGAGGATCATTATTGTGGGAGAGCATGTTGGTGACTAGTACACCAACAGGAGGGTCACCTCCTTCCTGTCTATTCCTGAAGGACAACAAGAGTTGTAGTTGGTCCGTGTGGACTACTCTAGAGGTAGGACTCTGTTGGATGTTGCTAGGAGGGAAACGTCAACTCACAGTCTGTGGCGAGATCTAAGGAGCCACTGCAATAGTTGTCCGAGTCTGCTATCCATGAAGGGGCAGTCAAATGAGTCCAACTATGACTAAGAGATGCACAACCACCGTCCAAGACAGAGTGCACATCTACATCGATGAAGATTGTCGCTGGACTTGCTCCAGGACCATATATATCTTTGTAAAACCATCCTTCCCATTGCATAGTTATTGACGCGATATGCTGGTTAATGGGAAATATGTGAGTAAATTTTTTATTTCCACTGCCTACCTGATGCCATATTTCCCTACAGTGGTATCAAAGCTACATCAATTAATTATGTTTTGGGATAATTGATATGATCGGTTTTTGGCTTTACCGCGTTTATTTATCACATGTGATGCGAATATTTAAACTGGTTGATGTGCACGTCTGTCTAATCACCACAAAAAGAACCCAAAAGAACACACACACACACACACACACACACACACACACATATATATATATATATATAATATTTAAAACTCTCCCTCCCTGGCGTCTACTCTGGCGACAAACTGGGTGACTAGCCGAGGACCGAAGACCATGATGGGAGGGACTCCCTCTCCCGTCGTCCAACCCATCACTGCCACCAATAACCCCCTCCACCCCGACACCCTACCACCAGGCAAGATGGCCCAAAGCGGAGGTAAACTGGACGCTGCCATGATGACAGTTAAAATGGTGACTTATGCAAATCGTCGTCTCACATCGAAACATAAATTAAAACTATCCTATTTCTTATTACATTGTATATGGAAAAACCTCAAGTTATATTCGAGGGGAAATAGGAAGAAGAGTATTAATTTATATTTGGAAAGGAGAGAGAGGCTCAGTACGCAGACTGATTAACAACAAGAAAAATAACTGCAACCAAACACACACAGATCTGGGGTTTTTTCCATAACCATGCTTCACATTCACCATCAAAACCAATTTTATGGCGATACATGTAAATTATATATATATATATATGTATGTATGTATGTATGTATGTATATATATATATATCAAATCAGGTAAATATATTCTGAAATCCTCCTAAAAGTATAGGAGGTCAAGAGTACATGTAGGCCCAACGCCATACATCCAAAACATAAAATAACTCACACATCTAGCTAATGTGCAATTTACGTTTAACACATTTACATATTTTTACAGCAATCCTCTTAACATCCGTAGCAGCTCCTTGGTGTCTTCTAGCATTCCTTTCTTCCCATATGTGATAGCATAGACCAGCAAACATAAGTTTCTTCCTATCATCATTTTTGCACCTTGATAACATTCTTTTTGGATCATCGGACAGTTGCATTTGTAATCTGAATTTCCTGCATAAAATCCCCCACAACGCTTTTGTAAAGTTGCACTCTCCCACAAGGTGGCTATGGGATTCCTCCCCCTCATGGCACAACAAGCATAAAGTAGAAACATCATAGTTCCAACTCTTTATCCTATCCAGAGTTGCAAGAGCAGTGTGCAAAATTTTATATACACACATACTCCATTTCGACACATATTTGCCAGACCAAATTTGCTCTCCTACTGGGTCCTTTGTGCCTCTTGAGCGAGTAACCTCCCAAATGCATATCTTCTGGTTCCCTAGTCTCCATCCACCTACACCATTCACAAGATCAAACAAGTACTTTACTTGTTGCCAAGTCTCCGTCATGACGTTTATGGTACGTGAATATCCCTCCCTCATCATAGACGTAAAATTCAGCCCTCTTGGATATCTATCTCTCATCCACTTTCCCCATGTAGAAGTTCCTTCTTTGAATATGATGATCCTTTGCATAGTTCCCCACTTAGCAATGTCCCTCAGGGTTTTCAAATTCAGACCTCCTTCATCCCTTGGAAGCGCCAGTCTAGCATATTTCATAGGATGACGTTCACTTCTCCATAAAAAAATTACCATCTTCATTTCTATTCTACCCAAGACTGAACCTGGAATTTCACCTTGTTGTACCCAGAAGATAAGAAGTCCTTCTATGGCAGCCTTTGTCAGCGTCATACGTCCTTCCATGGATGTCTTATGTTTTGTCCATCTATTAATCATTTCTTCCACTTTATCAATGCATTCAGCAAAATCTTTAACATGCAAATTACCTCCGTCTAGGGGGAACCCAAACACTTTGTTGGGAAACTCCCCCTTTCTATGCCCATAGCCTGAATAAGCCTATCCTCCATCTGGTAGAAATTCTTAGACATAAATATATGTGCTTTGTTTGTATTTACACACAGACCCGTTTGCTTCCCGAACTCTTCCAGGAGATTTTTAAGATTTTCCAAATATTGTCGTTTTGCTTCAATAAATACCAGAACATCATCTGCAAAGATCAAATGTATAATTATCTTCATCCCGTGCACTGTATAAGGCTTGATTTCTTTTTTTTCTTTCGCTTGTTCCATCTTCCTTGTAAAGTACTCCATGACAAACACAAAAAGAAGAGGTGATAGAGGGTCACCTTGGCGCAGTCCATTGCCACCTCTAAACAGACCAGTAGAGGTACCATTAACCAGTATAGAATAGTTAGTGGTCCCTACGCATTGTTTAATTCAGCCAATCCATTGTTCATTAAATCCCATTTGTTGCATGATCCACCATAATTTTTCCCATCTGACACTGTCATAAGCTTTGGAGACGTCTAGTTTCAAACATACTTTTCTACTCCCTCTCATGACGTTATAGTCCAACAAAAACTCCCCCTCCAGAAGAGCACAATCACTGATACTTTTTCTCATCACAAAAGCTCCTTGGTTTGCAGAAATTAGATAGGGAAGAACCATCTTCAATCTAGCAGCCAGTATTTTTGTAATAATTTTATATTGTACCGAACAACATGCTATGAGTCTAAAATCAGCAAGGGAGGAGGTTACTTTCTTTTTCGAAATAAGAACAAGGAAAGAGTGATTGACCTGTCTAACCATATTTCCCCCTTCTAGGAACCAGCTCACATAAGCAATCAAGTCTTCTTTAATAATATTCCACATCTTCTTGTAGAAAAAGGCGTTAAAACCATCAGATCTGGGTGACTTGTTGCTACCAATGCTCCAAAATGCTGACATCTTGCTCATTGGTTCTTCTCGTAAGGATGCTGTTATGTGTGCTTGAGAGTTTGAACTTCCATTCCACTTCCTCATCTTCTTCTATGTCACTAGTATACATCTTGTTATATAGTGACATATAGAAATGTATGTCCTGCTCTTCTAAGTCCTCCAGTTTGTTGACCACCCTCCCTTCAACATCAATCAATTTAGAAATAGTATTACATGCCTCTCTCCTTCTCAATGTCGTGTAGTAGAGTTTGGTGTTCCTTTCCCCATCTTCCATCCACTTCTCCTTGCTTCTTTGCCAGTAGAATTTCTCCTCTGCCTTTTTTAGCTCCTCAATCGTCTTTTTCAGGTCCCTATTTTTCTCAATTAAAATAGGATTTAACGGATCAGCCAAGAGACTTTCTCTAACTTCTTTGCATTCATTTTTCGTCTCCTTTAACATATTTGGAATGTTCACCTCCTCCTTCGCCCATTTTTTAAGTGCAGTCTTGGTGTTTGCCAACTTTTTAGCAAAAATATACATTGGATTTCCTCTCACCTAAGTGCCCCAACTGTTCTTCATGACTTCATCAAATCCTCTCCAATCAGCCCAGTAATTTAGAAATCTGAATGACCTCTTTTTCTGTTTCTTTTCTGTGATCTGAAATGAGATAGGTGCATGGTCACTTAATTCAAAACCTCATGCTTTTACATGAACATTAGGAAGAATTTTCATCCACTCATCATTCACTAGAGCCCTGTCAAGCTTGCTTGATATCCTGTATTCTGGTCCCCTTTCATTATTCCATGTGAACAAATCCCCACCTACCATGGGTAGTTCATATAGACCCACTTTATCAATAGCCTGATTGAAAGCGTCCACCTCTGTAGTCAAAGCAAGTCTTTTCCCCCTTTTTTCAGCTTGTAGACGAACCGTATTAAAATCTCCTATTACCAACCACGGAATGTTTACCTGCTTAGAGAGGGAAATCAAATCTCTCCATAAGTCTAGTCTGGATCTACCATCATTGTGACCATATGAAACTGTCATCCATATCTGTAGGCCCCCATTATTCCAGCAATCAATTGTGACATAAAGGAAAAGGGAAAGTATTATCTATATCTCTAGTTTAAATGAGCATTTAATCTCATATAGTCAAACTCAATTTTTTAAGTGGATTATTATTCAGTTTATTTTTTTTAGTATTCTAAGGAGAAGAAGAGAGAAATGAAGGTGAAAATAGCTCGTATTATCTTTTGAGACAAAAGAAACATATTAATGCATAAGTGAAAAAGGAAAAGGATATCCAGTTCTATTATCCTTCTTATCTCATTATTATAAAAAGAAATATAATTACTTGAAACTTTTGTATTGGGTCCATAACTTACTTTTATTTAGGACAAACTTCATTGGAAGTCCTAAATTACATATGGAAATTTCGGACGCTACAGTTTATCTGGTTTATTTATTATTTTTATAGTGATACTATCTTTGACTCTTAGTTGGTTTGGATTACTTCATTTGTAATCATCACCAATGAAAATGTATATGTTGCTACTTCGTCTTTTTCATTTTCTTTACTCTCTTCCAATACACAATCATTTAGAGCAAGCCATAATAATATAAATTCAAGTTTGATTAGTAGGAGAATTCGGGTTTTCTCTTGTCAAAAAAAACTGGTGAAGATTACACCAAGTGAATTGTTGCATATGAGTAGTATTCAAACATTATTCTGGCATTCATTGCAATTTCCAATGTTTCATGCTAGTGCAACTCTCTCCTCAACTAGTATCATTAGCCATCTATAGTTTAGATTCAGATTTCACGCGTGTACTCCTATTTGTACTACTATATAAGCTCGCTCTGCTGACTTCATGATTAGGATAGGATGATGTACTCAACTCACTGACGCCCATTCTATAGGACACATCCTATACAAACTTGGTAGGATCCAATAGAATTCCATTATAGTGTATAAGTGGTGTTTCTTTGTCCTTAATTTTTTTAGGAGGTTGGGTTTTGAAGAGAAGTGAGAAGGAGTGCTATCTTTTGATTGATTGTCCTGTAGAATAAATATAGAAGGTGTCATATACTACGGGCTACCACAACAAA
Source organism: Alisma plantago-aquatica (assembly GCA_963693085.1). Lineage (NCBI taxonomy): Eukaryota > Viridiplantae > Streptophyta > Magnoliopsida > Alismatales > Alismataceae > Alisma > Alisma plantago-aquatica. The sequence goes on along the minus strand of OY856412.1, from coordinate 836,886,856 downwards.
AGGTCCTTTTAAACTAAATAACTAGGATTGTCAATGGGGAGGGTATTATCCATTTATCCTTACCCATACCCTGGAGGGTAAGGGTAAGGATAAGGATAGAGATTTTTATTACCCTTTACCCATTTACCCGTTCCCCATTTCTCCTCTATACTATAAGGGGAGGGTAAGGTATAGACATTATCCATACCCTTTTACCCTTTTACCCGCACATGATATAAAGGTTACACAAAAATATATTCTAAAGGGGTTTGTATGTAAATGTTTAACCCTAATGCTAGTAGACTAGTTATAAAAGAACAAAGTTGGATGCCTCTTAGGGAACGACGAACCACTTGCCACTTGGTTACCATTACGATACATAAAGCAGCGAACTGGCAACTGGGGACTCGCTGCTCACAAACAGCACGCAAAGCAGCGGCATTCGCAGACCACGGAGAGTCACAAGAGTCACATAACGGATAGGCTTCTGCCTTCTTGCCTTCATCCGTTCGACCCGTTCCCCCCCCCCCCCCGTTCCGCCCCATTCGGTTGTTCCCCGCTACGGGCCTTCTGTTGTCTTTCGCTTCCATCGTACAGTCATGACACCCAACTCACTTGCTCAGCACAGTGGCTTCCCTCATTCCCTGTACATCACACACCAAGCAAGCAGCAACTTCACAGATCTCTCAGCCACACCAACTCCACGTTTCCCTCAGCCACGCCAACTCCACATCGTTGTCCTGCAGGATGTTCACCCATCGGCCACCGGTAGCAGCTCCTCGTCAGACATTCAAATTTCGGCCACAGGCCACGGTCTTGTATCTCCCCACTTCGGTGATGTTTAGTGGAGGTTGTACTGGTGACAAAAAGCTCATTATTCCTATTGTGATTTTATATTGTGTAATGAGTCTCATGTAATATGTTCTAGTAGATTTTTATAATCTATGAACTTGATAGTCTCTTTTGTAATAGTATTTGAACTTGACAGTTACTTTATTCTATCATTGGAAAATGATTTGTTGTTGTGCTTGTAATACTTTCTTTTTTAGGGAAAAACATATATATCTTGCGGAAAATGAGGTGTTGGTGAAACACTTATTTGTTATGCATACTTATGCAAAGGGAAAAAATGATTTATGCATACAAAATTGTTATTGTGTGAATTGACTTAACTTTACATGGAGAAACATATGATTTTGAATTGGATATAATGTTTTATATGTTTTTATCAATAAATTAGTTATAAAATTATTGAAAATCAACACATAATGTGTATAAAATTCTTTCTTGTCAAAATTACCCACTTACCCTTTACCCTCCCCGTTTACACTATGGATAAGAGGGTAAGGGTAAGGGGAGAGTAAGGGGATTGCTGAGAAGGATAATTACCCTTACCCTTACCCGCTACCCAAAGAGGGTAAGGGTAAGGGTAAGACCTTACCCTCCCCATACCCTCCCCATTGACAACCCTATAAATAACCATGAATTCTGCACACAAATTTGAGATCTAAGAGACGTCAGTTTATACCATATTGGTTAGATCAACGTTACGGTTGGAATAAATATAATGTTATTTAAGATGTTGATTTACATCTATCTATCTTGATATGTGTTCTACACGCCCATACTAATTCAACAGTATCACTGGCGCGTTACGTATTGATAACTCTTCATATAAACCTTGCAATGTAGCAGAAAGAAAAATGTCGCAATCCTACTGTATGTTAACCTTGGCTAATTATTCTTACGGTTAGACGTACATCATAATGGTAGAGTGACTACATAACCGAAAGTAACCATTGAGTACAAGAGATGTCCCTTAGATAATGGACTTCGAACGATCAATTATTCAGAATAAATTTCTTGGCCTACTTGACTAATCTTACAATAAGAAAACAACATTACGCAAGTTGTATTAGATAGTGTTCATATAAATATAAAACCCATCTCATCCAATTTAGTAAAATGCCATCCTCGTCACTTCATAGATTATTTAAATAAAAACGTATTTACTTTCTTCTTTCCCTGATATCAAATAGACTTTTCGTTTGAAAATTATAGCCTTTTATTTTTGTGCTTCACCCATTATAAAATCATGCCTCCACCGTTGCACATACACTCAAACAATATATGACTCTTAAGGCGTTTTCATGATCCATCAACCATTACAAGAAACCCGATTTTGTTTTCTGAGTTTAAAATATTGGATTGATATACGGTGCACATGGCCTACTACATGGTTAATGCTTCACTATTTAATTAATATATTTACTCATCCTTCGGGACTTTTATAAAATTAAAAGATCATTATCTTTCTTACTCTAACACTACTAGGGATTTGTTGTCTTATCATATATCACGAAGGTGCAATATAAAAAATAAAGCAAGAATTTAAAAAAAAAAAAAAAAGATATTTGTTGTCTTATCAGAAACACTCAACAATATATATACCTTCTCACAGTATTTGGGCCACTGTAAGCATATCTATTTTCATTTCACGAGTTTCAAAAGCACTGGGGATGATCTACTTTTGCACATGGCAGTCCAGTTACTCGTCTTTCATGACTTTTTATTAAAAAAAAGTATCATTATCTTTCTTACACTAACACAATTAGGAATTTACTGTCTTATCATATATCATGAAGAGACAATATAAGAAATAGAGCAAGAATAAAACAAACAGGATTGTTAATAAGGTTATTGAAGGACCGCACATTATAGACGTCATCATATATCTTATATTTCTCGATTAAGAATTCAATCCATCATCAGCATATCACATGCCTTACATCATTATTATGCTCACCTGGAAGTGATCGAATCTCTACTAATCGTGCTTCCTCAGTGCCCCATCCTAACAAACCCCACTGCACACACTTTGTACGAGCAGCTCCCTTTTTGTACTGCATAACTTGTTTGAAAGCGAGGCGTTAGGCTTTTCTGGCAGATAAGTGCTCCCTCCAAAGGGTTGATCCAGTGGCATGTCTGGAATATCCTCTCCGCGGTTCTCTACCCACGCAACAGACTACCAACCAACAACCTTGTATTTTTTACCGGTGTGGTTGGAGGGAAACCAGCAGCTGCACCTCCCCCGGGTTCCCATCGTCATTCACCCCCCCCCCCCCCCCCCCTCTCACCATCCCGTCGGCGTTCACCCTTTTGTCCCTTTTACCTTCCTTGGCTTCTTCTGGTTTTCTGTGGGCTGCAGTCGGTAGAGGGACGAACACCCAAACCTTTCCTCCTCTTTCTCCGCGAGCAGAGGATGCTTCGCCGAGGTTTCATCGGGGCGTGAAAAGGTGTAACCACACTGGGTGTCCTGGTGGTTGGTGGTGTTGGGCGTCTCTCCGGGTAATCTTCATTCATTCACCGAAACCCCACACGAGCAGCACTGCTTGTCGGTTCCAGTGGCAGCTCTGTCCTCTTGCAGTAGGGCCTATCGTGGGGGGTTATAAAAAGGAAGGTGCAGAGGTTGGTGGGAGGAAGGAAGGGAGATAGACAGACAGAGGGGTTAAAAGAGGAGGCAGGAGGCTCTTGACTCATTCGAGGTGTCGACATTCTCTCTGCACGTTCTATCTAGTAGTAGTCCCCCAACACAAAGGAAGGAAGAAGGCATCTTTTCTTTGGATTGGCTATTTGATACCCAACACAAGGAAGACTCTTTTCTGATTGGGCTTCCTGTTTCACGGTGGTATTCGTCCTCTCTAGGGCTGGTAATCCGGTGTTCTCAGTCCAGGGCCGCTGTTTTGTGAAGATGGCCGATGGGTATGGATATAGGCGGAGACCAATTGAGGGAGGTGATGGTGATCTCCAAGAGGAGGACGTGTGGGCCGTATTAAGCTACGACAGGGATGAAGAATTCGTCGCAGGCGGCGGCACCGGCAGAGGGGGCCGGAATGCTGGCGGCGGCATCTCCACCCCCAACCCTACCAGCGGCAGGCGGCCGTCTGGTAGCAGTGGTACGTCCAGGATGATGATACCCAGGTCTTCTTCGTCGTCATCCTACGGCCAATTACCTTCCGGAAGGGCCTCGCGGCAGTCGGCTCCTGTCAACATCCCCGACTGGTCCAAGATATACAAGTCGTCGGCGTCCGCGACAGCAGACGACGGCACACACTACTGCCGTAGTGTCAGGGACGACAGTCGCTTTGTGGGGGCAAGCGGTTACGGAGCGGCAGGTAGAGCTCCCGAGATCGACGACGGGGATGGGGAAGACGAAGACGGCGTCGTCCCTCCCCATGAGTGGCTAGCAAAGAAGGTTGCCAGGAGCCAGGTATCGTCGTTCTCGATGTTCGAAGGCGTCGGGAGGACGCTCAAAGGGAGGGATCTCAGGATGGTCAGGAACGCCGTCCTCACCAAGACCGGATTCATGGCAGACTAGCTAGTAGCTAAAGTAAACGATCGATTTTGTTTGAATCTTATTCATAGTTTGTTTTCTGCAGTCCTTTGATCAACCTTTCTTTCATTCCGACATAGACGATAGATGGAGAGGGTTGATTCACATCAGCATGAAAAATAATCATGCGGGCTGGGCTGGTTTTGATTTTTCTTTTTGGGTCTACTTTTGCTTCCCTTTAAGAAGCACAGATTTTGTCTGCTGTTTATGGCTTGTTCTAGCAGGTTTCCACATTCTCTTTGGATCACAAGTTGAGGTTTTTGCTTTTATTTTTTAGAAATAACAATTGATAGCAACAAGAAAAATGCAGTTTTGGATTTCGCCTCTGTTAATTCTCTTGGCACAACGACACAATCTTCTCCTCTAAATTCAGCACCAACTTTGGATTATGCCTTGCAAGTGAAATCCGTGGTGGTGCCACTAAACGTACAAACAAAAAGGATTCTCTCCGTCACTAGTCTGAATCTAAGGAGAAGAAATGCAATTGCGATGGAAAACATTCACGAGCAAGAGGAAACAAAAAAATGAATGTCTCAAAACGCAGGAGTAACGGGACAGTGTAGCCCTAAGAATCTAGGAGAAAGTGATATAGGCAATCTAAAAATGAGTAGTACTTTTTTGTTATTTTTATTATCAATATGGTTTGCATTTTATTTCTCAAAATAGTATAATTCCTGAGCAATGTGTTCCATGGAGGCAGATTGCCCCCATCGAGGGCAATGCATTTCAGCAAGATGCATTGCCCTCTCTGGGAGCACGCATTGCCGCCTGAGAAAGTAAGTTGCGATGCATTGTCCTAACAAGTTAGCAGATGTGTTGTCTCAACATAGGAGTAATGCGTCCCCAGTCGAGATGCAGTCTCTATACACCACACTCGATTGTTGAGGTTGCCCACAATGACTATATCTATTGAGGACAACGGTCGGGTGCAACGAGGGGCAATGTTTCCTCAGTAGGGAGCATTGTTTCTCTATGTAATGGGGCCAAAATCAACCCTTGTAGTCACACAATTCACTTATTTATTATTCTTCTTCTTTACCTGCAAGCGATTGTGAACTGCTAAGGAGTTTGATATTATGCGAGAAGAGTTTTTAGATAATTTAGGGGCATATTTTTTAAGAGTTTTTAGATAATTTAGGGGCATATTTCTTGTCTTTGTTCATCCGCTGAGCTGATTGTCTTCTTTTCTATTCTCTGGACAACTAGTTATTTTTCTTTTTTTTCTAGATTTCTGATTGATGAGGGAGTTCACTCCACTTCAGGTATATTCTTTACTAAATTATATTTAAAATGCCATTAAGTATTCTTTGACATAACTATATCAAAAAATATATAAAAAATCTATTGCTATGTAATTATTAATATAAATCACATACAGATATATTGTACTATTGCTTAGTGATTCGAACATAAAATTGCATTTGTTATTTAAAATGAAATAAATGCATGTTTAGAATGTTTGTTTTTAAATTATGGAAAAAATCTACTACTGCTTTAGAATTCAAACATGAAATTAATAACTATAGGTAAATAAATTGTATTTTTATAATGATGAATTAAGTTTTGAAACTTCCTAAAATGCTAATATTGCTATGAAATCTAAACTATCATGTAACTGAGTAAAAAATATGATTATAAATATATAATTGAACAAATATAATAGCTTCAAAATAGAATCGATAAAATATTTGTGTGTTTTATAACAATAGGAATATAGCATCCAGTATACGTGTAAAAAATAGCATGCTTTGTATAATGGTCAATTTCTTTCTAATGGGTGATATTCTATTCATTTTATTAGTCCAATCAATATTACCTTTATAAACACGCTTCAAATCATATATCCATACAATATTTTATATCAACCCAATCACTTATCTATAAAAATATCATATCTTCTTCATGGAGAATATCATATGTTCATATAAGTCGAGGATGATGATGTAATTAGAACTTTGTTCTCAATTTCATTTGATGCTTATATTGATGTCTTTCTTGATAGAGTACCTATTCACCGGCATTCTTGTTCTAATTACATGAATCTATTGAATCAATTTGAAATAATCAACAATAATGTAACTTCCATATCAAGTCAACCAACTAAATCTTGTTAAAATCCTAGTATTAAGAATGAAACAGTGGTCACGAGGTTGAGGATGAAAAAGAAAACACTGAACAAGAAGGTGACTCAGCAATTGAAACTGATGATGATCATGACATGAATGATCATGATTTAGATGGGTATCAATATCCATACCCTAACACTATAGTTTCCTTGAGTTTTGTCTCAGAGGTATTTGATAGTGATTAGGTAGACCACAATATAGTCCATGACGATGTAGCTTTTTAAGATTATGAATTTGTGGATTATTTCTATAATGAAAGTTTGTCTCGATCACACCCCCTCTAAGAATGAAATTTGTAAGTGTGTTTTGTTTGCATCCAAAGTAGTGGCTGAGAAGATATAAAAATTGTCAATATAAAATAATGTCCAACACTAAACAATCAAATAATATTTTTGTCAAACTTGTTTGTATCCAAGACCAACAATGTCCTTGGAGTTTGGATGCTTGTTAGTCTAAAACAGCAGGTGGCACATGGAAGACAAAATGTAGTGAAAACCACACTTGTCAATTGATTATTCTAAATAAGGACCACTATAAATGTGCATCGTCTTATATTGCTTGTATGACCAAGCCAATCCTAGTGTCACGTTTGAATATGTCCACATGATAAATTCATGACAAAGTGAATGATAAACTAAATTTGCGTGTCTCATATAAGTAGACATTTACAACAAGAAGTAAGGTCGTTCGTAAAATATTTAGAGATTTGAAGCATCCTATCACAATCTGTTGTCGGTCATGATATCTCCATCATAATATATTTCAGGGACAATATATACTTATCCCGCGAATGATTATACGGCTTGTGGATGATTGTGGGTGAGAACGACGTGGACATGGATAACCTGCTTAGTTTATATTTGTGCATATTGTATATTTTTGTATATCTATTTCTGTGAAGGCATTGATCTATTTTCTATTTAGATGTGATATATTTGTTCATCATCTATGGTTTATATACTTAGATAATGATCGAAGACTATACTTGTTATGATATCGATTTTATAAAATTGATAAAAAAATGCTATGTTTATTATATTGGATATAAGTCGACTAAAATAATTAGATATGAACATTGTCCCCACACCACACTATGGTCTTCTATACTATGTTGAGGACTACATACACCACATTGATTAGTCCCTTTTTGGAAAATACAAAATAATATTTATGCAACATATATAATTTTCTGACGGATATAAAATTCTAACAAATATAGTTCTCAAGGTCTAATAGCCATTTCTTGGGCTCTTACAACGGATATAATTTTCTAATGACTCTTTTTCACCCCTCTTTCACTCTAGTTTTTCTATACCCCCATGTTTTGTATTTTCACACAAACATATATCTTACATTCCTTTCTTATACTTTGCATTAACAAAGTTCTACAACTTCTCTAGTTTTATTGTTGATTTAGGCTTCAATTCTTAGGTATCTTCCTAAATAGTAAATTATATATTTTTTATTTTATGTTTTATTTTTGTATGTTTATAATACTTTTTTATTTTATAGATACTTATGAATATGTTATATATTTGTTATAATATATTATTTTCTATCTCTTCATAGTTGGCTCGCTGAGAAACATGGATATTTTACATGTCACTGGAGTTAATCCAGTTAATAGTCGTCAAGTGTCAAAAGAAAAGAATGATTCTTCAAACTTACAGGGCGTTAATTGAAATGGCATATCGAAGTTGTTATGTAGCAAGATAGGATTTATGGTGAGAAAAGAAAAAGTAAAATTTCATCAGTAGCCATTGAAGTAAATGTTTCACATATATGAGAAACTTTTTGAGCTACCTGATTGGTATTAGGATCATATTAAACATAAAGCAATATGTCACTCAATTCACAAATAAAGACAATTGTTTGTATAATATCTAAAGGTACATCATTTTGTACATCAAATGTGGCTATTTTATTAACCAGTGGATTAGATATTGAATCAAATAATTATTTTCTTTTCACATCATTTATGTTGTAACTCCAATATTAATTGAAATCTAGTATTTTAAAGTATGTTCTTCTCGTCTAGTAAGGCAAGCTCTCACGATTTATTTGTTACAATACGAGCTCTGTGATCCTTAGTTGTGCCTCGAGATATTCAAACTAACAAATTCATAATTATGTGTATAATAAAAATACACGTCGTCGATATTGCTAATGAATAAATACAAAATATTTTATTATTTTACACATAACTAATAAATAAATAATAATTAGAAAAATAAAAATGAAAAATAGATGCAATCTGTCCAGTATGGAGACGCTTTACTTCTCCTGCAGGCAATGTGTCTTGCATGAAGATACATTGTTGTTATTCTGAGATAAGGCATCCGTGGCTCGGACATATTAGCCCCAGGGGCAATGCATCCTCATGACTAACACATTGCTCTCTCAAGAGGCAGGGTATCCTCGGACTAGACACATTGGCCCCAAAGTGGGACAATGATTCTCAGTTGAGAACGTGTTGCTCTCATGGAGAGCAATGTGTCACCTATGGGTCGCATTACACTTAGAAACATGTTGTTTTGAAAAGTAAAATGTGAATCATGCTTTATTGATAATGAATATAACAGAAAATGATATTTAAACTTTTAAGGCTTTTTTTTCTGTGCCCTGCTCATTCTGGGATCAGTAGATATATTGTCTGTAGTTCAGTCTTGCGGGCATGGTCTTGCATCATCTTGCAATTAAAAATTCTGCTACATGATCTGCTATCAAACAGACCCATTTCCTTGTGTTTCTTCCTAGAGATACCAATCAATTGCTGTGTAAGTAGTAGATTCAGCCTTGTTATATCTCTAATGTCTTATATTCATGTCCTGGCGAAACATAGTATCAGAAAGCAAACTAAGAGCCTCCTATTAGCATCGATTGTGAAACTCTTGCTCTTAGGTGCGAGCGTTTATGTCTTGGCGCATATAAGATAGGGAGTTTGTTTGATTGGTTTTAGGACTTTTGTTTATCAACCCAAGGGCCAGGAGCGTGCAGCTACCAACCCATCCTTCGCTAAAGTTATCTTTTGGTTCTAAACAATAACTTTGACGAGGTGTCGGGCACTAATGGATGTCATTATCACTTTCAGCGATGCGGAATGATACGCTCAGCTTAATCTATTACCTGCTATGATGAGTACTAAACAAACGAGGCCTGGGGTTACGGATTTGTTGTTAGGGGAGACGAATTGATTGGTTGGAGGTGGCACGTATCATCTGTTGGCTCAAATTTTGAAATGGTAGGCGTCTTATCCAGATAAGATGTCGACACATAAGCTTTATTTTAATTTGTTATCGATGTTTAATACATGATAATCTCAGACGGACGATTCGCATAGGGACACGCCCACAGTAACAACCAATTATCATGTATGTGATGAACTGGATTGTTTTCATAATCGGCGTAAAGATTGCGACATCTAAGGTTTGAAGGAATTGATTACTTCTTGCTGTGTTGTGTTAATGGTCGCCACGTTGTAGATGGGTCGGGAACGGGAAATGTGAGCTTTCAATCACGCTCTAGGATTTTTTTTGTGGGAATTCAAGTTTACTAAGAACGCCGGGAGTCCATAGAATTCCAAACAACTTTCACTTGATAGGGAGGATAACACTAGCCATAAGCGCATTTTGCATGGTTCTATATTATAGTTTAGATTTGCTATTTCCAGTGTGAACGTTGCATATGTTATACCTTTAGTTTACACATGTGTAAGTATAAGCATTTGTCAACTAGCTCAGTTGGTCAAGCCTGCAGCTTGTGAAGCGTAGGTTGCGGATTCGAATTTCAGCGAACTCGACTAGCAGATCCTAAAATTTTATATTATACTATGCAAACTAACAAGGTGCCCAATTATATCTATACATGTTTGGAAGAAGAAAACAACATCAAGGAAGTTATAGATAGGACAAACCGTCTTGATTTTTTGCATCGTATAGTTTAGAATTTTGTAGAAAAAACCATCAAGGATATCCTCAAATTCTCGAAGAGGGTAGTTTTATTTTTAAGGTCTCCAAAGGGATCCACATAATACCCCATGCGATTTAGCACCATGGAATTTATTGTGTTGGTGATGATCGCGTCAAGGGATTGCTCTTGGCAAGGCGTGTTTCGAATAGAGGGGAGTAAATAATCTCAACAATAATTAGAGGTCTCAAGCTTAATTCATGGTGGTTTAGACTTTATGTTATATTTTGAATAATATGTGGTAAGCATCGTTAGTCCGACATGCAATAAGTACACATCTATTATAGTACACTTCTTAAAGACAATGTTATTACCAACTTTGAGCCAAACATTAGTAAAAAAATCTGAGTAAAGCTCAAAAACTACCATTCTTCGATGTTGAGTCTACATAGACAAACTTTACTATATCTCCCAACATGACTCTGGACAAATTAGTGAAGCCCTACAACTACTTGCTCTTCTATAGTGGTTAGACTATTTCTGGGAACCTATAAACATAAATCCAACTTATATGAAACACAAAGTCCCATTTAGTGACAAAATACCTATAAAGATTTTGGACATGCTTATATGTTTTAACTGGACAAGTAGGTACTAAAGAGAGTTCAGCCATGTGTCGTTCAACATTGCAATCAGAACGTGGGAATAGGTTGTAATCAAAATAAGATTGCCAATAAGTACAAGTAAAGAATATAAAAGAGCTAAATTGTTTAGTTAGATATACTTCATTGTTCTATCAAGTTTCATTCTTTCCTACTTAGCTTGGTTGCACCCACCAAGCAACAACTATGGGATTATATGCAATCAACCCATTGTAAAATCTTGGGGTTACCAACACCACTACGACCACAACATACTCAGTCTTTTCAAAGAACAATTGTAGGGGTTTGATTGTCTGCAACCTAAACATTGGGTCCAAACTTGGGTACTGAAAAAGCAATACCACTCCTATAATAAAGCAGGACTAATGATGATAAACAAAGAAAGACCTAAAATACCCATACTAGATGATAGTGATTTAACATTGCATTCCACAGATATTAACTTCTTGACACCCCTTCTTTACCCACTCAACAAAAATTCATGATTAATGTCAATTTTTTGACTAATGATGGAGTCCATTCAACGTTCTATACATTTTACATATTTATCTTTTTGTACACAATTTTTGATATTTTTTGCATATTTAGTACACCCTTTTTCACCCACTTTTATCCAATTTAAAGGCTTTCTGTGAAGAAATCTTCCTTTCAGACTAAAAGTATATTTTTTTTAATTCTACTTTTCATAAGTATATTTATAGATTTCCGAATTGAAATATCATGAATAAAATATTTATTCCTCCCAAAAATATTTAATTTCTTTATCCTGATAATATAAGAAATAGTCTTGAATTATCTCTTGTGATTTTCTTTGATTTTCTCTAGAATATTCATCAAACCACTACAAGAAATCTAGAAACATTTTTTTCCAACTCGGGACACCTAGAGGATCTGAGCCATCCGCCGCCTGGATGATCTGAGCCATCCACTATGTGCCACATGGAGGATTGCCTCAATCCACATGCCACACAAACATGGAGCATTGGGTGATCTACCGTCACTTCCACAAAGTTATTATACAGAACCATGAACCCTAAAATCTACCTCTATAAATACCCCTCATATTCATTATATCCCAAGCCCCTTTCAAACCTCCTGAATCCAGATGATCGAACTACCTCTCACTTTACTTTTCACATTGTTGGTAGTATTTTGTGTTATTTATTTTCCTTTATATTAGCTAATTGCTCTTACTCTCCTCAAACACATTATCATTAGTCTAGATTATGTCATGTTGTATCTCTAGTACATCATACTTGGAACAATGATATATATGACTCTATTTAATCCTAATTCTCATAATAAGATATTCTATTTACATGTTATCAAGAGTAGTTATCTAGTTTATAAAAAGGTGCCTCCTTTTTCTTCATCTTCTTCTTTCTTCTTCTCTTCCCCCACCCCCTTGTGCCCTCCTGCCATCGTCGACCAGCCGCAGCAGCACGTGTGGCTGGCAGTCGTGCATTAGCATGTAAGCCACTACCCCTATCAATTGGGCAGTTTTCTAAGACAACATCATCCATTCGACTGTCTTGTTTAGGGAGATCCCTATCCCAATTTGCATGGCCTTCAGTAGTGAATTAGTATGTCGATATCCCCTTTGGAAATGCACATGTGGCCCCTTTATTGAGTACTTTTTGGCGTAGCAACCTTTGTGGGGATTCTGATGGTACCCCTCTCCTTCTTTTTCACCCACGAGCTATGACAAGTGGCATGTTGATCTTGGAATGGTAGGTAATCATTTCTAGTAATAAGATTGTAACAACATTGTGTTGGTATATATGACTAGAGAGTCAATCTTGTGATGATTGTAATGTGGCATGATGTAATTGATTTGATAATAATAAAAGACAATTTTGTTTATTCTATTTTATTTATTTATGAGATAATGATGTAACATAATAAAAGTCTAAATAATGATGTTACCTGATGACATATGTCTTTGGGTTGAGGACTTGAACAATGAGATCACTTGTATGATAAGTGTACATACATTGTTGTTATGTCTGTAGTCAAATATTATTGTGAAAGATAAATAGACAACAATAATACATAAGATTAGAGTGTGTGTTGGTTGATGGCATGGTCTCATTAGTTAAGACATGTGATATCAAACTAAATATAGGTACTTGTTAGAGAACAGTGTACCGGACAGACCCACCTTGAAACTGATACATGGAGACCATGGAACGGTAATCATAATCAGCTCTCATAGTGATAGTGGTGATCGTGGTTCTTAGACCTGAACTCACTGCACTCATCACATGTCGTTCAATGTATTTTGATACCATCCAATGTGACGTTGAATAAGGATTGTCATAAAGGTGATGTTGAGGTACATTGTGACACATGGGGATTGACTGTGAAAGATGTGCATGGAAGTTTTCCCTCCTACTAGAGATGATATCATGGCCACTTGATAAGTAAGATTGAGAAATGCATGGCCATTCTCATGTGAGTTAACGTGTGATATTGATCTCATGCGTATCTCAACAGTATGCTATAGTTCAAGAAATAGGATTGAATATTAAGATGATGACAATTCCATGACTCACATTCAATCTAGATATCAACAACAAGGGAACTATACGATCATTATAACACTAGTCACAGATTGTAGGTTGAAATTTTTCTCCAAATTTCCAATTACTTGTGATGTCACATATCATTATGCCTCACATTGTAGCAATATTGTGTTGCTAGATACCTCTCATTGCTTGTGATGTCATAAATTGGGTATGGACATTCATTGTAATGTAACCTGGGACCTATAGGGTCACACACAAAGGATGCACCTGAAGTAGGAGTTTACTCATGTATATGGTTTAACTTGATTACTAAAGTGTTTAGGTATTCAATTTAAACAATACTAGTTGTACACTGACTGAAGTGGAATGTGAACTGATTGGTTCAGATTGTGAATCGACCAGTTGAGCAATCAGTAAAACTGGATCAAGGATTAATTTTGATGTCATGGTATGCATTAATCATCACATTGAAAACCAATATATTTGCGAATAGGAAATATAGTGAATAGGTCAGTTCAAGTGTTGAGTCGACTGATTCACATGTGAATCGATCAATTTAGAATGTGAACCGATCGATTCATGATTTGCTACAGCCAGAAATTTGTGAAAATCCATCTCTTTGACTCCCAACTGATCTGGAAACCCTGACCCTAACCCTCATATAAATAGAGGGGTAGTCAAGGATTTCATAAGACAAAACTAATGCTGAAAAATGTTGTCCTCTCCCTTAATTTCTTTCACATTTCGTGCAAATTTCACATTAACACTTTCTTACACGCTTAGGTTGGTTTGAGATTAACTCATGTTCCACTTTATTCATCTTTCATTTTTCTCATTCATCTTCTCATATTATACTAATCACGGGAGTTCTCTCCCTCTTATACGAATTTCATACCTTGAATCGCTTTATTAGCACAGACTTATCTACACTAGTACAGGAATGGTCTGTAGTGTCAGTTTTTTTAAGCCTGTAGCGTCACTTTATAACCGACCCCTAAGTGGTCGTCGCTATAGAATTTGCTCTATAGCGTTGGTCTTCTTGACCAAAGAAAAATGACCTTACAGAGTAAACACCGACCCAAGAGGTTGTAAAAAATCAGACTCAAGCGAGAAAAGAAGAGCATGTAAGGTCAGTTATTCCAAAAAAGTCGACCATGTAAATTGTCTCGGTCGAGAAATATTTCAACCGAGATTATTTCAAATGATAAAAAAGAGCTTGTAAGGTCGGTTATTCCAAAAAAGACAACCATGTAAACTATCTTGGTCAAGAAATATTTCGACCGAGATTATTTCAGTCGAGAAAATTGTCGACCAAGAAAGTGTTGTCTGAAGCATCAAAGATTTATTTGGTCGATAACTTTATCGACCGAGAGACCTTCGGTCGACAACATTGTCCACCGACAGGTTTTCGGTCGACTAAATTGTTGACTGAGGGAGTGTCTACAGTCAGTTATTCAATCTTTAGGGTCGTTTTTTTATAAATAACTGATCTTAGAGGGTCTGGAGCTCAATCTGTTGACCTACTAGCGTCAGTTTTCCTAAAAACCTGACCTTATAGAGGACCTATTAGGTCAGTTATTTAATAAAACTGACGCTAGAAGGTCTATAGATTGAGTTTGATAACCAGACCTCTAGGGTTGGTTATTTAAGAAAATCGATGCTAAAAGTTACAATTTTTTTTAAATCTGCAGAAACAAAAACAGAACAGAAGAACAAGAAGATTCATATATTCTGGGAGAGGGGAGCATTGATGCTCAACTGTCACCATTCCAAGCCATACATTCATAACAAAAATGATTCATATATTCAGTTGAGTTACACATAATCACATCATAATTTAGAAAATGATATATTGCAAGGTCTGAGATGATATTAAATGTCAAATACAAAAGTAAATATGAAAGAGTTCCAAAACCACATACATAAATGGAGCTGACATATTCAATCCAATGCTATATTGACTTCATTTAGAAAAGCATCTGACCACTCTTCTCGGCATTCATTTAAGTCCTCAAGTGTGTAAGGCTGAGTTGTAAAGATCTATAACAGAAAATGCACATGCTAATATTTTATAAAATGACTACAATCACTTGTAAATTTATGATGTTATTCTTTATTACCTGATCTATAGTCTGAATGTCATGTGATGCTTGTTTGACAATAGCTTGCATATATTTCATTACATAGTAGCCACAAGCCCAATAATTATTTTGTATAGGACACTACAAATAACGAATTATACTTAATGTTAGTAAACTACTATAAACAGGAGTTGAGATAAGACTATAAGAGTTGACATGTAAGAGTTGAAAATTAATACATATAAGACTAAGCAGTTGTCAAAGTAGCTACCTTGACATTTTTCAAAGTCAATGTCTTTAATTTTGTGGGTATTTATCCTCCAGCTTCATGAAAAGCCTTTATACCCCTATCAATTAAACGATAGTTGGTAAAATAGAAATTATAAATAGAAATATCATGTTGAAGCATTGACTAAATTTATGCTTACTCCATAACTGGCAATTTCAGTTTGTGACCCCTTATTGTTTTACCCATTGGGTCAAGATAATATAGAGTCATCAATTTTAGGAAAATCATCACTAATTCCCGATGTCTAGCTCTGAGTAAGAATAAAACAAACATTAAAATAAATAATTTATTCATTATTAAAATTATATTGAATAATAATTCTTACTGGACGTTAAAAGGAATTAGGATAATTTCCTTCCCCTCACTAGCAAAATATTTGAATGCAGTAGAGAAGTACTCATTCACATCCTCAATATGTGTTGCCACTTGACTAGTGATTGAAGGAACTAAGAATCAAACATTTCTTATATCAAAGTTTGTGGTCTTGGTATATAAATGGCTGTAAAACATTTGTAATTATTTCCATATATAGAAATAAGCTAAAAATGTGTATTGAAATTTTCTATATTGATCGATCCTTACCTTATTCATACTTCTATTATCGAAGTATTTAGCCAATCATACCGAAACAACTCTATAATATCATCAAGAAAAATATAACTATCAAAGTCCCTCCCAGTTGCATCTTCTGTTAAATTGATCAACATTTGTAATCCAGAGCTTTGGTTGGCTAAGTATCGACACAAATATTTATCTTTACTTCCCAACTCATCATATATGGATTCTGGAATAAAAGATGGCTTGGGCATAGGAGGATGACTAGTAGAATTTTTACTTTTTGGTTTGCAAACCTGTTGATTAAATTACATACTTATATTACACGAGTTCATATATGCAGTCAAATATGAAAAATATGGTAGAATAAAGGTATACCTTGTCATTGATAACCAAGTGTCTAGGCCAATCCACCATAGCACCCACAGCTTCTTCAACTGTACTATATTCAGGATTAGGTATGGGTAGTGGTTTATCCCCCATTCCATCATACACAAGATGGATGGACACACGACAAATGTCATCAGTAATTTGTTGGCAATGCAATATACCACCAAGGTTGTATACCTTACCCGCTTCCACAACATTATATTCTGGAACCTCCACTACAAGTTTACAGTTCATACCAACCTAGAATTGAAATAATACAAGTTATATATGAAGCAGTAAACCAGATACCTATTACAACTATATATATATCACATATATATCATACTCATAACACAACATATAGAACAAAAACTTACTGCAGATTGTTGTGGTGGGTCATTGGGAGTGCTCCCATGACCTTCTTCAACTGGAGCATGGGCTTATACCTCATCACTTGAGAGACGCACGGTATGAATAGGTTGAGAAGGTTGAGTAGGCTGAAATGAAGACATTATTTCTTTTACTTTCTTTGCTACTAATGTTTCAACCTTCTCTTGTGTAAGACCTCCTGTACGACCTTTTTTAGATTGTGAATGACCAAAATAAGACTTGAATCCTATGCCAGCTCCTAATCCCCTAACACAGTCAGGATGCTCCTTCGTACCAAGAGCAACTGATAGTTCATCCATGTGGCCAGTTGGGATGAACTTTCCTTCCTTCCTTTGCTCGTGGAGATCAATCTATTCATAGTTAATAAAAATATTAAATCACAATATCAGTTAGATATAAATAAATCTAAGTTTGTGGGAGTTACTCTTTACTTAGTTGGGATAAACCTACCATCTTTTGTGCCACCTCCTTAGTTCCAGGGTTCACAATTTCACCTACTCGATTCTTTCTAGCATCAATCCAGTGTAAGTGTCGGGGTGGACACTCAGCTTGAGTTGTACTAGACTCTTCTCCAGAAGAGAGTTTCTTCTCTTATAGTTGGCGGCGAAAGGCATAACCATCAGGCCCCAAGCGATGGTCATGCACATTTTTGGTCTGTCTTTCCTTTTGGGCCTCGTGAATAGCCTGGTCATTTAAAATGAGGTATTGCAATTTAGACTTGGCAGACATATATAAAAATATTCACCTCCTAAATTGTATAAAATTAAAGATTCATACAATACATCACAATCTTTATTACCTAAAACTCTTCCGTGTTCCTAGATACAACAAATCTTTCCCACACCTCAGGGTCTATAAAAATATACATATATGTTGCTTTCTTGTTTTGTTTAGTATTATCTATAAATTCCCTTTTGAGTTATGTCTTAAAAGCCCTCCATCGTACACCACAACGTTGTAGTATTTTTTTCTTGTGATCTTTTTCATTTAGATGAAAAACACCCTATACATGCAAAAGAAGCAATAATGTTGTCTTAAAAAGGATATGTTTCCATAGATGAAAAACTAAATTAGAATTAATAAACAAAAACATATTAAAATAATCACTTCCACTCACAGATATATCTTTCCATAGGAGGTCTTTTAAGGCATTAGAAACATAATGCCAATTTTCCATATCTATTGGCACCTTACTGCGCGTGGTCGCCCCTTCGTAATGCTTGAAAGCACTAGCATGTTCCCCAATAGGTTCTACTGTGACATCAAACTGGACTGCCAATTTCTCCCCTTTGGCCCTGAGCTCCTGCAGCCTACGCATCAGTGTGGGACCTCTACTTTTCTTAGCATCACCACTACCATCCTCATGGTGCTCATGCTCAGAATGTTCATCTTCACTTGCCATTTTAGAAACTGCAAGTATACATGATAAAAGAAACATAAGTGATAATAAAAGCACAAGTGGTTGAATGATATATGATGTATATTTAAAAGATTACGTGCTTGAATGATAATAAAATACATAATTCAAATAATGCATGCCTCTAGTGTTGGTTGAGTTGTTAGTCAAGTAAAATTCCTCCAGCATGGCCATGATGTTTATAGTATTCATCGGTGTTATATTCAACATTTACACTTGGCAAACCAACTGAGAATGGGTTGGAATCATCCTACTTTTTATAGTATTCTTCTCCATTTATAGGATCTACAGTAAACTGTCTTTTTCCATGAAGAACGATAGACCAAATTTTATTTGTCAGGTCATCAATATAGAATACTTGTTTTGCTTGGTCTTCCATGATGAATGGCTCATCTTTCTCACCAATCTTTTCAAAATTAACCAATTTGAAACCCAACTCATCCACTAAAGCTCCTTTGTTGTTGTCAACCCAATTACACCTAAAGATAGGAACTCTGAAATTTGTATAGTCCAATTACCATTATCCTCAATGACGGCGTAATATGACATCTCAGCTTCACGTGGTATTTTGTCTTTGGCACTAGCAAAATACAACGAATAAACTTGAACAGTGACCCCACTATTTTGAACTACACTACTTTCATCTTGACGCTTTGTGTAGTATGAAAATCTGTTTATGTCATAACCTTCATATGACATGACATCCATTTTTGGCTTAAAGGTGAGTCATTTTATGTTCTCAGCAACATTATTCGGTGATTCAGATAGTTGATTAAAGATTTTCTCTTTAAACCACCTAATAAATGTTTGATTATGCTCTCTTGCAAGCCACATTGAACTGGATCGCGGATGATTTCTCTTAATAAGATTATTGTGTTCTATGTTGTAGCACTAATTTCATTGATGTTGTGTAAAATATACAAATGTGCTTGTTCCCACAACTCACAACTGATTCCTTTCACTCGTCCTCCCAGAGTTACTTTGCCACAATAAGATTCAGTATGATGGGAATTTTTTAGATCGCTAGAAGTTTTATTGCAATTCAAAAAATCATTGCAAAATTCAATCACCTCCCTAGCCACATAACCCTCAATAATACTCCCTTCAGAACGATAACGATTCCGAACATCACCTTTAAAAACACTCATGTAGCGTTCAAATGGATACATCCAGTGTAAGAAAATTGGACCCAACATCTTCACCTCCCTTGTAATATGTACTACAAGATGAACCATGATATCAAAAAATGAAGGAGGAAAGTACATTTCAAGCTGACACATGGTAACAATTACATCTTTCTGTAATTTATCGAGAGTATCAGGATGTATCACTTTGTGGCATATTTCATTGAAGAAGAAACAGAGTCTTGTGATTGCAAACCTTACATGCTTCATCAATATTGATCGAATAGCCACAGGTAAAATTTATAGCATTAAGGTGTGACAATCGTGAGGTTTGAGACCTATCAACTTCAGATCCTTCTTTGATACCAATCTACAAATATTAGAAGAGTATCTTTGTGGAACCTTACTATTATACAAGCACTCATAGAAAGTCTTTTTCTCCTACTTTGACAAAGTGTAACAAGCTGGTGGTAAATATGTGTGGTTACCCCTAATCTCCACTGATAATTCTTTTCTTGTATCCATTAATTCTAAATCTTTTCTAGATTTGATGTCGTCTTTAGTCTTTCCCGGTATGTTCAATAGCATACCAATGATGCTATCACAAACATTTTTTTCAACATGCATGACGTCAATGCAGTGTCTAATTGCCAAAGATCTCTAATAAGGAAGATTCCAGAATATTGACCTCTTCTTGTATAGAGATTTTTCACATGTGAGAGTACGACTACTTGAACTCTTTCCAAATTCATTAACAATATGTTTCACCTGATCATATACAACATTTCTTGGTATAGGTTTAGGAGCACTTTGTTCCTCAGTTGACCCATTAAAGGTTTTGTGTTGCCTTCAATAAGTATGCACTGGTGGGAGAAATCTCCGATGACCAAGATATATGATTTTACCACCATGTTTCAGTCGGATTGAATCAGTATTTTCCTCACAAATAGGACATGCTTTGTATCCTTTTATGCTATATCTAGAAAAATTTCCATATGATGGAAGTCATTAATCGTGCAAAACAACATAGCACGCAAACTAAAGATCTCTTTACGTGAAGCATCATGTCATAACACCTTCTTCCCATAGTTTCATTAGGTCATCAATTAGAGGTTGAAGGTAAACATCAATATCATTTCTAGGTTGCTTGGGCCCTGATATCAATATTGACAACATGACATACTTATTTTTCATACACAACCAAGGAGGAAGATTGTATATAACAATCATAACAGGTCACGTGCTATGTTGGATGCTTAATGTACCATAGGGATTCATTCCATCTATACAGATTCCAAGTCTTAAGTTTCTTGGTTCTTTACCAAATTGAGGGTATAATAAATCAATTTTCTTCCATTGTGGTGAATCAGATGCATGTCGTAGGACGTCATCATCATTGGCCTTTAACTCCCCATGCCAAGACAAATTTTTTGCATCTTATGTATCAGCAAATAAGCAATAAAATCATGGTATTATTGGTAGATACCACATCACCTTGGCAGGAGAGCCATTTTTAGCCTTAGTTGAATTTATGGTCTTATACCTTGACGCACCACATTTTGGACAATTTATCAAATTACTATAGTCCTTCTGAAATAACACACAATCATTTGGACATGCATGAATCTTCTTAGCCTCCATTCCCATTGGGCACATTATTTTCTTTACTTGATATGTTGAAATTGGAAGCTTGTTGCCTTCAGGAAGAATTTCCTTTAACAAAGACAACTGTGAAGTGAAACTCTTATCGTTCCACCAGTATTGAGCTTTAAGAGTATATAATCGCATCACAACACTCAACCTCGTGAACTTAGTACAACCCTTATATAATGGTTTTCCATCATCATGGACAATGTTTGTAAATAAAGAAGGTGGATCAATGACATTGTCCCGACAACGACATAGCATCTCATCAACCATATCATCCTAAATCGGGTCATCCTGAATCGGTTCATCATTGACATTATCACCATTATCTATATCTTCTATGCCACAACTATTAGTATCGACATTTTCTGATCCATAACTAAATTTCTCTCCATGCCAATACCATTCATTTTAACCTTGTATGATCCCATTGCATATGACATGATTGTTAATTTCCTCAGCAGTATCAACTTTCAAATTGTTACCACAATTTCTACATGGAAAATATAGCCTATATGTAGGTAGTTTCCTATGTTCCTCAGCAAATCTGATAAATTCATCACGGCCTTTGGCAAACTCTAGACTACAACAGTTCTTGATAGACATCCAACTTCGATCCATTTTCTATATCACATTAAAATTAATTATAAAACTAAGCATTTAATATTGATACTATAAGCTGTAAGTTTTTATTGATAGGAAGTTAATTACTTTTATACTAAAGTGTACCACCTATCCCATTTTTGAATATTTAATCTCACTAGTAACTGTATAATGTATGTTTAGTTTTGAAGAAAATTTCAGCAGCATTTCCCCTAAGTTCTCCAAGTACATCGATGTAAATGGCAAATAACCATCCACATATGTACCCAGAGAACAAATGAGGAAATACTACTAAAATTTTCTTCAAAACTAAACATACATTATACAGTTACATCCTAAGTGAGATTAAATATCCAAAAACTTTCCCAGATCGGGGACTATCCAAAATTTATTCCTAATGAGTAAATTTTGAACAGGTTTCTAAGTTGATACATGCATAAATATATTATTGTCATATTTATATATTAAGTTAAACATCATGCATCAATGATCTCATCTATAAACCCTAAAGTGTTAATCTGGGAGTACACATGTCTAATCTCATTTTAATTTTTAGAATTTATGTAATGATTACATATGAAAAAATACATGTTCTTATTATTCGTTGGGTTACCAATCATATAAAATAGAAAAACAATATAACTGTCATGATAAATGCGCGCAGGTCCACTCTCGGTCGACGAATTCTTGACCGAGAGTGGACCTGGATGTTGCGCGCAGGTGGACTCTCGGTCGATGAATTCTCGACCGAGAGTGGACATGGACGTCGCGTGCAGGTGGACTCTCAGTCGACGAATTCTCGACTGAGAGTGAACCTGCACGCTACCTTGGTCGTGGCGGCGGCACCACGGTGGGCATAGATAGACCTATATAAATGAAAACCCTTACCTCTGTGACCGTGGTGGCGGAAACTTCGAACTCCACTTCAGTGTCGGCCACTTCAAGCTCCACTCTGAGCTCCTCTTCTCTTGGATGACGACAATGGCAACGGGAGAGAAAGCTTTGGCGGCGCGGTGCTCCACTCCGAGCTCCTCTTCTCTAGGACGACGATAATGGCAACGGGAGAGAAAGCTTTGGCGGCACGGGAGAGAAAGAAGAAGGAGGTCTCGGTGGTGCAGGAGAGAAAGAAGAAGTAGGTCTCGTAGGAGAGAAAGAATTACATCTCGGCCACTTCAAGCCCCGGGCCCGACCTGTAGGGTTGGTTAAAACAAAAAAGTGACCCAAGAGATAAACGGTGCCCGTGTCGGGTAAATTAAAAACACCCCAAATCAAACTCGGTCGAGATTTCGTCAATCGAGAGAACCTCGGTCGAGAAATTTGTCGACCGAGGGGACCTCTAGGGTCGGTTAAATGGAAAAATCTGACCCTAGAGGTGCTTATACATGCGCACAGGAAAACTGGATCTAAAATTCAATTTGGTCGACAATTTGTTGACTGAGGGACCTACAAGGTTGGTTAAAAGGAGAAAACCAACCCTAGAGGTACTTATAAACGCACGAAGGAATCTGGATCTAAAACCCTAAACACCCAAACTCAAACTCGACCAAGAGAACCTCGGTCGAGAAATTCGTCGACCGAGGGGACCTCTAGGGTCGGTTAAATGAAAAAATTCGACCCTAGAGGTGCTTATACATACGAGAAGGCAAACTGGATCCAAAACTCAATTCGGTCGACAATTTTTTCGACCGAGGGACCTACAAGGTCGGTTAAAAGGAAAAAACCGACCCTAGAGGTACTTATACACGCACGAAGGAAATCTGGATCTGAAACCCTAAACACCCAAACTCAAACTCAGTCGAGAATTTCGTCGACCGAGAGAACCTCGGTCGAGAAATTTGTTGACCAAGGGGACCTCTAGGGTTAGTTAAAAGAATAAAACTGACCCTAGAGGTGCTTATACACGGGCGAAGGAAAACTGGATCCAAAATTATATTCGGTCGACAATTTTGTCAACCGAGGGGACCTACAAGGTCGGTTAAAAGGAAACAACTGACCCTAGAGGTGATTATACATGCGCGAAGGCAAACTGGATCCAAAATTAAATTCGGTCGACAATTTTGTTGACCGAGGGGACCTACAAGGTCGGTTAAAAGGAAAAAATTGACCCTAGCGGTACTTATACATGTACAAAAAGAAAATGGATTCAAAATTCAACTCGGTTGAAACTTTTTTCGACCGAGAATCCCTACAAAGTCAGTTATAAGGAAAAACTGAACCTATAGATCGAGAAAGTACTCTCAGAGGTCTTGTAAAGTCAGTTTTTTTAAGAAAACTGGCCCAAGAGGTCATAAATGGTGCCTGCATTTTTTGAAGACATAAAAACCGACCCTATAGATCGAGACGCAAAGCCAAAATCGAGCAAATTTTTGCCGCATGAAACTGTATTGGGTTTTCCTCTCCCATTGTCTATAAGGTCGCGTATTTTGTGAAAACCGACCCTATAGAGATACACTACAATGTCGGTTATTTTAAGAAAACTGAACCAAGTGGTCTTAAGTGGTGCCCGCATTTTTTATAAACATATAAGGTCGGTTATTTGGAAAACTGACCCTATAGAGGTACACTACAAGGTCGGTTATTTTTAGAAAACTGACCCAAGAGTTCTTAAGTGGTTCCCGCATTTTTTATAGACATATAAGGTCGGTTATTTGGAAAAACTAACCCTACAGACAGCGACATTATTGGCCAAAAATGTAGTAGTGCTACTATTTACTTTATTATCTTCTTGAATTACAGCTTTAAGGACTCCTATTTTGCTTATTTGTATTCAGATGCAGGTTTCATGGTGTCATATTTTTCTCTTATAGTCATCAAACATTAAAGTTTTGATTGATTACGTTGTAGTTCTTATCTTCCTTAGGGTAAGATTGAGATGTTTGCACCACGATTTCTGATTTATTATGCTCTTTACATTATCTAAAAATGACTACTTGATCAAAATAATTAGAAAGATAACAATCTAAGAATTCATGTGAGAAACTACTACACTAAATGAGATTACTCAAAACACAAAACATGATTACACATCAATTAAACACAAACCCATAAAAAAGGGTGAATTAAAACCGATTTCAACATTTCCCAATTATTCAAAAACATTTACATAAAAGCCTTGCAACTTGTTGTATTTCTAATTTTTCTCAATATCCTTTACCATTGCTTTGTATCCTTAGCTACAACATAAACTTTACAAAGGAACACTATTCACATATACTAGCATCAACATGCTATTGAAAGCTTGATTCAATCAAAACATCATATATAAACTTTTCACCCAGACTTGAGAGTACAAGGATGACTCTAGGACACACTAGACAACTAAACAACCATCTCTAGGGTTCATCACCTCATATTCTTCTAATTACAGAGACATGGCTAGAAATATTAAACATATCTAGCAGCATCATCTTAACTATCAGTGTCAGTATATCTGACAACATAAGTATGATTACAACATAAACATAACTACAGCATAAGCTTATCTATCATCTCTTATTGTACTATACATCATCTCAATGTAAGGAAAGCAAACAAGGGTTATCATCCAATATGAAGCTTTGTGTATAACCCTAAACAGATATGCTACATGGTTGTATTACATCTTTTATTATGCCTTAGGGAGTTTAAATCGTACCATCCAAAGTCCAACTGACCCCTACGAATGGCTATTCGGTTCCATATAAGATCTAGGAGTTCCAATATCCTAAGATCTCTCCTCTGCCTAGTTAGCATGGGCCAAAAAGGCAGTGGCATATCAGTCAATGTTGCCACTAACAGTGACATATAGTCAAGCTTCTAACAACTAGTCCACCCTTAGTACAGGTCACAACACTAGAGAATAGGCTCACGCATGGCTGTTCTATGAGAGGCATCCTACAGTTATACTGCTACCTTTCACATATCATAATAGCACAATATCTGAGGCATGATCGCAACCATCCTCAATTTCTTGATATTGAAGTACCAAGTTGTCCCCGCATACTCAACATGTTATGTATGCGCTCTGAGTTTCCTGCAAGAATTGCTCATTTTACCATCAGCAAGTTCTGACACTGAAATGGTTATATAGTGCAGGGCACTACCTTATTAGAGTTTCACTTGATTGGTTATTTCCAATTGGGTGAACTAAGGATGCATCAAACAAGTGGACATACAAACCCTAATTCATCTCTAGCAAACAATGTTATATAACAACTTCACAAGATGTAAAACATATGAGACATAATTTCTCATCTCAGCATCACAGGGTAGTATTCACCTGTCAATCAAGATATTATACTTGTCATCATATCATCATCACATGGTACTATTCTCTTGCCATTTATGAAATTACACTTGTCATCATACTATCACAGGATATAAATCCTTTGCACAATATTATCGGGTATCAACCCTTGTCAATATAAGAGGATTGCACCTCATTTAGGACTCAACCATGTCCTAAGGTCATCAAGACAATCATATCATTTCCTTCAAGTTCATCATTATATTTCTATGCCTTATAACAAGGCTCAACAAACATCACCACACATGTGATAAATAGGCTAAGCATAATTTTCATTAAAGAACCAAATTATGTTCATAGGATAACATTGTAGGATTATGTTAGAAATTAAGAGCATTCCTTTATTATATCAACATATTAGGAAGCTAGGTATGATTGGCCATCATCACACTTATAGCACATAAGTTTAGCATAAGAAAGTATAGATCATGAAATTATGATGACCACCAGTCAACACATCAGAGTTCAATCAAACGTTAGGAAGGATATTCCATCATTATATTAACCACCATTCAAGAAAGGATAACATGAGTAACCACCATTCTCTACTTGAATTAGGGTTAGGTTTAGCAAGGTAGGTTACTTAAAGTTATATTTTATCATTCATTCACACACCTTAACCCATAGGATCCCTAGATAAATCTTGGATGCATAAGACACAACATCGTCAACACATTCCATGCCTTTCTCAAGTATGGATCCATGCATAACTTAGGATGTACCATTAGATTATAGGATACTAACGTTCCACAAAAATAAGAGAGACTCCATTGTTGTATTATTCCACTAAGGAAGGCTGATCATAGTTACCCATCATCATCTGAGTTCATTAATATTAAGTATGACAAGCTATATCCCATTAGGGTTACATGTCAACATGATGCGGTCATTATCAATTCTATTCATATGAGGGAAAAGGTAAGACTACCTTATTAAAGGCAAAGATCCATGGTTTCCATCATCACTCAACCCATATCCACCATACCACAACATAATCCAGAACCATTGGGTGTTGAAAAGGTAAGATCATTGGTCATATACATAAGTAAACACCTTAACAAACCATATTTAAAGCCATCAAATTGTGACCTAGAAAGAGTCATTGTTAAACTCAAAACATCCATTATTTAATGACATAAAAGGGGCACCATATATTTTGGGGTTAAAACCCATCATCAGTTGTATATTTTAAGCAAGTCATCTTATCAACAATCAAGCTCCTTAAACTGATCACATGAGGGAAACCATCGAATCCTGATTATTAGAACTCACAAGTAATACTTATAAGTTTCAATCCAAACCATAGGATGTTTAACAATCCAATCTCAACCATTGTCTTAAGTCCAATATTCAAAACTAATAGATGAAGAAGTTTTTTATCCTAACCATTGGATCAGGTTCATATTTTAAACCCATCATTTGGAGTATAGGTCTAACCCTTGAATCATTTAACCAAGAAAATATTGGGTTAGGGCTTAATTGAAGCTACATATAAAGCCTTGACTCACCATTAGTTGTGGTGACCTGATCTACCATTGGTTATGACATCTTAGGTCACCATCGGTTGATAGGATCAGCACTATATCCATTTAACACCATCAGATATTAAGCTAATGTCATCATTGATTGATAGCATCATTAGATAATCAAACCATTTCTCATTGAGATCTCAAGAGAGCCTAACATTGACCTAAGTTGTGACTATTAGTTCACACCATCATTCATCACCCTTGGTCACCACCTTCGGTTGTCATGAAGACCACACAATCGGGTCATGTGTTAGAGAGAAAAACAACCTAGAAACCCTAATATGTACCATCGGTTGATAGGTGCTTAGCACCATAGATGGCGATACCAACCTGAACTAAGTCATATCCTTCCTTAGGAAGAATGTACACATGATTACAGGTTCATCTAGAATTGGAAACAAAATAGGAAACACCATAAAAATCAAAATCCCAAACAAGCTTAGCTTCTGAATGCTTAAATCATCATTTTTAAACAAGAACGTGAGCTAACAAGCTTATAGTAAACAGCATAAGTAAAGAGGGTTATAAAAATCACCTCTAATGAGAAGAACATGCTTCTAGAAGCAAGAAACTCCAGCAAAGAAGTCAAGAAAACCCAAGTTTCATATCTGAACTTGGCCAAGTAGGCACTTTTCTCTACAAAAAAGCAAAACCCTAGAAGAAGAAGCAAGAAAGGTAGATTCTTGAGTTCTAGAGAAACTTCTACCATGGAACAGCAAGATTCTAACCTGTAGAAAGGTAGGAGTAATAAGAATAGAGAAAGAAATGGGGGAATGGAGGGGATACTTACTTGTTTAGATCAAGATCACCAAGAAGGAGATTTAGAAATCCTAAAGGAAGCAAAGCGTTACCCTAGATGCTTCTACCAAGAAGATCCACACCTTCTTCTTCCTTGGACAGTAGCTCCACGGACAAATAGAGGAAGGACGATTCTCTTAGAAGGAGGTCAGTGGAAGAGATAAAAAGTTACGTTTGGGAGATTAAGGACAGATATATAAAGCTTGGTGGATAAGGTAGAGAAGAAGCATGAGGTGTACAAGTAGCTCCACATGTGTTCATGGCCTTAAACTATTAAGGAAATAAAAGCAACCACAAAATAATCTGACCCAATATTCATGGAGACCTTCTTAGGCACAGTTAGTTAAATTTCTAAGCCAAACTAATAAACCATTGGTTGATAGCTCCTAAGGGTAGCTCATTCATAAAGGGGTAAACCCAAAAATATCCTTGAAGAAAACACCTCCAAACCAAGGTACAATTGAGCACTCCATGGATCAACAAGATCAAGAATGATAAGAGAACTTTATAGGACCATAATGAAAGTGACAAATTGCAAATAAAACCTCTAAATTGGTTAAATTGCATAAAATTCCAAAATGTGCGTAAAATTGCATAACTTGCGCAAACAGTGTCCAAATTGGACCAAATTTAAAATTTAATCTTGTCACATGATACCAAAACATATCATCAGGTTAGATTAGGGTTATAATAATTAAATCATGGTAATTAAGCATGTTCAAACATTTAATAAAGGTTAGGGGTCTCACAACCATAAACCCCTAACAGGGATTTTGCCCCCGAAATCCAAGGTACACATATATGGACACTTCTCATGCAAGTCATCCTCAATCTTACACATGGTTACTTTCATCACATGGTGATGTCACATCATTATCATAGAAGACATATTCTTCTCCCTCAACTCTTTCATGTGTCACCTTGGTTCAACATAAGAACTGTTGTGCCACTTGTACATGTCTGGTAGTATCTTTAAAATTGGGACTCTAACTGTCATCCTGGACTATACTTTTTGTTGTACCACACATCAGAGGGCATACTTGCTGGCTCTTACCAAACATTCAAAGTAATGTATCTCTTATTTTATGTAACTTTTCAAGGTTTCATCTATATGCTCCTTTAATGATTATTGTAATCAGAAACTCAATCAATCAGGTGGGTATCCCCTAATTGTCAAGAACTATAAGGCATATGTTCTTAGAAGATTCTTAAATCACCTCAATGATGGATTGGACATCTATCTATTTGAAGAATCTTACACTTGTCTACAACTGTTATCAAATATAACTTCCTGATTTACCTTATTAGGGGTAGGGCAATGACACTATCTTCATCTTACCAGGATTCACACAACCCACTTAGCCGATGTACCATAACTCCAAGAGGGTACACTAGTTAACCCCCAACTCACTTTTGATGAACTTGTCACATATAAGTATAGTTAATTCAACATTCTTAATATTTGCCAAAGATGTTAACCATGCTACTACCATCTCTAAAATACCTTGAGATGTCATCATTCAAAGCTTGTCACAACTTATGAGACATAACATGATTACTTTGTTCCTCCTATTTATGAATGCTATTGATACATTGGTTAGTTTAAATGACATAACCCTAAACTCATCATGGTCATGTAACTTATGTCATCCACTTTAACTCTTATCCATTGATATTTTGATCCTAGGTTTATTTTAAAGGAACATGGTAAAACATGTTTGTTGATTAGCAAACCATCTATCCTTGATAGTGGTCTTGCCCAACCATCAGCAGACCATACATAACATTATAGAATCACTCTTCTTTTCTCAAACAACACTTGGAGGATCAACATCAACTCTCTCCCTATATTGGAGAGGAACATTAGATAGCTCATTTAATAGATATCTTTAACTCATATATGACTGATACACTATGGATACTTGGTTCTGTTACCTTAATATCCACTACATGTACTATAAAGAACTCATACCCTAGTCTCATCCACCTCCTCAACATCATAACCGGCTAAGAACATATAGTAGGAATCCCCCTAACTCTTGGAAGGTTCAAAAAGCATGCTCATTACAAAACATAAATATTTTGGAACTATTGTCCAAGGCAATCACACATCATATCAAGATATCCATCGTAGGATTATAGAAAACCCACGTGTACCAAGTGGCATGAGATACACTTGGAGGCTACACCTCAAAAAGAAAGAACATAAAGGGAAACACACTTCCCACATCAACGCAGCATTGTCTAGGGGTCACTAGCAAAAGGGTAACCAATTCTATTTTTGCCTTGTAGGTTACACTTTTTATGTATCATTTTACCTCTTATAGCTTAGGTTCCTTGCCATTAGCATAGGAATTATTAAGACTATCACATATCATTTCTCTTTTCCCATTAACTCTTCATCATTCATATGTATGTATTATCCTATTATCATGTTTATCAAGCACTCATCAATGAATAGATCATCATATTCCACATTTTCTTCATTAGACAGGGATCATCTCTCTTAATTTCTTTCATATGTCATGAAGATTATACATTATCACTTATTACACACATATTTTGGTCTGAGATTAACTCAGGTTCCACTTTATTCATCTGTCATTGTTCTCATTCATCTTCTCATTTTATACTTATCGCAGGGGTCCTATCCATCTTATGTGAATTTCATACCTTGAATCACTTTATTAGTACAGACTTATCTACCATTTACTTTATTATCTTCTTAAATTATAGTTTCAAGAACTTCTCTTTATCATATCTTTATTTATATTGAGGTTTCATGGTGTTGTACCTTTCTCTTATAGTTACCAAATATTCAATTTTTGATAGGTTATGATGTAATTCTCATCTTCTATAGGGTAAGATTGAGATATATGCACCATGATTTATGATTTGATATACTCTTTATATTGTCTCAAAATGACTACTTGATATAGAAATCAGAAAGATTATAATCTAAGAGTTCCATACTTACCTTTTCTTCAATACATGAATACCTGGTCAGGGCATCTAAGTACTGAGATTAGGCAGTATGCACTGTGTTTTTATGTCATATTCCTAACTTAGACATCATCCTAGT
The DNA here is from genome assembly GCA_963693085.1 of Alisma plantago-aquatica. Classification (NCBI taxonomy): domain Eukaryota; kingdom Viridiplantae; phylum Streptophyta; class Magnoliopsida; order Alismatales; family Alismataceae; genus Alisma; species Alisma plantago-aquatica. Next base: position 836,855,093 of record OY856412.1, on the reverse strand, counting down.
CCTAAGTCCTAGTGTCCCTATAGAATCACCGAACCTAAAACTCTGATGCCAACTTGTGAGAACCTATTATATTAAACGAGATTAATCAAAACACAAAACATGATGACACATCAATTAAACACAAACCAAGAAAATAGGATAACTAAAAACCGATTTCAACATTTCCCAATTGTTTAAAAATATTTACATAAAAGCCTTGCAACTTGTTGTATTTCATATAACACTCAATATCCTTTACCATTGCTACGTAGCCTTAGCTACAACATAACTTTACAAAGGAACACTATCCACATATATAACATAAACATGCTATTGAAAGCTTGATTCAATCAAAACATCATATATAAGCTTTTCACCTGGACCTGACAGTACATGGATGACTCTAGGACACACTAGACAGCTAAACAACCATCTCTAGGGTTCATCACCTCATATTCTTCTCATTGTCACAGTCTATTGCCGCTACTACTGATCACCTAAAAAGTTTTGGTAACCCACGAGGTGAGATCCAGTCCCAGCAAGAGACATAACTCTCTCCAACATATATTGACTACAACAAATTATTTCAACAGTAAATAAACTGACCAGATAGAGTATTTAATAGTCAATTGAGCAGACTGAACAGTTCAGGCATGCTAAACAGATTAAGCAATTAAGCTTAGAAACAAATATGATTATCAATGTATATACAGGTAACTGATAAATCCATTTGTTCTATCAGATATCTACTCAGGTTTCACAAAATTTCATATAATAAGAATCATCGTCATTAGTCTGACTATCATCATATACCATGCTAACAACATAAGCAAGATAGTAGCATAAGCATATCTAACATCATGAATATGTCTAGTAGCATAACATGTCTATTAATATTGGCATGTTTAATAAAGTGAACAAATCAACATCACAAGTAGAGCTAACATCATAAACACAACTAACTGTGTAAGCATGTTTAGTGGTTTAAGCATTTCTAATTACAGAGGCACAGCTAGCAATATTAAACATAGTTAGAAGCATCGTCTTAACTATCAGTGTCAGAATATCTGACAACATAAGTATGATTACAACATAAACATAACTACAGCATAAGCTTATCTATCATCTCTTATTGTACTATACATCATCTCAATGTAAGGAAAGCAAACAAGGGTTATCATCCAATATGAAGCTTTGTGTATAACCCTAAACAGATATGCTACATGGTTGTATTACATCTTTTATTATGCCTTAGGGAGTTTAAATCGTACCATCCAAAGTCCAACTGACCCCTACGAATGGCTATTCGGTTCCATATAAGATCTAGGAGTTCCAATATCCTAAGATCTCTCCTCTGCCTAGTTAGCATGGGCCAAAAAGGCAGTGGCATATCAGTCAATGTTGCCACTAACAGTGACATATAGTCAAGCTTCTAACAACTAGTCCACCCTTAGTACAGGTCACAACACTAGAGAATAGGCTCACGCATGGCTGTTCTATGAGAGGCATCCTACAGTTATACTGCTACCTTTCACATATCATAATAGCACAATATCTGAGGCATGATCGCAACCATCCTCAATTTCTTGATATTGAAGTACCAAGTTGTCCCCGCATACTCAACATGTTATGTATGCGCTCTGAGTTTCCTGCAAGAATTGCTCATTTTACCATCAGCAAGTTCTGACACTGAAATGGTTATATAGTGCAGGGCACTACCTTATTAGAGTTTCACTTGATTGGTTATTTCCAATTGGGTGAACTAAGGATGCATCAAACAAGTGGACATACAAACCCTAATTCATCTCTAGCAAACAATGTTATATAACAACTTCACAAGATGTAAAACATATGAGACATAATTTCTCATCTCAGCATCACAGGGTAGTATTCACCTGTCAATCAAGATACTATACTTGTCATCATATCATCATCACATGGTACTATTCTCTTGCCATTTATGAAATTACACTTGTCATCATACTATCACAGGATATAAATCCTTTGCACAATATTATCGGGTATCAACCCTTGTCAATATAAGAGGATTGCACCTCATTTAGGACTCAACCATGTCCTGAGGTCATCAAGACAATCATATCATTTCCTTCAAGTTCATCATTATATTTCTATGCCTTATAACAAGGCTCAACAAACATCACCACACATGTGATAAATAGGCTAAGCATAATTTTCATTAAAGAACCAAATTATGTTCATAGGATAACATTGTAGGATTATGTTAGAAATTAAGAGCATTCCTTTATTATATCAACATATTAGGAAGCTAGGTATGATTGGCCATCATCACACTTATAGCACATAAGTTTAGCATAAGAAAGTATAGATCATGAAATTATGATGACCACCAGTCAACACATCAGAGTTCAATCAAACGTTAGGAAGGATATTCCATCATTATATTAACCACCATTCAAGAAAGGATAACATGAGTAACCACCATTCTCTACTTGAATTAGGGTTAGGTTTAGCAAGGTAGGTTACTTAAAGTTATATTTTATCATTCATTCACACACCTTAACCCATAGGATCCCTAGATAAATCTTGGATGCATAAGACACAACATCGTCAACACATTCCATGCCTTTCTCAAGTATGGATCCATGCATAACTTAGGATGTACCATTAGATTATAGGATACTAACGTTCCACAAAAATAAGAGAGACTCCATTGTTGTATTATTCCACTAAGGAAGGCTGATCATAGTTACCCATCATCATCTGAGTTCATTAATATTAAGTATGACAAGCTATATCCCATTAGGGTTACATGTCAACATGATGCGGTCATTATCAATTCTATTCATATGAGGGAAAAGGTAAGACTACCTTATTAAAGGCAAAGATCCATGGTTTCCATCATCACTCAACCCATATCCACCATACCACAACATAATCCAGAACCATTGGGTGTTGAAAAGGTAAGATCATTGGTCATATACATAAGTAAACACCTTAACAAACCATATTTAAAGCCATCAAATTGTGACCTAGAAAGAGTCATTGTTAAACTCAAAACATCCATTATTTAATGACATAAAAGGGGCACCATATATTTTGGGGTTAAAACCCATCATCAGTTGTATATTTTAAGCAAGTCATCTTATCAACAATCAAGCTCCTTAAACTGATCACATGAGGGAAACCATCGAATCCTGATTATTAGAACTCACAAGTAATACTTATAAGTTTCAATCCAAACCATAGGATGTTTAACAATCCAATCTCAACCATTGTCTTAAGTCCAATATTCAAAACTAATAGATGAAGAAGTTTTTTATCCTAACCATTGGATCAGGTTCATATTTTAAACCCATCATTTGGAGTATAGGTCTAACCCTTGAATCATTTAACCAAGAAAATATTGGGTTAGGGCTTAATTGAAGCTACATATAAAGCCTTGACTCACCATTAGTTGTGGTGACCTGATCTACCATTGGTTATGACATCTTAGGTCACCATCGGTTGATAGGATCAGCACTATATCCATTTAACACCATCAGATATTAAGCTAATGTCATCATTGATTGATAGCATCATTAGATAATCAAACCATTTCTCATTGAGATCTCAAGAGAGCCTAACATTGACCTAAGTTGTGACTATTAGTTCACACCATCATTCATCACCCTTGGTCACCACCTTCGGTTGTCATGAAGACCACACAATCGGGTCATGTGTTAGAGAGAAAAACAACCTAGAAACCCTAATATGTACCATCGGTTGATAGGTGCTTAGCACCATAGATGGCGATACCAACCTGAACTAAGTCATATCCTTCCTTAGGAAGAATGTACACATGATTACAGGTTCATCTAGAATTGGAAACAAAATAGGAAACACCATAAAAATCAAAATCCCAAACAAGCTTAGCTTCTGAATGCTTAAATCATCATTTTTAAACAAGAACGTGAGCTAACAAGCTTATAGTAAACAGCATAAGTAAAGAGGGTTATAAAAATCACCTCTAATGAGAAGAACATGCTTCTAGAAGCAAGAAACTCCAGCAAAGAAGTCAAGAAAACCCAAGTTTCATATCTGAACTTGGCCAAGTAGGCACTTTTCTCTACAAAAAAGCAAAACCCTAGAAGAAGAAGCAAGAAAGGTAGATTCTTGAGTTCTAGAGAAACTTCTACCATGGAACAGCAAGATTCTAACCTGTAGAAAGGTAGGAGTAATAAGAATAGAGAAAGAAATGGGGGAATGGAGGGGATACTTACTTGTTTAGATCAAGATCACCAAGAAGGAGATTTAGAAATCCTAAAGGAAGCAAATTGTTACCCTAGATGCTTCTACCAAGAAGATCCACACCTTCTTCTTCCTTGGACAGTAGCTCCACGGACAAATAGAGGAAGGACGATTCTCTTAGAAGGAGGTCAGTGGAAGAGATAAAAAGTTACGTTTGGGAGATTAAGGACAGATATATAAAGCTTGGTGGATAAGGTAGAGAAGAAGCATGAGGTGTACAAGTAGCTCCACATGTGTTCGTGGCCTTAAACTATTAAGGAAATAAAAGCAACCACAAAATAATCTGACCCAATATTCATGGAGACCTTCTTAGGCACAGTTAGTTAAATTTCTAAGCCAAACTAATAAACCATTGGTTGATAGCTCCTAAGGGTAGCTCATTCATAAAGGGGTAAACCCAAAAATATCCTTGAAGAAAACACCTCCAAACCAAGGTACAATTGAGCACTCCATGGATCAACAAGATCAAGAATGATAAGAGAACTTTATAGGACCATAATGAAAGTGACAAATTGCAAATAAAACCTCTAAATTGGTTAAATTGCATAAAATTCCAAAATGTGCGTAAAATTGCATAACTTGCGCAAACAGTGTCCAAATTGGACCAAATTTAAAATTTAATCTTGTCACATGATACCAAAACATATCATCAGGTTAGATTAGGGTTATAATAATTAAATCATGGTAATTAAGCATGTTCAAACATTTAATAAAGGTTAGGGGTCTCACAACCATAAACCCCTAACAGGGATTTTGCCCCCGAAATCCAAGGTACACATATATGGACACTTCTCATGCAAGTCATCCTCAATCTTACACATGGTTACTTTCATCACATGGTGATGTCACATCATTATCATAGAAGACATATTCTTCTCCCTCAACTCTTTCATGTGTCACCTTGGTTCAACATAAGAACTGTTGTGCCACTTGTACATGTCTGGTAGTATCTTTAAAATTGGGACTCTAACTGTCATCATGGACTATACTTTTTTTTGTACCACACATCAGAGGGCATACTTGCTGGCTCTTACCAAACATTCAAAGTAATGTATCTCTTATTTTATGTAACTTTTCAAGGTTTCATCTATATGCTCCTTTAATGATTATTGTAATCAGAAACTCAATCAATCAGGTGGGTATCCCCTAATTGTCAAGAACTATAAGGCATATGTTCTTAGAAGATTCTTAAATCACCTCAATGATGGATTGGACATCTATCTATTTGAAGAATCTTACACTTGTCTACAACTGTTATCAAATATAACTTCCTGATTTACCTTATTAGGGGTAGGGCAATGACACTATCTTCATCTTACCAGGATTCACACAACCCACTTAGCCGATGTACCATAACTCCAAGAGGGTACACTAGTTAACCCCCAACTCACTTTTGATGAACTTGTCACATATAAGTATAGTTAATTCAACATTCTTAATATTTGCCAAAGATGTTAACCATGCTACTACCATCTCTAAAATACCTTGAGATGTCATCATTCAAAGCTTGTCACAACTTATGAGACATAACATGGTTACTTTGTTCCTCCTATTTATGAATGCTATTGATACATTGGTTAGTTTAAATGACATAACCCTAAACTCATCATGGTCATGTAACTTATGTCATCCACTTTAACTCTTATCCATTGATATTTTGATCCTAGGTTTATTTTAAAGGAACATGGTAAAACATGTTTGTTGATTAGCAAACCATCTATCCTTGATAGTGGTCTTGCCCAACCATCAGCAGACCATACATAACATTATAGAATCACTCTTCTTTTCTCAAACAACACTTGGAGGATCAACATCAACTCTCTCCCTATATTGGAGAGGAACATTAGATAGCTCATTTAATAGATATCTTTAACTCATATATGACTGATACACTATGGATACTTGGTTCTGTTACCTTAATATCCACTACATGTACTATAAAGAACTCATACCCTAGTCTCATCCACCTCCTCAACATCATAACCGGCTAAGAACATATAGTAGGAATCCCCCTAACTCTTGGAAGGTTCAAAAAGCATGCTCATTACAAAACATAAATATTTTGGAACTATTGTCCAAGGCAATCACACATCATATCAAGATATCCATCGTAGGATTATAGAAAACCCACGCGTACCAAGTGGCATGAGATACACTTGGAGGCTACACCTCAAAAAGAAAGAACATAAAGGGAAACACACTTCCCACATCAACGCAGCATTGTCTAGGGGTCACTAGCAAAAGGGTAACCAATTCTATTTTTGCCTTGTAGGTTACACTTTTTATGTATCATTTTACCTCTTATAGCTTAGGTTCCTTGCCATTAGCATAGGAATTATTAAGACTATCACATATCATTTCTCTTTTCCCATTAACTCTTCATCATTCATATGTATGTATTATCCTATTATCATGTTTATCAAGCACTCATCAATGAATAGATCATCATATTCCACATTTTCTTCATTAGACAGGGATCATCTCTCTTAATTTCTTTCATATGTCATGAAGATTATACATTATCACTTATTACACACATATTTTGGTCTGAGATTAACTCAGGTTCCACTTTATTCATCTGTCATTGTTCTCATTCATCTTCTCATTTTATACTTATCGCAGGGGTCCTATCCATCTTATGTGAATTTCATACCTTGAATCACTTTATTAGTACAGACTTATCTACCATTTACTTTATTATCTTCTTAAATTATAGTTTCAAGAACTTCTCTTTATCATATCTTTATTTATATTGAGGTTTCATGGTGTTGTACCTTTCTCTTATAGTTACCAAATATTCAATTTTTGATAGGTTATGATGTAATTCTCATCTTCTATAGGGTAAGATTGAGATATATGCACCATGATTTATGATTTGATATACTCTTTATATTGTCTCAAAATGACTACTTGATATAGAAATCAGAAAGATTATAATCTAAGAGTTCCATACTTACCTTTTCTTCAATACATGAATACCTGGTCAGGGCATCTAAGTACTGAGATTAGGCAGTATGCACTGTGTTTTTATGTCATATTCCTAACTTAGACATCATCCTAGTCCTAAGTCCTAGTGTCCCTATAGAATCACCGAACCTAAAACTCTGATGCCAACTTGTGAGAACCTATTATATTAAACGAGATTAATCAAAACACAAAACATGATGACACATCAATTAAACACAAACCAAGAAAATAGGATAACTAAAAACCGATTTCAACATTTCCCAATTGTTTAAAAATATTTACATAAAAGCCTTGCAACTTGTTGTATTTCATATAACACTCAATATCCTTTACCATTGCTACGTAGCCTTAGCTACAACATAACTTTACAAAGGAACACTATCCACATATATAACATAAACATGCTATTGAAAGCTTGATTCAATCAAAACATCATATATAAGCTTTTCACCTGGACCTGACAGTACAGGGATGACTCTAGGACACACTAGACAGCTAAACAACCATCTCTAGGGTTCATCACCTCATATTCTTCTCATTGTCACAGTCTATTGCCGCTACTACTGATCACCTAAAAAGTTTTGGTAACCCACGAGGTGAGATCCAGTCCCAGCAAGAGACATAACTCTCTCCAACATATATTGACTACAACAAATTATTTCAACAGTAAATAAACTGACCAGATAGAGTATTTAATAGTCAATTGAGCAGACTGAACAGTTCAGGCATGCTAAACAGATTAAGCAATTAAGCTTAGAAACAAATATGATTATCAATGTATATACAGGTAAGTGATAAATCCATTTGTTCTATCAGATATCTACTCAGGTTTCACAAAATTTCATATAATAAGAATCATCGTCATTAGTCTGACTATCATCATATACCATGCTAACAACATAAGCAAGATAGTAGCATAAGCATATCTAACATCATGAATATGTCTAGTAGCATAACATGTCTATTAATATTGGCATGTTTAATAAAGTGAACAAATCAACATCACAAGTAGAGCTAACATCATAAACACAACTAACTGTGTAAGCATGTTTAGTGGTTTAAGCATTTCTAATTACAGAGGCACAGCTAGCAATATTAAACATAGTTAGAAGCATCGTCTTAACTATCAGTGTCAGAATATCTGACAACATAAGTATGATTACAACATAAACATAACTACAGCATAAGCTTATCTATCATCTCTTATTGTACTATACATCATCTCAATGTAAGGAAAGCAAACAAGGGTTATCATCCAATATGAAGCTTTGTGTATAACCCTAAACAGATATGCTACATGGTTGTATTACATCTTTTATTATGCCTTAGGGAGTTTAAATCGTACCATCCAAAGTCCAACTGACCCCTACGAATGGCTATTCGGTTCCATATAAGATCTAGGAGTTCCAATATCCTAAGATCTCTCCTCTGCCTAGTTAGCATGGGCCAAAAAGGCAGTGGCATATCAGTCAATGTTGCCACTAACAGTGACATATAGTCAAGCTTCTAACAACTAGTCCACCCTTAGTACAGGTCACAACACTAGAGAATAGGCTCACGCATGGCTGTTCTATGAGAGGCATCCTACAGTTATACTGCTACCTTTCACATATCATAATAGCACAATATCTGAGGCATGATCGCAACCATCCTCAATTTCTTGATATTGAAGTACCAAGTTGTCCCCGCATACTCAACATGTTATGTATGCGCTCTGAGTTTCCTGCAAGAATTGCTCATTTTACCATCAGCAAGTTCTGACACTGAAATGGTTATATAGTGCAGGGCACTACCTTATTAGAGTTTCACTTGATTGGTTATTTCCAATTGGGTGAACTAAGGATGCATCAAACAAGTGGACATACAAACCCTAATTCATCTCTAGCAAACAATGTTATATAACAACTTCACAAGATGTAAAACATATGAGACATAATTTCTCATCTCAGCATCACAGGGTAGTATTCACCTGTCAATCAAGATACTATACTTGTCATCATATCATCATCACATGGTACTATTCTCTTGCCATTTATGAAATTACACTTGTCATCATACTATCACAGGATATAAATCCTTTGCACAATATTATCGGGTATCAACCCTTGTCAATATAAGAGGATTGCACCTCATTTAGGACTCAACCATGTCCTAAGGTCATCAAGACAATCATATCATTTCCTTCAAGTTCATCATTATATTTCTATGCCTTATAACAAGGCTCAACAAACATCACCACACATGTGATAAATAGGCTAAGCATAATTTTCATTAAAGAACCAAATTATGTTCATAGGATAACATTATAGGATTATGTTAGAAATTAAGAGCATTCCTTTATTATATCAACATATTAGGAAGCTAGGTATGATTGGCCATCATCACACTTATAGCACATAAGTTTAGCATAAGAAAGTATAGATCATGAAATTATGATGACCACCAGTCAACACATCAGAGTTCAATCAAACGTTAGGAAGGATATTCCATCATTATATTAACCACCATTCAAGAAAGGATAACATGAGTAACCACCATTCTCTACTTGAATTAGGGTTAGGTTTAGCAAGGTAGGTTACTTAAAGTTATATTTTATCATTCATTCACACACCTTAACCCATAGGATCCCTAGATAAATCTTGGATGCATAAGACACAACATCGTCAACACATTCCATGCCTTTCTCAAGTATGGATCCATGCATAACTTAGGATGTACCATTAGATTATAGGATACTAACGTTCCACAAAAATAAGAGAGACTCCATTGTTGTATTATTCCACTAAGGAAGGCTGATCATAGTTACCCATCATCATCTGAGTTCATTAATATTAAGTATGACAAGCTATATCCCATTAGGGTTACATGTCAACATGATGCGGTCATTATCAATTCTATTCATATGAGGGAAAAGGTAAGACTACCTTATTAAAGGCAAAGATCCATGGTTTCCATCATCACTCAACCCATATCCACCATACCACAACATAATCCAGAACCATTGGGTGTTGAAAAGGTAAGATCATTGGTCATATACATAAGTAAACACCTTAACAAACCATATTTAAAGCCATCAAATTGTGACCTAGAAAGAGTCATTGTTAAACTCAAAACATCCATTATTTAATGACATAAAAGGGGCACCATATATTTTGGGGTTAAAACCCATCATCAGTTGTATATTTTAAGCAAGTCATCTTATCAACAATCAAGCTCCTTAAACTGATCACATGAGGGAAACCATCGAATCCTGATTATTAGAACTCACAAGTAATACTTATAAGTTTCAATCCAAACCATAGGATGTTTAACAATCCAATCTCAACCATTGTCTTAAGTCCAATATTCAAAACTAATAGATGAAGAAGTTTTTTATCCTAACCATTGGATCAGGTTCATATTTTAAACCCATCATTTGGAGTATAGGTCTAACCCTTGAATCATTTAACCAAGAAAATATTGGGTTAGGGCTTAATTGAAGCTACATATAAAGCCTTGACTCACCATTAGTTGTGGTGACCTGATCTACCATTGGTTATGACATCTTAGGTCACCATCGGTTGATAGGATCAGCACTATATCCATTTAACACCATCAGATATTAAGCTAATGTCATCATTGATTGATAGCATCATTAGATAATCAAACCATTTCTCATTGAGATCTCAAGAGAGCCTAACATTGACCTAAGTTGTGACTATTAGTTCACACCATCATTCATCACCCTTGGTCACCACCTTCGGTTGTCATGAAGACCACACAATCGGGTCATGTGTTAGAGAGAAAAACAACCTAGAAACCCTAATATGTACCATCGGTTGATAGGTGCTTAGCACCATAGATGGCGATACCAACCTGAACTAAGTCATATCCTTCCTTAGGAAGAATGTACACATGATTACAGGTTCATCTAGAATTGGAAACAAAATAGGAAACACCATAAAAATCAAAATCCCAAACAAGCTTAGCTTCTGAATGCTTAAATCATCATTTTTAAACAAGAACGTGAGCTAACAAGCTTATAGTAAACAGCATAAGTAAAGAGGGTTATAAAAATCACCTCTAATGAGAAGAACATGCTTCTAGAAGCAAGAAACTCCAGCAAAGAAGTCAAGAAAACCCAAGTTTCATATCTGAACTTGGCCAAGTAGGCACTTTTCTCTACAAAAAAGCAAAACCCTAGAAGAAGAAGCAAGAAAGGTAGATTCTTGAGTTCTAGAGAAACTTCTACCATGGAACAGCAAGATTCTAACCTGTAGAAAGGTAGGAGTAATAAGAATAGAGAAAGAAATGGGGGAATGGAGGGGATACTTACTTGTTTAGATCAAGATCACCAAGAAGGAGATTTAGAAATCCTAAAGGAAGCAAATTGTTACCCTAGATGCTTCTACCAAGAAGATCCACACCTTCTTCTTCCTTGGACAGTAGCTCCACGGACAAATAGAGGAAGGACGATTCTCTTAGAAGGAGTTCAGTGGAAGAGATAAAAAGTTACGTTTGGGAGATTAAGGACAGATATATAAAGCTTGGTGGATAAGGTAGAGAAGAAGCATGAGGTGTACAAGTAGCTCCACATGTGTTCATGGCCTTAAACTATTAAGGAAATAAAAGCAACCACAAAATAATCTGACCCAATATTCATGGAGACCTTCTTAGGCACAGTTAGTTAAATTTCTAAGCCAAACTAATAAACCATTGGTTGATAGCTCCTAAGGGTAGCTCATTCATAAAGGGGTAAACCCAAAAATATCCTTGAAGAAAACACCTCCAAACCAAGGTACAATTGAGCACTCCATGGATCAACAAGATCAAGAATGATAAGAGAACTTTATAGGACCATAATGAAAGTGACAAATTGCAAATAAAACCTCTAAATTGGTTAAATTGCATAAAATTCCAAAATGTGCGTAAAATTGCATAACTTGCGCAAACAGTGTCCAAATTGGACCAAATTTAAAATTTAATCTTGTCACATGATACCAAAACATATCATCAGGTTATATTAGGGTTATAATAATTAAATCATGGTAATTAAGCATGTTCAAACATTTAATAAAGGTTAGGGGTCTCACAACCATAAACCCCTAACAGGGATTTTGCCCCCGAAATCCAAGGTACACATATATGGACACTTCTCATGCAAGTCATCCTCAATCTTACACATGGTTACTTTCATCACATGGTGATGTCACATCATTATCATAGAAGACATATTCTTCTCCCTCAACTCTTTCATGTGTCACCTTGGTTCAACATAAGAACTGTTGTGCCACTTGTACATGTCTGGTAGTATCTTTAAAATTGGGACTCTAACTGTCATCCTGGACTATACTTTTTGTTGTACCACACATCAGAGGGCATACTTGCTGGCTCTTACCAAACATTCAAAGTAATGTATCTCTTATTTTATGTAACTTTTCAAGGTTTCATCTATATGCTCCTTTAATGATTATTGTAATCAGAAACTCAATCAATCAGGTGGGTATCCCCTAATTGTCAAGAACTATAAGGCATATGTTCTTAGAAGATTCTTAAATCACCTCAATGATGGATTGGACATCTATCTATTTGAAGAATCTTACACTTGTCTACAACTGTTATCAAATATAACTTCCTGATTTACCTTATTAGGGGTAGGGCAATGACACTATCTTCATCTTACCAGGATTCACACAACCCACTTAGCCGATGTACCATAACTCCAAGAGGGTACACTAGTTAACCCCCAACTCACTTTTGATGAACTTGTCACATATAAGTATAGTTAATTCAACATTCTTAATATTTGCCAAAGATGTTAACCATGCTACTACCATCTCTAAAATACCTTGAGATGTCATCATTCAAAGCTTGTCACAACTTATGAGACATAACATGATTACTTTGTTCCTCCTATTTATGAATGCTATTGATACATTGGTTAGTTTAAATGACATAACCCTAAACTCATCATGGTCATGTAACTTATGTCATCCACTTTAACTCTTATCCATTGATATTTTGATCCTAGGTTTATTTTAAAGGAACATGGTAAAACATGTTTGTTGATTAGCAAACCATCTATCCTTGATAGTGGTCTTGCCCAACCATCAGCAGACCATACATAACATTATAGAATCACTCTTCTTTTCTCAAACAACACTTGGAGGATCAACATCAACTCTCTCCCTATATTGGAGAGGAACATTAGATAGCTCATTTAATAGATATCTTTAACTCATATATGACTGATACACTATGGATACTTGGTTCTGTTACCTTAATATCCACTACATGTACTATAAAGAACTCATACCCTAGTCTCATCCACCTCCTCAACATCATAACCGGCTAAGAACATATAGTAGGAATCCCCCTAACTCTTGGAAGGTTCAAAAAGCATGCTCATTACAAAACATAAATATTTTGGAACTATTGTCCAAGGCAATCACACATCATATCAAGATATCCATCGTAGGATTATAGAAAACCCACGCGTACCAAGTGGCATGAGATACACTTGGAGGCTACACCTCAAAAAGAAAGAACATAAAGGGAAACACACTTCCCACATCAACGCAGCATTGTCTAGGGGTCACTAGCAAAAGGGTAACCAATTCTATTTTTGACTTGTAGGTTACACTTTTTATGTATCATTTTACCTCTTATAGCTTAGGTTCCTTGCCATTAGCATAGGAATTATTAAGACTATCACATATCATTTCTCTTTTCCCATTAACTCTTCATCATTCATATGTATGTATTATCCTATTATCATGTTTATCAAGCACTCATCAATGAATAGATCATCATATTCCACATTTTCTTCATTAGACAGGGATCATCTCTCTTAATTTCTTTCATATGTCATGAAGATTATACATTATCACTTATTACACACATATTTTGGTCTGAGATTAACTCAGGTTCCACTTTATTCATCTGTCATTGTTCTCATTCATCTTCTCATTTTATACTTATCGCATGGGTCCTATCCATCTTATGTGAATTTCATACCTTGAATCACTTTATTAGTACAGACTTATCTACCATTTACTTTATTATCTTCTTAAATTATAGTTTCAAGAACTTCTCTTTATCATATCTTTATTTATATTGAGGTTTCATGGTGTTGTACCTTTCTCTTATAGTTACCAAATATTCAATTTTTGATAGGTTATGATGTAATTCTCATCTTCTATAGGGTAAGATTGAGATATATGCACCATGATTTATGATTTGATATACTCTTTATATTGTCTCAAAATGACTACTTGATATAGAAATCAGAAAGATTATAATCTAAGAGTTCCATACTTACCTTTTCTTCAATACATGAATACCTGGTCAGGGCATCTAAGTACTGAGATTAGGCAGTATGCACTGTGTTTTTATGTCATATTCCTAACTTAGACATCATCCTAGTCCTAAGTCCTAGTGTCCCTATAGAATCACCGAACCTAAAACTCTGATGCCAACTTGTGAGAACCTATTATATTAAACGAGATTAATCAAAACACAAAACATGATGACACATCAATTAAACACAAACCAAGAAAATAGGATAACTAAAAACCGATTTCAACATTTCCCAATTGTTTAAAAATATTTACATAAAAGCCTTGCAACTTGTTGTATTTCATATAACACTCAATATCCTTTACCATTGCTACGTAGCCTTAGCTACAACATAACTTTACAAAGGAACACTATCCACATATATAACATAAACATGCTATTGAAAGCTTGATTCAATCAAAACATCATATATAAGCTTTTCACCTGGACCTGACAGTACAGGGATGACTCTAGGACACACTAGACAGCTAAACAACCATCTCTAGGGTTCATCACCTCATATTCTTCTCATTGTCACAGTCTATTGCCGCTACTACTGATCACCTAAAAAGTTTTGGTAACCCACGAGGTGAGATCCAGTCCCAGCAAGAGACATAACTCTCTCCAACATATATTGACTACAACAAATTATTTCAACAGTAAATAAACTGACCAGATAGAGTATTTAATAGTCAATTGAGCAGACTGAACAGTTCAGGCATGCTAAACAGATTAAGCAATTAAGCTTAGAAACAAATATGATTATCAATGTATATACAGGTAACTGATAAATCCATTTGTTCTATCAGATATCTACTCAGGTTTCACAAAATTTCATATAATAAGAATCATCGTCATTAGTCTGACTATCATCATATACCATGCTAACAACATAAGCAAGATAGTAGCATAAGCATATCTAACATCATGAATATGTCTAGTAGCATAACATGTCTATTAATATTGGCATGTTTAATAAAGTGAACAAATCAACATCACAAGTAGAGCTAACATCATAAACACAACTAACTGTGTAAGCATGTTTAGTGGTTTAAGCATTTCTAATTATAGAGGCACAGCTAGCAATATTAAACATAGTTAGAAGCATCGTCTTAACTATCAGTGTCAGAATATCTGACAACATAAGTATGACTATAACATAAGCATAACTACAACATAAGCATATCTATCATCTCTTATTGTACTATACATGATCTCTATGTAAGGAAAGTAAACAAAGGTTATCATTCAATATGAAGTGTGGTGTATAACCCTAAACAAATATTCTACATGGTTATATTACATCTTTATTACACCCTGGGGAGTTTGAATTGTACCATCCAAAGTCCAACCGACCTCTACAAAGGGTTATTCAATTCCGTATAAGATCTAGGAGTTTTGATATCCTAACATCTCTCATCTACCCAGTCAGCACTGGCCAAAAAGGCAATGACATATCAGTCAATACTGCCACTACAGTGACATATACTCATGTTGCTAACAACTAGTCTGCCCTTAGTATAGGTTAAGGCAATAGAGAATAGGCTCATGCATGGCCATTCTATAAGAGGCATCCTATAGTTATACTGCTACCTTTCACACATCACAATAGCACAATATGTGAGGCATGACCGTAGCCATCCTCAATTGCTTGATATTAGGGTACCAAGATGTCCCCGCATACTCAACATGTTATGTATGCGCTCTGAGTTTCCCACAGGAATTGCTCATTTTACCACCAGCAAGTTATGACACTAAAATTGTTCTACAGCACAGGGCACTACATGATTAGAGTTTTACTTGATTGGTTATTTCCAATTGGGTGAATTAAGGTTGCATCAAACAAGTAGACATACAAACCCTAATTCATCTCTAGCAAATATATAAAAACTTTAGAAAATATAAAACATATGAGACATAATTTCTCATCTCAGCATCAAAGGGCATTATTCACTTATTAATCAACTGACTATATGTGTCATCACATCATCATCACATGGTACTATTGTCTTGCCATTCATGAAACTACACTTGTCATCATACTATCACAGGGTATAAATCCTTAAAATAATATTACAGGGTATCAACCCTTGTAAATATAAGAGGATGACACCTCATTCAGGGCTCAACCATGCCCTAAGCTCATCAAGATCATCATATCATTTCTTGCAAGTTCAGCATTATCTTTCTATGCCTTAACAAGGCTCAAAAAACATCACCACACAAGCGATAAACAAGCTTAGCATAATTTGCATTAACGAACTAAAAGTTGTTCACAAGATAACATTGTAGGATTGCCTTAGCAATTAAGAGCATTCATTTATTATGTCCACATATAAGGAAGCTAGGTATGATTGGCCATCATCACACTTATAGTGCACAAGTTTAGCATAAGAAAGCATAGATCATGAAGCTATGATGACCACCAGTCAACATGTCAAAGTTCAATCAAACATTAGGAAGGATATTCCATCATTATATTAATCATTTAAGAAATGATAACATGATTAACCACCATTCTATACTTTCATTAGGGTTAGGTTTAGAAAGGTAGGTTACTTAAAGTTATTGTTCAACATTCATTCACAAACCTTAACCCAAAGCATCCCTATATAAATATTAGATGCCTAAGACACAACATCGTCAACACATTTTACACCTTTATCAAGTATGGACCCGTACATAACTCGGGATGTTACCATCATATTATAGTATACTAACGTTCCAAAAAATTAAGAGAGACACCATTGTTGTATTATTCTACTAAGGAAGGTTGATCATAGTTTCCCATCATCATCTGAGTTCATTAGGATTAAGTATAACAAGCCATATCCCGTTAGGGTTACATGTCATCATGATATGGTCATTATCCATTTTATTCATATGACGGAAAAGGTAAGACTACCTTATCAAAGGCAAACCTCCATGTCTACATGTCAATGAAGAGATGTAGCCTCTGGAGAGATAACCTTACTCAACCTCATGAAATGTGCATCAGAAAACTAACAAGCGAGCGATAATTATCAATTCCATTAGTATCCTTATAGACTATCCCTATTTCAAGGAAATATCTATGAGAAACATGGGAGTGTTGCAATATCAGCCATTCCCATACGAATGGTCAAATACCTTGCACCACTTCCTCTGCAGAATGTGTTCCTCGACCCATCAAGGTTGCACTTCCGTACGTCAACTGATTCCATTTCATGGTGTGGAAGTGCAACAATGGAGGTGAGTTTACTCCATCCCTCCGGAAGCATTCCTAGATACTTAAACAGATGTGCGGTGGATACACATACCAGAAACCAACACTAAATCGGTATTCGAGTCCCAAGAGTAGTCGTAAACAAACCACAATGAAATACAATAGATGCATATAAGAACGCGGCCAACATTCACGCATGTATGAAACGATTTAGTATTGAATCGGAAAGATAACATCTTTTAGTACAAATTACAAAACATGAGCAGCGGGGCTAGTCCCCATGCCCCATTGGATGAAACTACTCACTTATCATAGAGGGAGTAACAAGGAAAGAGAAGAGAGAGAAAGAAAGCATTGTCAGAGTAGAAGAGTAGATCTGTGACAGCTCGGTGGAGATCGCCCCAGTCTTCGGGACTACTCTGACTTGGTCGATGAATTCCGTCTCTCCACTTCGATCCTCGTGTCTACCTTCAGAATTGTAAGGATGGAATGAGGTGGAACAATGGTGGAGAAGAGCTTGATGGAGATGAGATGGCAGTGGAGCAGCCTTGCGGCCTCCCAGATCTGATACCCAAATGAGGACCCTTGTGGTCCTATTTATAGGCTCTAGTTGGGGTCTTCACATTTTTGGTGTGAAACCCTCTCAAACGGTTTAAGTCTCTTAACGATTTCCCCTTGATGAGTCCAAATAGTATTGAATTAATACTGACCAAACAGTCTTGTATAGCCTTCCTCCAAATGGTTTGCTTGGTTTATATGGTCTTCTTTCCCCAAACGGTTTTGGCTTCACGGTCTTGAGACCATGAGAGGCCTCTCGATCTTGAGACCGTGAGAGGCCTCACGATTTTTCTCATCATTCGGTCTTCACTAATCCATGACCCAAATGGTCTTGATGCTCCTTTTGTAAAACGGTCCACTGCCTAACGGTCTGTGTGGTTGTTGGCCTTGCGTCCGATCGGTCTTGAACTCCCAGTGATCCAAATGGTCTTCATGTCAGTGTCTGTCGCTTCCAAATGATCTGAGATCGTGAGCTCCTCCAAACGGTCTAAGACCGTGCGCTCCTCCAAGCGGTCTGGGGCCATGAGGCACTGTAGGTCATCACTACTATTGATGAGGAGGGCGACGTCGGGGGCCATGGAGCTTTGGAGCAGTAGGTTGAGAAGTTAGCAGCGTCAGGAGGTAGGGGACGACGCGCCACGGCCGTGTTGAGGCACCACGGTCGTGGTGATGCTGCTGCCCCACGATCGTGCTGCCTTGCACGGGCATGGCGGGTGAGAACTTGGGCTCTAGTGGCATTGTGCCACGGCCGTGGTGTGACACCACGGTTGTGGTGAGGCTACAGCCCCACAGCCATACCGCCTTGCACGTGCATGGCGGGTGAGAAGACTTGGCACTGTTGGCGATGTGCCACGGTCGTGGCGGGTGGAGACTTTGGCGATGTGCCATGGCCGTGGCGTGGCAAACACGGTCGTGGCAATTGTTCTGCTTCATGATCTTGATTTATTGTTGCACAGGCTTGAGTTAGGCTCCAAACGGTCTCTGCTGGCCTATCGGTCTTGAGATCGAATGGGATCAAACGGTCTTGAGACCGTTAGAGTCAATGTTGTAGGGGTCATGACCGTTGGTAATGGTTGAGGATGATCTACGGAGGAGAGAGAATGTGAGTAGGGGAGGATGAGATCAAATAAACTAGAAAATAGGGTAATTAGCGCTAGTAATGCACTATTTACATGAAACTGGAGAGATGCTTAGAGTAAACTAAAACAAGGGTAATCCAGTCGATAAGAGGCACAAAAAACCCTAGAATTGGCGACTGAGAGGATGAATCTGGGGGATTCATCACCACACCGAACTTAAGAGTTGCTCGTCCTGAGGAACGAAAAAGTCTAATACGGCCGCCAAAACACATGTTCATCTTATAATTTCCTCACCTTCGTGCAAAAGTTAGAAATTCCATGAAAAATGAAAAGAAAACGAGGCAGAACAAAATTAGGGCAAAAATGTCAGAAACCCTATGAATTGGTGACTGAGGATGGATATGGGGGATTCATCACCCCACACCAAACTTAAGTGTTACTCATCCCGAGGAACGAAACACTTAAAATAGTCGCCAATGAAATTTTTCATCGCGTGGTTGCCTCATCCTTATGTCATATCATAATTTTGTCCATGGCTCATATTGATATAGCATCAAGGCTTCCTTAGATCACGAAATACATCTTATGATATCCTCATTTCTGAGTTCATTTTACTAAATTATTTCCTTCTCACTCTCTGTTGTATCAGCCATATTTAAAAGTTTTATGAGACTTTGAAAAGACCCACAGAATCAAGAAAATGTGTATATGATATGTCGCTAGTTTTTCTAAGAAAATGAAAGAGTAGGGTTGGGATCAAGAGATAAGAGTCTCTCCTCTAATTTATTCAAGACTCTTATTATTGGTGGATCCATCAATATATTTTGAGTTTTTTGTGCACAACTCTGGTTGACTTAGCCTTACACCCGATTTTTTGCTAAAGGTAACTCAGAAGTATGTATAGGTTGGTTGTAAGGCTTTTCGCTATTTTACCTCTTCGAGAGGAGGTAAGGGGTCATTTTTTGATCCTTAGGATCTCACTACCGGTCACGACACATCTACCTTTGTGAGGGAAGCTAATGTACCGGCCGGGAGAGACCTTTATCAGTTATCCTTATTCAGGGCACAACTCTCATGTTTTTATTCACACTCTGGCTTTTATTCATTCTCACTTGGCTTGGGAGAAAGGGTATTTTTGGATTTTTGAATATTTGGGCTCCCAAGACTCTTTTTGGAATTGGGGTAGATTTTTCACCAACCTCGGTATGTGTACAATCATCATTGTATACTCTTTGAATCAAGAAGAAAAGGTGATACGCCCCTGTTATGTATTGAGGGGTATGGAAGAAGCGGTAGTGGAAAAAGAGGTGTGGTGTACCACACTGAACTTAGATTTCGACAGAGGTGTGGTTTGCCACACCGAACTTAGAGTTCGGAGGAGGTGTGGTTCACCACATTGAACTTAGAGTTCGGCAATGTTCTAGTTTTCACTAGAAAGGAGTGTGGCGTGCCACACCGAACTTAAAGCTTTGGCATGATCGATGAGAAAAAGGGTATGAAAATGAAGGAGGAAGTGTAGAAGAGAGTTCAAATCATAATTTTGTATGCTTAGCGATTCCATATGACGGGTTCTTTTTCTCCATCACACTCTGCTCAAAAAGTGACAAGATAGAACTTCAAATGAGAATTCCATACAGCAAATCCATTATTCAGTTAGAGGTGTGATGCATGTGATCTATCTCAGACTTATTGAGGCTTATCATTCTTATGGAGGATATGACATTTAGGATTCATAGACTATACAAGATGAAATCATTTATCGGTTATTTTAAGCATTGGTTCCTTGTGGATTTGCAACAAAAAGAGGTGATGACAAAAGATTCAAAAACCAAAAGCCGACTAGGTAAAGGCTTTATTTTAAGAAGGCTACAAAAATGCGGAAAAAAATTATGAAAAAGGAGCTAGAATGGAGAAACATAAAATAGTAAAGGTAGAGGGTGGAGTGAGAAACATACCGCCCACCCTCCACCTCGAACTTACGAGTTTGCTTGTTTTCGAGCAAACGATAAGTTTGAGATGGAGGGGAAGAGTTGCACAGTATTAACCAGGTGGTCCTCATAATTGGAAGAATGTCTCACGAAGATGCTTTATGAGGGTCGGAACTGAGAGCAAGGAAGTTGCACGGACAACATGTGGCAACTCAAATGGGTTTTCTGGATGACTTGGATGCACATTTCTTTCACCTCTTTGTCCATCCAGAAGAATCTAGAGACCTTCCCCCATCAACGGGGGAGGAGGAATATAAGCAATTGAGACTGGAGGGCTAGGTGAGTAATCGAAGCATTGCTTATTTATGTCCTCCAAGTGTGGCTCGCCCTTGAAATTTAAAGTAAAACTGCTTTCTCCAAAATGTAGAGCTGTTGATTGTGGGTCGGCCACTTGAACTTCCTCCTATCATGGATCGGGTGGCGGATCTGGTTCAGGCTTCATTTCATCACCTGCCTTTTCTTGTGTAGGATATGGTAGCCAGGATGACATTTCTTCATCAGAGGAGTTATTGTGAGAAGCATCCTCATCTTTATCAATTTTGAAATTGGTAAGAGTGTCATCCTTTTCTTCAGAATTTTGTTAAGAATTTTCCTCATAGAACAATCTTAATTCATCCAAGTAACTAGGAGAGGATTTGACTGGTGGGACGAACTCTTGCTCAGTTAAACAAATCATGGGATTCTAAGGTAGAGGTTCCAATGATATCTCTTCAAGGGAGGGATTGGTCCATGAAAAGATGTTTTGAAGACTAGAATCTCCCGACGACTTTGTTTCTTCGATGTTGGGACTAAAATACTCCATTTCTGATCCAGGTTGTTCTAGCATTTCTTCATAGTACTCCTCCGATTCTATTAAGTGCTCAGGAAGAGCCACTATAGGAAGAATGAAACCTTGTGTAGGTAATGTAAGTATCTCATTCTCTTGATTATGTGGTGGCTCAGGAGGGGCTTCTTCATGAGTTTCTATAAAAGGACAGGTTTGTGGCTCGAAGTCCTCCCACAAGTCCTTTTTGTCATTACAAGAGTCTATGGGAATATCGTAATCCATTCTAAAATCAAGAGATGGTTCATTTTTCTCTTCATAGTGCACTATCGACTCGTTCAAGTGGCTAGAAGGAGATTCAATAGAAAGATCATGCTCTTGTTCGAGAACTGGCTCCGTCTGGACTTCTTGTAGAGGTGGTAGCTCTGGTGATGTCATCTTATGGAAAGGATCGGTTATAGATTCATCATCTTGAGACCCATCCTCCTCCCATGATTCTTTTTCATCATCAGGGTCAGTGAGAATAGCATGATCAAGATCTTAATCAGTCCCATCCTCGAAGTTTGTTTCTAGATCAGCTGAATGATCAAAAATTTCTTCATAAGGATAAATCAGATCATGTTCCAATAATGGAGTTAGTTGAGTCTCTTGCATAAATGATATCTCCTTATTCGAATCGGTCACATATTCTTCTGAGTCTGATTATGAAGGAGTGTAGAGTTCTTGTGACATAAACCCTTCTTCTATGGACTTCATTGTAGAGACAGCTGAAGTTGAAGAAATTTTACCATTTAGGAGTTGATCATCACTAATTGCTCCTCTATAGTTGGATCTGGGTCTATGAAGTCAGAAGGTAGGTGAGTGTTGAAGTTTATCTCTGATTGATCTCTTGACTGTAGAGAATCCCCATATTGGCTACTCATCCTTCCCTGTGAGAGCATAGTGCATGAATCATTATCTGAGTCAGACCTTGGCTTGAAAAATAATTCTTCCCCTTGTGATGTTATGAGTAAATCATCTTTTAGTTCAGTTGTTAGCTCTGAGGATGGTTCCCCACCCTGCACTGATGCTTGAGGATCATTGGAAGGCATATCCCACATGATTTCGTTATCATCATCATAGTCAACATGTGGGTTAGGGATGTGCTTAGTTGAAGTTTGTGGTTGTTCTACATTTTGGTTAGAAGCGTTGACAAATTTCATAAGTTGATCAAGATCGGCTATCAACTTCTTAGTCATGGTTGTCTGATCAGCTAGTTTTTGAGCCACCGATATCTGTAAAGTTCATAGTTCTTCCATCAATGTGTGTTGATCTTCATGAAAAGGCTCTTCACTGCACCCGTTGGGTTGATGATGATAATAGCTCTCCTCATCATAGTATTGATCTGCATTGTTTTCCTGGTTTCCTCCTATATTGTAGTCTGCGCCTTGAAATACGTCATAGTTGGGTATTTCATAGTAGCTTCTAGGGTGATATGGATTATAATTTGCATTATATTCGTAGTTGTATGAAGAGGCTGCTTTGAGTTTCCCAGCTATACAATTCGCGATTACTTGACGCAGAGCTATCACGTAGAGAGGAGGGGTGTTGAAGTAGTAAATCGATGAATGAGAATAGTCACCACATAGTTGACATCTAATGGTTGGTGGTGTTGACTACTTCATTTTGAAGAGAGTTGGTACCTGAAATCAAAGAACGAGCTTATCAAGTTTAACCAACCACTTCAAATCCAAGAGGATATGCAAGATTAAGTCCTTCACTTTTTTAGGTTTTTGAAAAGAAAATGAAAAAACCCTAGAGAAACCTAAATCGACACGGAATTTGAAAAAGATGATTCTTACACCATTGTCCTCGGCAATGGCGCCATTTTTTGATGGAGCTAAAACTTGCACCAAAAGATTGTTCTTCCAATGGAAGTCCTAATATGCACCAAAAACCCTAGGGAGTTGATGTTCTCTCTAGGTTTACCTACAACTGGTGCTAGATAAATGCTCCAACTCCACAAGAGTGTGGAAGCCTTATCATAGTACAAATTTAGGATTGAACCCAAAGGACAACGTTAAGAATCTGAGTGTCTTTTTCTCGTTTCATATCGATCCAAGTTAATCATCTAAGACCAAGAGTTTGATTTGAGTTATTTAACCTAAAACATGCAAAAGCAAAGGCAGAAATAAAAACTAGTTTGAAGATTAAAATCTAAGATTAGCAAATGATGATGGATCACTAGGGTGATGCGGGTTTTCACCACCACTACACATGTATTGTACATGTACCAATCATAGAAAGACTTGCAAGCAAGATACATGGATGTTATACAATATTGATGACTTGTAGGACAAGAGTAATGCACACATACTTCACGGGTTGAGTAACTCTCATCCAGTACATGTCTACGTGTCAATGAAGAGATGTAGCCTCCAGAGAGAGAACCTTACTCAACCTCGTGAAACGTGCATCGGAAAACTAACAAGTGAGCGATAATTATCAATTCGATTAGTATCCTTATAGACTATCACTGTTTTGAGGAAATAGCTACGAGAAACGTGGGAGTGTTGCAATGTCAGCCATTCCCAGACGATTGGTCAAATACCTTGCACCACTCCCTCCACAGAATGTGTTCCTCGACCCATCAAGGTTGCACTTCTGTACATCAATTGATTCCATTTCATAGTGCGGAAGTGCAACGATGGAGGTGAGTTTACTCCATCCCTCGAGAAGCATTCCTAGATACCAAAACATATGTGCGGTGGATACGCACACCAGAAACCAACACTAAATTAGTATTTGAGTCCCAAGAGCAGTCGTAGACAAACTACAACGAAAGATAATAGATGCATACAAGAACTCGGCCAACATTCACACATGTATGAAACGATTTAGTATTGAATCGGAAAGATAACATCTTTTAGTACATATTACAAAACATGGGCAGTGGGGGTAGTCCCTGCGCCCCAGTGGATGAAACTACTCGCTCCTCATAGAGGGAGCAACAAGGAAAGAGAAGAGAGAGAAAGAAAGCATCGTCGGAGCAGAAGAGTAGATCTATGACAGCTCGGTGGAGATCGCCCCAGTCTTCGGGACTGCTCCGACTTGGTCGATGAAGTCTGTCTCTCCACCTCGATCCTCGTGTCTACCTCCATAATTACAAGGGTGGAATGAGGTGGAACAATGGTGGAGAAGAGCTTGATGGAGATGAGATGGCAGTGGAGCAGCCTTGCGGCCTCCCGGGTCGGATACCCAAATGAGGACCCTTGTGGTCCTATTTATAGGCTCTGGTTGGGGTCTTCACATTTTCAGTGTGAAACCCTCTCAAACGGTTTAAGTCTCTTAACGATTTCCCCTTGATGAGTCCAAACGGTCTTGAATTAATACTGACCAAACGGTCTTGTATAGCCTTCCTCCAAACAGTTTGCTTGGTTTATATGGTCTTCTTGCCCCAAACGGTTTTGGCTTCACGGTCTTGAGACCGTGAGAGGCCTCACGGTTTTGCTCATCGTTCGGTCTTCACTACTCCATGACCCAAACGGTCTTGATGCTCCTTTCATCAAACGGTCTGCTGCCTAACGTTCTGCGTGGTTGTTGGCCTTGCGTATGATTGGTCTTGAACTCCCAGTGATCCAAAAGGTCTTCGTGTCAGTGTCTATGACTTCCAAACGATCTGAGATCGTGAGCTCCTCTAAATGGTCTAGGACCGTGCGCTCCTCCAAGCGGTCTGGGACCGTGAGGCGCTGTAGGTCATTACTACTATTGGTGAGGAGGGTGACACCGGGTGCCATGGAGCTTTGGAGCAGTGGGTTGATAAGTTAGCAGTGTCGGGAGGTAGGGGACGACGCGCCATGGCCGTGTTGAGCCACCATGGTCGTGGTGATGTTGCTGCCCCATGGCCGTGCTGCCTTGCACGGGTGTGGCGGGTGAGAACTTGGGCTCTGGTGGCATTGTTCCACGGCCGTGGCATGACACCATAGTTGTGGTGAGGCTACATCCCCACGGCTGTACCGCCTTGCACGGGCGTGGTGGGTGAGAAGACTTGACACTGTTGGTGATGTGCCACGGTCGTGGCGTGACCAACACGGTCATGGCGGGTGGAGACTTGGCACTGTTAGCGATGCACCACAGCTAGGGGTGTAAACGGTGCGGGTACAGTGCAGGTCTGGCCATACCCATATCCATACCCATCTAATTTAGCGGGTCCGGTTCTGATTCTAGACCCACATAATAAAAAATCTAGACCTGCACCATACATGTACCCACATTAATAGCAGGTTTGCGGTGTGGGTATGCGGGTAAGCGGTTCTATATAGAACGTCATGTTGTTATTTTAAGAAAATTGTGATTATGTTGCGTTTATATTAATACTACAAGATATTGCTATCATATAGTACATTAACATGCAATAGTTGTATTAAATAACTTTGTAGATTGAAGATTAGTTGAGCTAGTTTGTATCATATTTGTAGTCATCGTCATAATGTTTTAATTATGTAGCATATGTTGTAACTATTTTGATTTTAAGTTTACATATGTTTCTCATGATTGAAACTAGAATAGTTAATTCTCTATTTGATGACTACTCTCAACCTTATTAAAATTAAATTGGGACTTCATCAAAAGTATTATATTAGTTAGACTAGGAAAGTATGATATAAATACAATATTATCTAAGTAGTTATTTATCTATAGCGGGTCTACGGGTCTAGCAGGTCTGGGTCTAAGAATACCCATCAGTGGACCCGCTTATATGCGGGTCCAAGGGTATGCGGGTACAAGAATTTAGACCTGTAATGGGTCTTTAAAGGGTCCGGATTTGTGGGTCCGCGGGTCTACCCATACCCATTTACAGCCCTAGCCACGTCCGTGGCATGAAAAACACGGTCGTGGCGATTGTTATGCTTCGTGATCTTGATTTATTGTTGCTCAGGCTTGAGTTATGCTCCAAACGGTCTTTGATGGCCTATCAGTCTTGAGATCGAATGGGCTCAAACGGTCTTGAGACCGTTAGAGGCAATGTTGTAGGGGTCATGACTGTTGGTAATGGTTGAGGATGATCTGTGGAGGAGAGAGAATGTGATTAGGGGAGGATGGGATCAAATAAACTGGAAACTAGGGTAATTAGTGCTAGTAATGCACTATTTACATGAAACTGGAGAGATGCTTAGTGTAAACCAAAACAAGGGTAATCCAGTCGATAAGAGGCACAAAAAACCCTAGAATTGGTGACTGAGAGGATGAATCTGGGGGATTCATCAGGTTCCATCATCATTCAACCCATATCACCATACCACAACATAATCCAGAACCATTGGATGTTGAAAAGGTAAGATCATTGGTTATTTATCTAAGTAAACACCTTAACAAACCATATGTAAAGGCAACGAGTTGTGACCTAGAAAGAGTCACTATCAAACTCTAAACATTCCTTATTTAATAACATAAAAAGGGCACCATAGATTCTGGAGTTAAAACCCATTGTAAGTTGTATATTTTAAGCAAGTCATCATATCAACAATCAAGCTCATTAAATTGATCACATGAGGGAAACCATCAAATTCTGATTATTAGAACTCACATGTAATACTTATAGGTTTTAGTACAAACCATTAGATGTTGAATCATCCAATCTCAACCATTGTATTATGTCCATTATTCAAAACTATTAGATGAAGAAGTGTTAGATCCTAACCATTGGATCAGGTTCATATTTTAAAACCATCATGTGGGGTATAGGTCTAACCCTTGAATATTTTAACCCAAGAAACTACTGGGTTAGGGCTTAATTGAAGCTACATCTAAAGCCTTGACTCACCATTAGTTGTGGTGACCTGATCTACCATTGGTTGTGACATCTTAGGTCACCATCGATTGATAGGATCAGCATTATATTCATTTAACACCATCGGATATTAAGCTAATGTCATCATTGATTGATAGCATTATTAGAGAATCAAACCATTGCTCATTGAGATTCCAAGAGATCCTAACACTAACCTAAGGTGTGACTATCAGTTCACATCATCGTTCATCACCCTTGGTCACCACCTTCGATCATCATGAAGACCACACCATCGGGTCATGTGTTTAGAGAAGAAAATAACCTAGAAACCCTATTATGGACCATCGATTGATAGGTACTTAGCACCAGATGTGGTGATACCAACCTAAACTAAGTCATCTCATTAATTAGGAAGAACATGCACATGTTTACAGGTTCATCTAGAACTAGAAACAAAATAGTAAATACCTTAAAATCGAAGTCCCAAATAAGTTTAGTTTCTTAATGCTTAAATCACCATTTTTAAACAAGAATGTGAGCTAACAAGCTTATAGTGAACAATATAACTCAAGAGGGTTATAAAATTCACCTCTACTGAGAAGAACAGACTTTTAGAAGCAAGAAACTCCAGCAAAGAAGGCAAGAAAACCCAAGTTTCAGATATGAACTCTGCCAAGTATGCACTTTTCTCCACAAAGAAGTAAAACCCTAGAAGAAGAACCAAGAAAGGTAGATTCTTGAGTTTTAGAGTGACTTCTACCATGGAACAACAAAGTTTTGACTCGGATAAAGGTAGGAGGAATAAGACAGAGAAAGAAATGGAGGAAAGAAGGGGATACTTACTTGTTTAAATCAAGATCACTAAGAAGGAGATTTAGAAACCCTAAAGGTAGCAAATCATAACCCAAGATGCTTCTATCAAGAAGATCCACACCTTCTTTTTCCTTGTACAGAAGCTCTGTGAAGACCACTATCACACTGACAGCTTAATCACACAAAACTATGAGGAATTAATCATTATCAGTGGATTACCAAAAATCACTAAAAATTAAAAACTTTTTTCCAAGAGGTCCACTACCAGGAAACTCTTTTTAGAAAGAACCAAACCATATATATACATCACGGTTTACTTGTACATGCAATGTTCCATCACCTTTCAAGGATTTGAGATAATAGTTGATTTATCAAAACATACACAAAAGCAACATCATGCATCAAGGCGTACTAGCCAAAATCATAGATCGATTACAAAACTCTTTACGCACTATCTCTAAAAGGATCTGAGAGTACAGGGACAACACATAGGACCCTATATCTACAAGACACATAGCAGCACACTCAACCTGAGCTGTTACTGCTTTCCTTAATGATGTTGCCCACTCTCTGCTGCACAGTCTCTACCTCCTTATGTACATCTACCTAAAAAGTTGTAGAACCCACGGGGTGAGACAACTTGTCCCAGCGGCAGATATAACTCTCCGTCAGCAACATTATTATCACACCAAAACTCTTATGAACGAGAGAAAAATAAACCTATATTGAATTAAACAAGTATAACTATTGATTAAATATAGAGAAGAGCAATCTTATCTTCTTATTAATTTAGATATCTACAACTGAGAAGCAAATCATTTATTCACTTTTAAAAAGGAATAAGAAGAACATGTATAACTATTATAAATTAAATAGTATAAAACCAAAGCAAAGGCATCAACCAATGTTCCTGTATTTAGTTCTTAAACAAATATGATACATGGCCGGTTACATCTTTAAACATTCCATCTTATGCCCTAAAGAGATGGGAATATACCTTCCATCTCCAACTGACCACTGCTAAGTAAAGCGTCAGTGCCATATAGGTCTATGGAAGAACCAGAATCCATGACCTCTCCTTTCTCGGTTAGTATGAGATTAATGGTAGTGACATTATGAGTCAATCTACATTATAGCTAGCTGGTGTATAGAGGCTCTTCTCTATAGAGATACATCATGTAGCATGTCCTCTTATCAGGGTATGATCCATAATCAATCCTGATTATATCAGGTTATGGTCTGTAACCAACCCTGATTATTTATTGAGTCATGGTACAACCACACTGTAATTAGGGTATGACCCAAAGTCAATCCTTATGTTCAGGGTATGACCCACAGCCAATCATGTTAGTTAAGGATACAAGGAGATATTTCAACTTGCACCCTGCATATTCAATAATATGCATTCTGAGTAGAACTTGTTTCACCATTCAGCAAATCTTGACACTGAATGGATCTATGTGCAGGGAAACTATGTTTTTAGTTCACTTGATAGATTAAGTGCATTACAGCAACTTTTGGCATCAATCAAGTTACAAGCATGAATTATATATGAATGTCAAACAGAAAGGTGTAACATATTTTCAAGAGATCCTATATTAATTAGTACATATCTTGTTACACTTATCCTGAGATCTCAGTCCCCTGAACATATTATTGGGAATATCATCCCTTTACCATTATCATTATCATGATCATATGCTTGGGTATAAAACCCTCAATTCACTATTGAACAGTATCACCTCTAATTAGGCAATAACAAATCTCAAGGTCATTAGACCCATATAGAAATCATACTCGTTGTACAAGTATATCACATGGCTTACAAGTCCTTATATAATTTGTATTATACTAAATCATCATAGCTCATACCTAGATATGTTCATAATCTCATAACACCTGCATGGTTAGGATTTCATAGCAATGCAATATCAAGAAAATATCATCACCATGCCATAAAGAGAAAACATTCAAATTGCAACCCTCTCATGATTAGGTTTAAGGTTACCTCTTATAACTGATTTAGGGTCTTTGAGTTCATAATTATCATCCAACCCTATTTCACATTATACGAGATATATTACTGCCATAGGTTTTCAAGCATACTACATCAAGTATCATCAACTGATTATCCACATGAGATATTACCCTTCTTATGTGAGTAGTACCAGTTACTCTCTCATTCTTACTAGGATATTGATTTCAACATACTTATTATATTGATTTATCCTTTTTTTTAGGGTTATCAACCTAAACTTATGAAAGTGTATTCATTTCATTCATTGATTATATTCAAGTTGTATCGGCCTACACTCTTCAAGGTGTATCAGCCTACACTCTACAAGGTGTATCAGCCAACACTCTTCAAGGTATATCGGCCTACATCTTCAAGGTGTATCGCCCTATACTCTACAAGATGTATCGACCTACATTCTTCAAGGTGTATCGGCCTAGACACATCACTTGTGTCAGTTTAGACACATATACTTGTGTCGGCCAAAGCATATCAAATGTTATTGTTTTAGAGATGCTTAAGAGTGGTATCGTTTGTAAGGTGCTTGAGGTATATCGGCTATAATACATACTTGTGTGTGTCGTCCATACTATCATCTTATGTATCAGCCTCACCATCAACTAAGGTATTGGCCACTTCAACCCCTTGTATATCGGCCTCACCTTCAACTAGGGTATCGGCCTCCTCTTCAACTTAGGGTATTGGCCACTCAACATCATCTAAGGTATCAGCCACCCCTTCAACTTAGGGTATTGGCCACTCAAAAACATCTAAGTTATTAGCCACCTCTTCAACTTAGGGTATCGACCACACTATCAATTAGTGTATTGTCCTCTCAACGAACTAGGGTTTGAGTTGTATCAGTTTAGGGTTATCTGTATCGGCCAC
The DNA here is from genome assembly GCA_963693085.1 of Alisma plantago-aquatica. NCBI lineage: Eukaryota > Viridiplantae > Streptophyta > Magnoliopsida > Alismatales > Alismataceae > Alisma > Alisma plantago-aquatica. The sequence goes on along the minus strand of OY856412.1, from coordinate 836,823,483 downwards.
CACACTCAACCAACTAAACATGATTTCATACACTTCCTTCACTAGACATTTCTAGATTATTTCAAGCCAATATCATTACAAGCATATTGATTTATAGGGTCTAGAATATCGGCCTAGATCCCTCTTGGTCATATCGGATTAGCGCCATCTCAAGTCATGATGACCATCCATGTTATGGAGCAAACATAGGAGTCAACTTGGATATCTTATAGATATCGTCCTGCCATATTTTTAGCATTTATATGGAAGATAAAACACTTAAGAGAACAGTAGTCCTACTCAAGAAATCAACCCAAAATAATAGGAGTTCATATTTATTGATTTCCATACTTATACCCTTGTATCGGGTTAGGGTTTCCCACAAACCAATATCGGTTTGTGCATATCGGTTTTATCATGTTCAAGCTCAAGCTCTTCATCCATAACTACTCTAATCATGGACAATAGTCCTATATATTCAATAGAGCTCATAGAACCTTCATTCAAATAAGAAATTATAAATAGAAAAGGAATCACCAAGTTTTATATGGTAGAAAGTGAATACTACTAAAATTGGGTTCAAGTTATATAAGCCGCCTCAACATCAACTCAAGAGCTTCAAGCTTCAAAGCTCCATGTTCTAAGGTTGAAGATGACTTATCAAAAGTCCAAGGCTTGATCACAACACTTCTCTATGAAAGAAGATATCATAGTTAATAATTTGTTGAAGAAAGAAGAGACGAAAAGAATCATGATCCAAGAAGCATAGTCTTTCCAAGGTTGAAGACGGTCATGGATTCACCTTATGCAAGATGCTCGGCCTTCTATTTGCTCCTTGAGCTCCTAGGAGCATCCTCCAAGCAAGATATGGTAAGAGAATCAAAAGTTTTACTAGGAGGTGAAAATAGAGGTATATATAGTTGAGGTTCATGAAAGAGATGTGTATAAGGTGTCATCACTATGTGCACTGAAGTGACACATGTCCATGCATGGTAACTTCATGAAACCATAATTATATTGCCATGCAAAACTCTTGAGGATAATTCATGGATAATATCTCAACCATTTGTATATCTTGCTTGACAAGATATCTTCACCCAATCTTACTTTATGTGCAAACTGATACTCCTTTTGCAAGGAACTTGCAACCCGATAGGCTTCACCTAATTGAGGTGCTTAGCCCGTCATGAACATCTTAAAAGGTTAACAAACCAATATGGGACCTCCTCTATGGCTTCCAAGCCAATAGGCACTCCCATAGAGACTTCAAAACTCGACACAACCTCATCTAGGGTTCAAGGTACTCAACACTTCTTTGATTCTTTCATCACAAAGAGTGTTATCATCCAACCAAGACTCAAACAAGGCACCCCCTTCTTTCTATTTCCTCTATTTGATACTAAGAGAGAGAAAGGACATTCTAGAGATGATAATTTTCACATAAACCCTTCATTTGGATGAATTGCAATTTTTACCAAAGTTATCATATAAGGCACAAACAATTTGCAAATAAGTTCAAAATTGAGAAATAAACTATGTTCAAGTCTTAATTGCTTTTCAAAATATTAAGACAAGGTTATAAGCAACTTACTTAAGCTAAGATTCTAGGGTTATCCCAAAACCTAGGTCAGGGGTGTTATAAGTTATCAACCCCTAACAAGGATTTTGTCCCCAAAATCTCAAGAGAAAAGAGAAGGGTACTTCCTCCTCATCTCTTCCTCCAGCTCCTATGTGGCTTCTTCAATGCCACGATGATGCCAAAGAACTTTTACAAGCACTATGTCTTTCTTTTTCAACTTCTTGATTCTTTTGTCAAGAATTAGCATTGAACCTTCCACATACGATATATCCTCATATAAATTCTACCTCTACGGGTTGTAATACATCTTGGTACTTCCCGGATGCATAGCATACGTAGATGAGTGAGCTTCTTCCATAACTATCTTCCTTAAATACTTAACATCAGGTACCATGATTCTACCATGGTAACAAATTGTTCCATCTTCTGACTCATGAAAGCCATCCCACTTTTCACTGCCATATTCTGATCTAATCTGCTGAACCACAATATTATCCTGTTGTGCTTCTTTAATCTGTTGTCTTAATGTAGGTTTAATTTGCATATGTGCCAACAATCTAGAAAAGATACTTCCAGTTGTACATTCATTTGTCTTAAGGAAACTAGCATGTCCCTCTTATGACATACCAAACAGTTCAACTGAGCTTTATCTATGAATGAAGATGGTGACTTTCTGCTTAGTGCATCTGCCACTACATTAGCCTTTCCTGGATGGTAATCAATCGTACAATCATAATCTTTGATTAATTCTATCCAGCGACACTGTCTCATGTTTAATTCTTGCTGTGAAAAGATGTACTTCACATTCTTATGGTCTGTGAAAATCTGACACTTCTCCCCATACAGATAATGTCTCCAGATTTTCAAGGCATGAATCATTGTAGCTAATTCCAAATCGTGTGTAGGATAAATCTCCTCATGTTTCTTAAGTTGTTGAGAGGCAAAAGAAATCACTCATTTATCCTGCATCAATACACATACCAAACCATTCTTTGAAGCATAACAAAAGACAATATATCCTTTCCCTTGCTCAGGTAACACTAGCACTAGTGCACTGGTCAACTTTTCCTTCAACAACTAGAAAGACATTGACACTTGTCATTCCATACAAAAGGAGCATCCTTCCTGGTTAACCTAGTTAGGGGTAATGGAAAAGAACAAAAGTCTTTGATAAATCTTCTGTAGTAACCTGCCAACCCTAGGAAACTATGAATTTTTGTTGGTGTCTTGGTTTGTTCCCATTCTAGAACACACTCTACCTTTTTAGGATCAACACAAATACCTTTAGCAAATAAAATATGTCCTAGCAAAAATACTTTTGACATCCAAAACTCGCATTTGTTAAACTTAGAATAAAGCTTGTGTTGTCTCAACAAAGTCAATGCTTGACGAAGATGTTGTTCATGTTGTTGGCTGTATCGACTATATATTAGAATGTCAACTATAAAGACCACTATGAACTGATCAAGGAATGGCCAGAACACTCTATTCATTAGATCCATGAACATTTTTGGTGCATTAGTTAGTATAAATGACATAACTATAAACTCATAATGACCATACCTTATCCTAAAGGCTGACTTGGGTATGTCATCCTCCTTAATCCGTAACTGATGATATACGAAACTCATGTCTATTTTAGAAAACATTATTGCACCCTAAAACTGGTCAAACAAATCATCTATCCTTGGTAGAGGATATTTGTTCTTCATTGTTACTTTGTTTAACTCTATATAGTATATACATAGCCTCATATACCCATCCATTTTCTTTACAAAAAGTATCGGAGCACCCCACAGTGATGTACTTGGTCGTATAAAACCTTTGTCAAGTAACTCTTGCAACTATTTATTTAATTCTGCCATCTCAGTGGGTGCCATTCTATAAGGTGTTTGAGCCATAGATTGTGTACTGGGAACTAGATTGATCTCAAAATCAATCTCGTGAGGTGGAGGAACATCAGGAAATTCCTCTAGAAACACATCCTTAAACTCCCTAACAACTGGCACTTATGGAATACTATGACTTCCTACCTTGGTATCCACTACATGTGCTAAGAATGCCTCACACCCATGTCACAACAGTCTCTCAGTTACCATTGTCGATACTAGACATGTTGGAAGAATCTTCATGCCTCCCTGAAAGACCCATGTCTTACCACCATATGTGAACATAGCTTGCTTAGAACCAAAATCCAAGACTACCTTATACTTTTCCAAGGTGTCCATCCCAAGGATTACATCAAATCCATACATCTCAAGTGGTATAAGATCCATTTGAATGTTGTGTTCATAGAAAGAAAGAACACAGGGGGACCATACCTCTTGTAATACTACGGAACCAACTAATGAAGTTTCTAACAGCAAGCTATCTGTTCTACGACTAACAGGCAAAAGACAATTATGAATCACTTCTCGAGTGATAAAGGAGTGGGTATCACCCAGATCAATCAAAACAGATATGAAGCAAGATGAAGACATATCATAGTGAAATAATTCCATCTGACCTGTCACGACACGTGGGTTGACTACTGCTTCTGGTTGACTCATAGCATAGAACGTCATTGTTGCTTATTGTCGACCACGTCCTCTATTACCCTGTGTAGATGAACCTACTTGAGACATTTGTCCACATCCTCGTCCTCTTGCACCAGTGTTGAATTGTTGCCTTCTAGAGCCTTGTTGACTCTACCTTGGCGGTTGGGTTACCTCAATAGCTCTTACTGGACAATCCCTCATTAGATGTCATGTTTGTCCACACTTGTGGTAGATTCTGGTCTCCTACTGTGGCTTAGACGGACCTGTCACTGACATTGACATCGTACTTTGGGCTCCAATAGGCAGAAATTTACAGCCCCTACCCTTACTAGACGTCCACTACGTCTGAGCACTGAACCTCTATGGTGTTGACGGCACAGAAAAAATTGGTTTCTTATAGCTTCTGGACCTCTGTCCTTGGAACTGGGTAGGTCCTTTCCTATAATTGATTCAACACACGTAGCAGAGCTCTCTCTATTTTCTAGAGCAGTTGCAGGTGTAGTTAATTCAGCATTCAAACCCTTTTCAAAATGTCGAATCCTCTCCTGGTCTGCAGTAGCCATGTGCGGACAAAATTGCAAAAGTTCCATGAACTTAGCTTCATACTCATTTATCTTCATATGCCCTTACCTAATTCATTCAAACTGTGAGATTTTCTCATCCAGGTACGTACGAGGAAGGTACCTATTGGTGAACTCACCTCGGAATTCCTCCCATCTGACCTCAGCATTAGGCCTTTTCTCGTCTTTGATGGCCCAATAGTGGCCAGCGCTTCCCTTCAATAGGTACACATCATGCCTAACTTTTTCAGTTTATGGGACGCTAAGGATCTTATAGGCTTTTCCTAACTCAATGAGCCACACATCAGCATCTTTCGGGTCAGCTGCTCTAGTATATTCTATGGTTCCCACATGACGTAGTCATTCAAAAGTCTTACTAGAACTAGAAGCTTCATTAGGGATGGGTGCCCTAGGAGGTGGTACTGGTATCATGTCCGCCATATGTGTTATTGTCATCATGAATTACCCAAACATATCATGGAAAGCATGGTTCTTCAGCATAGTCTGATCCACCTGGGTATTCACATGCACTTGTTCTTCTCTTGCATGTTCCCTTACACCCCTTCTTGGTGCAGCAATGTTGCTTTCAGCAACATGTTCTTCGTGTTTTCCAGACGTATTTGAGTTTTACTTTCTATATAAGCAGAATTCACTATAAGACAAATTGGAGGACACTAGAATAGACTCAACGACCTTAATCCTATGTCCCTATAGACTCAGTGAACCTAAGGCTCTGATACCAAAAATTGTGATGACCTCTATCACACCGACAGCTTAATCGCACAAACTATGTGGAATTAATCATTATCAGCAGATTACCGAAAATTACTAAAAATTAAAACCTTTTTTTTCAAGAGATCCACTACTAGGAAACTCTTTTCTAAAAGAACCAAACCATATATATACATCATGGTTTACTTGTACATGCAATGTTCCATCACCTTGCAAGGATTTGAGATAACATTTAATTTATCAAAACATACATAAAAGAAACATCATGCATCGAGGTGTACTATCTAAAATCTCAGATTGATTATAAAACTCTTTACGCACTATCTCCCAAAGGACCTAAGAGTACAAGGACAACACATAGGACCCTATATCTACAAGACACATAGCAACACACTCAACCTGAGTTGTTACTGTTGTCCTTGCTGTTACTGCCTGCTCTCTACTGCATGGTCTCTACCTCCTCAAGCACATCCACCTAAAAAGTTGTGGAACCCACGGGGTGAGACAACTTGTCCCAACGAGAGATATAACTCTCCACCAATAGAATTATTATCATAGCTAAAATTTTATAAATGAGAGAAGAAGAAACCTATATTGAATAGAACAAGTATAACTGTTGATTAAATACATAGCATAATAATCTTATCTTCTTATTAGTTTAGATATCTACAACTGAGCAATTAAAACATTTATTCACTTTTAAAAAGGAATATGAAGAATAAGTATAACTATTATAAATTAAACAATATAAAACCAAAGCAAGACATCAATCAATGTTCCTGTATTTGGTTCTTAAACAAATATGCTACACAGCTGGTTACATCTTTAAACATTCCATCTTATTCCCTAAAGAGATGGGAATATACCTTCCATCTCCAACTGACCACTGCTAAGTAAAGCATCAGTGCCATATAGGTCTATGGAAGAGCCGGAATCCATGACCTCTCCTTTCTCAATCAATATGAGATTAATGGCAGTGACATTACGAGTCAAGTTGCATTATAGCTAGCCTGGTGTACAGAGGCTCTTTGCTATAGAGATATAATGTGTAGCATGTTCTCTTATCAGGGTATGATCCATAATCAATCCTGATTATATCTTGTTATGGTCTGTAACCAATCTTAATTATTTATTGAGTCATGGTACAACCACACTCTAGTTAGGTTATGACCCGAAGTCAATCCTTATCTTAAGGGTATGGCCTGTAGCCAATCCTATTAGTTAAGGATACAAGGAGATATTCAATAATATGCATTCTGAGTAGAACTCATTTCACCATTCAGCAAATCCTGAAACTGAATGGATCTATGGCCAGGGCAACTATATTTTTAATTCACTTGATAGATTAAGTGCATTACAGCATCTTTTAGCATCAATCAAGTTACAAGCATGAATTATAGATGAATGCTATACAGAAAGGTGTAACATATTTTAAGAGATCTTATATCAATCAGTACATATCTTATTACACTTATCCTGCTATCTCATTCTCATGAACACATTATTGGGAATCTCATCCCTTTACCATTATCATTATCATTATCATATGATTGGGTATCAAACCCTCAATTCATTATTGAACAGTATCACCTCCCATTAGGCAATAACCAATCTCTAGGTCATCAGACCCATATATAAATCATACTTGTTATACAAGTATATCACATGGCTTACAAGGTCTTATATAATTTGTATTATACTAAATCATCATAGCTCATACCTAGCTATGTTCATCATCTCATAGCACCTGCATGGTTAGGATTTCATAGAAATGCAATATCAAGCAAATATCATCACCATGCCATAAAGAGAAAACAATCAAATTGCAACCCTCTCATGATTAGGGTTATGGTTACCTCTTATAACTGATTTAGGGTCTTCGAGTTCATAATTATCAACCAACCCTATTTCAAATTATAAGAGCTATCCTACAACCATAATTTTTCAAGCATACTACATTAAGTATCATCAACTGATTATCCACATGAGATATTACCCTTCTTATGTGAGTATACCAGATTGTCTCTCATCCTTACTAGGATATTGATTTCAACATACTTATTACATCGATTTATCCTTTTTTAGGGTTATCAACCTACACTTATGAAAGTGTATTCATCTCATTACTTTCATGATGCATTCATTGATTATATTCAAGTTGTATCAACCTACACTCTTCAAGGTGTATCGGCCAACACTCTTCAAGGTGTATTGGCCTACACTCTTCAAAGTGTATCGGCCTACACTCTACAAGATGTATCGGCCTACACTCTTCAAGGTGTATTGGCCTAGACACATCACTTGTGTCGGCCTAGACACATATACTTGTGTCAGCCAAAGCATATCAAATGATATCATTTTAGAGATGCTTAAGAGTGGTATCATTTGTAAGGTGCTTGAGGTATATCAGCCATAATATATACTTGTGTGTGTCGGCCATACTATCATCTTATGTATCAGCCTCACCATCAACTAAGGTATTGGCCACTTCAACCCCTTGTATATGGCCTCACCTTCAACTAGGGTATCAGCCTCCTCTTCAACTTAGGGTATCGGCCACTCAACATCATCTAAGGTATCGGACACCCCTTCAACTTAGGGTATCGGCCACTCAACATCATCTAAGGTATCGGCCACCTCTTCAGCTGAGGGTATCATCCACACTATCAATTAGTGTATTGACCTCTCAACCAACTAGGGTTTGAGTTGTATCGGTTTAGGGTTAGCCATATCAGCCACCACACTCAACCTACTAAACATGATTTCATACACTTCCTTTGTTAGACATTTATAGATTACTACAAGCCAATATCATTAGAAGCAAATCAGTTTATAGGGTCTAGCATATCGGCCTAGCTCACTATTGGTCATATCGGATTAGCACCATCGCAAGTCATAAAGACCATCCATGTTATGGAACAAACATAGGTGTTAACTTGGATATCTTATAGATATCGGCCTGCCATATTTTTAGCATTTAGATGGAAGATAAAACACTTAAGAGAACAATAGTCCTACTCAAGAAATCAACCCAAAAGAATAGGAGTTCATATGTATCGGTTTCCATACTTATACCCTTGTATCGAGTTAGGATTTCCCACAAACCAATATCGGTTTGTGCATATCAGTTTTATCATCTTCAAGCTCAAGATCTTCATCCATAACTACTCTAATTCATGGAAAACAATCCTATATATTCAATAGAGCTCATAGAACCTTCATTCAAACAAGAAATTCAAAAAAGAAAAGGAATCACCAAGTTTTATATGGTAGAAAGTGAATAATAATAAAATTGGGTTCAAGTTATGTAACCCACCTCAAGATCAACTCAAGAGCTTCAAGCTTCAAAGGTCTATGTTCCAAGGTTGAAGATGACTTATCAAAAGTCTAAGGCTTGATCACAACACTTTTTTATGAAAGAAGATATCATAGTTAAGAATTTGGTGAAGAAAGAAGAGAAGGAAAGAATCATGATCCAAGAAGCATAGTCTTTCCAAGGTTGAAGACGATCATGGATTCACCTTAGGCAAGATGCTCGACCTTCTCTTTTCTCCTTGAGCTCCTAGGATCATCCTCCAAGAAAGAGACGGTAAGGGAATCGAAAGGTTTACTAGGAGGTGAAAAGAGGGGTATATATAGTTGAGGTTCATGAAAGAGAGTGTGTATAAGGTGTCATCACTATGTGCACTCAAGTGACACATGTCCATGCATGGTAATTTCATGCAACCATAATTATCTTGCCATGCAACTCTTAAGGATAATTTATGGATAAGATCTTGGCCATTTGGATATCTTGCTTGACAAGATATCGTCACCCAATCTTTCTTTATGTGCAAATCGATACCACTTTTGCAAGGAACTTGTAACCCGATAGGCTTCACCTAATTAAGGTGCTTAGCCCGTCATGAACATCTTCAAAGGTCAAAAAAACGATATGGGACCTCCTCTGTGGCTTCCAAGCCAATAGACACTCCCATAGACACTTCAAAACTTGACACAACCTCATATAGGGTTCAAGGTACTCAATACTTCTTTGATTCTTTCATCACAAAGAGTGTTATCAATCAACCAAAACTCAAACAAGGCACCCCCTTCTTTCTCTTTCCTTTAGTTGATACTAAGAGAGAGAAGGGACATTCTAGAGATGATAATTTGCACATAAACCCTTCATTTGGGTGAATTGAAATTCTTACCAAAGTTATCATATAAGGCACAAATAATTTGCAAATAAATTCAAAATTGAGAAATAAACTATTCTCAACTCTTACTTACTTTTTAAAAGATTAAGACAAGGTTCTAAGCAACTTACTTAAGAAAAACTTCTAGGGTTAACCCAAAACCCAAGTTAAGGGTATTACAAGCTCCACAGCCAAATATAGGAAGGATGATGCTCTTAGAAGGAGGGAAGCAATAGAGAGCAAAAGTTTCATTTGGGAGCTTAAGGATAGATATATAAAGCTTGAAGGATAAGGTAGAGAAGAAGCATGAGGTGTACAAGTAGCTCCCCTTGTGTCCATGGCCTTAAACTATTAAGAATATACAAGAAACCTCATAGGTAGTTGCCCAATGTTCATGGAGACCTGCTTAGCGCCATTTGTTGAATTTCCAAGCCAAACAAATAAACCATTGGTTGATAGCCCCTAAGGGTAGCTCATCCATAAAGGAGTAAACCCTAAAACACCCTTGAAGAGAACACCTCCAAACCATGGTAAAAGTGATCACCCAATGGCTCAAAAATCTCAAGAATGATAAGATAACATTCAAGGACCATAATGAAAGTGACAAATTGCAAATAAAACCTCTAAATTGGTTAAATTGCATTAAAGTCCAAAATGTGCAAAAATTGCATAACTTGCACAAATAGTATCCAAATTGAACAAAATTTGATTCGTAAGTTAGTCACATGATACTGAAACATATCATAAGATTATATTAGGGTTCTAAGAACTCAATTATTGTGATTAATCATGTTCAACCATTTAAACAAGGTTAGGGGTCTCACAACCATAAATCCCTAACAGGGATTTTGCCCCCGAAATCCAAGGTATACATAGATGGATGCTTCTCATGCACGTCATCCTCAATCTTACACATGGTTACTTTCATCACATGGTGATGTCACATCTATCTCATAGAAGAAACATTCTTGTCTCTCAACTCCTGCATGTGTCATCTTGGTTCAACATAAGAACTGTTGTGCCACCTATACATGTCTGGTAGTACATTTCAACTTGGGCCTCTAACTATCATCCTAGACTATACTATTTGTTATACCATACATCAAAGTGCATACTTTTTGGCTCTTACCAAACATAGAACGTCATGTATCTCTTATTATATGTAACTTTACAAGGTTTCATCTCTATGCTCCTTCAATGATTATTGTAATTAGCAACTCAATCGATCAGGTGGGTATCCCCTAATTGTCAAGAACTATAAGGCATATGTTCTTAGAAGATTCTTCAATCACCTCAATGATGGAATGTCCAATTATCTAGTTGAAGAATCATACACTTATCTACAACCGATATCAAATATAACTTCCCAATTGACCTTATTAGGGGTAGGGCAATGGCATTGTCTTCATCTTACCAGTATTCACACAACCCACTTAGCATGTGTACCATAACTCTAAGAGGGTACACTAGTTAAACCCCAACTCACTCTTGTTGAACTTGTCACACATAAGTATAGTTGCTTCAACATTCTTAAGATTTGGTAAATATGTTAACCATGCTACTGACCATCTCTAAAATACCTTGAGATGTCATTATTCAAAGTTTGTCACAACTTATGAGACATAACTTGATTACTTTTTTCCTCCTATTTACGAATGCTATTGATACATTGGGTAGTCTAAATGGCATAACCCTAAACTCATCATGGTCATGTAGCTTGTGTCATCCACTCTAACTCTTATCCATTGATATTTTGATCCTAGGTTTATTTTAAAGGAACATGCTAACACATGTTTGTTGATCAACAAACCATCTATCCTTGATAGTAGTCTTTGTTGGGTTTTAGAAGAGGCAGAGATGGCAGCGGAAACAAAAAATTTCTCCCAAAACCCAGTATAAAGGAATCGCGTCAACGTCTATATAGTAGGAAGGATGTTTTGTAGAGACATGCCTTGTTACGAGGCTTGCTCGGTGACGTTACCTCGCGGCTTGCACGGTCTTCACCTCCAATCTTGGACGGTGTCTATGCAGCTCTTGGTCTCACTGGGACTGTCGGGGTTGACAGCTGTTCTCTGAGCGGCAGAAGTCTCCCGCCTCTGTAGTAGTCCACACGGACCACCTAGAACTCTGATTGCCTTGTCGCACAAGGCACCGGAAGGAGTTGTACCCTCCTGTCGGCATACTAGTCACCGACACACTCTCCTGCCACCAGTCGCCTTTCTGTAGTTTTCTTTCCCTTGTTGTGCCTCCCTTATCGGGTAGCACTTGCTCGGGCTCTCATGGTTACCACAACCAGAGAAAACCACAACTTTGCAGAGCAACTGGTGTTCTGAGTTGTTGTACTTAAGAAGCACCCAATACCCCTATATATATGAGGGTCATGGGATAGGGTTCTCTACCCCAGGCAATGCAAGATTAAAGTAGGAGTAGAAGGGTTAGAGATTTTTCACAAAACAACTAACTGTGCCAGCTGAACCGATCATTTCAAGCATGAACCGATCAGTTGGGGACCTGAGCAGATCGGTTCACACCTGAACCGGTCAGTTCGGACCTTGAGCCAATTGGTTCATGCTTGAGCCGATCGGTTCGTGGTCTTGGTCCAACTCAAATTGACTTTGATGTTCATTTCCAACTAATCAAATATTAGTCCTTGTCCAAATCCAATTTGTACAAGTGAAACAAATATGTATTTGCAAAAAGAGTCTTCTGACTTTCCAAATGATCTCGGTTGGTCACACAAATCGACCAGTTCAACAATTGAGTTGATCATTTCATTGACACATGATCCGGTCGACTCACCACTTTGAGTCGGTCGGTTCACTAACCTGAGTCGATCGGTTCAACCTATGAGCCGATCGGTTGGAGCAGTAGACTGTGCAAATCAGTCAATTGCAGTTCCAATCAATCTGATACTCCTAATCGTCTGGTCCAACACCTTGAACACTATGATTTTGAGCTATCAATTAATTGAGTGTTTAATTGAACTACTAAACTCCTTTATCAAATCAATCTAAACATCGTTTGTGATAAACTCCTCTTCTAGGTTAAATCCTATCTGTGTGACCGTGCAGGCCCATTTCACGTTGGCAGTGAAAGTCTATAACACTTATGTCTTCACAAGCAAAGAGCGGTGCCTAGTCACACATCAGTGCTACCCAAGTGAAAAGGAAAGTTGGAGAACAACTTTCAATCCTACAATCTGTGAATGGTGTTACAGCGAATGTATAATTCCTTTGTCACTGATATCCCGAATGAACTCAAGACATGGAACAGTCATCCTATCAACGTTCATTCACTTTCTTGATCTCAGGTAGATTGGAGGAGATATGTATGACATCAATATCACATACTGATTCACACATGCATGTGCATGCCTATCTCAATCCTACTCATCAAGTGGCCATGGATATCAAACTCCCTCAGGAGGGACAAATCCCATATCTATCACTCACCCCTCAAAAGCCACATGTGTCAAAGCCACCCAATCATCACCTTTATAACAACCCTTGTTTCAGGACTGTGTTTGATGATGTCAAAGTGTACCCAATGACATGTGTTGAGTGTAGTGATTTCAGGTCAAAGAATCACATTCACCACCATCACTATGAGAATTGACTGTGACTACCATGTCATGGTTCCATTTGTCAAACTCACGGTGGGTCTGTCTGGTACACTTGTTCTCTAACAAGTACCTATGTGTTTGGTTTGACATCTCCATATCATGACTAATGAGATTTTGTCATCAACCAACACCACAATCTAGTCTTGTGTGTCATTGTTGTCTATCTACCTTCCACAATGACATCCGACTAGGGACATAACAAGAATGTACAAACTCTTAGCATCCGTATGATCTCATCATTCAGGTCATCAACCTAAAAGCATACGTCATTGAGTATTGTCATTCTCTAGACATTCAATCTATTCTATCATTATCTCCTATGACTGAACCAGAAAGAATTGGAAGCTTGCCTTTGATGTTTATCAAATCAATCTTAATGTATCCCACCAATCATCCCATGATTGGCTCTCAGGGCATACATACTAATAGACTCCCACTTGCACTTTGAGCCAATCACCCTTGAATCATATTCATAGTGATCTTCAAACATGTCCCACATGTTACTATGCTCTAGTGCTTACGTAGTGAGTTATGGAAACACCTTTCCAAAGTCGGTATTAACTGCATGTCTCTCATCTCTTCGATGTACGTCACACGTATGAGATGGAGTTGCCGTAATATGCGATCTAGTATTCCTTTGCTAACCTTTAGCCTCGTTGCATGACCAAGCACTCCTTATTTGTCATCAATGGCCGGAATATCTATAAGTTCATCTCATTAACTTCCAGATCCATATAGTATCCACTAATGCTCTCTAACACATGGATACTCAGCTTTTTCCTTTTAAATGGATTTATTGGAACGTTTCCAATTATCAACAAACATTCACTTTTATATATCTCATATATATTTTGCGATTAATCTTCTGTCCTTTTTCATAAGTTCACATCAATGTAACTCTTTACAGTGAATCCTTCCTTATTTCCATAGAACTAGTACTTATCAAGTTCTTATGGTATTCTAGTAACCCTTACTGGAACTAGACATGCATCCACTTGTCATGTCCCACATATGAGTTATTAGGATGAGCACATCATATTGTCATGTCCTACATACAAGATGATGAATGCATTTCATTCTTTCTATTTCCATACATGAAAAATAATGGGATGATTACATACGTGATAGATCCATATCTATTCTTAGTGTTCTCATTCTTCATAAGAATTGGACACTTGGCCTTGGGATACCAACTCCATGTAACATGGACAAGTTTTCTCCCACTGAATATGTGCACACTGAACCCTTCAGTATAGCTTGCCAATGTATGCTTTCTCTTTTCAGGTCAAGAGGTTTTCGAGAACTATCTCTATAGATCTCTATTCCTATTACATAGGAAACATCTCTATCTTCCCTAAAGATAATTTCTACTTTGGATTTCCATTCTAGAACATTTCCACTTCACATCAACATGTGGAATGTGAATATGCTCCCACTAAATCACAGATCCCTTCTTTATCTTTAATATATCAGTCAAACCCTTTTGACTATATTATCAAAGTAAAGATCACAGTTCTGAGTTGCTTGTACTCAATCAATCACATTGATTAGTCTAGTGTAACTTATAAACTTCATTTGCATTAAAGGATTCATAAACCTTATAGGTTGTGTCACGTACACATCCTTGTTTTATTCCTCATAGGAATGCAGTTTTAGTATTTGTATGCCAAATGTCTTAGTCATTAAGTTGCAATCAACAAGAATCATCCTTCTCAAAATGTTATCCATGTGTCTTAACGCTTAAGACTCATTCACACTTATGGATTTTATCCCAACGGGTTCTACCATCAAGGTCATGCCTTATGGTTCACATGGAAGTCATTTAGGATGTGATGCTCTCGATTTAGCCTTTTGTATATTCGTAATTAATAATGGAAAGGAAGAAAAATCTAGAAACTGGGAGAAAAGGATATCCCATGATATAATGGTGTTATTTTTGAATAATGTTTAAAAGGAGCAATTTTGTATATAGAAAATATTTCAATAAAACCCCACAATGTGAATATAGGTGGGAAAAGTATGAAGGAATATTTTAGAAAAGAAAGATGGGAGGAATATTCTTAATTATTTCCTAGAATCAAGCCTTGCCTTTCCCCTAATATTGGAAGGTGTTAAGTTGTCAAATAAAAAAGGCATCCTTTAATACCGAAGGAAAGAAAATAATGATATTCAAAAAACCCTTTGTGATTCTTAATGTCCTTTATTAGTGTAGGGTATTCTTTATTTAAGAAGAACTTAGTTATTTGATAATCATCATCTAACTCCTTAGAGTATGAATCCTTTTGATTTAGACATCACCATGCCTTAATCATGAGCTCACTATGATACACTATAATAATCACTCATAAGGATCTCAAACATTTGGTCCAAGTATTTCATTCATTGATCTCATTAAGAATTTACACTTTACCAAATTCGTACTTCATCTATGATGTTCTTCAACACTCCAAGATATTCATATTGGTATTTCTATAAACACTATTTGAAGTACTAGCATTAAGTCCAATAGGTATGTAAATACATCACATGTATTATACCTAATAGGATAATCATTCTCCCACTACCACTAGTGAAGATTGATTAATGATATCTAAGAGATTCATGTCTCTTACTGGTTCTCTAACCAAAAGAGTCTAGACTTATCCATCATATGGAAACTAGAAATGAATTTCTCATGATTTGTACTAATTTGATTGTTTGAGTTATCAATAACTTTTAGGTATCATTTTATTTTATGCATACCAAGTACCACAAGATAAACTAGGCATTGTCACAAAGATTGAAACATCGACTTTATTAATTGCCATCATTGTCATACAATATGCAAAAAAATTAAGGTGTTTCTATCCATTAGAAAATATGAAATAGCAGTTCATAACTCTATTACACGCCTTCAAGGCTGAAAATAAACTAAAGTACTCCTATATATGGCGACAACACTTGCCCCATTTATTGAGTGTTTTACATTTTATATATTGGTATCATATACCTCAAAAATGTTACAAGTTTATTTCATGACACCTTCAGGTGGAGACGTCTGTCACCTCCTTCTACTTTAATTCTTCCAGATAGAGTGGACAATTCCTTTTCCAATGTCCTAGCTTTTGACAATGGTGGCAATTACCTCTCTTGTTCATGCCTCCCTTGGCCTTGAGAGTTGAAGATGACTTGGGATGTTGGCTAGCATCAGAACCTTTCTTAGCCTTGCCCTTGCCCTTACACTTGGACTTGCCTTTCTTGTTGTTGATCATCATCATAGATGTAGGCTTGTCCTTATTCATCTGTGCCTCAGTTGTCCTCAACATGCCCAACAACTCTATCAATGGCCTGTCAAAGTTGTTCATGTTGTAGTTCATCACAAACTGACTGTAGGATTCTGGAAATGATTGCAGTATCACATCATTAGCCAACTCTTGGCTCAGGGGAAATCCCAGTCTTGTCAGGTTCTCCACATACCCAATCATTTTGAGCGTGTGTGGACCAACTGGATCTCCTTCTGTCATGACACACTTGAACAGCGCCCAGGAGACATCATATCTCTCTTGTTGTGCTTGATCTTCATACATGTTCTTGAGATGTTGAATCATCTCAATGACACCCATGTTCTCATGTTGTCTATGCAACTCGTGGTTCATGGAGCACAGCATCAAGCACTTTGCATCAATGGCATCTTCAGAATGCTTCTTATAAACACCCCTTTCTACCTTTGGTGCGGTAGGAGCAGGTTCCTCTGGAGATGGAGTATCCAGGACATAGAGCTTTCGCATTTGAGTGAGAACAATTCTCAATGTCCTAAACCAATCATGGAATTTAGTCCCATTCAGCTTGTCCTTTTCAAGGACCGATCATAATGAAAAGTGATTTTTATTTGTTGTCATTTTTACTACAAAAGGAATTATATGCAATTTAGTCCAAAACTCAATTTTGACTTGTTTGATTGATTTGAAAGGTTGACGATATAATTAGGACTTTAATTAATTATCGCTCCCACTATTTTTGTTCAAATTTATAACCCTCACCATCAATTCAGAAGATTGCAGCATACAATCTTATAGTGGGTCAAGTCCTGAAATCCTCTGAGTCATGGACCAGCTAGGGCTATCACCCACAACTTAGATCTTCTAGGTAGGCAACTTTTGCCAATTGCATCATATGCAACTCTTGAAAGATGTCATGAGCAACTCCTTGCCATGATCACCTCCATGCCTCAAGGTGCTAGATCCTATCTAGCTCACCTTGTTAAGTTTGACCCAAAGCCAACACGATGAATATGCACCCTGTTAGGGAAGACCCACATATTCATCCTTCATGCTTCCATGAGATAGACGGTGCACCATGCTAGGGTGTGCCCACACTTAGTCGATCAAGCTTTTCACATGTGTCGCATTTGGAAGGCATCTAAAACTTTAATATTTAATGAGGGATTTGGTTTTATAGGTACATATACATATCCAATCACCACAATATATAGTATGTATCATATACATGTTATATCCCACAGAAAACATGTGAAACGATAAAAACGATGATTATGGCCATCCTAATGTGATTCCTCGAGCCAAGAGGAATCACGGTCATCTAGGTCTACATCACATGCAACCTGTACAATATGAACTATGTGTTTTGCCATTACTGGGTTTGATCAATTCATCTCCATGATTGATCAGCTCGCCATCAGGCCGGTCGGTTGGGTGCTACCAGTCGATCGATTGGTGCCTCTAGTCAATCGGTTCACTGGTCATCGTGCATCTCCTCAGGTTGCCACCCGCTCGTCTTGCTCCTCGAACTGGTTGTCTAGAACGCCAACTGATTGGTTCACGCCTTGAACTGATCGTCTTAGTTGTCTCAGGTTGTCCGTCGTTCTTTGACATAACAGGAAATAAAAGTTCTATCCTATTTACATTTTATTTGAGAAACCCTGAGTTACATTAGGGGGGAGTAAAGGTAGGAAATAAATCTCAAGTTATCTCAAGTGACATTAAGAAAAAGAGGTAGGGAATCAGTGCGCAGACCGAGATGCAAGCAACCACATTCAACCATACACAGACATAGGGTTTATTGGCCATAACCACGCTATACATTCACCACAAAACTCGTTTAAGGGTGACACGTATCGAGTGCATTCATATTACATATCATATATGTATATTGGGATTTGTGGATTTAGGATTGGACATGCATAAAGCCAATTTTATTCGCATCGTATGCAATAAATAAAGGCAACAAACCAAAATCGATCACATCAATAGTCCTAAAGTATAGAGCAGTTGACGTGGCTCTGATACCATTGTTGGGTTTTAGAGGAGGCAGAGATGGCAGCGGAAACAAAAAATTTCTCCCCAAACCCAGTATAAAGGAATCGCGTCAACGTCTATACACTAGGAAGGATGGTTTGTAGAGACATACCTTGTCCTGAGGCTTGCTCGGCGATGTTACCTTGCGGCTTGCGCAGTCTTCACCTCCGGTCTTGGATGGTGTCTGTGTAGCTCCTGGTCTCACCGGGACTGTCGGGGTTGACAGTTGTTCTCTAAGCGGAAGAAGTCTACCGCCTCTGTAGTAGTCCACACGGACCACCTGGAACTCCAATCGCCTTGTCGTACAAGGCACCAGAAGGAGGCGTACCCTCCTGTCGGCATACTAGTCACTGACACACTCTCCTGCCACTAGTCACCTTTCTGTAGTTGTCTTTCCCTTGTTGTGCCTCCCTTATCGGGTAGCACTTGCTCGGGCTCTCCTAGTTACCACAACCAGAGAGAATGACAACTTTGCAGAGCAACTGGTGTTCTGAGTTGTTGTACTTGAGAAGCCCCCAATACCCCTATATATATAGGAGGGTCATGGGACAGGGTTCTCTACTCCGGGTAATGCAGGATTAAAGCAGGAGTAGAAGGGTTTGAGATTTTCCACAAAACAACCAACAGCGCCAGCTGAACCAATCGTTTCAAGCATGAACCAATCGGTTGGGGACTTGAGCCGATCGGTTCACACCTGAACCGGTCAGTTGGGACCCTGAGCCGATCAGTTCATGCTTGAGCTGATCGGTTTGTGGTCCTAGTCCAACTCAAATTGACTTTGATGTTCGTTTCCAACTAATCAAATATTAGTCCTTGTCCAAATCAAATTTGTACAAGTGAAACAAATATGTATTTGCAAAAAGAGTCTTCTGACTTTCCAAATGATCTCAGTTGGTCACACGAATTGACCGGTTCAACAATTGAGACGATCATTTCATTGACACATGAGCCAATCGACTCACCACTTTGAGCTGGTTGGTTCACCAACCTGAGCCGATCGGTTCAACCCTATGAGTCGATCGGTTGGAGTAGTAGATTGTACAAATCAGTCAATTGCAGTTCCAATCAATCTGATACTCTTAATCATCTGGTCCAACAACTTGAATACTATGATTTTGAGCTACCAATTAATTGAGTGTTTAATTGAACTACTAAACTCCTTTAGCAATCAATCTAAACATCGTTTGTGGATAAACTCCTCTTCTACGTTAAATCCTATGTGTGTGACCCTGTAGGCCCATTTCACATTGGCAGTGAAAGTCCATAACACTTATGTCTTCACAAGCAAAGAGCGGTGCCTAGTTACACATCAGTGCTACCCAAGTGAAAAGGAAAGTTGGAGAACAACTTTACAATCTGTGAATGGTGTTACAGTGAATGTATAATTCCTTTGCCACTGGTATCCCAAATGAACTCAAGGCATGGAACAGTCATCCTGTCAATGTTCATTCACTTTCTTAATCTCAGAGTAGATTGGAGGAGATATGTATGACATCAATATCACATACTGATTCACACATGCGTGTACATGCCTATCTCAATCCTACTCATCAGGTGTCCATGGATATCAAACTCCCTCAGGAGGGACAAATACCATATCTATCACTCACCCCTGAAAAGCCCCATGTGTCAAAGCCACCCAATCATCACCTTTATAACAAACCATGTTTCAAGATTGTGTTTGATGATGTCAAAGTGTACCCAATGACATGTGTTGAGTGTAGTGATTTTAGGTCAAAGAATCACATTCACCACCATCACTGTGAGAACTGACTGTGACTACCATGTCATGGTTCCATGTGTCAAACTCACAATGGGTATGTCTGGTATACTTGTTCTCTAACAAGTACCTATGTGTTTGCTTTGACATCTCCATATCATGACTAATGAAATTCTATCATCAACCAACACCACAATCTAGTCTTATGTGTCATTGTTGTCTATCTAACTTCCACAATGACATTCGACTAGGGGAATAACAAGAATGTACAAACTCTTAGCATTTGTATGATCTCATCGTTCAAGTTCTCAACCTGAAAGCATACGTCATTGAGTATTGTCATTCTCTAGACATTCATTCTATTCTATCATTATCTCATATGACTGAACCAGAAAGAATTGGAAGTTTGCCTTTGATGTTTATCAAATCAATCTTAATGTATCCCCCCAATCATCCCATGATTGGCTCTCAGGGCATACATACCAATAGTCTTGCCCAACCATCAGCAGACCATACATAACATTATAGAATCACTCTTCTTTTCCCAAATAACACTAGAGGATCAACATCAACTCTCTCACTATATTGGAGAGGAATACTAGATAGCTCATATAATAGATATCTTTAACTCATATATGATTGATACACTCTGGATACTAGGTTCCATTACCTTGGTACCCACTACATTTTCTATAAAGAACTCATACCTAGTCTCATCCACTTCCTCTACATCATAACCAGATAAGAACATATAGGAGGATTCAACTCTTGGAAGGTTCAAAAAGCATGCTCATTACAAAACATAAATATTTGGGAACCATAGTCTAAGGAAATCACACATCATATCAAGATATCCATTATAGGATTACAGCGAACCCATGCATACCAAGTGGCATGAGATCCACTTAGAGGCTAATCCTCAAAAAGAAATATCATAAAGGGAAACACACTTCCCACATCAAAGTAGCATTGTCCAGGGGTCACTAGCAAAAGGGTAACCAAATCTATTTTTCCCATGAAGGTTACACTTTTTATGTATCATTTTACCTCTTACAACTTGGGTTCCTTGCCATTAGCATAGGAATTATTAATATTATCACATCACATTACTATTTTCTCATTGACTCTTCATCATTCATATGTATGTCCTTTCCTATTATCATGTTTCTCAACCACTTATCAATGAATAGATCATCATATTCCACATTTTCTTCATTAGACAGGGATCATCTCCCATAATTTCTTTCATATGTCATGAAGATTGTACATTAGCACTTCTTACACACATAGGTTGGTCTGAGATTAACTCAAGTTCCACTTTATTCATCTGTCATTGTTCTCATTCATCTTCTCATATTATACTTATCACAGGAGTCCTCTCCATCTTATGTGAATTTCATACCTTGAATCACTTTATTTATACAGACTTATCTATCCTTTACTTTATTATCTTCTTGAATAAGAGCTTCAAGAACTCCTCTTTAGCTTATCCTTATTCAGATTTAGGTTTCATGGTGTTGTATCTTTCTCTTATAGTTACCAAATATTCAAGTTTTGATAGGTTATGATGTAATTCTCGTCTTCTTTAGGGTAATATTGAGATATTTGCACCATGATTTCTGATTTGTTATACTCTTTAGATTGTCTCAAAATGACTACTTGATCAAATTAATCAAAAATATTACAATCTAAGAGTTCCATACTTACCTTTTCTTCAATGCCTGAATACCTAGCCAGGGCATCTAAGTACTGAGATTAGGCAGTATGCACCATATTTTTATGTCATATTCCTAACTTAGACATCATCCTAGTCCTAAGTCCTAGTGTCCTTGTAGACTCAATGAACCTAAAGCTCTGATACCAACTTGTGAGAACATGTTACACTAAATGAGATTATTCAAAACACAAAACATGATTACACATCAATTAAACACAAACCCAGAAAATAGGGTAAATAAAAACCAATTTCAACATTTCCCAAATGTTCAAAACATTTAAATAAAAGCCTTGCAACTTGTTGTATTTCATATAATGCTCAATATCCTTTACCATTAGCTACAACATAAACTTTACGAAGGAACAGTATCCACACATACAAACATCAACATGCTATCAAAATCTTGATTCAATCAAAACATCATATATAAATTTTTCACCCAGACCTGAGAGTATAGGGACGACTCTATGATACACTAGAAAACTAAACAACCATCTCTAGGGTCCATCACCTCAGATTCTTCTCATTGTCATGGTCTGTTGTCGCTACTGCTGATCAGCTAAAAAGTTGTGGTGACCTACGAGGTGAGACCCACTCTCAGCGAGAGATATAACTCTCTCCAACAGATATTGATTACAACAAATTATTTCAACAGTAAATAAATTGAGTAGTTAGAGTATTTAATAGTCAATTGATCAGATTGAACAGTTCAGGCATGCTAAATAGATTAAGAAATTAAGCTTAGCAACAAATATGATTATCAATTTATATATGAAGGTAACATATAAATCCATTTCTTCCATCAGATATCTACTCAGGTTTCACAAGATTGCATCTAATAAAAACCATCACCATTAGTCTGAATATCATCATATACCATGCTAAAAGTGCAAGCAAGCTAGTAGCATAAGCATCTCTAACATCATGAATATGTCTAGTAGCATAACATGGCTATCAATATTGACATGTTTAATAAAGTGAACAAATCAACATCATAAGTAGAACTAACATCATAAACATAACTAATTGCATAAGCATGTTTAGCAGTTTCAGCATTTCTAATTACAGAGGCATGGCTAGCAATATTAAACATAGCTAGCAACATCATCTTAACTATCAATGTTAGTATATTTAACAATAATAGCATGATTACAACATAAGCACAACTACAACATAAGCATATCTATCATCTCTTATTGTACTATACATCATCTCTATGTAAGGAAAGCAAACAAGGGTTATCATCCAAAATGAAGTGTTGTGTATAACAATAAATAGATATGCTACATGGATGTATTACATCTTTTATTTTGCCTTGGGGAGCTTGAATCGTACCATCCAAAGTCAAACCGACCCCTATGAAGGGTTATTTGGTTTTGTATAAGATCTAGGAGTTTTGGTATTCTAAGATCTCTCCTCTACCCGATGAGCATAGGCCAAAAAGGTAGTTACACACCACTCAATGATGCCACTATAGTGACATATAGTCAAGTTGCTAACAACTAGTCCACCCTTGGTATATGTCATGACACTAGAGAATAGGATCATGCATGGTCATTCTATAAGAGGCATCCTATAGTTATATTTTTGCCTTTCACACATCACAATAGAACAATATATGAGGCATGACCACAACCATCCTCAATTGCTTGCTATTAGGGTACTAAGTAGACCTGTAAATGGATCGAATATGGAGTGAATACTACTATATCTGATATCTGAATCTGAAAAAAAAAATCTGATCCAATATCCGATAGATATCATGAGATAAGATTTGAATTCAATCCGACAAATAATATTCAAATTCGGATATATATCTGATTTGAACCAAAAGGCATAAATGTATTGTTATTAATACATTATATATAGAAAATATTGATATCATTATGAATATATATGATAAAATATCTACATTTTTATGTTTTTATATATAGATAATATATATTTGATAATATATATATGTATTTGTCAGATTTTGGATTTTTTCGGAGCGGGTATAGACATATTCAAAATACTATCCGAAATTTTTGGATATGAAATTTCATATCCTAAATCCAATTCAGATTATGGGGATTTCGGATTTTTATCAAAATTTTTGACTCGGATCCGGATCAAATTTGTGGATTCTAGATATCCATTTACAGGTCTAGTACCAAGTTGTCCCCGCATACTCAACATGTTATGTATGCGCTCCGAGTTTCCAATAGGAATTGCTCATTTTACCACCAACAAGTTCTGACGTTGAAATGGTTCTACAGCACAGGGCATTGCATGATCAGAGTTTCACTTGACTAGTTATTGCCAATTGGGTGAATTAACACTACATCAAACAAGTGGACATACAAACCCTAATTCATCTCTAGCAAACATTGCTATATAACAACTTCAGAAGATATAAAACATATGAGACATAATTTCTCATCTCATCATCATAGGGAAGTATTCACCTATCAATCAAGAGACTATACTTGTCATCACATCATCATCACATGGTACTATTCTCATTCCATTCATGAAACTACACTTGTCATCATACTATCACATGTTATAAATCCTTAGCACAATATTACAGGGTATCAACCCTTGTCAATATAAGAGGATTACACCTCATTCAGGTATCAACCATGCCATAAGGTCATCAAGAGCATCATATCATTTCCGGAAAGTTCATCATTATCTTTCTATACCTTAAAACAAATCTCAACAAACATCACCACACATGTGATAACATACTCAGCATAATTTTCATTAAAGAACTAAAAAATATTCACAGGATAGCATTGTAGGATTATCTTAGCAATTAAGAGCACTCTTTTATTATATCAACATATAAGGAGGCTAGGTATGATTGGCCATCATCACACTTTTAGTGCACAAGTTTAGCATAAGAAAGCATAAATCATGAAGCTATGATGACCACCAGTCAACACATCAGAGTTTAATCAAACGTTAGGAAGGGTATTCCATCATTATATTAATCATTCAAGAAAGGATAACATGATTAACCACCATTCTCTACTTATATTAGGGTTAGGTTTAGCAAGGTACTTAATGTTATAGTTCAACATTCATTCACAAACCTTAACCCGTAACATTGCTACACAAATCTTTGATGTATAAGACACAACATTGTCAACACATTACATACCTTTCTCAAGTATGGATCAATACATAACTCAGGATGTTACCATTAGATTATAGTATACTAACATTCCACAAAAATAAGAGAGACTCCATTGTTAAGGAAGGTTGATCATAGTTACCCATCATCATCTGAGTTCATTAGGATTAAGTAGAACAAGCTATATCCCATTAGGGTTACATGTCCACATGATATGGTCATTATCCACTCTATTCATATGAGGGAAAAGGTAAGACTACATTATTAAATGCAAACCTCCATGGGTTCAATCATCTTTCAACCCATATCACCATACCACAACATCATCCAGAACCATTAGAGGTTGAAAAGGTAAGATCATTGGTTATTTACATAAATAAACTCCTTAAAAAACCATATGTAAAGCCATCAAGTTGTGACCTAGAATGAGTCTCTATTAAACTCTAAACATTCTTATTTAATAACATAAAAGGGGCACCATAGATTATGGGGTTAAAACCTTCATCATTTGTATATTTTAAACAAGTCATCATGTCAACAATCAAGCTCCTTAAATTGATCATATGAGGGAAACCATCAAATTCTGATTATTAGAAATCACAAGTAATACTTATAGGTTTCAATCCAAATCATTGGATGTTGAATCATCCAATCTCAACCATTGTATTAAGTCCATAATTCAAAACTATTAGATGAAAAAGTGTTATATCCTAACTATTGGATCATGTTCATATTTTAAAACCATCATTTGGAGTATAGGCCTAGCCCTTGAATCATTTAACCCAAGTAACTATTGTGTTAGGGCTTAATTGAAGCTACATCTAAACCCTTGACTCGCCATTATTTGTGGTGATCTGATCTACCATTGGTTGTGACATCTTAGGTCACAAATATATTCATTTAACACCATCGGATATTAAGCTAATGTCATCATTGATTGATAGCATCATTAGATAATCAAACCATTTCTCATTGAGATTCCAAGAGAGCGTAACACTGACCGACCTAAGATGTGACTATTAGTTCACACCATCATTCATCACCCTTGATCACCACCTTCGGTTGTCATGAAGACCACACCATCGGGTCATGTGTTTAGAGGAAAAAACAACCTAGAACCCCTAATATGGACAATCGGTTGATAGGTGTTTAGCACCATAGGTGGTGATACCAACCTAAACTAAGTCATGTCCTTCCTTAGGAAAAACATGCACATGATTATAGGTTCATATAGAACTGGAAACAAAATAGGAAACACCATAAAAATCAAAATCACAAACAAGCTTAGCTTCTTAATGCTTAAATCACCATTTTTAAACAAGAATATGAGCTAACAAGATTATAGTAAATAATATAAGTAAAGAGGGTTATAAAACTCACCTCTACTAAGAAGAACATACTTCTAGAAGCAAGAAAATCCAAGTTTCAGATCTGAACTTGGCCAAGTAGGCACTTTTCTCCACAAAGAAGCAAAACCCTAGAAGAAGAAGCAAGAAAGGTAGATTCTTGAGTTCTAAAGAAACTTCTACCACAGAACAGAAAGGTTACGACTTGGAGAAAGGTAGGAGGAAGAATAATAGAGAAATAAATGGAGGAAAGAAGGGGATACTTACTTTTTTAGATCAATATCCCCAAGAAGGAGATTTAGAAACCCTAAAGGAAGCAAATCATAACCCTAGATGCTTCTACCTAGAAGATCCACACCTTCTTCTTCTTTAGACAGTAACAGAGGAAGGATGATGCTCATAGTAGGAGGGAAGTGGTAGAGAGCAAAAATTTTGTTTGGGATCTTAAGGATAGATATATAAAGCTTGGAAGATAAGTAGAGAAGAAGCATGAGGTGTACAAGTAGCTCCCCAGGTGTCCATGGCCTTAAAATATTAAGGATATACAAGTAACCACACAAGACGCTGCCTGTAAAGAAGTGAAATCACTTCCTTACTAAAAATTTGAATAACAAAACATCCAGTCCATACACATTCGGATGGTATGATGGAGTGGGTGTAAAATTTTCAAATCTTTATATAATGGTAACAAAAGACCAAAGTATAGCAGCGGAATAAAAACATGACTATATTCAATTATAAAACAAAGGGAACATCTTAAACTTACTTCATAAGGATCCATGTAGAGGAAATCTAAACCACCTCAAGATTGTCTCCAACCTTCATCATCACAACTAAGTCCAGGTCAACATGCCATGCATCCAAGTCCTCCACCTAGGGTTGGAAGCATACCCTAACAAAAGAGAAGAAAAGGAAACATCAGCAAAGGCTGGTATGTGCATACTAAAAAGCAAATTGAGCAATTTATAAAGGATAAGGGACATCAAAATAAAAGGCTTCCCATGCAAGAGATAAGTACCACCCAAATGGGTATCAAGAGAAAGAATCACATTAAAGGAGATACTTGCCATAAATCAACATAAAAAGGATTGTGCCATAAATAAATCCACTACCATGGTGGGAAACAAATCACAAGTAGGGCACACACCCCACAATCAATATCCTGCATGCATGTGAGATAAACATAGCCCTAGAACAATATAAACACAATTGGCGGCCAAGTACAAACTTGAACCCGATATAGAAAGGAATACTGCCAATCTCCCAAATATATAAAGTTGAGTATGGATTACTACCACACTCGATTACAGAGGAATGGTATACTGCCACCCTCCAAATAAACAATAGGGGATTACTGCCCCAAAACCAATGTAATTATACTACTCTAGTGCTACTGAATCACATAGCATGTATAATGTAGAGGCAAGTAGAAAAGTATAGTCGGAATAAACAATGTTGCCATCACACAATGGACAACTCAAACATATAAACATCCACTTCAAAGTGGGCATATATCACCAAGTAAACTTCCACATCATAGTGGGCATATAGTATCAAAAGTCCACTTGCACAAAGTCAACAAGATAAGATTCCAAGATAATATCCATGATCACAAGATAAATAACAAAATAAGATACTTCACATGAAGCATGATTTCAAAAGAACAAGACAATGTGTAGGCTAATGTCCATAGGACCAAGAGTAAGACAAAAATAGGATAATTGCTCAAGAAGAAGAATCGGGGATGCAAATATACCTCAACTTCAGAGTCAAACTGATCCAAAGTCACTTCTAGATCCAAGCCTAGGCCTCCAAAGAATCTATTAAGTATATATGTGGAATTAGGGTTAGGTTTCCATTAATATTTCAAAACCCTAAAAATCACCCTTTTATCATTAATGAATTAGGTTACCAAAACTATTCCACATTTTATTTTATATTATTAGGATTCCAAAACATATTTTATTATATTTTTCTAACTTATAGATAATTAGTTATGATTTTTACAAGTTAATTTATTATTAAATAGATCCATTGAAAACACATGTTTAAAACATTAGATTCAGGTGATAAAATGAATACCATAAGAAATCTTACATTTTTCTGAATCCAACGAACATTTATTTGTAATTTTTGGCCAAACAAGTAATTTTTTATCAATTTTACAAAACAGACCAATCAGAAAATTGGGAAAATCCATGCAAGCAGAGAATCCATATCAGCGCCAGAGCAAGCCGAGGTGGCCCAATAAGAACAGGCCAACTGGGCTGAGTCAAACTCTGGACAAAATAAGACTAAGCAGATAGCAGAGTGTGAAAAGTCAAATATACCCTTTCTCAGAAAAATAAAAGCAAACAAGGCGAGGGGTAAAACTAAGAACTTTGAGGAGATCATGTCCTCCCAGAACAACCGCACCATGGCTGGTTAGCGTGGAGCAGTTTGACTGGGAGAATTGGGGAAAGTCAGGATACTCGCCTTTGGTTCAAATTGAGTATATAAGAAGCTTCGACATCGTACAAGTAATTCGTTGAACCAGTTTCCAGGCGGTGCGATGGTCGGAACTGCCTAGACAGAGGCCAGATACCTCTCTGCCGCATTCGGAGATTAGAAGAAGTGCATGGGGTCGATGGGGGTAAGAACAGAGGGTGGAAACCACTTCTCTATGACATGTGAAGGTAGACGCACAATCCTTTGGTACCCCGGTGACCCAGGGTTGCAAGGAACCAGTAGCGCAACACGATACAGAGGTGAAACAGGGTAGGGGCGGTGAGCAGTGGACATGCGATGGTGCCCTACTCCCATATTTATACAGGGTCAACTGCTTCGGAACAGGAAAGGAAAGAATTTGGAGAAGAAATCGGAGGAAGAGGTGAAGAGAATATGAAGGAATCGGAGAAGGAAACTTGGGAGAGAAGCCCCCCATCGCTGCGTGTAAAAACAGAAAGTGAAAAGGAAGAAGAGGATCCAGTTGTTGCTGGATCTAAATCCAAGGGTCAGGATTGAACCCGAGAAAACTAAAACAGGAAAGCAAGAGTGACATATCAAATACGATTAAAACTAAAGTGAGATTAATTTAATGTACATATTTTCCCTTTCCTCTTTTAAGGATTATATTCTTATCCAAATTAGACCAAATTGACACACAAGTTAAGTTAAACATGTAGATTCTGAATATCTAAATAGATTTCACTTTTGGCCACTTTAAATGTATTATTTAACATACTCTTTGTTTATCTTTCCTGATGCATTAATGACACATGGATTATCCAAATTAGGTGAAACTTCATTCTTAAGTTATCTTAAGTGTGTTGAATATGAATTTGCCTTTATTTCCATCTTTTAGTGCCAAAAATTATATTTATTTATTAATTACACCTTTTAGGCCATTTCTCTCTCCTAACTTACCATTTTATTTCAAGGAGTCCAAATTAAATGAAAATTGACATGTAGGCTTATTTTAATGTGTAGATTACGAATTTGAAATCTATTTACTCTTCTGACACTTTATTATGTGAGATATGCCATATGGCCCACTAACGGCCCATTAACATCATTACTTAACCAATTAAGTTTTTTTTCTAATTATTTCCATATGAATTATATGACATGTTAGATTACATTATTCATGCATTTGATTATTAGGATCACTCTAACCTCAATCGTGTTTGATCAAACTCAAAAAGAAAAACTTCCAGGGTAGGGTCTAAGGTTTGGTAAGTTACATCACTCCACCCCTTAAAATGATTTCATCCTCAAAATCAATAGATCCAAACATCAACTATCAACTATTATCCACCCCTTAAAGGGTTCAACCTAACAAGTCAAACTAAACAACTTTTTAGAGCTACCCACATCAATTAGTGAGAAAGTTTTAGAGATTTATATGTTTTTCAGGTATCCAACTAAAAGTCAACATCTTGGGTTGAGTTTTAGGTCCTTGTGTCTCTAACCTATCAACCTTGCATGAACATCTAAAAGTCATAGGGTAGGTCAACTATACTATTATATCATTCCTAGTCATAAAACTAGGGTTAGATTCTACTCAAACTAGAGTTCTCTTCATTGTGACATAGTTCGAGAAAACTTTGATAAATCCATAAAATTTTATACATATAGTGATATAATGAAAATAATTTTTGTCAATGAAAAACGTTTGCGATGTAAAACCAACATGCGTGCTAAAAATCAATACGAGAACCAAGTCACAATATTTCCATATGAATTATATGGCATGTTAGATTACATTATTCATGCATTTGATTATTAGGATCACTCTAACCTCAACCGTGTTTGATCAAACTCAAAAGGAAAAACTTCCAGGGTAGGGTCTAAGGTCTGGTATGTTACACTACCCCACCATTCATGGATACCTTCTTAGGCATCATTTGTTGAATTTCCGATCCAAACAAATACAGCATTGGTTGATTGCTCCTAAGGGTAGCTCATCCATAAGGGGTAAACCCTAAAATACCCTTGAAGAAAACACCTCCAAACCAAGGTACATTTGAGAACCCCATGTCTCAACAAGCTCAAGAATGATAAGATAAAATTCAAGGACTATAATGTAAGTGAAAAATTATAAATAAAACATCTTAATTGGGTGAAATGCATAAAAGTCCAAAATGTGCATAAAATTGCTTAACTTGCACAAACAGAGTTCAAATTGGACCAAATGTGAAACTTAAACTTGTTACATGATGCCAAAACACATCACAATGTTAGATTAGGGTTCTAAGAATTCAATTATGGTAATTAAGCATGTAAAACTATTTAAGCAAGGTCAGGGGTCTCATAGTTCCATACCTTTTCCTCAATATTTGAATACCTGGCCAAGGCATCCAAGTACTGACATTAGGTAGTATGCATCATGTTTTCATGTCATGTTCCTTACTTAGACATCATCCTAGTCCCAATTCCTAGTGTCCCTATAGACTTAGTGAACCTAAAGATCTGATACCAACTTGTGAGAACATATTACACTAAACCAGATTACTCAAAACACAAAACATAATTGATTGCTAATTAATCACATCCCCCAAAAAGAGGGTAAATTAAAACCAATTTAAACATAACTAACATGCTTTGAATTATTACATAAGATCCTAACAACTTTCTTGCATTCATATTATGCCAAAAATCTCTTACAATTGTTCCATAGCCTCATCCACCACATATACATATTATATCGAGAAACATTTCCATATTTATCACTCGAGCAAGCATATAACATGCTACCAAAAACCTGATTTGATTGAAACATTGTTTACAAACTTCCCTGCCCAGACCTGAGAGTACATGGATGATTGTAGGACATACTAGACAAATAACAACCTTCTCAAAGGTTGAACACTGAAGATCCTCATTGATTCCACTGGTCTGTAGATGATGTTGTCAATCACCTAAAAAGATGTGGTGACCCATAGAGTGAGACGCATGTCCTAGCAAGAGATATAACCTCCAACAATGCTTATTGATTACAATAATTTATAAACAATTTTAGACAAATTTTTATGTCAAACAAATAGACATAGAAAGGATCTACTCAACAAGATACATATCAGATAACAACTATCATCATTACCCAGACTATTCTATATCCTTGTTAACATATAAGGAGTCTGATAGCATGAGCATCTCTATCGTCATGAATAAGCTCAATAGCATAGGCATAGCTAATATAATTGCCATGTCTATCAAATTAAGCATATCTACATCAAAGTAGAAGTAACAGTATAAGTACTTCTATCTGCATAAACATGATTGGCATTTTAAGCATCTCTAGGTATAGAGGCATAGATAGAAACTATGACATATGTAAATATAGAGGCATAGCTATCAATTTAACATCTCTAACTAATAGAGGCATGGATAATAGTATAAGCATAGCTAACAACATGTGGTAACTATCATCATAGGTGTAGCCGGTAGTAGCAATATATCTATTAACATACGCATGGCTATTGTATGTACTCAACTACAAAATGAGCATATTTACATCATAAGTATATCTATTATCTCTTAATGCACTAAACATCATCCCTATGTAAAGAGAAGAAAACCAGGATTGTCATCTAATGTGAAGCATTGTGCATAACCCTAAATAGATATGCTACACAGTTGTATTACATCTTTTATTAAGCCCTGAGGAATTTGAGGATACCACTCAAAATCCAACTGACCACTGCTAGGTCAAAATTAGTACCATACAAGATATAGGAAGAGTCAGATTCCTATGATCTTCTATGCCCCCAATCAGTATGGGTCTTCCACAACGACACATAAGGTCGAGCTGCTAATAGGCTAGTCTGTCCTTAGTACATGTTACAACACTAGTAAAAGGAGGTGGGTACGCATACCCTACAATTTGAGGTACAACCACATTTGTTCTCTAATCTTATCACATATATAATCACCAAGACACAACCGTAGTCGTTCTCAAGATGAGGGCTATGTATGACTGCAATCATCCTCCCTAAACACTTAGAGTCAGGATCACAAGCACTCCACATACTCAACAGTTTGCGCTCTGAGTTTCCCATAGGAATACTCATTTCACCATCCATCAAGTTTCTGACACTAAAGATGGTTCTACATGATTAGGGTTTCACTTGATTAGTTATCTCCAATCAGGTGAATTAAGGATGCATCAAACAAGTGGACATACAAACCCTAATTCATTTCTAGCAGGCATACAAATATAACAACTTTAGGGAATATAAAATGTATCAGACATAATTGCTTATCATATCATCACATGGTACTATCTCATTGTCATTCATGAGACTACACATGTTATCATATGCCATTCATGAGACTACACATGCTATCATATGTCATTCATGAGACTGCACATGTTATCATATGACATTCATGAGACTACACATGTCATTATATCAACACAGGATTTCAATCATTATCACATAATTCTAGGGTTCCAACCCTTGTCATGTCATGAAGAGGATCACACCTCCATTAGGATCAACCATGCCCAAAGGTCATTAAGACCATCAAATTATTCCCAGCAAGATCATCAGTATCTTTCCATGCCTTATATCAAGGATCAATGAATCATCACCATTCATGTGATATATAGATTTAGCATGATATTGAATTCAAGAGCTAAAAGAGCATTCATAGAATGACATAGCAGGATTAACTTTGCTTTTAAGAGCATTTCTTTATTACATCAACATATAAGGAAGCTAGGTATGGTTGACCATGTTCACACTTATAGTGTATAAGTTTAACATGTGAAAACATAAATCATGAAGCTATGATGACCACCAATTACCTCATTAGAGTTTCAGTCAATCATTAGGACATTCCATCATTATATTAATCATTCAAGGAAGGTAGCATAACTAACCACCATTCTCTATTTGCATTAGGGTTAGGTTTAGCAAGGTAGTTTGTTTTAATGTTACAAATCAGCATTATACCCAATCCCTTACTCATAGAATCCCAATTGGATCATGGACGCATAAGGTGAAGCATCACCATCACATTCCATACTATCCTCACGTATGGATCCACATAACTCAATATGTAACCACTAGATTATAGCATACTAGGGTTTCATCAACAATGAGGGAGCCCTTCATTATCCTATTAATCATTCACGGGAGGTTGATCATGAATAATCACCACCACCTAATTTCATCTTAATTAGGTTGTAACAAGCTATGTACCATTAGGGTTACATATCACACAATATGAATTTTATCAATTCTATTCATGTGAGGGAAAAGGTAAGACTATATTATTAAGGCAAACCTCCATTTGGTTTCAACATCATTCAAACTATACCAACTTACCATAAACATCATCCCAAAACCATTGGATGTTGAGAAGGTAAGACTATTGGTTTTTTACATAAGTAAACACCTTGAATCAAACCACATATAGATACATTTAATTTTGTTCTAGAAAGAGTCACCATATATCCCTAAACATCCCTTATTTAATAACTTAAATGGTACCATTGGTGGTAGGGATAAAACCCACCATAGGTGAAGGGTAAGGCCCACCATCAGATGTGTATTTAAAGCATGCCATAAATTATCACCAATCAAGCTCCTTAGGTTGGTTACATAGAGTAAGTAATCAAATTCAGTTTATTAGAGCTCACATTTTATACTATAGGCTTCATTTCCAACCATTGAAGCATCTAATCTCAACCATTGGATCAAGTTCATCATTTAAGATCATCAACTGGGGTGTAGGTTTAACCTTTGAATTAATTGAACTAAGAAACCATATATTTAGAGCTTAAATGAAGCAACATATGAAGCCTAGATCCACCGTCAATTGTGATCTATTGGACCACCATCGGTTGATGGGGTCAGCACTACCATCATTTTCACCATCGGTTGAAACCACCAGTTGTCACCCTTGATTACCACCATAGGTTCTAATGAATACAACACCATCATTTGTTGCAATGACAACACCATCAGGTCATGTGTTAGAGAAGAAAACAGCTTGGAAACCCTAGTATAAACCATCTTTTGATAGGTGCTTAGCACCATCGGGTGTCATACCAACCTAACCTATGTCATCTTCTACCTTAAGAAGAACATGTACATGGTTACAAGTTAATCTAGAACTGGAAACAAAATAGGGAACACCATAAAAATCGAAACCCTGAGCAAGCATAACTTCTTAATTGCTTAGATCATCCTTTTTAAGCAAGAACATGAGCTAACAAGCTTATATTAAGAAATAAACGTGGAGAAAGTTATATAACTTGCCTCTAGGAATAAGATTAGATCCCAAAAGGTAGGAAACTCCAGCAGAAAGGGAAGAAAATCCAAGCATAAGATTCGTACTTGGCCATCTAGCACCTTTCTCCACAAAAGAAGCAAACCCTAAGCATAAGGAACATGAAAAGTAGGGTTTTTGAACTTTAGAGAAAGTCTTACCATGAAAGGTCATGGTTCTGTCTAGGAAGAAGGTAGGAGGAAGATGAACACCAGGAAAAACAAGCAAGGAAAGAAAGAAA
Organism: Alisma plantago-aquatica; assembly: GCA_963693085.1. Lineage (NCBI taxonomy): Eukaryota > Viridiplantae > Streptophyta > Magnoliopsida > Alismatales > Alismataceae > Alisma > Alisma plantago-aquatica. The sequence continues at coordinate 836,788,097 of OY856412.1, read as the reverse complement.
CTTACTCCTTTTGGTCAAAAACACCTTAAGGTAGCTTCACAAACCCTAGAAATGGGTAGATATAAGCTTTACTTGCTCCAACAAGAAGGCCAGTCATATTCTTCAACAGTGGGCAGCTCCTCCACCAGAAAATGGAGAAAAGATGAAGCTCTAATCAAGAGAGAAGTGATAGAGACCAAAATTTTCATTTGGGAGCGTAAGGATAGGTATATAAAGCTTGAGGATAAGGAAGAGAAGAAACGTAAGGTGTCTAAGCAGCTCTCCATGTGTCCATGGCCTAAAGCTTCCATGGACATGTAAGAAGTAGCTCTACAGGATGTTGTAGTCTTCTAGACCACCTGATGATGACCTATCAGGTCCACCGCCAGCTGTTGAGGGGTTGTGATCGTCGTTTGTTCATGTCTAGGTCAATAGGTGGTTGAACCATCGTTTGATCACCTTATAAGTGAACCATTGGTTGAAATGAACCAAACCAACAAAAACCATTGACCTAGGCCCTTATAGGATGAACCCCTATTGTCCCACCAGTTGGTGACCACTGTTTGTTGACCAAACTAGTGGAACCATCAATTGTTGGCCTTAAAGGTGGCTCATCCATTGGGGGTAAACCCTAGATCAACCCTAGAAGGGAAATTCCACCAAACCAAGGTACAATTGAGAATCTAATGGCTCAAAATCTCAGGAATAATAATAAAAAATCTAAGGAACATGATGCATGTGAAAAATTTCAAAGAAATCTTCCCATGTGGATAATTTTCAAAAAATTCCAAAATGTACATAAAATTGCAAAACTTGCACAAACAATGTTCAAATTGGACCAAAGTTGAAACTTAAGCTTTTCATAAGATATCAAAACACCTAAAAAGGTTTAACTAAGGTTTTAAGTTATTAATTATGATGATTAAGCATGTTCAACCTTTTAAGAAAGGTTAGGGGTCTCTCAATGGTACTGTTAGGCGCAACTGTGTTAGAGTTCAACAATCTAGATCGGTTTGCAAAAGTTGAGTTTGCTTTATGATTTCACTAATTAGTGACTTAAAGTAAACTATGATAATAAAACACTAAATGGATTTAAATCAAAAATCTTGGTTATAGGATTTCACTTCCATACCATTACTCACATGTACCACATAGTTAACATGTTAATTAAATTATAAAGGAGGTTGTTGCCATCATACATCTCCTAATGATATCATATGGTTCTCATTTCAACATAACACTCCCGTTCTCATGTCAAGATTTGAACAGCAACCTTAAACTCAACATATCCAAGCCACTATCATGGTCAAGGATTTATTTCCAAGAAGAACTACTCCCTACTTCTCTACACATCCTTCCAAATCACGTAAAGAAGTATAAGACATGTAAGTTTGATGGACAAGCAAAACTATAAGCAATAATCTGTATAAACTCTTAGAGAAGCAAAATAATTAGCATAGATTAAGAAATAGAAGTTCACATGAGCAATGGCATAGGATATACTCTCCCATGCCCAAGAAAAAGAGAACTGCTCATCCATAATGAAGAAACACAGGTGCATGCACTAGTACAGAAATGACATATAATGTCACCTTTGATGGCATCAGTTACACACACAAAAATCGACACCAAAGAACAACGACGTCAGATATATAAGACAACCATCACCATATGTGAAGTCCTTCTGATTTAGAAAAGACATGGGTACGACTTTTACTTTAATGATGATTTCTTTTCAAAGAAGTTGACGTCTAAAATTACCCACGAAATAAAAAAATTGCCTATAAAATTTAAATACGGCGTCAGTTTTTTTTTAACTGAAGATACATGTTTCACGCCATGTCCCTCCCCCAAAAAAATTATCCCCTCATTAGTCATCAGCTCTGCCAACTAACCGACGACTAATCACCCTTCGTGAGGCAAACTTTTTTTAAGGGGATGGGTCTATAGTGTCAGTTGTTTACTAGAAATTGATGACTAGGTATTTTTGTGCCTTGTCCCCACAAAAAATATCCCCCCCATTTGCTTTTTGTCATTGGTTTTTATTGGACAACCAACAACTATGATCCTAACATTACATCAATTTTTTTTGTTTTAATATGTAAATAGACGTCAGTTTTCATCTCTAGAAATTGACAACTAAAACCCTAACCCAGTGTAACTTTTTTTGTTTAGATTTGCACATAGTTATCCTTTTTTCACAAGTAACTGATGACTATAAGAGTTAGGCGTTGGTTTCTATTAATAACTGATGACTATGGGTAACTTAATAGCACCTGTGTAAAATAGACTTTTCCCCATTTTCTATTTCATCGTGATTCACTGTAGCTCTGCAATCTGTGATCCTTTCCCTCACACACCGCCTCTGTAGCTCGAAGGTCCTCCGCCTCCATTGTCGCTCCTCTCTTCCTCTAGTCATCCACCACCGCTCCCACTCCTCTCTTCCTCTAGTCGTCCGTCGCTGCTTTGCTTCTTGCTCTACCACTCTAGTAGCTTGGGAGGATGTCGTAGCCTGAGGAGTTTAGGAGGATGTCGCTCTACCTGAGGAGCTCAGGAGGACGTTGCTCCAGTCGCCGCCATTAACTGTCGATCAATCAGCTCCAGCCATCTGCCGTTGCTCCATCTTGCTTCACCTCCAGCCATCGTCCATCCTGTCGGCGCCGCCACTCCAGCCTGTCGACGTGACCACCTCCACCTCTGCCCACTATCATAGCCTGCTCCACCCTTACGGTGAGTGATTAATTAGAAGTAGATTTTGATTAATTAGGGCAAATGATGCATGAATTAACTTAATTAATTATATTTGCACTTAGTTTCTTTGTTGTTAGTGATTGATTTAATTTAGTTTAACAATTACTCATCAAGAATGTGTAGTTGATTAATATTGATTAATTAGGGTTAATGATGCATGAATTAACTTAACTAATTAAATTTGCACTTAGTTTCTCTATTGTTAGTGATTAATTTAATTTAGTTCAATAATTGCTCATCCAGAATGTGTAGTTGATTAATGTTGATTAATGTTGATTAATTAGGGTTAATGATGCATGAATGAATTTAATTAATTAATATTGCTTTCTTTCTCTCTTGTTAGTGATTGATTAAACTTAGTTCAATAATTGCTCTTTAAGATTGTGTAGTTGATTAATATTGATTAATTAGGGTTAATGATGCATGAATGAATTTAGCCAAATGGAAAAATGAATTAAATTAAATGATGTTACATAAAACCTAGGATATGAATGTTGAAACTATGATCATAGGTATAAGAATGACAACATATATACATGTATTTTGTTGGCAGAGAAACATGTCTGAGATTTACTCATTATGAGTAAATCTTGGATAGTGCCTCATTTGGGACTGTTCTTGAACACTTAATATCACTTAGGATGTAAGTATATAATGCATATTCAGTTTTCATGATGGTTTGTCAGCACTTCCCCGTTCGTTCTCTAAGTACATATGTTGGTGGGATTTGACCATGTACATCAATGTACTTAGAAAACTTTGGGGAACTGATGTCAAAATTTTCTTGAAAACTGAATACACATTATACACTTACTAGTGAGATTAGGTGTTCAAGAATGGGATAGGTGGTACACACATTCATTATAAAACCTAAACCCTAATATTTTAACCCTAAACCTTAATATTTTAACCCTAAACCCTAATCTTTTAACCCTAAACCCTAATCTTTAAATCCTTAACTTAATATGTAAACCCTAAACCCTGATATTTGTTTTCTCTTTGATCATAAAATGGATAAATCATGGATGTCCATTCCAAGTCACTTCACCCTAGAGTTTATTGTTGGTCTTGATCAGTTTATTAGATTTGTAGAGGAACATAGGAAACAACCTGGAGATAGGTTCTATTGTCCATGTAGGCATTACGATAACGACTTAAAAGTCAGCACTGGGGATGAATTCAAAAGTCATGTCATGTGCAACGATTGTACAAGGCTATACAGAATGGTACTAGCATGGAGAGATTTCAAACTTGAGATCAGTAGATGTCAATAGTAGTGCTTGTCTTGAATAAGAAATTGCTGCTAATGACGTAGATGTATACAAACCAATTCCGATAGACATCGTTAATGTGATGTTGGATAATTGTGGGGTAGAGCACACTGATCTACCTTACTTGTTTAGGAACATTTTTCATGACGTTGAGAGACCATTATACATGAGATATACTAAGTTTATGAAGCTGAGAGTTGTGATGAGATTGTATAATATGAAGGCTAAAAATAGATGGAGCGACAAAAGCTTCACGTCATTGTTGTCTTTGTTGAAAGAAATTCTTCCTAAAGGAAACAAGCTTCCAAGATCAACATACGAGTTGAAGAAAACATTATTCCCAATGGGAATGAAGGCTAAGAAGATACATGCATGCCCAAATGATTGTGTATTATTTCAAAAGGATTGTGTGGATTTGAAAGATTGTCCAAAATGTGGGGCGTCAAGGTATAAAATGAAAACTTTGGGGAAGTCCAAAACTAGCCCTCCTTCCAAGGTGATGTGGTATCTACCTATAATACCACGTTTCAATGCTTGTTTTCTAATCTGATAGATGCGAAGAATTTAAGGTGGCATGTAGAGGTTAAGAAAAATAATAATGGGATCCTATGACATGTGTCTGATTCCCCACAGTGGAAGAAGATTGATTTATTGTACCCTGAATTTGGTGAAGAAGTCAAGAATCTAAGACTTGGACTTTGTACTTATGGGATGAGTCCATACGGCACATTGAGCATCCAACATAGCACGTGTCATGGTATCCTTATTATATACAATCTTTCTCCCTGGTTGTGTATGAAAAAAAAGTACTTTATGTTGTCGTTATTTATATTGGGCCCTAAATAACCTAGAAATGATATTGATGTTTATCTTGAACCTCTAATTGATGAGTTATGGAAACTCTGGGGTGAAGGTGTGATGACCAATGATGCTTCACGTAGAGAGACATTTCATTTGCATGCTATGTTGTTTTGCACTATTAATGACTTTTTATGGGAATTTGTCTGGATAAAGTGTAAAAGGATTCAAAGCATGCCCTAATGACTAAAACATGGAGGCAAGACTGTATATCTTGGTCATCAAAGGTTTCTTCTAAAATTTAATCTATATCAAGGGTTGCGCAAAGCATTCAATGGATGGAATGAGGAACGGATTGCCCCTAAACCTATACCAAGGGAGTTTGTTTATGAAAGAGTAAAATTCTTTGTAAATGAATTTGGTAAGAGATCACAATGCATCATTCCCACACAAAGTGACAAATCTTTATTCAAGAACGAGTTAATATTTTGAGAACTTCCTCATTGGAGTTCTTTGGCAGTTAGGCATTGTATCGATATCATGCATGTTGAGACAAATGTCTGTGATAGCGTCATTAGTACTCTTTTGAATATACTAGGTAAGACTAAAGATGGCATCAAATCTAGAATGGACCTACGTGAAATGGGAATAAGGAAAAAATTAACATAAGTAGTTAGTAGTGTTCAGAGAACATATTTACCTCCTTCTTGTTGCATGTTGTCTAGAAAGGAGAAGAAAGCTTTTTGCGAGTGCTTGGTTAATGTTAAGGTACCACAGGGTTACTCTTCCAACATCTATATATTGGTATCAATTAAATATCTGAAGTTGATAGGTCTTAAATCTCATGATTGTCACACTCTAAGTCAGCAAATATTGCCCATAGCAATTTGATCTATACTATCGAAGCATGTAAGGTTTGCAATCACCAGACTTTGTTTCTTCTTCAACAGTCTATGCAACAAAGTTATTGATCTTGAGAATCTCGATAAGTTGTAGAGAGAAGTGGTTGTTACTCTATGTCATCTTGAGATGTATTTTCCTCCTTCATTCTTTGATATCATGGTACAACTTGTTGTGCACTTGACTATGGAAGTGAAAATATGGGGACCAATTTTCTTGCATTGGATGTATCCTTTTGAACGATACATGAGCAGTTTTAAAGGTGATGTTAGAAACCGTTATCAGCCTGAAGGGAGTATTATTGAGGGTTATGTGGTGAGAAAGTTTATGGATTTTCACAATGACTTTCTAAGTGGTAATGATGCTCCTGTAAATGACAAGAATATTGAGGATTATTCTGGCAAAGGGACTTCAGGAGCATGAATGAAAGTATTCAATCGTGATATGTGGGAACAAGATCACTTGTATATTTTACACAACATCGATGAAGTGAGTGTTTATATCACAGATTATACCAATTTCATCAAGAAACAATATCCTCAAGCCAATTAAATGTGGATTGCTAGAGAGCATAACAAGACATTTTTTAAGTAGTTTGAAGATAAAGTTTTACATCAACTATCTCAAATACCAAATAATATTGTTGAAAATATCAAATGCCTCACCTTTAAACCAAGAATGAATGTTATGTCTTATGAAGGGTTTGACGTAAATGGATTCTCATATTATGCAAAGCGTCAAGATGATAAAAGTGTTGTCCAAAATAGTGGGGTCACCCTTTAAGCATCTTCATTGTTTTTTTCTAGTGTAAAAGATAAGAGTCCACGTGAAGCTAAAATGTCATATTACGGTGTCATTGAAGACATATGGGAGTTTGACTATGTAGATTTTAGAATTCTGCTCTTTAATTGTAATTGGGTTGATAACACCAAAGGAGTTATAGTGGATGAATTGGGTTTCACATTAGTAAAATTTGAAAAGATTGGTGAGAAGGGTGAACCATTCATATTGGAATCACAGGTGAAACAAGTATTATATATCGATGATCCTACAAATGAAAAATAGTCAGTTGTTCTTCATGGTAAAAGACAATTCATTGAAGATCATATAGATGAAGAAGAGTACTATGATAAGAATGATGACTCCAATCCATTCTCAGTTGGCTTGCCAACACCAAATATTGAAGCTAACGATGACTTATATGTGTGTGGAGATCACACTGAAGGAATGTTAATTGTCAAAAGATCTCAATATTAGAGGCATGTTTTTAATTTTTTAAATGTTTCATTTTTATGAATGCTAGATTGATGGGAACTTTACAATCTTATATTAATTTCATTAAATGTTAAATGTTAGATATTTGATTATTTTTATATGAAACTTTTTCATATGGCTGACCATGAGTATGATGATTACCATGCAGGTGAGGTGCCACGTCAAAATGTAAGTTTTACAATATATCTAGCTATATGTCCATTTATAATTTATATCCAATATGTGTTTTTTGTCAAAATTTAGGTTGAGGATGTACCCCCTGAAAACCTTGTGCCACTTGATGAGCAGTATAAAAATTTTGAAAAAATCAGGGGCATCACTATGATGAACAAGTTACTATAAAAAAGGGGCAATGGACCAAAATTGGTTGTGGATTTTGATCATGAAGGAAATCCAGTTGGAAAGAACCGCAACTCATTTGTTTCATATCTTGGGGTTCTTACTCGTAGCCATTGTAGTGTAAATGCATAATCTTGGCATACAGTTCCTAAAGGGAAGAAAGACTTAGTATGGAAAGAACTATGTGTGAGATATTATCATTTGAAATTATATTTTTAAAGTTATTAATAATTCTATTTTATAGAATATTCTATTAAATATATGAAATTTTGCAGAGTATATTTGAATTGGATGAAACCCTACATTGTGAAAAGGTGATGCAACACTTGGGAGGGTCATAAGGAACTATAGGACAACTCTCAACTGACAATACATACGAGAGGATGATAAGAGAAGTCAGCCCTTGAGCAATGGAACTACCTGGACCCAACTGAGTTGGAGGTGTTTGTTGCCAAGAGAAATATTGATGAATTCAAGGTATTAAGTGTCACTCCCAATTTAATTAGTATACATTATTATGAATTCACCTATTTACGATTGACCTTGATTGTTACTAACCAATTCAATGTGCTTACTAACAAGGCTATTAGTGATGCTCAAAGAGCAAGGTGTGCACTGAATGTGCATGACCACACGATGGGTCCAGGTGGCTATGCAACCCTTCACCAAAAACTACAGACGTCTTTCATTCAGCAACCTACTGTCCCTACTGTTGAGACTACTGAGTCCTCTACCACTCCAACACCTCTGCATTGCTGTGATGTGTGGATAGCTGGGAGGCAAAATAAAAAAGGAGATATAACCAATCCCGCAGCTACTGAGGTGGCTGCAAAAATGGTAAAATTCAACTCTCAAAGCAATTAGTATTGATGATTGTTATGTTTACTTACCAATTTCTATTCATGATGATTAGAGGGAGCTTCACGAGTAGAGGAAGCAAGGCTCGTTCATCCCTGAGGACACAAGGGATGAATTGACATTTGATATCAGTAACCCAGAGCATCCTAGATGTGTTAGGGCTGCAGGCACTGGTGTGGGCCTAAGAGTGTTCTTTGGGCCATCACAACGCAAACATGTCCAAACAGGGGATTTTCAAAAGCTGAAGTAGCCTATTCTTTTTTTCAAATGTTATTGCAAAGGGAATTCAGGAATCAAAAAGAGTTTCTTTTGGTCATGTATAGGTAGATGAGTTAATTGATACGAGAGTCCAGGAAGCAATGGGCAAGTGGCAGGCGTCTCAGGATGCCATCAGATAGTACATGTGTTGTGTCTCTCTTCCCCTACGCTAGAGGTGGTTGGAAGTGATCATGTAGAGGTGGTTGGGAGTAATCCTACAGACCCATCACCTAGCGCATTCATTGTAAGTATTTTTATGACTTAGTAGCTAATCTTTTCAAGATGATATGTTTAGGTATATATATAACATACTCTATGTAAATTTGTAGGGGTTGAAGTCATGCCATCTAAAATTAAAAGAATTCATCGTTGTAGAGGGTGAGTCTTACCCACGCCTTCAAGGGCACACTCATGGCACTCTGGTACCCAATGGTGCAGTTCGTGTAAGCCTGAGGCTTGTCTTCCCCACTTGGAGGCAACATCCATTGCCATATGCCCACCTAGATACTGACACACTTGGTGAAGTAGAAGGCAAAGTGGTCTTGTGGCCCACAACGGAAGTCATCTATATTGATCATGTATGGTACATTTACATTATGTTAATTGGTAATGTATATACATGACAATTGATATGAAATTATATATGTTAGACAAAGGGAAGAAACCTGCTACTGCTCATCCTCCTCCACCTCCACCTCTTCCTCAAGTAACTAGATGGATTCCAAAGGACCTATTCAACTTGATGGGTCCTCAATGTAGGGGTATGGCAATATGGATAGGCGAACATTGTGAAAATTCACCTATTATTGTTTTTATGGAGGAGGATGATATAGGCCAATCATACGATAATAATATATTTCTACAAGATATTTTGAAGTTGTTTCATTATGCTTGGTTGAATTCATTTATGATAGACCTATGGATATGGTGAGATATTATTTATATATCTATATACCTCATTTTATATATGGTGATCTATTTTCTTATATATTAATGCATACGTAATATATGTTTTGCAACCACTTACATAGGGTCTGTAAAGATTTTTCAATGACTCATGTAGGATTTTTAGTTCCATCTTTGATTAGTATTGTAGATGAAGATCCTACATCAGTTATCTTATACTGCTCTATCACTTTTAAATATTTTGGTGAAAAGAAAAACAGTGTGATAATAGCTCCATATAATGTTGGGTAAGTTTACTTTGCTTATATTTTTTACTTAAGACATTTCATTGTGGGTTTTGAGTTATATATTTTTTACTTTCTTATCACTAGAGGTAAGTATTGGGAGTTACTGGTTGTTGTCCCTGAGACGATGACTGATTATTATCTAGATTCTAAGGGGAACAAATTAGACCACTCAGGACATGATTTGAAAAGGCCATTATACACATGAGAAATTTTTTATATTTATATCTGTTAACATTTATTATTATATGACTATTTACTAATGCAATTCAATGTGTTATATTAACGTATAGGGCTTCAAAATATTTTTAAAATGTTGGAGGAAACATGGACAAGAAAAAGAAAGAGATAGTTTGGAAGAATGTGGATGTAATTTCCTGACTCCAATGCATATTTTATTTATGTGAACTATGCTTATTTTTATTTATTAACATTTTGTATGTTGAAACTTATAATGTGTTGTACAAAACAACGGTTGGGCATGTGCATACTACATGATGCGGTATATGGATATGATTGTCATATATGTTGCACAAGACATCGAAAACATACAACAGATAATATATAGTCTTGATCATCATAAGTATAGTCTCATTATATAATATGAAAATATCAAACTTATTAATTATATATACATCATTCTCATTGTAGGTGTTTTAAACTAGTGACCTCAATACATGGGAAAAGATATTAGATGTACATATGCCCTATATGATAGAACAATTAGATGACATAAGAGAACAATGGGAAAAAGCCTTTGAGCGGGAGGCAATTTTTTATTATGATTGGGGTATTGATGATAAAAAATGACACTTCTAAACTTTGGTGTCATTATTTTTGTATATACATGGTGCTTTTATATACATTTGTGAATGACTTTTCTAAACATCACATGATGTTGTAAACATGTAGTTCAGAATCATACTGTAGGTTCTGCATCCTACTGACGAGCCAGACAGCAGGCATGAAAGTTGGTATTAAAAAAATGACACTTAGTCATAGGTTATTTATATTAACTATCAATAAAGGTATACATCGTCAGTTGTTTATGAGAAATGGATGACTATGTCCTAACCTGAGCCAATTTTTTTATTTTGGGTAAGGAGATAGGCGTCGGTTTATGAAATCATAAGGGACAACAATTTGTAGTTGTATTGTCAGTTTTACACTCAATAGATGACTATGAACCAAACACTTTTTGTTTGGAAAGGGAGTTAGTCGTTGGTTTTTACATAAATAACCGATGACAATGTCCAGAGATAGGCATCGATTTTCTTTACATAACTGATGACTATGGATCCTACCAGTGTCAATTCTTTTTTGGTTGCAATACTAGCCAGCTCCGTGTCGTCAATTTTGGAACTGACGTTGTAGGCTTCTACCTTTACTAACGCCCACTTGGGTGTCTCTTAGAAACTGACGTAAAAAGGCCATTTTAACCGACGTTAAAGGTAGTATTTGTACTAGTGATGCTTTAAATTTCAGAGTTTGACATGATTAGAGAAGGAAAGAACAAGGAAAATCCAAAGAATGGAGAAGGGAAAGATAGAACTCTGGTATGAGGATGAAATGCCACACTTATTGGTGCTTCTATATAGACAACTTTCTCTCCCGAGAGGTCTGGACAAAGTGGAGAAGTTCATGTTGCACTCCTTGAAGAAGAATGAAGGTTCTCTCTCAAGAAACTACCTCTTCCTCTCCAAAACTACCTCCTCCTTGCTTTGGACTCTTCTCTGGATGAATTATGCTTTCAAATGATGAGAGATAACTGCCCCATATGGGTGTCTGCATATTTAAAATGAGGGGTGGTTGTTTTCAAACTTTACAGAAACTGAAGGAGACACGGTGTGTACAATGGCAGACACATTGTATGTAACTGCTAGCTAGAATTGATTTCGCAAAGAGTGCATGGCGTGTCACTAAAAGACACGTCGTGTAGCTTCCGTCCGAGGTCATCCTGAGTGGATAACACATGTTGTGTCTTAGTAAACACACAACATGCAACTTGGAAGAACCTTGGAATGTAGCACTTGAACGCATTGACAAGCTATGTTTGATACGCGACACACCATGCACTTGCTCTTCAGTTGGGGATGTGAGTACATGTAAACTTACACAGCGTGTGTTAATTAATACACAATGTGTTCTCTTCAAAATCTTCAAGATCAACTCCATCGAGTATGCATACTCTATGTGGATCCAACTAAGATCGGATTTTGGTTGGATTGGCCCATTTCCTCGTCATTATCATGTACCTATGATTTCAAACATAAGATGAGTAAAACAACTAAAAAGGTGGGAAATCAAGTATGATTAAAGGCAAAATGAGGTACAAATGGATTGAAAGTGTATGCAATAGTTGGTAAAAAGTCTATATTAAATATGCACATTAGTGGTATAAGTGTAAATAGATTTACGTCAGGGTACTTCTCATTCATGATATGATTGAACGATTGATATTGTGATGACCCCAATTTTAGGATTATGATACCCAATATAGTATTTTAAGACTATGTGTGTCATTTATAGGATTGATACCAAATAGAGGAATTGGTTATCCAATTAATGACTCTTCTCCCTCAAAGAGTGAACCATATACCCAATTAATGATTAGAACATTAATTGTGTTCAAATAAGATGAATGAAATTGGTGAAATGATTTGTGTATTTATGAGACCAACCATCTAATTGAGGGCATAGATGGATTAGAATGGCTTGTTTATGGATCTTGATGTCTTATGTGGAAAAATAAAGTTATCTTAGGTTGTTTGGATCTTTTGAAGACTAGTTGGTCATTGCATTGACCATAATATTCCAATACACTAGGTTGCTTGTGGTTACTAATTAACTAGTCAATCATTGGATTTAGTCTTCAAACTTGAGGAGAATGCACTCTAAGATGTTGTGAACCTATGTATAAAATTTTAGAGTCAAAGAACTCTCCTATATAAAATTATTGAGGTTTGATTTTCATAAAATAAATGACATATATATATGAATGGAAGACTTTGGTTTCTAAGAATGATGTTGGGCGTGACATTGATATCCCACGTGACCTAGGGTTAGAAAGCATGGCCCAGTCCAGGCTGTAACCACTACTGACCAGGCAATAGAGACCTCGTCTCCTAGATCCAAATTCCACGGGGGTCAAGAAAACAACCCAGTTGCCCACCCCTCATCTCCATAGATTGTGGGAGTGATGGTTGAACCTTACGTACCTCTTGGATCTCCGCACTCCATCTGAGTTGTTGACAGATAGATACAAGATACCAGTCTCTCCTCAGCCACCCCATCTACACTTCCTTGACAGTAATGGGGGTTATAATCTTGAGTGGAGAGTACAAACCCCTCACCTTATGCCATTTTCTCCACCCTTGTTGCTATAGAGTAGGCAGACCAGGGAGCACCACTCTGACCTTCCCAACTGATACCAAGAGTCCTCTTCAACCTCAAAAACTCACTGCGATCTGATGTTGGTAAAGAAGGGTGTGAGCTCGCCATCAAATCCACTCCCCATACAAGAAGAATAAGGATTGCAGAGGACTGGAGCTACCCCACCATCAAAGATACTCCAAAGGCGGTCAGTTTAAGTGAGGAAGAAGAACCCTAGAGCCGGGGAATTCGCACACAACTTCCTGCTTGACGATTCATTCATTACTCGATCAGCCTCCTCAAGATCAGGAACAGATCACAGAGGTAGTTGTGCTGAGGGAGGCACCTGCATATGTATACCCTTCTCCCGTGATCCTAGGGTGGCTGGACAGCCAACACGATCCCACCAAAGCGGAAGGGGCGCACAACTCTATTTTTCAGAGCAAACAGAGTACCAATTTCAGGCGGGGATCTAGCCACCTCTCAGCTACGTCAGAGTAGACAAAGCGCCTATGGATTCTTGAAGTTTCAATTAAGAAAAAGTTCACACCATCTTCCAGTTAGACGTTGGAAGATCGCGAGGTTCCCCACCGTGAACCCAGGCCACGGCGGCGCTGGCAACCGTGTAGGCTGACACTGGGCATCGTGAGGGGAGGAGGAAGACGGGTCGGCTCAGTAGGGAAAACGCATCCAGAAACGCCCGTTCATGGAAGATTAGAAGGCTGAACCGCTCCATTCCCTGGGACAGGTGGCGACCCATCTAGGGTGCCTAGAAGGGGATCCAACGACCCATTCTTTTCCAAGAAAGGTAAATATCTCAAGTGATATAGAGATCTTAAAAAATGCTTAGAAAATAGATTCAGTACCCAAATAATTCCCACAAAATATCATTAGACTCAGAAAAATACCCTCTTTCTTATGAAACTCCTAGATCATACCCTTGAACCACTTTCAATAATGATATTTAATTTAGAGTATAATGCTCCTTTTAACAGTTTATTGAATGAAATAAATAATATCCAATTGAGATTAATTATCAAAAAATTCTCCTAAAACCCTATTGATGATTTAGATCTATTTTTTTACTCTGATCTGAATAATATTCTAAATAGTAGGTTATTTGGTATTAATGACTATTTAGATGCTTATAACTTCATTTTAATTCTTGAAAATAGATAAAGCATCAGAAAATTATGAAAATTGAACGAGACCTAATTTATGACATATAAAATAGTAGAAAAATATCATAGAAAAGTTTAGGTCAGTTTGAACCTTAGATTTGACCTAAACCCTAATTTGGCCCTAAATACCATTAATAATGATGAACCTTGTATTAATGATGCTCAATTATATTTAATTAGGTCATGGACAAAGTTCTAGATGATCCAAGATGATTATAAATTTCTGAACTCAGGTATGTGGGATTTATCTAAGTATATGACTAGTTTTCTTATGTGCAATAGCTATGATGTATTGCTTGTCTTTATTTGAGAATATTGCTTGGATGTACTATGATTGTAGTATCTTTGCCATGTCAATAAGAACAGCAAAGAGTATAGATGGTTTGTAGCTACTAAGTGGATATATGCTCTCTCTCTCTCTCAATCCTCTCTCTCTTCCTCTGAATATAAGGTCAGAACTTGGTCCCCATAGCCTAAGGGGCGGGGAAAAATGAAGTGTGACACCTCCCTCTCTCTCCTCTAAATATAAGGTCGGCACTCGGTCCCCATAGCCAAGGGGTAGGGAAAAATGAAGTGCGACACCACTTAGTAGTACAAACACATCAAAAGACATCTAAAAATATGTGTTTACCTGATTATCGCCTTAAACAATGTTTTCTTTTACTCTTTCTTTCTCAAGTTATTTCAATTATGCAAGCATATTAGTATGTATCTTTGTACCCATGTGCACAACACCTTGTGTATTGATTCGTTGTTTCACATATGTTTTAGGTTCAGAGATAGCATGGAATAAAAGACGGGAAGTGAGCAGTTGTACAGGTTGTACCTATTATAAAGATCCTTGTTAGCATACATGTTCATAGATTGTAGAATTTTCATTCAATATGTAATTGTAAATCATTTTGTAATAATTCATATTGTATAAATATACATGTTGAATGTTGAGTATGTTATGGTTGTATGTTCATGTATGCAAATTATGCTTCCGCATCGCTCTCTGATATGATTTGATGATGTTTTCGGATTTTGACCTCTCATTACCAATAGGGTATGGAGAAGCCAAAATCCGGGGACGTCACAGATATTATCAATGGAGATTCTTTTGAGCAACCTCAAGTTTAGAGATGGAGAGGGAAGAGAGAATCCCTCTAGAAAATGTATAGCTTCTTCCCTCCATCCCAAACTATCTCAACATCCTAGGGCATGTCTATTTATGTTCATACCTTGATGGGTACCTTGAGGATGCTCTATTGAATAATTCATTTCAGTGCAGTTCATTTCAATTCTAGCATAGATATGAGTACACTGAGTCACTGGATTTTATTCCTCCTCTTCAGACTTGACAAGTTCGGCCTATCCTCCTATTCTACTCCTACATGGTGGACCCAATCGGAAAGACATAGGTGACAGTGGTTCCAAAACATAGTATTTGTGATCCCAATGTCGGTATCATGGTGCATCCATCCCCTTTTACCTGACTCCTTTCTTTTCTTTTCTTTTTATAAATTAATTCTATTTTTCACATTCTTTCTTAGATAGTTTCTTTCCCCTAACTGCTTAAATATATCCTTGCATACATGCATCATTTTAGGACTTCAATAAATTTCTTTCATGTACATTTATGCATTCCATCCCTACTATCTTGAGTTTAGGTCTTTCTCAAGGGGGAGAACAATTTTAAGCTTTGGGTGGTCAGGTTATTTGCCCTTCTACCTCTTCATTTTTCATGCATGCATGTTTACTTCCTACATCTAGTATAAATTTTCAAAAAAAATTAGCCTTTTATCCTAGCTTTACTTCTTTGTAGGATTTTGTTTCTTAATTTGTAGCTTTGTAATTAAGGTTATGTGATGTGAATCCTATAGTGAAATGCTTATCCATACGCTTAATTGCCCTATTTTCATCTTAATTGCTTGATCTCCTACTTCAACTAGCTCCTTTAATCTTTCTTAAGATTGACAATCAACCTAGGGTTATTCATAGTTTAAAATGGTATTCCCTCTATCTATGTTGTGAATGACAAACCCATGTTTCAAGACAGTTGAAATGATCTAGAGTTTGATCAGAACTCCAAGCTGCATTATTCACATACTTGCCTCTACTCTAAGGATCCTTAAATCATAGTTATTGTTTTACACCCTAGTATCAAGTAGGCAATGATGAGTTTTTGAGCTATAATCAAGTTAGAGTGTTTTACTTTGATGGTTTGTGCACCCTCACACCTTATATTGAGTAAAAAAGATGGAAAAAAATTATTCAAGAGAGGCTTGACCACCCATGAATCCCAAAAATATTCAAAATAGTTTTCACTCAGACCAATATATTAGAATGCAGAGAATAAAATCTTGAGTGAGAACAAAAATATGAGCATTTGTTTTCTCTTTTAAGAGAGTTGAGGATGGTGTCCAATGGGTGTTCACGGTGCTCCTGAACGCGGATATGTTGTTCTTGGTAATACCACCCTGAAAGCTCATTAGAGAGTCACCAGGAATCCTTAGGAGACATATGAGATCATCCCATTGGCAGGGTTAGTTCGAGGTAGTAAGAGGAGTTTGTCTAACTACTTTGGGCCAACTAACTCGGACAACATGTACTATTACTCATTACACGAACCAACGTGATGCAGATCGGGATCCTCAAAAGTCATTAAGAGTCTTTTTCCTTTTGTTGCTTCTTAGGATCCAAATAAGTGGGTGCATTGTTCCTAATTGGTCTACATGAATGAATGATATATATCATTACTCACCTCCATCGTCCGCTAAATTATCTCTGTGACAATGCTTTAATGTTGAAATATTATGATTCAATCCCCCGTGAGTATTGACATGTCACACCAAATTCACTTAAACTTGCCTGGATGCTTTTTGATCTTACTTTAGCAGGTGTTGTTTGAATGGTAGGTGTTTATTCTGAAATAGCATGGATCCTGAGAATTGTTGTATTAAATTGTTATTCTTAACCTTAGCATTAATCACAATCTTAATGTGTGTGTTATCTTTTTTATTCTTTAAGCATAGTCTAGCTTGAGGACAATCAAATTTTAGGCTTGGGGTAGTTGTCACAAACTTAGGCATTTATGCTAAATATTTATCTACAGTTTCAAGCCGTTATAGCCTTAATATGCCTAAAACTATATATACTTCTCTTTTTGTAATTTATATTATTTTGAAGATAAAATTGATCGACTAGCCAATCATGGGACTTGCATGCACCAAACCTAAGAAAACATTGATCCTCCAGATTTTTCCCAACCAATCCAGTCGAGTTTAGCTTAATCTGATTGGGTTTTTCCCCTAAATTTTTTTAGCTATACATGTCAACACTCCAATGACTCTTTTTCTTTAGGAGACAAATTCTGATGTATCTTTTGATGGTGCCTTGTAAGGGCACCAACTACATAATGCTCCGGAAGGTCTCTTCTGATGGTGCCTTTTGATGGATCATTTTCTGATGGTCCATTTTGAAGGTCATAAATGAAGGCCAATAGTTAGTTGCAAGACCACTTCCACAACCACCATGTGAAGGTACGAATCCGGTCAGGTTCACCTGAACATGGTTGGGTTTAGCCCTTTTTCTTTCAAAACATAGTTGAAGACCAACATCCAATGTTTCTCCATCCGATGGTTTATTTTCCTATGGTGCCTTCCGAGGGCACCAACTGAAGTCTCACCTTTTGATGGCCATCTTTTGATGACGCCCCAAAAGATACACCTTTTGATGGTCACCCCAGGCCATTCCTGCAAACTGAAGGGTCGAACCCGATCTAGTTCAATTGACTTGGTTAGGTTCAAACCCCACTTAACAAATACGCTCCTCCTACGCCTAAATACCAGCCCTTTGCTACATAGCAAAGGGTTCCCAATCCCAAAGGTTCTGAACTTCAGTCTTGCACACTTGTGCAATTCTAACCTTTGGTTCCCAGAGATCCATCCTTGAGCCCCAAGGATAGAGACGGTTGAATGAGCTCATCATATGCCCATTCCATTGGTTTTCCATCATCCATCATAGCTCTCTAGCATATGCTACCTTCATCCAGCCATTTTCACCATCATTCATCCACTTTCCAACCATTTCCAGCCATCTTCCACTTCCATACTTCCATTAAATCTATTGTTGGGTGGAATCAAGGAGAAATTAGGCCAATGAGTCTAGAAGATCAAGGAGGATAGCCCCAGGGGCGATATTCATCCCTCCTAGAGGCTAAAGAGCGAGAGCAGCCTCACTTCCATAAGCAAAATCTCTTCTTCTTCTTCTTTGTCTTCCTCCTACTTTTCTCCTTTGTTTCTGTACAAATGATGTTTGTCTATATTTTTTCGGTGCCAACTATGCTTGTTCATGGTTAGTTGATCTCCTTCTTATCTATGTAGCCCATTTTGGGCATGGTTTATGTACTTTTACCTTAAGCAAGTAGTCTTCTTCCAGATCTAGTATGTTTTGTATTCTATCTTCTCTTCCTAGTCACTAGTTTGGTTGATCTCTTTCTTACTTGAACCTCTTTTTCTACCAATATCGAGAGATTAGTTGCTTAAATGGGTAAGGGAAGGTAGTTTGGATCAAAATATGAAAGAAGGACGTCCAAGAGAGGATCTTTTCAAAACACAAGTCAGAGAGATCATGAACCCTAAATTTGTCTGGGTTCGGACAAACTTGGTCAGGTTCACTCAAATCTGGTCAATTTCATCTCTACCTGACTGGATCCAAGGACTGTGTTATGTGCAGATTATCTACTATTTCCAACATCTCCAAATATTCTGGACCTGAGAAGGTATCTAGAATATTCAAGGGTGTTAATCTGTTATCCTTGAGAGAAGTTTCATATCATTGATGGGATTTTAGTTACAATGTGTAAGAGAGAGTGGAATGACCTGACTGACCTAAATCACACGTCCAAAATAGAGCGGATCTAGAGTAGTCAGACTCTTGAATTTATAACCCGACACTCAGGCCCCGGAAACTATTATATGGGGTCTGATGTAGTAATCAGGGTCGATCCATAGGGACAAGGGTGGTGAGTGCTCAGAACATATAATCTTATCTCAGCTACACAAACCAGGAACTATAGGTTTAAGAAGAGGTGTTCCTAACAGAATGATATTACTCAAAACAAAACAAGTAAAAGAAAAGTAGAAAAACAAATCAAGGTAAAAGCAAACATACAGGTGGTAACAGAAGTATGCATAGGAACTTGGGTTGGGTTTCACCTACTAAGATCTCTCCCCAACATGCAATACTCACACCCTCTTATATACCCTTAGCAAGACTACAAGCAATCATCATGTATGTCTATTCCCTCCTCTCTCGAACTTAGGATAGATCTCGATTATAAGATTCTCTCTCTCTCTCTCGAGATGGCGAACAAACAATTACAAAGATAACTATATGATCATAAGCTTTAACATTCCAACATTCTCATGCATTAATGTAACTCCAAAACACTTAGATAAGGCTAGTGTTACTCTTTCAAGGAACTAAAAATCAAACATTGCAAGATGGTAGCTAATCATATAAGTGAAGCATTAAGACCAAGAAAATGGAGATAATCTTTTCTAAGAGAATATATATTCAAATGGATGTAAGTATATACATGTTGGGAGAGCCTAAGTGGCTACTCCCAACCCAAGTAATGAGTTTATCCACTCATGTTCATGAGTAGCATTACGGGATTACAATGGTGAAGATATATCAAGGTAGACGAAGAGGTGGGTGAATAGTGTAGAAGGAAATGATAGATCTGAATAAAGAAGAAGGTGATACACCAACAATACTCCTTTAATCTAGATATGTCATTGGCGTAGAGGGTGGATGGAAAATCCTCCTTTCGAAGAAGATGACGGTAGATCTTCTCTCTCCTCTGACTTTCATCTTCAAAGATCCAAGATTGATGGAGAGGTTAATGGGTTATTGTGGAATGCAGCAACACTTCATCGTATCTCTGATGATCTGACCCCCTTAAATGACTGAGGTGGGGGTCTATTTATAGGGTAAGTCCACTAACTTAAGTCTCTATTGCAGTCGCTACTGATGGTGAAGTGTTATGGTCGCAACTCTTATACTATCGATACTGTTGTTGCATTCGCGACTCCTGTACCGGTCACTACTTCTGTTTCAGTCACGACTCCAGTAGCAGTTGCTACTGCTAATGGAGAGTTGTGTTCGTATAGGCAATAGATCATCTCGTTTGAGATAGACATTGGCTCTGTCGCGATCGAAACACTACATGAATATGTTGCAACTAGAACGATGGAGAAGCAGTATGCTCGATTGTAGCGACCGATGATAAATATGTATGAAGTAAAAGAAAGGTCATGAGTTTTGAGTAGTCACATTAGTTCTTGTCAAAAGCAATTTGAATTAGTTAGACAAGTCTAAAAATAGGTTTAATATAAAGATAAAATAAGCACATAATATCCACTGAATAGAATGTTATCAACTACCCAAACTTAGAATCTAGATTGTCCTCAAGCTAACAGATAGAATCAAAGCATCTAGTGATGATCTATAGTTGTTTTTTTATCAACACACCACAAAAAAATTATCCCATCCAAAAATTAACCCATCCTCACAGCAAAACCTTTTTGATAAGCTTGGTTCAATTAGTGAGGTCCTACTCCCCTCCTTGTTTCTAGAGTTACGTGACTTTATGCACCTACCACTGCCTTTTGTAGTAAAGGACTCTTGCTAGCAATAATCTCCTTTCCTCAGTTCCCAGTCGTACTCATAAATGGTTCCTACAAAGGGTAGATTTCACACTCTATCTTTATATTAGTTGTATCTAAGATATTGTGCTGAGGTAGGAAAGGCTTTAAGTGTGTTCCTACACTTCTCAATTTACCTCAAGCATAAAGTTGTCGTAAAGATAGTACCGCTCAATTGGGCCCTAATGTAGTGTCAGGTGGTTGTGTGAGGTCTACTTCAAAATGTAGGTGTGTTATGAATGGCTTCCAGACTCCACTATCGGGCACGACATATTTGCATTCTTGAGTGCAGCAATACACCGGCCGTGCAAAATCCTTCAGCATCTTTTCAGGTACAACTCTCATGATTTTATCTCATTTGGCTTTTTATTTTGCTCACTGGATTGGGAAAAAGGATTGGTGGGGATTTTTCGGGCAGCCAAGCCTCTTTTGATCCCAAAGCGGGGATATTTATAACTGTATGGGTAGCTATTTTCATCTTGCTGGAGGTGTATACTTTATAACTAGTACCACAAGGCTAGGGTGATTGGTTGATAGTGTGGCTGATTAAGTCCTCCTTATTTCTAAGTATTTCATGGTTTCTAGAGTGTTATTCTTCTTTACACAATATTTTTCTATAAGAATGGAATAAGATTGTATTGTTGTGTCATTTTCTTTTATGTAAATTGGTAGGTCATTTTTTCCACTCTTGAGATGATTACGCTATAAAATAGTAGAAGGACAAGCAAGTCTAAAAGTGGGAGAAGTAAATAAATTCAAGAAGGGAATATCTCAAAACTATGAATCAAAATGAATGGTTCATTTCTTGAAAAGTTCAAAATTTTTTGAAATTTTCCTACAATGTAGGGGAAAAGTAAGAGTTTGTACAAAACATTCAAAATTGGAATAAAGGGAAAAATGTACCTCTCATGCCCATTTATAAATCCACTCAAGCATATCATACACTCCATCTCAGAGTGTCGAAGATGAAGGTTAGGAATAAATAAGATAGATTTATTTTTGATGTTGTTCAAAAATTGCCCATTTAAATTGCAGCAGCATGTCAGCATACCCTCCTCAAAGTGTGAGGTAATGTTCATGTTGTAGGATTTCAACTTTTATCTCCCTCTGGGCCAAGGTTTTCATCCATACCAGGCAATAAAAACTATATTCATTAGATAGAGGAATATGTTGGGGACTTCTGTGACAGAACTGAGTCTTCTTGAAGTACTTGCCCTTCACATGTTTGTGGATCGTGTCCACATTCACTTCCGCACATGATATTGCCTTTTCTTCAGTTGACACCTTCGGTGTAGTCATGTTGGTGTACTTGTTCACTATGAAGGTTGAATCTGAGCTGTTATAGAATGGAATTCTTCACCTTGATGTTGACTACAAGAAGGGTCCAGTGAACTATCATGCAGTATTGGTAAGAAAATGAAATCAGGGAGGGAGTCCATCAGACCCAATTGTAGGCTCTCCCAACTCCTTGTTTTTTAGTGTGTCATCAATGAGCAAGAAGTAGGCCATATGTATATTAGTCAAGGCAAGGCAGGTGTATATTAGGCATGTCGTCGCCTAGAAGTGATTAATATGCAAACATTACACTTACTGCTAGGCATACCCCTATCTTTAGTGTTTCCTAGAGGTCATCTTTAAGGGCACAAATGCCTTCTCATTCAAAGATGACATCCTCGTGATTATTGTATTTGTTAAGAGTTTCCATTATTAGCAGCAAGGAGTTCCAGGAGAGGTCTTCACAGGCCCACCTGTCAAAATCAGCAAAAAGTGGGCTCAACCCAGGTGGCCCATCTGGTGAGACTTCCCATAGTTCTTCTTCATAAATTTCTCCATCTTCTGGTTGATCAGCAGGTTCCTCTTGTTCTTTTTCTTCTGGGGGTGTGGTTATCAGCTCTTCAATAGCATGCGGGCCTTGCTGCTTACTATGAGTGGCTACATCCTGGTGCTTGTCGGTTGTCCACCCTTCCTTCCAGGAAGATGCCCTAGTAGGTTCAGAAGGGTCAACCCACAAGATCTTTATCTGCTCCCTCCAGGTTTTCTTCTCAGGCAAAGGCACTCCATTATGTAGTTGACGTGGCACCCCATCTGAAGGAATTGCCAGGTCGTCGAAGAAGTGGCGATCATAGATGACTTCCATAGCTTAGGTGTCACGTAAGCCGTGCAAATCTTCAAGGTAGATATCTTCCAGCAGAATGCCTTTGTTGATTGCTTTCATCATCCTTAGTACTATGAATGTGCAATATCCTAACCCTTCTCTTTCCTGAGGTACCCTTTTTAGAGATTGAGAACTGTTTCCAGTTCAACTCGTATCACTGCCCTGCCATCTGTATTGCACATTATAGGAACAAAGGTACCTTCACGTTGTCTCAAGCTTCTTTAAAATTGTATATTAGTGATGTGTTATCCAGCTCAACAACACAACAATTATAGATAGTGGTGTGGTGCTCATAAAGATTTACCACTATCAGTGTCTGTTGTTTAATTGTCCTCATAGGTAAGGTGAAAAATCTCATCTCCACCATGTTCACAACACGTTGCAGTTCTATCACAGCTTCATAGTAGATTTTTTCTTCATATCGCTGCTTCTTTAGATGAGTGGTGTCATTGAATAGTGGTTTTACCTTGTATGGATGGAGGAATTTTTCAAGCAATGTTGCGTAGAGCACCTTGAATAATCTTTTATGAACTTGTGCTCTTTTCAAGAATATCCTCCTAAAATGGTCTCTATTCAGTGACCTCCCTTTGTTGTGATAGATGATGTCTATTCCCATAAGGTTTTGATCTAATATGTCTACCAATATATGGATGTCTCTAGACATTGTTCTGGAGAGTGCCAACATATCCATTCTGGTTAACTTAAAGGGGAGAGGGGGAGCTACAGGAATTGTATTTTTTTGCAAGCATGTGTCTTTTCTTTCTGGTACACCCACGAAGAAAGCGGCCAGACTGCTTTCTTCATCATCTGACGTCCCCTCACCAGTTGTCTGTATAGGTGTAGCTGGGTTAGAAGTTGTGGAGGTGGGATGGTAGCAGGACCTTCAGTAATCCCACAAGGCTCTGCTTCTACTTTATTTTTAGATGTAACTGTGGTAATAGGATCTTCTATAGACTAAGTGCATTTGATGGCGTTTCGAGCTCTTCTTCATTGAGTGTTGCTAAAGTAGCAGCCATCTTGTCATCATAAACAACATAATTGTGTTCATCGTGGTTAGGATCCTAGAGGTAAACATCACAAATGTTCATGTTGATGTTCATCTCATCCAGGTATCGATTGATTATGGTGATGTCATAAGATGTTAATTGTTCTGCACTTGTCTCCTCCAGAGCAGTGTTATCTCCTACATGTTGGTTCATCAGATGTTGCTCATCCTCTGTGGGTTGATAGTGTAAGTCAAACTCTTTTGCATTATTGTTTGTTCTCCCAGTAGCATTTTTTCGTGTGATTGGTCTCCTCCCATGGCATCCTCCTCTGACTTGCCATGTAGTATATTCACACTCTCTTCTTTGTGTGAAGGAGGTGCGCTCGTTGCTTCTTTATCCTCATGTTGTTGGGTGTTCGAGGGACTTGATGATTCTCGGGATGGTGAAGGACTAACAGACTGCCTTGCCTTCTTGTTGGCTCGCCTTTCTTCCCATAGCTGGCTTTCATCTTCCAGCTCTTTTTGCTCCACTTCCAGCCTTTATATTCTTCCTCTACCGCTTTTAGGGATTTTTCATGATGTAGGCGCATGTCGTCCATATCTTTGCGCATCACTTCTCACTCCCTTCGGAGTTCTTCCATCTCTGTCACCATCATCTGCATGGCATTCATCATAGTCATTTGGTTGTTGATGACGTCCTTCATAAATTGGGGAAGGGGTGCAGTTCTTGCATCAATGCATTGTACCTGCATTGTTAGTGCGTACATGCTAGAATTAATATGCATGTTTGTAGTAGGGGAATTATTCAAATGCACCCAAATAGCATCGAACTGATGGTCGAGTTCTTGGCCCAAGGTCGGTAGGCGATGTTGTTGTTACGTTGTAGAGGTTGTTGCAGTTGTTGTTGTTGTAGGAGTTGATGTTGTGGTTGTGGTCTCAGAATTTTTGGGAATGGTGTGGTGCTTCCGCCAACTTCTACTTGGGAGCTAGATTGTTTTTTTTTGTTGGTTGTGTATGTTCTTCTTGCACGCCCTCCCTTGTTGCACCCATTGCTTGCTCAACACTTAATGGATCAGGTTGGTCTTCTATTCTTTCTTCTTGTGTTTCTGATGCCACTTTAGTCATCAGACGGGTATGAGTTGGTTACTGTGGTTCTATTATAGCCTCAGGTTGTCGTATGAACTTTTCTTCAATTTCTATAGCTTGTTCCCAAGCAGCTTTAGAGATGCCTGTCTGGTCATCTGGTTTTTTGATATGTGCTTCCATTATTACTTGGGCGACTAGATGAGAAGGTGGGGCAATGTGGAATCTTTCACTGTTAGGTAGGGGGACTTCATCTGCCACATATCATTGTTGTACAACTTCTTCATAGACTTTTTGAGTTTGGGTATGTGGAGATTCCAGCTTCGTTGCTTCTGGTGTGGCTTTACGGGACCTTATGACCAGTTTTTTCCACTTCTCTAGATGTATATGCATTATCTCGGGCACTTGTTTGCTCCCTTGGCCGATTTTAGCAGGTGACTCTGGGTCTATTGTTTGCTAGACAGCACTGGAGTGCATTTTATCGACTTCCTACATACTGGGTTAGAGCTTATTTGCATCATAATAGGCCATTTCTGGGAGTGGGAGCAACAATTTAGAGTGGGATTGCTTGTAGAAACATTTCTCACCTTTCTCTTCCAGAATGCCAGTGGTTATCGAGGACTTCATGTCAACCTTCATGTACCCCTTGGTAGGCTCATATCCTCTTAGTTCCTCAAGATTTAATAAGTACGACACAATCAGAGTTATCTGACCCCCCATGTTGATATATTTAGTCTTTTTCACTTCTGGTCCCACTGCCGCTGACAATCTGTCTATGAGTAGCCTTCCAATATTCACTAGTCTTTTATTCAGCACCGACCAGATGAGGAATAGATCCCCTTTGAACACTCCCTCTATTTCAGATCATGTGAAAACTATGTTCAACATAATCTTTTGGATTACCTTCATGAAGCATGAAGAGATAAGGACTGCCTTAGATTTCCATGGGCAGTGTTTAGATTCTCCTGTCAGCTTCTCCCACATTTTGTGGTTGTTATAGCCCATTGTATCTCTTTCACTGGGTGTGTCTATACAATCTTTATCTTCTTCTTTATATCCGGTGAAGATCTTATTTGTAATTACCTATGTGACGTAATGGTCTTTGCCTCCGTTCCGTACTTGGAGCTTAAACTCTCCTCCAGCTTCCTTCTCTTCCTTGTCGCTCATTGGTACCTTCTCGAGTGAAGACATAAACTTGGCCATCAGTTTTGTTAATTGGAAGACATTGGTTGTGCATAGAGTGCATATATTTTCTTTGTATATGAATTCCTTCACCCTTTCATAGATGCCCAATTCTGGAAGTGTTGGATATCAATGTATCTTGTAGGCTTGAAGACCTTCTTCCTCTTGATCATCTCATAGTTAGACTGGTGCACCATGTCTCTGGGTATGACTATCACCAGTTGTCCTGTAGATGTCACTATCGACTCCTTCTTTACTGCATTAGAACCCTATGCTTTTCTAGCTATTGGTTTGCCTCCTATTCAGAGCCCTAGACTCAACCTTTATTGTCACCATCCTCTTCTTGATTTTCTGGGCATTTGTTATTGTCACCTTTTATTTCTTCTTTACTTTAGATTCCTCCTCTGACGAGACATATTCAGATGTATCCATTCCTTTAATGCCTTCAGATAACTTTGTATCCTCCTGTAGCTCATGTCGCAGAATTATCTCATACTTCTCCTTCAGCAGCAGCATGCACATCCTTTTCTAATTTGACATGTTGGGGTCATCATTCAGTTCTTTGTCAATTGCTTTGAGCGCTTGTTGTGCCCCTTTTAGAGATTTTGCAAGCATGTGTAGGGAATCAGAGATGGAAGACAACATTTTGCAATCTCATTCATGGGAGTTTATCAGGCATTTGATATGATATAATTTAATATGGCACTTGAAAATTGTGACGATTCAGATATAAAGTTAGTGATTGTTACTAATGTTAAGGTGCATCGGTTGCAATAGAGCATCACTTGTATTAGTTGAGATATAGTTTAGTTTAATTTCAAAGAGTGGCGACCGCTAGTGGTTCCATCTACGGTGGTCGAAACAAAGTCCAACATAGTGGTTAAAACATGGTCTGACTTTGGTTGGTATCACTCAAGACAATGAATTGTCAAAACGGTCGAAACATGTTTCGGTTAGGGCAGTTGAAGTAGGCATTGGGTGTAGCGGTTGAAATGAATTTCGTCATAGCAGTCGCAACATATGTCAATGTTACGGTCGAAAAAAAAACCAAAATTGTGATCAAGGTTAAATCTATGTCACAACCGCTGCACCTCAACAGGTGTCACGATCGAGATGCCAAACAAATGTTGAACAGAGATCGCATACTCAAAAAATGCATCTCCATGGAATATTCAAGTGGACCAAATGATCTTAATTTAGTGGATAGGTGGGATATATGGAGGTGAAACAAATGAGGAATGAGAGGGTGAACTGGTGGGTCCTCATGTTGCGGTCACAACAATAGTTAGGGTGTAGCGGTCACAACAATGGGACTTAAGAATGTGAAAGGTCGGAATAGGAATTTAGGGTGTGAATGAGAGGGGGTTTTGGATAGGGTGGATGATCAATCAGAGCAAAATGATCTGTGAAACTGTAGAGTTGTGAAATGGCTAATAGAAGAGAAGAGGGGAGAATGGCACAAATCACAAAGTAGAAGTAAGAAGAAAAGAATCGAGAACATGTACCTTTTAAAGTTCAGAGAGTGAAGAGAAAATAGAAACATGGCAGCGTGTGCGGTGGTGATGTTAATCAGTCATCTCTGTAGTGAATCACTACCGTCATTGTCCAACCCTCATCTCTAGCGCTAGCTTCGATCACACCTCAAACCGCTAGAGCTTCTCCGTTAGGGTTCGCTGAGGTTCGTCGCAAGGGAAAGAGTGAAGGAAGAGGGTTATTGTTCTAGGTTTGCCCTTTTATACCAGGCTAAGAAAGCGGTGTTGCGACCACTATGGTTGGGGTAGTGTTGCGGTCGAAACACTGGTGAACTATGGTGGTGGTTGCAGTTGCAACACAGATAAATGTTTATAGTCGCAACAGATTGACGACAATATGAAGTCTGTAAAAGAGTGAAATCACCCCTTTATTAAAAAAATTTGAAAACTAAAACATCCATCCCAAACATACTCAAAAGATATGTTGAAATAGGTGTAAACTTTTTAAACTTTTATATATATGGTATATAAAAGACCAAAGAGTATTGTGGCAGAATATAATTTCATGACTATATTCAATTTTTTAAAAGATTACAAAATTCCATCATATCTCCCATATAGGGTTTACAACTATAAAACGATCTAGATAGAGGGAAATCTAAACTACACCAACTTTGTCTCCAAGCAACAACTTCATGAGATACGTTCTTCTTAAATCCATGTACTCCTTATCCCATTCCTAGGATGGTCCTCCATGCCCCTGTTGCACACTTTGATCCTAGGCCTTGCTCAACTCCTTGATCAAACCTTATTGGTTAGTAAAGCACCCAGCAAAAGAAAGAAGCAAGGTATGTGTCAGAGATAATGAACAAGGATAAAAGATAAGAAACAACATGGAAATCGAGGCTAATATTTCATCATAAGATAAAGTAAGTCAAAAGTATGAGGCACAAATAAATAGATTCTTGTCATAACAATAATAGTAAAAAGGTTGCATGCATGATTAATATTGACTACCTAAACTATGTAGGGTTGAGGCACCTACCTAACCTCAACCAATAGGTGACGGAGAGTGATGTGATGATTTTGAGTCGCATTTATAGACTTGTTTTACATGTGTTTTATGTGTTTATTAGTCACTTTTGTGGTTAGTATTGCATGATTCATTCGATGTGGTCTATAATCTCATTTTGTATCAAATCTCTCATATTTTATCTTTTTGATAATAAATGATCATAATAATGGGTTTTAGCATAGATGATTCGGCTTTGTCTTGCAATTTCAGGAAAAATGAATATACACAGTTGTCGATACCATCGACATCCGTCGATAGTATCGACATAGTCACAGGGAGACATCCGCAAGAAGCCAAGATGAGTCGATACTATCGACACTGAAGTCGATAGTATCGAGATACCTTCAGCGAGCCAGCAATCAACCTGTCGATAGTATCGACGCAATGTCGATACAATCGATGATGCCCAGCTGCAGTGTCAGAAGGGTGACAAAACTGACGCTTAAAGGTGTCGATACCATCGACCCACGTCGATGGTATCGAGTCTGCATCAGGCAGAATGTCAGAGAAGTGAAGAGAACTTGATGTTACCATGACGGGTTGATACCATCGACCCGCATCGATGGTATCGACACCGTCAGGATATGTTTTGTCTCAGATCGATCTTGATCGGATGGTGATGATCTTTTGGAGACCAAAAGTGGTCCATATACCTAATGACGGTGGCCCTAAGCAGATGATGACGTCATTAGCCACTGCACACATCTCGAGGAGGTGTGGAGAAGAGAACGGAGTCCAGAATCACGCCCCGCTCATTTTGAGAGCCGCAGAATACGAATTCCACCGCCGGAAGGCTATAGATCGCGTACTCTGCATCAAGGAATGATTGGATCTCCTCTGTTCATGGGTTTACATCACTCTCATTCATGTTTTTCCATGTTTTCCCTTTCTTCCATCATGTCTTTCATTGAGATGAACATGCGGGGCTAATCCCCTTTATCTTTAGGACCAAGAGTAGCCCGGGTAATCGTTGTATGACATTTTTATCATAGTAATTCATATTTTGTCTCTTTAATCCATGGTATGATTTCGTTTTCTCCATTATATCATTATGATTGATCACCTTAATGATAATCCAATGCCTTTAATTACTTTGAAAGAAGAATTAACAGCTGAAAAGAGGCGAAATTCACATTAATTAATAAATCCCTTGAATAAGGTGATGTACGGTTAATGGTGGAAACCCAGAGTTTGGTCTTCATGCACCTAGTTTAGGGTATAGGTTACTACGATCGTGGAACCGACCTAGATTTAGGTAGTGAATTGTATCACGACAGTGAACAATTCTGACTACAGGCCACTACCCAGAATGAGAGATGAATTTGATTAACTATATAGAAATAAATACAATGAGAACCTGCGGTGAAATCGCAATCCTAAAGATTTCCATCTAAATTGATTAAACTCAACATTTAATCGATTGCTTTGTTTTTTTTTCAATCAACTCTCAAAACTTTTTAATCGGTCTAGCTGATCGCGAGTAGTTAGTAAGTAGTCTACCGATAGTTTAGTATCCATGTATTCGACTCGGGCCTCACAAAAGCCTATATTACTCTGATGCGTGCACTTGCGTTATACGCACGGTAAAATCGTGTCAAGTTTTTGGCATCGTTGTCGAGGACACGGCAACTGTCGGCACTACGAGTGCTGCAAGCGGCCACTCTAGGCCACATTTTATTTTATTATTATTATTTTTTAAATTCATCGCTTATCTTTCATATTTAGCAATCGTCTAGTGTTGTACTGAATCAGATTTATTACCTTGCAGGTACTAGTGCATGGTGAGGATGCGTAGCACAGACTACACACCGCCATCACCAGAGGTTCCACCGTTAGGGATGAGCATCGGGCTGGGTCACCCCAGGTTTTGGCAGGCCCAGATCCATATCCATATTATTATGCGGGCCACGGGCCGGGTTTTGGCCCAAATTTTTTTTTAAAAGTTGAGCCCGTACCCGGCCCGTATAAAAAATCTGGGTTTCGGGCCAGGCTCGGGCCAGCCCATCTAACAATAGGTTTCATCAAAATCACGTGTTTGATTTACAATCAATGTTGAATTTGTATATAAGTAGAAACATATTTGTTGTAGACATATTTATTAAATTTTAGAATGTCGTTGTGTTAGGAATGACGGTGCTTTGCATGAAGGTTGAACATATTATGATTGAGAAGACAAATTAATAATCCACAATGTTGTTGCTAGTTGTTGATTCATACCGATCAGATATTAGACTTGTTATTATAACCAACTATTAGTATAGGAGTTGGCTGATTATATCAATCATTAGACGAAGGATCCTATTATGGAAAAAGAAGTTTTAAAATGATATACATATTTGTGTATTTATATTATATGGTATGGATTATTTATGCGGGTCGGGTACTGGGTTTCGGGTCTGGGTTTATGGTGGCCCGAGCCCGGCCCGGATAAGAAAATGGGCCTAAAACGCCAGCCCAGCCTTCCCATTTAGAATACCCGGGCCGGCTTTGGGTCGGGTTTGATGGGCCGGGTAGCGAGCTGGGTCGGGCCGGCCCAATCTGATGCTCAACCCTATCCACCATTGGGATCAGACGATGAAGATAACAATATTTACGATCAACCTGAGGATATAGATTTGGGCTCTAAACTAGAAGCCATGGT
The DNA here is from genome assembly GCA_963693085.1 of Alisma plantago-aquatica. Lineage (NCBI taxonomy): Eukaryota > Viridiplantae > Streptophyta > Magnoliopsida > Alismatales > Alismataceae > Alisma > Alisma plantago-aquatica. Next base: position 836,756,637 of record OY856412.1, on the reverse strand, counting down.
AGAAGAACAAACAATATGGGAGAAGATAAAGGCTTCTTCCTCATCAGCATCAAAGGGGCCGATAAAAAAATAGGCAGTCAACATTCCAACCTATAAGATTGATCTGGCACTGATAAACTTGGTCAAGTCTCAAGCATTCCACGGGCTGAAGAATGAAGACCTTGTTGCACACATCAGCACTTTCGTGGAAAATTGTGATATGATCAAGATAGATAGGTTTCTACAGGAGACACTGTATCTGAAGCTGTTTCTCAGCTCTCTTATAGGTAATGCACGTGAATGTTGCATAACCTAGATGATGAGACCGTTGAAACGTGAGATCAAATGATCGAGGTTTTCTTTTAGAGATTCTTTCCACCGGAGAAAACCAATGACTTAGTACGGAAAATCCACAATTTCTGTCAAAGGGCTGGCAAGACATATTCTAAGACGTGGGAGCGCTTCCAAATAATGATGTGGAAGTGTCCACATCACGGGCTAGATAAGGAAAAACAAGTGAAGATCTTCTACTTTGCTTTGAATGAGCACAACCAGAGCAATCTAGACTCAGCAGCATCTGATTTCTTCTTGAACAACACTGGCACTAGGTGTTGGGAAATACTGAAGAATATGGCTAGAAAGCAATCATGGGGCGAAATAGACACACCAGAGCAGGTCTGAGTCGCAGGTGAGTCAAAGAGCTGAATGAGAAGATGGACTTATTAGCCAAGAAACTTCTAGCAAAGGAAGACGGAGAATCTGATGATGAGGCGCAAGTGAAATTTATGCGCCAGCAACAGGGGTACAGAAACAATGATTATTCTTGGAGGAAAGATAAAAAATTCATGGAAGGACCCAAACAATTTCTTGTAGGACCCCGATGCCAAACCACAACCGTCGGTAGAAGACAAGAATAATGAGTTGCTCAATCAAGTAATCAAACAGAATCAAGAACTCATGAGCACGTTTGGCCAGCAGATTAAGCAACAAGGAGAATTCATGAATCAATTTGGGCAAACTTTACAAAGTCATGGAGCTTAGATGAGGTCACTCGAGACATCTCTAGCGCAGATGGCAGCAGAGATTTCAAGCTTGAAGAAGCCAGCGCAGCAAGGTTTTCCCGGAAATACAAACATTCCAGGAGGGAATCAGCAAGCCAAGGCAATTCTGTTGTGGAGTGGAAAGAAGATTTTAAACCCCAGAGTCGATGAACTGAGCACACCCCAGCCAGGAACCACAGGTGAGGCCATAGAGGAGGTTACAATCACAGAGCCGATCGAGGATGTGGTAGAGGAAGCCACACCAGAACCCATTGCTGAGGAAGAAACTCAAAAGAGGACACCATATGTGCCGCCACATCAGAGGGAACAGACTGTCCCAGTGTCGTATCCAAACAGTTTAAAGGCTAAGAAAGTGGACGCTCAGTTCAAGAAGTTCCTAGATAGCTTTACGAAAGTTTATGTCAACATTCCGCTGTTAGAAGCAATAGAGAAGATACCCTCCTATGGCAAGTTTCTGAAAGATATAATTACAAAGAAGAGGAATATTCCTGATACTGAAGTGGTGGTTCTTAAGGAGCAAGTGAGCGCCTTCATTATGGGCACATTGCCACCAACAAGGCAAGATTCAGGTTGCTTCAATATTTCATGTTACATCAGTAAGGTGAAATTTGACGAAGCATTGTGTGACTCTGGGGCAAGTATTAATTTGATGCCTCTTTCTACTTTCAAGAAGTTGGGACTGAAAGAATCAAGACATAGCAACAAGACGATTCAGCTAGCAGATAATTCTGTGGTAAATCCGTATGGCATTTGTGAAGATGTACTTGTTAAAGTTGACAGGTTTGTGTTTCCAACAGATTTTGTGGTAATGGAAATGCAAGATGACCAAGGGAATGAGCTACTCCTTGGAAGACCCTTCCAAGCTACGACAGGATTTGATACTCAAAATGGGAAGAGGTCGTCTGACATTAGGAATCGCGGATGACCGATTTGAAATGGTTATGCCCATGAGTACAACACAATCAAAGGCAAAGGAGCAGTGTCGCATGGTGAAACATTTTGATCAGAACATTTCTCTTTGCCTAGGGAAGCCATTTCTGGATATGGCTCATGTAATGACCAAGGTCGATAAGCGGACACTAGTTGTAGACATTATGGAACAGACCAAAGTTGTTTCTCTTTGTAGAGTTGTGGGTTTTCCAAATGATGAAGAGGAGGAAATTCCTCTATCTACTGAAGATGATGCAATAGCAAGTTTTGTCCTTGACGCATATCCAGAACTACCCCTTGAATCTTGCCTTGTCAACATAATGCATGACTGGATGAGAAGCAAGTCGTTACAAGAATGTGTCAAGATGCTTCAAGTGCTTCCGTGCTATTATGCCAAGTATTATGAAGATCTTGGGCCACTCCCACCACCGCTGCAATCATCATTGATCAATCCACCAGAGTTAGAACTGAAGCCACTGCCTCCACATTTGAAGTATGCATTCTTAGACGATGGTGAAAGACTACCAATGATTATTTCGGCATATCTGAGTGCCGATGAAGAAGAGAAATTGATGATCGTGCTGAAGAACCACTGTGGCGCATTCAGGTGGTCAGTTGCTGATATCAAGGGGATTTCCCCTGCACTTTGCTAGCACAAGATCCGGCTCGAGGAAGGAGCAAAACCTGTAATTCAGCCATAGCGTAGACTCAATCCAAGCATGATGGAGGTTGTCAAGAAGGAGGTGATCAAGCTCCTTTCTGCAGACATCATTTACGCTATCTCCGATTCGACGTGGGTAAGCCCCACACAGGTAGTCCCTAAAAAGGGGGGAATTACCGTCACTCACAACTTGTTAAATGAGCCGGTCACGACCCGATTGGTAACCGGGTGGTGTGTGTGCATTGACTACCGTCGATTGAACTCCGCTACGTTAAAAGATCATTTTCCTCTTCCGTTCATCGATCAAATCTTAGAGCGACTAGCGGGTCGATCTCATTTTTGTTTTTTAGATGGATACTCCGGCTACAATCAGATCTCTATTGATCCTAAGGACCAAGAAAAGTCTAGCTTCACTTGTCCTTACGGAACATTCACATATCGTCGTATGCCTTTTGGCCTGTGTAACACACCAGCTACTTTTCAGCGTTGCATGCTCGCTATTTTTCTGATATGGTTGAGCATTGTCTAGAGGTTTTCATGGATGATTTTTCCATCTATGGTGCATCGTTTGATGAGTGCTTGTACAATTTGGATAAAGTTTTATAACGATGTGAGGACACGCATTTAGTTCTCAACTGGGAAAAGTGTCATATGATGGTTAGTGAAGGAATTGTACTTGGACACAAGGTGTCTAGCAAGGGGATGGAGGTGGATCCAGTCAAGATTGAGGTTATTTTGAAATTATCCCCACCTAATTCGGTAAAGGGGGTAAGAAGTTTTCTCGGTCATGCAGGATTTTATTGCCGTTTTATCAAAGATTTCTCGAAAATCGCTAAACCATTGTCTTAACTGCTGGAGAAAGATGTGATGTTTGATTTCAATGAAAAATGCTTGCATGCTTTTAATGTATTGAAGGAAAAGTTGATTTTTGCACCGGTTGTTCAAACGCCAGATTGGACAAAGCCTTTCAAGCTCATGTGTGATGCTTCGGATTTTGCAGTAGGGGTTGTTCTTAGGCAGCATTTCGAGAACAAACACACGGTAATTTTCTATGCATCCAAGACTTTAAACGAGGCACAAATTAACTACACCACAACTGAAAAAGAACTTCTTGCAGTCATTTTTGCATTCAAAAAATTTCGGCAATATTTGGTAGGGTCAAAAGTTGTGGTATGGACGGACCACGCCGCCATAAAATACTTGATGGAAAAGAAAGATGCCAAACCTAGATTGATTAGATGGATCTTATTGTTACAAGAATTTGAAATTGAAATCAAGAATAAGGCGGGAATTGAGAATGTGGTTGCGGACCACTTGTCTAGGTTAGAACGGGTAGATGAGAAGGATATTAATATACCCATTACCGAGACATTCCCTGATGAGCAAATCCTTTCTGTAAAATCAAAGGATCCATGGTTTTCATACATTGTTAATTATCTTGCCTGTAAAATAATCCCAGATGATTGGACTTATCAAGAGAAAAAGAAATTTTTCTATTCTTTGAGATATTATTTCTGGGATGATCCCATCTTGTTGAAGCAATGCAGAGACGGCGTTCTGCGCAGGTGTGTACCGAAGATAGAATATGACAATGTACTTAGTCATTGTCACACACTACCAACCGGCGGTCATCATGCGAGTTCAAGAATGGCGGCCAAGGTGCTAGAGAGTGGTCTTTATTGGCCTACACTCTTCCGGGACACTTACGACTATGTGTGAAGATGTGACTCCTATCAAAGGGCAGGTAATATTTCCAAGCGGCAAGAGATGCCCCTCAACGTGTTTCAAGAAGTTGAGGTATTTGATATGTGGGGCATCGATTTTATGGGACCCTTTGTGTCCTCAAATGCTAATTTATACATTTTACTTGTTGTTGATTATGTATCGAAGTGGGTAGAAGCAATACCCACAAGGACTAACGACGTTTCTGTAGTGTGCAGGTTTGTAAAAGATCACATTTTCTGCAGATTCGGTGTGCCAAGGATGATTATTAGTGATCCAGGCACCCATTTCAAGAATCAAAAGTTTGTTGCATTATTGAGAAAGTACGGGGTGAAACACAATGTTGGTACCCCGTATCACCCGCAAACGCAAGGGCAAGTCGAGGTGTCAAATAGAGAAATCAAGAAAATTTTGGAGCGCACCGTGGCTTCGACAAGAAAGAATTTGAGTACTTTGCTACCGGATGCATTATGGGTGTATAGGACCGCATATAAGACACCTATAGGCACTACGCCTTTCAGGTTGGTTTATAGGCAGGCCTGCCATTTACCGGTAGAGCTGGAGCATAAGGCGCACTGGGCGCTAAGGAAGCTTAATTTGACTTATGATGAGGCAGGGAAGAAGCGAATGCTAGAGCTCAATGAGCTAGATGAGCTGCGGATGAATGCTTATGAGAATTCGAGGATTTACAAAGAGAGAACAAAACTAATTCACGATCGGTACATTCAAGTGCGTGTTTTCAAAAAGGGAGATCGTGTGTTATTGTTCAACTCGTGGTTGAAGCTGCATCCCGAGAAATTGAAATCGCAGTGGAGTGGACCTTTTATTGTGGAGGAGATACGAACACATGGTGCCATCATGGTGTGCGATGGAGAGATGACGTTTCTAGTTAATGGTCAGTGATTGAAGCTGTACTTTGGCAAGGACTACACAAGGAAAGTGCATGAGGTTAAACTCATAGCACTTAAGGAGGAATGATGAGCTCGATTTTGTTTAGCCTAAGACGTTAAAGTAGGGCGCTTGTTGGGAGGCAACCCAACCATCGGTATTTTTAAATTGTAGTTCTTCCATTTTCTTTCGCATTTGCATGATAGTTTAGTTAATTTCATTTTTAGTGTAAAAATGATACATTAATCGTTTATTCAGTGTGCAGGACTGAGTCAGAGTCGATACCATCGACCACGATGTCGATGGTAGCGACATGGGTACAGGGAAGTGGTTGTAGAAAATTTTCTGAGTCGATACCATCGACGGCTTCGTCGATGGTATCAACCTGCCATCAGTACCGCCGAAGAAAAAGATAGCTCAGGGTTGATAGTATCGACTAGGATGTCGATACTCATGAGATCTCTGAAGATTTACAGAAGATTTTGTCTCAGTCAAGTCGATACCATCGACGGCCTTGTCGATGGTATTGACCCAGCAACAGTAAGAAAGTGGCACCCGAGCCTCGCGAGGGTAATTGATCCATGAAGAGTCGATACCATCGACCCCCGTCGATGGTATCGACGCAACACGTCACCGATCCGCGAGAAGAAATCAACGGCGGCTGCCAAATCAAGGAAGTCGATCTGTGGGATGGGTCGATACCATCGACCCATGTCAATGGTATTGACGTGTCATCGATCCAGGCCCCCACATCAAGCAATCGACAACCGTCGATACTAGCAAAGACAAGGATTGCGCTACAGGTGTCGATACCATCGACATCCCCATCGATGGTATTGACAGAGCGGCAGCAGCGACGGAATCAGTTATAAAAGGAAGGGTTGTTTCTCAATTTTCTTCACACCTTCAGAGCTTCTTCCTTCCACTTGTGCTTTGAGCATTGTTGGGCGACCGGAGGCCTTCATCGAGCGTCCAAGGATCGGGATATCTTCACTGAGCTCTGCACCGAGTGGAGATCGTCTTCTCCGACCTTCACCACGCTCTATTCTTATTCCTCTTTCTCTCTGTGATGATGGTACGGACGGAAGGAGCTTCTTCTTCAAGGGCAGCCCTGATGGAGATTGTGACATTTGTTCCTCCACCACCTGGCTCCATTCCTTGTCTGAGGATTGTTCATCCTTCGGCATAAGTAAGGAAGATATATGAGGAGTTGCTCAAGCAGAAAATCAAGCCAACCCGATATGTCGATCGGACCATGATCCGCGACCTCGGGTTCGAAGCCAACATCACCTATGTCCTAAAGGGGCAAGCGCAGCATACGGGCAGGAGGTCTGACGAGGTCTCGTACCATGCTGAGGGCCACCCTTTTTTCGGTGAGTGGCCGACCTATAAGAAGTTAGTGGCGGAGTTTATGGCATCGCTAGATATATGTGTCGTGCCTAACAACCTCATCGCCACCAATCGGGAATGGATCAAGGGCCGCGTTTCTTTCCGGCTCTACAACAACAATTACAATCTCACCCTCCAGTAGTTCAATGCAAATTACAACTGGTACCATTCTCTGAATCAGCACAGGAGGTCAGACAACCGGACAGATTATGATGACATCTTTTCTCAACTAGTGACCGCGCCTCCAGGCAAGTCTGTCAGCTATCATAATACAGCTGTCGCCGACTTCGAGCATCCATTTGTGCGGATTCTGCATCGCATGCTGTGTACTACGCTATTTGCTCGAAGCGATCTTTCGCTCAGTAAATTTCAAGAGACAGGCTTGTTCTTTTTGTATAAGCTGTTAAAGAGAGAAGAGTGCAATTGGGGCGCATTTTTCTTTACGCGTGTGCTGGCTGTGCGGAGGAGTACAAGAAAGGCTCCTATCCATTTTGGGGGGCTGATCACACTGCTTGCTCTGTATCTTGGGTTGGATTTTTCCCAACTCACTCCGCTGGCCAACAGGAATAAAGTCAACCTGCATCATCTACACCGATCCAACCTTCTTACGCTCCGTGATGGTGTGGCCTATGCACAGTGCCATGTTAACCAGGAGTGTGTGCTTCCCAATCCTGTGTTCACCATCCAGGGAGCTCAGCACTTCCGGTGTCCCATCATTGCCATCGACGACTCTGATGAAGAAGACGATGGTAATGACAATGACAATGACAATGACAATGACAATGACGACGATGACGAGCAAGAAGAGGAAGAGGAGGCTTTCACTCCTCTTCATTCACGAGTGGCACCGCGGAAGCGTCCACGCTTCCACCCGGGTGCATCATCATCTTCGTAGCCTTCGCCACCTCAGCCCTCTCAACAAGGAGAGGATGTCTACTCTATGCAGGGGATGTACTCAATGCTGCAGGAGATTCAGCAGACCCAGCAGCAACACACTGCTTCTTTCACCGGTATTCAGAAGACTACGAACCGGCTGTTCCTAAATCAGTAGGCCATCTAAGAGAACGAGCGCCTCCTCTTCTCCAACCAAGATAACATTCATGACAGGTTGCATAGGATGGAGATGCATCAACAACTGTTCTACGATCATTACTGGTGCCAAAATTACTTCGGGGGATATCCGCAACCTCCGCCCATGCCCCCGTATGATCCAAATTTCCAGGGGTAGTTTCCATCATGGGATCCCATCGCCCCGCAGTACCCGCCACCACCTGAGCAATGATTGGTATCACTGTTCCACCTTTTAAGATTGTTTTTTACTATGCGGCCATAGTCGAATTCAAGCTTGGGGGGAGATGGAACAACTTCTATCTTTTTCTATCTTTTACTTTTAGTTTTTATCATTTATTGCCTTTTCTATTGTTCTAGAAATTTTCTTAGTTTTTAGGATCCACATTCTATCTATGTAATCGTGGATGTCTATACAAATGTGTCATCTCTTTGTCTGTCACATGGGAGTCAGGGGTCAATTTGAAAATTTTTAATGAATTTGCAAGCTTGCTTTGTTTGAATTTGAGCATATGACTTATGAAAATAATTGGGTTTGTCAACTTTAAAACATAAGACCACAACTGTACATGCCTATGATTTAAGAAAAGTGGACGGAATTGGACGTTGAGTCTGAACTGATCAAATGGTTATGAGATTTTAATCTGAAATAAGAGAGAGAAACCTCTTGATTTTACACATGTCAATAAGGAGGGACATATAATATCTTCCAATGGTTCTATCAATTAATCTTGTGATCTATCCACTTCATATCATATACACTCCACCATAAGAATTGGGAGCACTATACAGTTTGTCATCTTTTGGTTGCATGACAGGTAGTTAAGATTGCATGGTAGTTAGTGTTTACTTTTATTGCATTGAAAGAAAAAAAAGCAAAAAGATGTTGCATTATAATCCTGCATTCACAAATTGTAGAGTGCATGTCAATGTCATTTTAGTTGCATTTTGCATAACTTTAATCATCTTGCACAATGATGTGCTTTGCTTCTTCTGCAAATAAAGGACTTATTTCATACTCTCTGAAAAGTTAAAAAAAATGAAAAAAATAATAGATGTGTGAATAAGCCCAAGAGAAAGATATTGAAAATTTCATCATGTTCTATTAAGCAAGATAAGGGCTTGAAAAAAGCATGAAGATCAGAGGGAGAAAGGAATTTGTTCAGCTGCATAAAAAAAAAAAAAGCAAGCACATGTGTAGGTTTGTAGATATTCTATCTCTCATTGAGATAGAATGATAGTGCATGCATCATTCCACCAAAAATATAGCATTAGGACATTTTCACATGCATTTTGCATCATGATAGGTCATAAATTTTTGTGTTTCATGATTAACTGTTATGTGCTTCCATTCCTTCCACAACCACTTATTCCATTCACCTGTTGCTCTAATTGGTAGGCCACCTGTGATTATCTCCTCATTCATTAATATTGGGAGATCTGCTTCCATTTAGATGGTAGTTAGGAAACGAGCCACGTAGATAGAAGATCACAAAGATGCACCAAGCCTGAACTGGAGGATTTTATTATATTAACTGCCTTATTTGATAAGTGTTCACAAATCTTGGGGTGGATATCTCTTATTGATGATCATTGTCGCCTAGAGGGTAATTATCATTCTGTGGTCAGTAAGGGCCGGTATGTGAATGTCTGGCGGGGATCATATGGCAAGGTCTATTGTGATAATATGTTCTTTAGTTGACCCTCACAATTTTATTCTGTAGTTTTGCTGCTCGAGGATGAGCAATGTTCAAGATTAGAGGAGTTTGATGCGATGATTTTGAGTCGTATTTGTAGACTTGTTTTACACGTGTTTTATGTGTTTATTAGTCACTTTTGTGGTTAGTATCGCATGACTCATTCGATGTGATCTATAATCTCATTTTGTATCAAATCTCTCATATTTTATCTTTTTTATTATAAATGATCATAATAATGGGTTTTAGCATAGCTGATTCGGCTTTGTCTTGCAATTTCAGGAAAAATGAATATACACAGTTGTCGATACCATCGATATCCGTCGATAGTATCGACACAGTCACAGGGAGACAGCCGCAAGAAGCCAAGATGAGTCGATACTATCGAAACTAAAGTCAATAGTATCGAGATACCTTCAGCGAGCCAACAATCAACCTGTCGATAGTATCAATGCAATGTCGATACAATAGATGATGCCCAGCTGCAGTGTCGGAAGGGTGACAAAACCGACGCTTAAAGGTGTCGATACCATCGACCCGCGTCGATGGTATCGAGTCTGCATCAGGCGGAACGTCAGAGAAGTGAAGAGAACTTGCCAATACCATGACGGGTCGATACCATCGACCCGCGTCGATGGTATCGACACCGTCAGGATATGTTTTGTCTCAGATCGATCTTGATCGGACGGTGGTGATCGTTTGGCGACCAAAAGTGGTCCATATACCTAATGACGGAGGCCCTAAGCAGATGATGATGTCATTAGCCACTGCACACATCTCGAGGAGGTGTGGAGAAGAGAACGGAGTCCAGAATCATGCCCCGCTCATTCTGAGAGCCACAGAAGATGAATTCCACTATCGGAAGGTTGTAGATCGCATACTCTATGTCAAGGAACGATTGGATCTCCTCCGTTCAGGGGTTTACATCACTCTCATTCATGTTTTTCCATGTTTTCCCTTTCTTCCATCATGTCTTTCATTGAGATGAACATGCAGGGCTAATCCCCTTTATCTTTAGGACTAGGAGTAGCCCGGGTAATCGTTGTATGATGTTTTTATCATAGTAATTCATATTTTATCTCTTTAATCTGTGGTATGATTTCGTTTTCTCCATTATATCATTATGATTGACCACCTTAATGATAATCCAATGCCTTTAATTACTTTGAAAGAAGAATTAATGGCTGAAAAGAGGCGAAATTCACATTAATTAATAAATCCCTTGAACAAGGTGATGTACGATTAATGGTGGAAACCCAAAGTTTGGTCTTCATGCACCTAGTTTAGGGTATAGGTTACTACAACTGTGGAACTGACCTAGATTTAGATAGTGAATTGTATCACGACAGTGAACAATTCTGACTATAGGCCACTACCCGGAATGAGAGATGAATTTGATTAACTATATAGAAATAAATACAACAAAAACCTGCGGTGAAACCGCAATCCTAAAGATTCCCATCTAAATTGATTAAACTCAACATTTAATCGATTGCTTTGTTTTCTTTTATTTTTCTTTTATTTTTCAATCAACTCTCAAAACTTTTTAATCGGTCTAGCTGATCGCGAGTAGTTAGTAAGTAGTCTACCGATAGTTCAGTATCCATGTGTTCGACTCGGGCCTCACAAAGGCCTATATTACTCTGACGCGTGCACTTGCATTATACGCACGGTAAAATCGTGTCAGAGAGTAACACATTATAATCACCTACAAATATTATATATTGGGGAGAGTAACACATTCCCCTGGGCAAATTTACACATGCCCTATCTATGGGTGGTTGTATAAAATACCACTACACTAGTTAATTAGTCTAATAAAATCAACATGCTAAGAAGTATGGAAAGTATAAGCATCAAGTAAAAATAGACATGGCAGTGGGGTACAAGACCCAAGAAATAGATGATAAAATTGATTTTGAGGCAAATATAGCAAATGATTTATCAAAAGAGAAATTAGGGTTTCTTAGAAGCCTCATTAGGGAAACTAGGTTAGGGTTTACAAATTATTCCCAACTTATGTGTAAGGAAAGCACATACCTTTCTTAATGAATTCCAATTATCAACTTTCACCACTTTTAGATAATCCAAGGTCCACTTTTTCTATTTTCAATGTATTAACATGTATTAGGGATTGTCATATGCATTAAAGTAAAGAAAACCTTAGTTTTGGACTTTTTGGGAAAAAAACTCTGATTTAGACTCTGAAAACATCATATTGATCTAGTTAGGTTCTCCTAATTAAGAAAACATATAATTTTGTCTGTTTTGAAGTTATGATGATTAAAGTGTATTTTTGGTGATTTTAATGTATTAATTTCATTTTTAGAAAGCATCTTATGATAAAACTCAAAACCAAACCTCAAAAGTATTTTTATTTGAAATATCACATCTTTCCCATTCCAAAACATATTTTACTTTAATTTTTGGACAAGCGAATTAAAAGATATGATTTTATAAGATTAACCAAACAGAAAATGCCACATAAGCAAATTCATTGTAGAAAGACGAAGAGAGAACGACAGAGAGAGGGGCCTGAGCCCATATGACTTGGCCCAATCAGGTGTGGCCAAGTCACTCGGTCAGCACCCACAAGACCGATGCTTAAACAAAAGGAAACATAACCCAAATTACCAAAATGCCCTTAGTGGAAAAACGAAGCAACAGAAGAAAATAGGGGGGTAAGAATGGGAAACCACAACATGTTATCTTCTTCTCCCAACCCAGACATGACTCTACCCACACACAACAAAAGAAGCAGGTCCGCAAACTGATTCTACAGATGGGAGGCCGAGTAAACCAAGGTGACCAAGATGACAAAAACTTAAGATAAATTTGTGAGACTCCTAGGAAACCAGAGGACCAAGAAGTAGGATATTTGGTCCAAATGCCTTCAACCTCAGGATCTCCACCATAAAAGCAGAAGAGGTAAGGACCCGAGTGAGCAAAATCATAAAGAATTCTAGGAAAAACTACATATGGGAAGATTCGGCACATCACCATGAACCATGCACATCATGCATCAAAGAAAATACCCTGCTCATCACACATGTGTCGTTGGGATTGGAAAACTAGGAAGCAAGGGGGAAATCTGGCATACCTCAAATTAAGTCAATCCAATGTTGGTAAACCCTTTGTGGGATCACCTCGGAGTGCATTGGGTGTCTGAAGTCATGCCAAGAGGTCATCACCTCATTGTCAGAGCCAAGGTGTGCGCTGTAGGTAGATTGGGTAAGGCAAGTATGCTCGAGGCCATGTGAGACTGATCCAGCAGTGAGAAACAAACTTGGGTCACTGGGTGGACGTGATGGGAGGTTTTACCTGGGGCCTGATGCCCTGGAGTGGCAAGGAGAAAGAAGGGTGGCTAGAAACAGGGCACTAGCATAGTAACGAGGGAAGCAGGCATGGAAGTGGCGAAGCATATGCAAATCCTTAACATATATAGGGTCAAACGATGTGGACGGAAATGAGGAAACCAATCGAGATAGAAACAAAGTGAATCGGTGAGAGATGAGGGAGAGAGATGTAAGAAAAAAAAGGGGAAATGAGTCTGTTGCTTGTGAGAAAAAAGGGAAAAGAGAAAGCAGAAGATAGGAGACAGCTGTTAGCTGCCCTATTCAAGATTTGATGGCCCAAAGAGGCATGTGCATCAATTGTGTAAGTGTGACTAATAAATACACTCCCAAATCGAATTGAAGTAAAGCTCTAATTAAAATAAATTTCCTTTTTCTCTCTCTTCATTTGAGGGTACAAATGAAACCCAAATTAAATGAAATTTGACAACCAACCTATTTTGGACATGAGGAATTCGAATATGGAATTGGATTTTCCTTTTGAGAACTTTTGAAATGTTAAATAAATCAAATCTTTTTTCTCTTTCCTCCATCATTAATGGCTATAATATTCTCCAAATTCGATGAAACTTCATCCATAAGTAACACTCCGTGTCTTGGATACGAATTTGACATTAGTTTTACAATTTGGAGTTGCTTGTACAATTATTTAATATTTTGAAGGTTCTACACACTTTCTCTCTCCTAACTTTGCATATATATTAAAGATTATCCAAATTACATGTAAATTCATCCAAAGGCATATTTTAATGTGTAGATCATGAATCTAATATTATTTTCCACTTTTGGAGTCATTAAGTATTTTATTTAATATTTTGAGGACAACTCACATTATCTTTTCAAAATAAAATTAAATATAGTTATTATCAACCCAAAATTATGAAACTTGGCCTCCAAGCCAAACCAAACCCAAGGAAAAAGAATCTCAAGTTATCCTTAGCCAATTAGTCTTCCTTTTATGAATTTTAGCCCATTAACCATTATCTCCACTATCTCACATATTAAATAATTCCATAACATGTTAACATGTTTAAAGCATTATTATTCATTCTTTTTTCTGTTACTTGCTCCATAAGTCTAAGGAATGATCTAGAATGAATTATTTTATTAATATGTCACATAAGTGATCAAATTTCATATTATACCCTTATTAAAAATATTTACTGAGGTATTTGTGCATAAACCCATTTGATGGCAACAATAATGAACAAATTCACCCCAAACCACTATTATTTGTACAAAATGAACATAAGAGCCAAAAAGGATAGAAATGAAAAGAAAATCTTACAAAGAGTGTCAAAAAGAGAAAATGTCTAAGTTTCAGTATGTTATAAAGTCACATTCCAAAGGTTTAGCGATCGAAACGGATGTGAACTGTAGAGACCGCTAGGTTATTCAAGAACGAAAGTCCACAACTCTTCTAAGAAATATTATAATATTGTTCTATATACATTCAAATTGAAAGGTGAAAAGATGAAACCACATAGAAAATTTTTGAATATTTATTATCTAAGTTAGAGAAATTCAAAATTACCTATAGTAGAGAAGTTCAAAATTAAATTGGCAGATATATACACAATCTAGAATATAATAACTAAAGGAGAAATGTTGCAATATTTAAGAAAGCAGTAAATCCTTGGGTTGCCTCCCAAGAAGTGATAATTTATATTCTTTAGCTTGACTTTTGATCTGGTTTCTCAGAGCTCCTCTATTGGTGTTGGTTGTGGCTCTTACAAATTGAGTTATGATCTACTCACAAAGGCTTCGTCTTGATAATAATTTTTTACTCTATGTCCATTCACCTTGAAGGTACCACTCTTTTCACTAACAATCTACATCATTCCAGATAGATATATTTTCACAACAAAGAAAGGGCCAGACCATCTAGACCTGATCTTTCCTTTGAACAATATGATATTGTAATTAAATAGAAGAACTTTGACCCCATTCGACACATCCTTGCTTTTCAAGTGAGTGTCGTGCCACACCTTAGTTATTTGGTTGTAAATGCAGGCATTTTTGTAGGCGTGTAGTATGAGTTCCTCTAGATCTTGCAATTTCAGAAACATTTTCTTGCCTTCTTTGTCGAGGTTCATGTTTAGAAATTTAATAGCCCAAAGGGCCTTATGTTCGAACTCTACCAGAAGGTGTCAAGGATTTCCATAGATAAGCCTATAGGGAGTGGTCCCAATTGGCATCTTGTATACAGTACGGTAGGCCCATAGTACATCATCAAGTTTCATTGCCCAGTCCTTCCTTTTTCGGCTAACTATTTTCTCCAAGATTTCCTTTATTTGTCTATTTGATACCTCCACCTATCTAGAAGTTTGTGGGCGATAAGGCATCACCACCTTGTGCTTGAGTCTATACTTCTTAAATAAAGTTTCAATTGTCTTTCCCTAAAGAGGGATCCCCTGTCACTTATAACTGTACATGGGACCCCAAATCTCGAAAAGATAGTTTTTTCAAAAAGTTTAATCATTGCCTTTGAGTCACATGTTTGGTTAGCAAAAACCTCTACCCATTTTGAAACATAGTCCATAGCGACTAGGATATATTGATTTCCTCATGATCAATCCCCCATACATCAAAAATTTCTACCTCAATCCAGTTTGACATTTGCATCTCATATCTTCTTGAAATATTTCATGTTCTCTGGCATTCATTGCATGCTTTAACAAAGGCATGAGCATCCTTGAATAAGGTAGGCTAGTAGAATCCATATTGTAGGACTTTTGTTGTTGTCCTCTCTCCTCCTAGGTGCCCTCCATAACATGAAGAGTGACATTCCTGTAAGATTTTTGGTATTTCTTTCTCTGGTATACACCTTCAGTATAGGTTATCAGCACATCTTTTGAACAAGATTGGGTCATCCCAATAGTAATTCTTTAGGTCAGAAAATAACTTTTTCTTCAGATTATCGGTAATGTCAGGTGGTAGTTGCTGATAGGCCATGTAGTTGCAGATATCAGCAAACCATGGTAAGTTTGGCTAAACAAACCTTGTCATCATCGGGGATTCATCAACATAATTGTCATGAACATGTAACAGATTTTCCTTTGTAATTACAATCCTTGAAAGGTGGTATGCAACCACATTCTCTATTCCTTTCTTGTCAATTATCTCGTGATCAAATTCTTGAAGTAGAAGCGCCCATCTTAACAATCTTGGCTTGGTTTCTTTCTTCTGCATTAAATATTTTATACCTCCATGATCAATATGTATTTTTACTTTCTATCCTATTAAGTAAGATCTAAATTTGTCAAAAAAAAACACAATCGCCAGCATTTCCTTTTCCATGGTAGTGTAATTGACTTGGGCTTCGTCGAGAGTTCAACTTGCGTAATAGATGGCATGATGTTTCTTATCCTTCGTTTGTCCAAGAACAACCCCAATAGCATAATCGTTGGCATCACACATGATTTCAAAAGGAATCTCCCAATCCAAATCTTGTAGGATGGGGGTTGTAGTTAGAGCATTTTTCAGAGTGTTGAAGGCATTGAGGCACTTATCTGTGAAGTCAAATTCTACATCTTTCACCAGAAGGTTCGACAAAGGCTTGGCGATTTTTGAGAAGTCTTTAATAAACCTCCTATAATACCCAATATGACCAAGGAAACTTCTCACCCATGTTACTATATTTTTAGGGGGAGGGATTTCGATACAACTTCGATTTTACTAAAATCAACCTTTGTTCCTTTCTTAGAGATTTTGTGCCCCAACATGATACCATTACGTACCATGAAATGGTACTTCTCCCAATTTAGGACTAAGTGTTTCTCTTGGCACATTTGTAATACTAGGGACATGTTTGTGAGGAACTTATCAAAGTTTGCACCATACACAGAGAAATCATCCATAAAGACTTCCATTATGTCTTCTAGGAAGTTTGAGAATATGGAAATCATACGTCTTTGGAAGATGGCAGGTGCATTGCATAATTCAAATGACATTCTCTGAAAGGCATAGGTGTTGTAGATACATGTGAAGGTGGTCTTATCCTAATCATCTGGGTGCATTGGCACTTGGTAGAACCCCGAATATCTATCTAACAAACAAAAGTACAAGTAATGCGCCAACCTTTCCAAAACTTGATCAATAAAGGGTAGAGGGAAGTGGTCTTTCCTTGTATCTGCATTCAACATCCGGTACTCTATGGACATATGCCAACCAGTCACGGTTCATGTTGCTAATCATCTTTGTTTTCCCCTTTTTCAACAGTCATCCCCCCTTTCTTGGGAACAATATGAATTGGGTTGACCCAATTGCTATCACTTATAGGATATATGATTCTAGTGTCACACAACTTGATCACCTCCTTATTAACAACCTCTTTGAGCATCAGATTTAACTTCCTCAATGGCTGAGCTAAATGGTTGGCAGTGTTTTCCATATTTATGCAGTGCATGCAGAGGGCTGGGATCAGACTGTTGATATCCTCTATTGAATATCCTATTGCTTTCTTGAGTTGCTTGAGTTTGTTTATCAACTTCTCCTCTTGATCCTTAGTCAGAATGGAGTTTATAATAACGAGATTCCTTTCCTCTTCATCCAGAAACTCATATTTCAACCCTTCAAGTAATTACTTTAACTCAGGCTTCGATTTTAGTGCAGATTTCTCTTTCGGCGTTTGTTCCAGCAAGGCAACTTTACTATCTCCACAGTTCTTCTTCATCACTGAAATCTTCTTCTAGTTGGTCTAGAAAACCCAAAATTTCCACTAATTCAGGATCTTCCATACTGAGGTCGGGGTTGTTCAAAGCTTGCATGAGCGGATCAACGATAGCATTGTCCTCTTGTACCTCTTCATAGTACTGGGCAAACTATCCTTGAAATAGACTGACTCGAATAGAGAAGATCCTCTCATAGCATTTTGGACATGAAATTGATATGGTCATTTCTGAGTCGGAGAGGAATGATTCCTTCAGCCACGTCAATTAGGGCCCTACCTATGGCATGGAAGAGTCTTCCAAAGATCATCAGATATGTCAGGTCCTCAACGGTTTCAATCACCACTATGTCACAAGGTATAAAGAATCACCCAATGTGAATCATGATGTCTTCTACTATTCCCATTGGCTTCATAAAAGTGTGATCAACCAACTCAATCCTCATTCCAGTCTTTACCATGGTTGTTAGCCCAAGTCTTTGGGCTAAGGAAAGAGGCATTAGACTTATGCTCACTCCTAGACCAGTCAACTCCTTTCTTTCCACATTATCTCTGATGTTGAAAGGGATAGTGAATGCCCCATGATCTTTCTTCTTTGTAGGAAATTCAGCTTGAACAAAGGCACTTGACATCTTGACTAGCTGCACTGTCTCTATATGATCTCCTCTTCTCCTTTTTGTGATAAGATCCTTGAAGAACTTTGCATATGTGGTCATCTCCTCAATAGCATCCAAGAAAGGGGATGTCCAGGTGTAGCTTTTTCACGGCCTTCATGAACTTATCATACCTTTTCTTAAGATGTGACTTAATCAATTTATAGGGGAAGAGAACTCTTGGTTCATAGAGATTTCTTTGTGTAAAAACTTATTTAGCGGGATCTGGCTTCTTAGTCTTTGCACTCTTCTTTTCCTGGTCTTTTCCTTCACTCTTGTCCTTCTTTGTGGATTCTTCCTTCTTGGATTCCTCGTCTACTATAGTGGATTCAAGTTGTGGCTTGGTGGTAGTCTCTTCTTTCTTGATGAATTTCTTCTTGTTGTCTTTCCATGACTTTTCATGAGCAAAGAGTAGCCATCTTCACAATCTATGTGTTGGAGGGGATCTTTCCTTGAGGATTCTTTATGAGTTCAGAAAGTTGTGTGAGTTGCTGATTGATCTATTTTTGATGCATCTGCATGTTGGCCATTTGGGATTGCATTGTTGTTAAGACGCCTAAGTTAGTGATGGAACTTTGAGTGAGTTGATCATTCACAGAGACGTGTCTCTTCACGAAATCAAATAGTTGAGCCATCATATCTGACTGGTTGCTGCTCTTGGATGAGCCTTGATCTTGGTTCTACCGATTCGTGTTCTTGTTCCGATATTGGCCTTGACCTTGCCTATTGTTTCTGTTTTGCAAGTAAGTTGTAGTTTTGGTATACTGAGTCTTCCCACCTCCTCTTCCAAATCCTGGAGGCGATTTAGATGAACTACCCAATGGGTGAGCAATCTCAACAGCATCTTTATTTCCTTAATTTAAATTAGGGTGATCTCATCTTTTAAAATTTGCATAAGAAATGTTCTCCATTTCTTCCTCATCTTCACTTTCATCGTCATCTTTTGGTTGAGTGTAGATACAATTATCTATGCCATGTCCTCCTTCACCGTAGGTGAAACATTTCATAACTTTCTCAGTCCTGGCCTTGCCTTTTCCTCTAGTATCCTTCAATCTCTTGACATCCAGAGCTATCTTTTGAATTGTAAAGTTATGTTCTCTAGAGCCTTAGCCTCAGTAAAGGTCCTTTAGAGTTAGCCTTCTTTGTTGATCCCCTATCACTCCTTTCATATTCCATACCTACTTGTAGTGCGACCATGGTATCAATAACCAGCATGGTCTTTTTTGGTTTTGTACCCAAGAAATCACTTCCAGCGGTGACATTTAGCAAACTCCACTTTGTCGGTGTTAACCCATTATCAAATGTGGTCACAAGAAAACCCTTGTTGTAATTATGATGAGGACAATTGTCTGATATTCTTGGAATCATTCCCATGCTTTGTGAAGATTCTCTCTAAATTTTTGCATGAATCCAATAATCTTGTATCTATTTCTAATGGTTTTCTCAGTTGGGTAGAACTTTGTAATAAAAGCATCAGCTAGAGGTCTCCATCCATTAATGGATTTGTGAAGCAAGCCAAGATACCAAGACAAAATCTTATCCTCTAGAGATAATATGAATCCCTTATAGTATATAATTGCATGTGGCACTCTTCTCATCTTAATGGTGTCACAAATGTTCTTAAAGGTGTCAAGATGATGATAATGATTCTCATTATTCGAGTTACCTCTGAAAGGTTTGTTTTGGATCATGGAGATGACTGTTGGTTTCAGCTCAAAATTTGTAGCATCAAACATGGGAATGATGACGGGGTGTCTGGACTCTAGCTCTGGTTGCAACCAATTCTCTAAGGGAATGGCCTTCTTCCTGTTCCTCACCATCATCGTCGTCATGGTTATTGTCCTCATGCTCGTGATGGTTCCTTCAGTGTCTTTTTTCTCGATGACGATGGTCATCATGGTGCCTTTCATATCGTTCTTCATCTTCGTGGCGTTCTTCACGCCCATCTTCACTATTAAGGCATCTTTCATAGAGTCCTTGTCCAGTTCCATCAGAGTGGCCATTTTCACGTTTGGACTTGTTACCGGCAGAGTTAAAAAATCCTCCACACTAGGGTTTCGACCATCTTCAGCATGTCCTCTACCAAGTCCACAAGGAGTAAGTCCTCCTCTGTGGGGTGGCATGTTGATGCAAAAAGAGAATAAGTTGTTGTCTAAACCTACTTCTCCAAAAGCTATTGAAACAGTTTACATAGTCAAGTCGAAAAATTGATGTATGAAATGAAGTAAAGTAGTTAGATGCAACAGATTTAGGATTTTTGTGATCAAGTCTATTGCTAAACTTGAGGTACATATGTATGGTGAGTAGACTCGTGTTCTTAACAGTACCATTTTGCCTTGTCCTCAGATATGGTGCCAAAAAGTTGACCGGTCTAAATCACACGTCCAAAACAGAGCGGATCTAGAGTAGTCAAACTCTTGAATTTATAACCCGACACTCAGGCCCCCGTAACTATTATACATGGTCTGATGTAGTAATCAGGGTCGATCCACAGGGACAAGGGTGGTGAGTGCTAAGAACATAGAATCTTATCTTAGCTACACCAACCAGGAAGGGTAGGTTTAAGAGGTGTTCCTAATAGAACGATATTACTATAAACAAAACAAGTAAAAGAAAAGTAGGAAAACAAAGCAAAGTAAAAGCAAACAAACATGTGGTGATAAAAGTATGGATGGGAACTTGGGTTGGGTGTCACCTACTAATATCTCTCTCCAACATGAAATACTCACACCCCTAGTATACTCTTAGCAATATTACAAGAAAGCATCATATATGTCTATTCCCTCTTCTCTCGAGCTTAGGATAGATCTTGATTATAAGGTTGTCTCTCTCTCGAGATGGCAAACAAACAATCATAAAGATAAATATATGACCATAATCTTTAACATTCCAACATTCTCATGCATTCATGTAACTCCAAAATACTTAGATAAGGCTAGTGTTACTCTTTCGAGGCACTAACAATCAAACATCACAAGATGGTAGATAATCATACAAGTGAAGCATTAAGACCAAGCGAATGGAGATAATCTTTGATAAGAGCATGTATATTCAAATTGGTGTAAGTATATACATGTTGGGGGAGCCTTAGTGCCTACTCCCAATCCAAGTAATGAGTTTAGCCACTCATGTTCATGAGTAGCATTACGGGATTACAATGATGAAGCTACATCAAGATAGACGAAGAGGTGGGTGAATAGTGTAGAAGGAAATGATAGATCTAAAGAAACAAGAAGGTGATACACCAACAATACTCCTTCAATCTGGATCCCGCATTGGTGTAGAGGGTGTATGGCAACTTATCCTTTCAAATAACATGATGGAAGATCTTCTCTCTCCTCCAACTTTTGTCTATAGATATCAAAGATTGATGGAGAGGCTGATGGGTGAGTGTAGAATGTGGAAGCACTTCATCGTATCTCTGATGATTTGACTGCATTGAATGACTGAGGTGGGGTCTATTTATAGGGTCAATCCATCGACTTAAGTCCCTTTTGCGATCGCTACTCATGGTGAAGTGTTGCGATCGTAACTCATGTACGGTCGATATTGCTATTGTGGTCGCGACTCCTGTACTGGTCACTACTTCTGTTTCAATTGCGAATCCAGTAGCGGTCGCTAATATTGATGGAGATTTGTGGTCGTAATAGCCAATTGATTATCTCATTTGAGATAGACAATGGCTCGGTCATGGTCGAAACACTACGTGTATATCTTGCAACCAGAACGATGGAGTAGTAGTATGTTGGATTGTAGCGATCGATGATAAATCTATAAGAAGTAAAAGAAAGGTCGTGACTTTTGAGTAGTCACATTAGGTCTTGTCAAAAGCAACTTGAATTAGTTAGACAAGTCTCAAAAAGTGGTTTAATATAAAGATAAAATAAGCACATAAAGTCCACATAATAGAATGTTTCATGACCCCCATAGGAGAAGCTACCATGATACTCACAACATGTGCATGTTAGTTGCTTGCTAGGGTGTATGAGGGTTGTATATGCCCAAGAATAGGTGCATAAATTACCCAACTTGTGTTTACATAGCTAGGAACTCCTTCTCCAGATTAGTAGGATTCGAACAAACTCTGTTTTCTTTACTTTATTTTGTTTTGTTTCATATCATTTTTCTAGACTCATTCTAGTTCTTGACATATATCAACTACCAATTTTGCTTAACTAACATAATAACATGATCTTAGGCGTCCTAAACATCCCTACATCCTTGTGTTCAACCCCATATATCTACTTCGACCCCATATTGAATTGTGGGGATTTTTGAAAGTTTTGAGTTATAAATTTAAAGCTCGATCCTTCTGAATCTGCCTCCATTTTGGATGCACTATACAGACCGATCAAATTTTCATGTATCCCTCTCCCTTGATTTTGATACTCACATATTTATCTTGGAAAATATTTTGAAGGTATAATGAATTTTCTTTAAGTGGTTTTAGATCAATTCACCCCCACTTAAGCCCATAGGTGCAACACACTTTCTGGTTGGGACCATGTTTTCTCAAAGTTAGTCTAATCAGGGCTAGTGTGAAGAATTAAGGGAAAGTTTGTCCCAAATACACGGTTCCATTTGAGATCTTAGACTATGTTGGAAAATATACATATATATTGGCCTTACCTATGTAATATATCATGATGCACAATGTTGTTTATGTATTGAACCCGAACTGAATTGCCACAGACCCCATCCATGTCCTCAAGCATGGACCAATGATTTGAAGGAAACCCTATTATACCAAGAAGTTCCAGTTAAGATCCTTGACAAACAAACTAAGGAAATTAGAAATAAGAAAATTGAAATGTTGAAATCACTCTATTAGCATCAAATAAGTAAGGATGCCACTTAGGATCTCAGCTCTTAAACAGAGAAAATATTTCCCAATCCCTTCAAGGATATCCAGATTTTGGGGTTAAAACTACTTTCTAGGAGGGGATATTGTGAAGGAATGATTTTTTTCCAACCTCAACCTATTTACCTTTACACCCTCTTCATTTACCAAATGATTCTATTTAATGTCCCACTTCATCATTTGCTATGTGTAACTCTATGTTTGAGAACTTATGATTCACAATGATGCGTGTACACTCCATTACATGAAACCCTAAATAGTTCATTCTCATCTTTACTATGTTTTTTGATAAATCAAAATCATACAAAGAATATCAAACTTATTCTATGAAAAATGTGCTTTTATCTAGAGGTGTGATTCAAATTTTACAAATGGAACAAGGAAGTAAGAGATATGATGCATTGAAAATAAACCCAAGAAAATCCCATTTTACCCCTATTTTCTCTCTTTTAAAATTATCTTTGCATGCCCTCCTTTGTACCATTGGATTGTAGAACCAATATGGTCATGATTAACACGAGTTCATAATGGACCCTTATCCATGCCCCCATCCCTACATGAAAAAATTGGCAACTAAGAGTCATTGGATCATGATGCCATGAATTTGGTTCCAATACCATGAGACTCGATCATCGTCTACCTTTTTCTATCATAGAACAAATAAGGAGAGAGACACATCCATGATTGCCATGATCTCTCTCCTTTCATGCCATGTATAGGTGGAGGAAACACATAGGCTATCACCCCGACTCAACTTATCACTCGTTTGACTGGGTTTGAGGCCTTGAGCATAAAGTTCTCCCCTCTCACTCTATCTCTCTCTCATTATGATGGGGGAAAAAGCCTAGACTCTAATCCAACCCTAACCACCCCTTATAAAACACTTGAATAGATATGCCAAGCTTTTACATAACTCCATGTTCCTTAACCATTGCCTCCCACACCTAACATCCATTATTTCTTGTCCCCCCTCATCTTTACTCCATCATAAGACACTAATTAGACTTTTCTTCTTTAAGCCACCATATTGAAACCTAGAGACACCATCGGGTCTATGAGACAACAACGAAGATTACATAATCACATACTTGGATGGAATATTTGTTTTATATTAAGTTAACTTTTGATTTTATATAAATATGTTTTAATAACCTTCACATTAATGAGCTCGAATTCCACTAGTTGACATGTGATTGTCCTTCTTTTATTAGAAGTAGTCATTCCTTCCATCACATATGATTCCATTTTAATTAGAAGTGAATATGCCATCCAATACACATGATTTCCCTTATTTTAAATAGAAGTGAGTATGCCATGGAGCATATGTGATTTTCCTTATTTATCATAAGTGGCCATGTCTTATGGCACCCATGATTGCCCTTCTTTGATTAGAAGTGTCCATGCCCCTATGACACCTAATTATAATGGAAGATTTGTTAAAATATGAGTTTATTTAAATAAGAACCCTATTGAAATGATTAACTATTTTCTCTTCACTATATGTCCTACCAATAATTCTATAATTTCTAGTCTAAAAAAAGATATTGTTTTAGCGCTCAAAATACAATTGTTTTTTCATTGCTCGCATCTCGATTATCATGATTTATGTGATGGAAGATGATTAAGACTATTATTCTGCTAGACATTGAACAAGACACACCAAACTAGAACTCTAATGTGGATTTAATTAACAACCATGGATGGTGTAGCATCTATCTATATGATATTTCTTTCATAATGTAAATTTCTTTCATGCATGTTACATATTTTTTTATAAATACTTGGTTCATTGTAAAATGGAAAGAAATATTTTATTACATATTTTTTGTCAATGATCTAGGCCTCTCAAGGATGTCCACACTTAAATTCCTTTAAAAATATCTACCAAGGAAGTAAGGTTGAGATTGGTTGGTTAATCCATGACCGAGGATACTCAAACTCTCAAATAAATTCAAAAACCATTATTCTAGGAAATGTTCTCATGATCCTTAGATCACTATAGAGATCATGTTTCCCTTCACCAAATCTAGAACACAAGAAAGACCTACAACACCCAAAGCAAAATTGATCAAACATGAATTAGAGTTTCACTTCATTTCAGTCCATATTACTCATGTTTCATGTTATGATGTCAAATACATATTATGTAATGAATACATCATCCATGAAATCATTGTTGGTATAAAGTCCAAATTACACACATGAGTGGCTAGAAAAAATATATCATGCATACAATTTAATTCAAGTTTTTTGGGTAAAAATCAATAAAACATGGTCATATAGTCCATACTATCTATATCAAATTAAAAAAAATCATCATTCAAATAAAACCTTAAGTTGAGTCTCTTGGTCTCACGATTTGTCAATTTCCCTAAAATAAACTATTTCCCATGATAGTATAATTTCACATTTATAGCTCACAACTCATCACCATTTCTATTAACGTGAAGATATAATGAAATTATATCGTCCAAAGAAGTTTTGCTTGAACCCGTGACCACTAGGACTCATTTTGTCATACAAGTCTAGAAGCCACCCTATATCATATTTAGGCAAAATTAGAAATTCACATAGTTCATGTATATGCCAAGGATCTGATCATTATTTTTATTAATCAATAAGTAAACTAATGTTATGAATTTATATATATCAAATTTTATTTCATTTGATTCAACTTCACTATTTAGCCTAAATGACACCAATCCAAGGTCCGACTACATCAAATTGATTCAATTTTATGTTTGTTGCGTGACAAAATATCTAAAACATGGATAAATCATTCACTTATTACTTGGGAAGGCGAACTCTAGGTCAAGAATGTCTTCTTGCACCAATCCCTTTGAGAAAATATTTTTCCACAAAAACACAAGGTTCAAACTAAATCTAGGTTAAAAGAGAAGAAATTAGGGAGAGAAGTGTAAAGATAGAGGTTTAAGAAGTTTTTTTTCAAGAGTTTGACCGGGAGAATAAAAAAGAGAAAAGGAATAAAAAACAATAAATCACATAGTTAATCCTATAGATTCAAAAGTTTTCGAAAATCAAGTTCCTGACTTGATTAGAACTTAGTCTCTTAAATACACTCTATATCTCCTTCTCCCCCTCCTTCAAAATTGAACATTAATAAGTAAAATGGTAACAAGTGGTTTTTGGATCATATTTGATACATATACAACATTTTTGGTGTTTTGTAAATTTCATTGTATGCTTAATATGTTTATGCTTATTAGACTGTAAAAGTTTAACAACTTATATAAACGTTGGTTTGTGACCATTAATTAATGTTTGACGAGATGGGATTGCTACAATCCAAAAGATGAGGTCATCATTAGTCCATTTTGGTTTTCTAGGCTCACCCACAAAGGGCTGACTTGCCCATCACAAAAGGTTGATTGACTTGCTCAAAGGTTAGACCAACCTTTTAGTGACAACCACAAGCAAATCTGACAAATGACCTGAAAAATATCAATCCATCCTAAAATTTTTGGTTAAAGATTAGGTAACCTTCATGGCAACCAGCTAAGCCCGAACATTGTCCCTTTAGGTCTCAAAACATTAATAAGGACCCTAAAACACTCCACATGTCTCTCAAAAGTCACAAAAACTTAAATAGTAGTTATGTGGTTGCTGGAGGCACTGGAGTCTATAATGTATGTAGTCCCACATTAGGGAGTATAGGAGTGATATCTTGTCTAGAATCTATCCTATACAATAATTATAATCACTAGTTAATTATCTCAAACTAAGCATACTCT
The DNA here is from genome assembly GCA_963693085.1 of Alisma plantago-aquatica. NCBI lineage: Eukaryota > Viridiplantae > Streptophyta > Magnoliopsida > Alismatales > Alismataceae > Alisma > Alisma plantago-aquatica. The sequence continues at coordinate 836,729,954 of OY856412.1, read as the reverse complement.
ATTTTTATATGGTATAAGGCATCGATCCAAACCAACCTACGAACAGAGAAAACAATTTTTTTTCTACCTATGGGTGGCCATGAATCCTTCTTAGCTAGTCTGCCATCTAGACAGCTGTCCACCTTCCATGACCTATTAGCATAGTAGGTTCAACTTCCTCTCTCTTCCTTTCCTTTTACATAATTCAAATTAATCTAATACTCCAAAACCTGTGAAATACATGGGATATATCTAGTACCATATAAGAAAGACCACAAATGGTTTTTGTCTACATTGTTTTATAAAATTTTATTAATAATAAAGGAGGCGTTGTGTTTTCATATATAACATATAGACAAGAGTGTGAGACATATTGCAGACAACTTTTATTTTTTCTTACAAACTGGCCTTTGATTTTATTACGACAATTGTGTGAGAACATTGAAAGATTTGAATATAATTTTTTTGTTTAGTTTTATAATTTGTGAATTGATCGATGTGTATATTTTACCAGGCTATTTAAAAGGATTAATAGGGGTTGAATGTAAATTTTTCTTATATTTTTAAATATAGACTAAACTTGTTAAACCCCGATCTCACAATTACCATTAATCATGAGTTTGGGGCATAAATTAAAGATTTAACGTAATACAAAGATCACCCTTAACTTTTTCTTTTTCTTTCTTCATTTTGTTTCTCACATAAAATCACATAAATTAACTTTACAAGGGAATCTAAACATTGATTTCTCTAATCTGATTTCAACAGTAAAAAATGCATGTATGAACATTCATTATGTTTCTCATACTTTTAAACACATAAAACTTGTTGCTTTGTATATATTGCTAAAAGAGGAATAATGTTATACATCAGCATTACAACTCTCTCTTATTTCTTTACAAGGACCTAGAGTGACAAGGACCAACTTATCTTAACTATACTCAGACTTAACTCTTGTGGTTGATCTACTATGATGCAATGATATCTTCAATCCCCACGATTTCCCTAAAAATTGTGAGTAGAGGAGTGAGCCTACTCGCTCAGTGAATGAGTACTTCAAAGAAATAGTCTAAAGCAATGATATAATTATAGATATACTTTTGAGAAATTGATATCAATTACGACAGCAGTAAGCTTAAAAGCGATTAATAATTCGCAAACATAAATATTTCAAGATACTCTAGATATCTACAAGAGTATATCAATATATGAACATGCTTCATTGATCATAAAGAGAACTAATAATTTAGAAGCATACAAAGAGTAATTGAATAACTGCACACACTTGTTTAACCTCTCATTCATCTTATTATACCCTTTCTTACTTATAAGAAACTCTTTAAAACTTATATTATCATATTTTAGCTTATGCTCTGATCATATGCAGTGTACTCTACATATGAAGACTCGTAGCGAACTACGACCTCACCATACAAGACTTAGCTTAAAACCCAGGAACTAAGCCTAGAACTGAATCTGGGTCTGCTTGACTTGAACTGTCACGTCTGACTAAGGTGGCTAAACAACTGGCCCTTAACTGGACCTCTCCTTCTAGGCTGAGTACACAGGCGGAGGGTCTGAGATGCTCTGTGGGCCTCATCTTGGTATGCTCTGTGGGTACCTCTGGGTTACCACCGGGATCTCCGATTCATGTTGGGTAACCTATCTTCTCTTAGGAGACTTCCTCAAGGGATTCGTCTCCCCACACGCTCTTTGGGTGCGTTTCGATCCCCGTATACTGGTTGTTGCCAGGGTGGATCGTTTCATCCCTACAGTGTAGACATCTGTAGGGAATCTACGGTGTTCAGGGCACCTATGTCTATTATTTTATTATTCTTGGAAAGCTCTTACTATATTGTATCTCTCTCTTACTTATTCTTGACTCTGGTATCTCTATGGTACATAGTCTATGCAACGCTGAAGCTTATAAATACGACATGAACTTTCTTACTTAACTTGGCAGAGCAGTATATTCAAAACATTGTAATATTCTGAGTAATCATCATACTATACATACAGGCGGACTAAAATTCTTAAATAAACAGAATACATGTCAACTTGGCACTTTATACACTAGAATCATGCAATTGAACTGTTAAGCATCACCACATCTCCTACTGAGAACATTGATATCACAATACTTGATTCATTGAACACCCTATCCTTAGGGTTTCATTTACCTCATTCACTTATCACATGGCTCTCATAAGGATTTAATATGTCATAAACATCCACTAAATACAAATTGCTTTAAACAAGTCATATACAATCAACATATGTATGAAATCCTCGAATTGAGCTAAATTAGGGTTTTCTATTCCATTCATTGAGGTATTATGAATCAAGAATAACATTGCATAAATAGAGTCTATGATGCCAAGAAAAACACTTCAAATGGATTTCACATATTTATCACAAATTTTCAACTTTCCACTCATATAGGGCTTCACCCTCTTTACAAAGATATCAAGCAAACACTATTCACATCACATGAAATCCAAGATAGTATCTGACATATATGTACTATGCATTCAGATAAACAATCATTCATAGCCAAGGGGATCCAGATAAACAAATTTCTCTATTTAATTATACAACAATTTCAGTCATTGACAAATTCCCTATATTTCAGTTTACTCTTATAACATTTGTGAATACTTAGGGAATTCTCATTAGGATGTATTGTATACATTTCTAATATGAATTTATCATCTGAAATTCAAACAAACAGAGGAAGAATCCATTTCATATCATTTTGTAACAACTTAGATCAAACAAACAATTCAGGGTTTGTAGTCGCATACTAAGCAATTAAAGATTGTGGTTTAATTAACCAATTTTCGTGCAATATACTATTTAAAGGAAGTTACCACTCATCCTAAGGTGTGAAAACACCTTTAAAATGTATCACATATCTGAAAATCTCGAATCCATATCAAAACCCTAGCAATCGCCACTTTCTTCTTCCTTTCAACTCGAAAACCCTAGAATTGAAGATTAGGAGAGAAAGAGTGAGAAAAGGACTTTATTTGATATGATTTCGAATCCAATCAGGGGAGGGATAGAATCTTGACATCTAAGAGAAGATTCACCATGAAACTATATCCAAAGAAGCTAAACTTACATGATTTCATCATTCCTCAGACCGCAAAACCCTAGGTCAGCATCTCCATCACTTTCTCCTCTCAAACCCTAACTCTCCCTCTCTCTCTAGGATTTCATTTCTCTAGATTGAATCACAAATTATGAGATCTCCTTATGTGTTAGGTTTACCATATAGAGCAATTGAGCTGCTTGGGTCAATTACACATTGACCCTTCACTATACTTTCTCTTATTTCAACTGAATTTTCTGTCATAAAAATATTACTGTAATTCATCTACTGAGAAGGTCTAAACACATCCAAAAATTATGAAAATTATATATGTTGTTTATGATTGAGTTTCAGATCTCCAGTTAAAATTTCATATCCTTTGAAGTTACCAATAAATAACTAAAAATAAAACACTACACTGTTAAAAGCACTCTGTCAGCATTTTGGTCAAAGTATAGTTTGACTGAGAACCACATTCAAAGAACACTCAAATATTCTGAAATTTGTCTCCAATATGAATGATTGAGTTATCCATATCATATCCAAAATTCAATTAAATAATTTTTTTTAGAAAATATGATAAATCATTTACCACACTGCTATCGTGATCAAATTCCATATTCATGTACAATCAAAACCCTAATTTTTGCCGATTAGGGTTTACATTTCTCAAACCCTAATTCTTAAAACTAAAATCATAGTTAGAGTTTCTTATTAGGTTTGAAACATCAGAATTGATCTACTATCATTAATCAAGTCTAAACGATGTTCAATCTAATCAAGCATGTAATCATTCAGGTGAACCCTAGTTTACCAATTAAGCAAAAATGTGGTCATTACCATTCTCACCCCCTTAAAAAGTTTCATCCCCAAAACATAAATACGCAAACAAAGTATATTCAAAGTTTATTTTAAGCTTCTGAAATCTTACTTGTCATTATGTTCTTGTATTTCATACTTGAATGCAGTTTTCAACATTAAGTCCTTCATTTCTTTTCTAATCACAACATGTTTGAAATAGTTCTCAATGACAACAAACAAATTCTCTATGCCACAATCAATCATAGCAGAGAGAGAGAGAAACAACAATTTCAATATTTGTTATACTCTTGAGGTGTTACCTCAACATTGATAATCTGATCCGACTATCTGAATTCATACGGCTCAATATGTACTATTGTTATGTATTACCTCTAAGTCACAAAAGAGAGTTCACCATGTTCTTTTGAATTTACTATTGTGCTACTCAAATAGCAAAATAGTCTTGAGTTGGAAGACTAGATTCAACAACAATTGTACAATACTACTCACAACATCCCCATTGCATCATGGATGCATAAGGTGAAGCATTACCATCACATTCCATATTATTCTCAAGTATGAACCCACACATAATTCAAGGTGTAACCATCGGGTTATTGTTGGTATGTATGCCCTGAGAGCCAATCATGGGATGATTGGTGGGATACATTAAGATTGATTTGATAAGCATCAAAGGCAAGCTTCCAATTCTTTCTGGTTCAGTCATATGAGATAATGATAGAACATATTGAATGTCTAGAGAATGACAGTACTCAATGACGTATGCTTTCAGGTTGAGGACCTAAACGATGAGATCATACGGATGCTAAGAGTTTGTACATTCTTATTATGTCCCTAGTCGGATGTCATTGTGGAAGGTAGACACACAGCAATGACACACAAGACTAGATTGTGGTGTTGGTTGATGACAGAATCTCATTAGTCATGATATGGAGATATAAAACCAAACACATAGGTACTTGTTAGAGAACAAGTTTACCGGACATACCCACTGTGAGTTTGACACATGGAATCATGACATGGTAGTCACAGTCAGTTCTCACAGTGATGGTGGTGAGTGTGATTCTTTGACCTAAAATCACTACACTCAACACATGTCGTTGGGTACACTTTGACATCATCAAACGCATTCCTGAAACATGGGTTGTTATAAAGGTGATGATTGGGTGGCTTTGATACATGGGGCTTTTGAGGGGTGAGTGATAGATATGGGATTTGTCCCACCTGAGGGAGTTTGATATTTATGGCCACTTGATGAGTAGGATTGAGATAGGCGTGCACACGCATGTGTGAATCAATATGTGATATTGATGTCATACATATCTCCTCCAATCTACTATGAGATCAAGAAAGTGAATGAACATTGATAGGATGATTGTTCCATGCCTTGAGTTCATTCAGGATATCAATGACAAAGGAGTTATACATTCACTGTAACACCATTCACGGATTGTAGGATTAAAAGTTGATCTCCAACTTTCTATTTCACTTGGGTAGCACTGATGTGCGACTAGGCACCGCTCTTTGCTTGTGAAGTCATAAGTGTTATGGACTTTCACTGCCAACGTGAAATGGACCTGCAGGGTCACACACATAGGATTTAACCTGGAGGAGGAGTTTATCCACAAATTATGTTTAGATTGATTACTAAAGGAGTTTAGTAGTTCAATCAAACACTCAAACAATTGATAGCTCAATATCATAGTGATCAAGGTGTTGGACCGATTGATTAGATTATCGGATTGATTGAAACTGCGATTGACTGATTTTGTACAGTCTGCTTCCCCAACCGATCGGCTCATGTGATGAACCGATCAGCTCAGGTTGGTGAACCAATCGGCTCATGGGATGAACCGATCGGCTCAAGACAGGCTGAGACGACCGGTTCAAGGGTTGAACCGATCGGCTCAACTGACCAACCGAGATCGTTTGGAAAGTCAGAAGATTATTTTACAAATACAATTTTTTTCACTTGTACAAATTTGATTTAGACAAAGATTAATATTTGATTAATCGGAAACAAATTTGAAACTCAATTTGAGTTGGATCAGGACCACGAACCGATCAGCTCGGGGCACCAGTCGATCAGCTCTGAGCCCCAGACGATTGACTCAGGTCCTAAACGATCGGCTCAGGGCCTGAAACGATCGTTTCAGGGTATGAACTGATCAGTTCAGCTGGCGAGTTGGTTGTTTTGTGGAAAATCTCAAACCCTTCTACTCCTGCTTTAATCCCGCATCGCTTGGGATAGATAACCCTATCCCATGACCCTCCTATATATAGGGGTAGTGGGGGCTTCTCAGGAACAACAACTCAGTGCACTAGTTGCTCTGCAAAGTTGTCGTTCTGTCTGGTTTTGGTAACCGAGAGAGAGCCCGAGCAAGTGCTACCCGATAAGGGAGGCACAGCAATGGAAAGACAACTACAGAAAAGCGACTAGTGGGAGGAGAGTGTGTCGGTGACTAGTATGCCGACATGAGGGTGTGACTCCTTATGATTCCTTATGGAACAAGGATATCAGAGTTCTAGGTGGTCTGTGTGGACTACTTTAGAGGCGGGAGACTTCTACCGCTCTGAGGACAGTTGTCAATCCCGACAGTCCCGGTGAGACCAGGAGCTACACAGACACCGTCTAAGACCGGAGGTGAAGACTGTGCAAGCCGTGAGGTAACATCACCGAGCAAGCCTCAGGACAAGGCACGCCTCTACAAACCATCCTTCCTATTGTATAGACGTTGACGCGATTCCTTTATTCTGGGTTTGGGAGAAGAAAATTTTTGTTTCTGCTGCCTTCTCTATCTCCCCTAAAACCCAACAGTGGTATGAGAGCCACGTCAAATGCTCTATACTTTAGGATTATTGATATTATCGATTTTGGTTTGTCGCCTTTATTTATTGCATACGATGTGAATAAATTGGCTTTGTGCATGTCCAATCCTAAATCCACAAATCCCAATATACATATATGATATGTAATATGAATGCACTCAATACGCGTCGCCCTTAAACGAGTTTTGTGGTGGATGTATAGCGTGGTTATGGCCAATAAACCCTATGTATATGTGCTTGGTTGTATGTGGTTGCTTGCATCTCGGTCTGCGCACTGATTCCCTATCTCCTATTCCTGATGTAACTCGAGATAACTTGAGATTTCTTTCCTACCTTTGCTCCCCTCGAATGTAACTCGAGGTTTCCTAATACAATTGTAAAATATGATAGATTTTATATTTCCTGTTATGTCGAAGAACGGCAGACAACCTGACACAACTGAGACAATCGGTTCAAGGCGTGAACTGATCGGTTGGCGATCCAGACGACCGGTTCAAGGAGCGAGACGATCGGGTGGCGGCTATGAGGAGATGCACGATGACCAGGCGAAACGATCGGTTGGATGAGCCAACTGATCGACTGGTGGCACCCAGACGACCGGCCATGGCGAGCAGGTCATTCATGTGATGAGTTGATCAACTTGGATGGCTATAACACTTCATCATGGATAGGTTGCATGTGATGTGTACCTAGATGACCGTGATTCCTCTTGGCTCGAGGAATCACATTAGGATGGCCATAATCATCGCTTTTATCATTTCACATGTTTTCTGTGGGATATAGCATGTATATGATACGTACTATATATTGTGGTGATTGGATATGTATATGTACCTATAAAAACCAAATCCCTCATTAAATATTAAAGTTTTAGATGCCTTCCAAATGAGACACACATGAAAAGCTTGATCGGACAAGTGTGGGCACGCCCTAGCGAGGTGCACCGTCTATCTCGTGGAAGCGTGAAGGATGGATATGTGGGTCTGCCCTAGCAGGGTGCATATTCATCGTGTTGGCTTTGGGTCAGACTTAACAAGGTGACCTAGATAGGATCTAGCAACTTGAGGCATGGAGATGATCTTGTAAAGGAGTTGCATATGACATCTTTCAAGAGTTGCATATGATGCAATTGGCAAAAGTTGCCTACCTAGAAGATCTAAGTTGTGGGTGACAATCCTAACTGGTCCATGACTTAGAGGATTTTAGGATCTTGACCCACTAGAAGATTGTACGCTGCAATCTTCTGAATTGATGGTGAGGGCTATCAATTTGAATAAATATAGTGGGAGCTATAATTAATTAAAGTCATAATTATATCGTCAACCTTTCAAATCAATCAAATAAGTCAAAATTGAGTTTTGGACTAAATTGCATATATTTCCTTTTGTAGTACAAATGACAACAAACAACAATCACTTTTCGTTGCGATCGGTCCTTGAAAAGGACAAGCTGAATGGGACTAACTTCCATGACTGGTTTAGGACATTGAGAATTGTTCTCACTCAAGAGTGAAAGCTCTATGTCCTGGATACTCCAGTTCCAGAGGAACCTGCTCCTACCGCACCAAAGGCAGAAAGGGATGCTTATAAGAAGCATTCTGATGATGCCATTGATGCAAAGTGCTTGATGTTATGCTCCATGAACCACGAGTTGTAGAGATAACATGAGAACATGGGTGTCATTGAGATGATTCAGCATCTCAAGAACATGTATGAAGATCAAGCACGGCAAGAGAGATATGATGTCTCCAGGGCGTTGTTTAAGTGTGTCATGACAGAAGGAGATCCAGTTGGTCCCCACATGCTCAAGATGATTGGGTATGTGGAGAACCTGACGAGACTGGGATTTCCTCTGAGCTAAGAGTTGGCTACTGACGTGATGCTGCAATCGTTGCCAGAATCCTACAGTCAGTTTGTGATGAACTACAACATGAACAACTTTGACAAGCCATTGATAGAGTTGTTGGGCATGTTGAGGACAGTCGAGACACAGATGAAGAAGGACAAGCCTAAGTCTGTGATGATGATCAATGACAAGAAAGGCAAGTCCAAGCGCAAGGGCAAGGGCAAAGCTAAGAAAGGTTCTTATGCTAGCTAGCAGCCCAAGTCGTCTTCAACTCTCAAGGCCAAGGGAGGCATGACCAAGAGAGGCGATTGCCACCATTGTCGAAAGCCAGGACATTGGAAAAGGAATTGCCCACTCTATCTGGAAGAACTAAAGAAGAAGGAGGCGACAAACGTCTCCACTTGAAGGTGTCATGAAATAAACTTGTAACATTTTTGAGGTATATGATACCAAGATATAAAATGTAAAGCACTCAATAAATGGGGCAAATGTTGCCGCCATAGATAGAAGTACTTTAGTTTATTTTCAGCTATGAAGGCATGTAATAGAGTTATGAACTGCTATTTCATATTTGCCAATGGATAGAAACACATTATTTTTGCAACAATGAAAGCAATTAATAAAGTTGGTGTTTCAATCTCAAAGATATGATCTTTATGGCAATGCCTTGTTTATCTTGTGGTACTTAGTATGCATAAGATAAAATGATACCTAAAAGTTATTGATAACTCAAATAATCAAATTAGCATATATCATGAGAAATTCATTTCTAGTTTTCATATGATGGATAATCTAGACTCTTTTGGTTAGAGAACCAGTAAGAGACATGAATCTCTTAGACATGATTAATCAATCTTCACTAGTAGTAGTGGGAGAATGATTATCCTATTAGGTATAATACATGTGATGTATTTACACACCTATTAGAATTAATGCTAGTACTTCAAATAGTATTTGGAGAAATACCAATATGAATATCTTGAAGTGTTCAAGAATATCATAGATGAAGTACAAATTTGGTAAAGTTTTAGTTCTTGGTGAGATCAATGAATGAAATACTTGAACCAAATGTTTGAGATCCTTATGAGTGATTATGATAGTGTATCCTAGTAAGCTCGTGATTAAGGCATGGTTATGTCTAAATCAAGGAGTCATACTCTAAGGAGTTAGAGGATGATTATCAAATAACTAATTTCTTCTTAAATAAAGAATACCCCACACTAATAAAGGACATTAAGAATCATAAGGAGTTGTGAGTTCTTATATCCTTGATAGATACACCTCAATTATTTATGTGATGAGTTGGTCATGTGATAAATCAACTATCTATATGAATATGAGGAACCGGATTTTGAGTTATGATTTATGACCATTACATCCTAAATGACTTCCATGTGAGCCATAAGGTATGACCTTGATGGTAGCACCCATTGGGATGAAATCCATAAGTGTGAATGAGTCTTAAGTGTTAAGACACATGGATAATGTTTTAAGTGGGATGATGCTTGTTGATTGCAACTTAATGACTAAGACATTTGGCATACAGATACTAAAACCACATTCCTATGAGGAATAAAACAAGGATGTGTACGTGACACAACCTATAAGGTTTATGAATCCATTAATGCAAATGAAGTCTATAAGTTACAATGGACTAATCAATGTGATTGATTGAGTACAAGCAAATCAGAGCTGTGATCTTTACTTTGATGATATAGTCAAAGGGTTTGACTGATATGTCAAAGATAAAGAAGGGATTTGTGATTTAGTGGGAGCATATTCACATTCCACATGTTGATGTGAAATGAAATGTTCTAGAATGGAAATCCAAAGTGGAAATTATGTTTAGGGAAGATAGAGATGTTTCCTATGTGATAGGAATAGAGATCTATAGAGATAGTTCTCGAAAACCTCTTGACCTGAAAAGAGAAAGCATACATTGGAAACCTATACTGAAGGGTTCAGTTGCACAGATTCAGTGGGAGAAAACTTGGCCATGTTACATGGAATTGGTATCCCAAGGCCAAGTGTCCAATTCTTATGAAGAATGGGAACACTAAGAATAGATATGGATCTATCATGTATGTAATAATCCCATCATCTTGCATGTATGGACATTGCAAGAACAAAATGCATTTATCATATTGTATGTAGGACATGACAATATGATGTGCTCATCATGATAACTCATATGTGGGACATGATGAGTGGATGTCTATCTAGTTCCAGTAAGGGTTACTAGAATACCATAATAACTTGATAAGTACTAGTTCTATGGAAATAAGGAAGGGTTCACTGTAAAGAGTTACACTGATGCGAACTTTCGGAAAAGTACAAAAAATTAATCGCAAAATATATATGGGATATATAAAAGTGAATGTTTGTTGATAAATGGAAATGTTCCAATAAAGCCGTTTAAAATGAAATGTTGAGTATCCATGTGTTAAAGAACAACAATGGATACTATATGGATCTAGGGGTTCATAGAGATGAAATTATAGTTATTCTGGTCATTGATGACAAGTAAGGAGTACTTGGTCATACAATGTGGCTAAAGGTTAGCAAAGGAATACTAGATCGCATATTACGGGGACTCCATCTCATACGTGTGACATACAACGAAGAGATGAGAGACATGCAATTAATATCGACTTTGAAAAGGTGTTTCCATAACTCACTACGTAAGCACTAGAGTATAGTAACATGTGGGACATGTTTGAAGATCACTAAGAATATGATTCAAGGGTGATTGGCTCGCAGTGTAAGTGGGAGTATGTTAGTATGTATGCCCTGAGAGCAAATCATGGGATGATTGGTGGGATACATTAAGATTGATTTGATAAGCATAAAAGGCAAGCTTCCAATTCTTTCTGGTTCAGTCATATGAGATAATGATAGAACAGATTGAATGTCTAGAGAATGACAATACTCAATGACGTATACTTTCACGTTGAGGACATGAACGATGAGATCATACGAATGCTAAGAGTTTGTACATTCTTATTATGTCCCTAGTCGGATGTCATTGTGGAAGGTAGATAGACAATAATGACACACAAGACTAGATTGTGGTGTTGGTTGATGACAGAATCTCATTAGTCATGATATGGAGATATCAAACCAAACACATAGGTACTTGTTAGAGAACAAGTTTACCGGACAGACCAACCGTGAGTTTGACACATGAAATCATGACATGGTAGTCACAGTCAGTTCTCACAGTGATGGTGGTGAGTGTGACTCTTTGACCTGAAATCACTACACTCAACACATGTCGTTGGGTACACTTTGACATCATCAAATGCAGTTGATGAATGCATATTCATCTCTTATTTTTGCTTCATTTAGAATCATTAATTAGGACTTTTTTGTTACTTTTAGCTAATTCAAAAATAAATAGCACTTTCATCTTTTTGATATACTTTTCCTGAATTCTTATGATATTTTTCTTAATTTTCAGGAATTATCTAAGTAATTAAATCGAGAAAAGAAGAGATGAAGGTAGGAGGCAATTCAGTTTCCCGCAATGCTGACTTAAATGCATACCTTGCACCAAAATTAGCATAACTCTCACATCCTAAGGCAGAATTTAATGTTAAAATATGATTTGGAAAGAGAATTCAAAGGCCTACAGGAAAATCATATTTTCGGGCAATGGAAATGCGCTCGAAATTGCTGCTGCGAGAATCTGCATTAAAGAAAGACAATCAAGAGTTTGTTGATTAGATCTGAAAATTCAAAAGGATGGCTCCCTCTATTTTTTCCCCCTCTTTTTTAGATAGACTACCCCTCCTTCTCCTATAAAAAGAAGGGCACTTTCTCCTCCCAAGGATCATCTTTTGTATCATCTTTTGTATTGGAATTCTGCAGCAATTAATCTTGTAATCATTCTCATATTATGCAATAAAGTAGGTTTGGTTCAAGCATAGCTCTTCATTCTTGTTCTTGTCTTTTCTCTCCGCCTTAGTTTTAATCTCCTTCCTTCCATTCTTTATTTCTGGAGCAAGGAACAAATAACTAAGCCATTTCATCGTCTCTAGCATAAGGATTAATCTCCTGATTTTTGGGCTAGACTATGGCTTCATTGCTTTCTTCCTCCGTCTCCCATTTCTCCATGTGTGAGTAGTCTTTTATCGGGGCAAGGGGAATAACCCCTTAGCCATGGTTTTAACGACTTCTTCTTAAACGATTAGATGGTAATCGATTTTAATTGAATGATTGATCTTCGGATCGCATGTTAATCCGGATGGATATGACCATGGAAATCCAGATTTAGAACAAGAAAATCGATTACATAGACGTTTTGATATGACCGTGGATTTTCGTATTTTAGGATGATAAACTAGGAAGCATGAGCACCAAGACCAATGGGCTCATGTGGAGTTTCTCTTTTGTGAGTTTTTAATTCGCAAGCCTTCATCAAATCGTCATTTAAGATTTAGTTGTTATCGCCTAGGCTAAGGTGGTGAAAACTCCTACGAGCCTCGATTTCCTTCTCTTGATTTAATCACCGCATCCTTTGTTTGCTTTAATCCTTAGTCTTCCATTCATATAGTTTTGCTTGTGTTAACAATCTTTTTATTTGTGCATGCTTATTCTTGTTAAGTGCCTTTGTTCTTGCATTAGTGTAATCATTCAAACCCCCAATTGGACTTTACTTTCTGCTTTAATAAAAAGAAAAATACCAAAAACAAATAATAAAATTCTTCAATCTTTGGGTTCTAAGAACAATCTCTAAATAGTTGTCATGTGGGATCGACCCTTCTATACTACCCTTAAAACCGGAAGTAAAAAAAGGTTTAAACTCTAGGATTAACCATCTTAGTGATTGATATTGCAAAACGACGAGTATCAATTTGGCGCCGTTGCCGGGGACAACGGATTGTTTTCTCGAACCCCCAAAAATCTTTTGAAAAACTTTTTTTTGTTTTTTTATCCTTCCGAGTAACATTCCGGAAGTGCTATTCCTCCTTCTGCCGAGTTTCCATTCCGGCAGTCCGTTTTTTCTGCACACGATTAACTGCTTCATTTGTGCATGCGATGCTCGCTGAACGTCAATTCCGCGGTGCAATTTTTTTAATATGGAACCAGAGAGGCTAAGGATGATTTTAATAGATGATGATGACGATGATTATATCATCTTCAATCAACTAGAACCAACTCCAGTACCTAAAGATCCACCAATCACTTCCATTGTGGATGTTAATCTAGTTGATTCTAATGGCCAATCTGCTTCATTGGAACCCTTTCTCTATAATGAACCACCACCCTTAGAAGAAGTCCAATGTGATATAGCTGAGATTCCACACAACCTTGATCAGGAGATGGATAGGTGTTTTAAAGAAATTCAGTATGCCACAAATGAAGAACTTTATTTAGCTAGGGCCGCAACTGTATGGGGCCCTGACTATCAATATAAGTCAGAAAATGAGTGGATGGAGGCCTATGTTGATAAATTCATGAATCAAGAATCTTTTAACAAAAAGGTTAAAGACTGGTGGGATCAAAGAACATCCCAACAACCTAAGACCCCACTACCCTTCTCGGTTGTAGGTCCATATTTGGATGTTTGCAATAATCATCCCATCTTGGTTGAACCTATTGTGACCAATGTACCATCACCTCCCCAACATGCACTGATGGATTCTTTTGAAAGGCTTCCTCATCAAGAGCATTATGACCTCACTCACCCACCTCTTTTTCCACATCTGGTTGAACCTGATGAGGTGATTCTACCACCGCAAGAACCTTACATTACACCATTATATTGTGAGGTGATCCCTTCTGAGCCCATTGAGTTGGGCACATATCCTATAAAGGAATCAGATCTCCCCTTCAGTATAGTAAAGGATCCAATTGATTCCATATACATCCATGTTGATGAGATCTTTTATGAAGAAGAGATGGAGAACTCCCCAATAGAGATGGAACAACCTAGATTGATCATTTTTTATAATTATGACGACAATTATGCCATTTGTGAGTCTTCCACACCAAATCCACTGGCTTCCATTTGTGAGTCTTCTATTGACATCAAAGACCAATACCCTTATTTTGAGTCTATTTTGGATAATAAGCATCCAACCCCCTTTGACAAAATGATTCCACATGTTTTGTTGCAACCAATTCCCATTCCATGCACAACTGATTTAGAAGAAGAGACACAACCCTTAGGAGAAGTCTACATACCCCCTTCCACTGACTACAAGGAATATGTTCCCAATTTTATCGCTCATGAACCCTTGGGAACTCCTTGCATAGAGGAACTAGAGTTACATACTATATCAACCATGAATCCCAGCTATCACAAGGTTGGTTGCATGAATTTTGAGCAGAGAAAAATTACTTATCATGTTGATTTAAATTTAGTTGTCCCTTTCATATCACCACCAATTCTCTTATATGCAGGTCAATATGACCGAGGGAAACCAGAGCTTGATCCTCCGCCTAACTTTGCACATCTGGCACTGCATGTGTTACCAGTTGGGTACTGATGCGATGATTTTGAGTCGCATTTATAGACCTGTTTGATATGTGTTTTATGCTTTTATTAGTCATTTTTATGGTTAATATTGCATAATTAATCCATTTTGGTCTTTGCCACTATTTTATGTCAAATCCCCTTTATTTCATCATTTTTGAGCATTAATTGTCAAATTATTATTATTTGTGTGAATTGATGTGATTTTGTCTTTGAATTTCAGGACAAACGAGTATTTGCTTCCGTCGATACCATCGACTTGGTCACAGGTTGCCGGGCGAGAGGAGCAGCAAAGCGTCGATACTATCGACAGGGATGTCGATGGTATCGAGTCACCTTCAGGTTGTTGGCGAAGAAGCAGTCGATAGTATCGACACCAAGTCGATACCATCGACGCACGGAGGCTACAACGACGCAAAACGACAAAACCGACGCCTACAGGAAGTCGATACCATCGACCCAAGTCGATGGTATCAAGACTGCATCAGGCACTCGGACGAAAAGAAATCAAGGGCTGCCGCTACCACACGGGGTCGATACCATCGACCCGCGTCGATGGTATCGACACCGTCAGATATGCGTTGGATTCAGATTGATCTCAATCGGACGGCTGGAGTCAATGAACGACCTAATTAGGGACTTATACCTAAGGACGATCGCCCAGAGGATGGGGGGATCGGATGAGCCATTACACAAGTACCGAGGAGCAGTGGAGAGGAGAACGGAGGCCAGAAGCTCATACCAGTCGATCCGGATGCCGCAGAAGACGGATTTCACCACCGAAAGGCGGGAGAGCACGTGTTCTACGTAAAGGATCAACCGGTTCTTCTCCGTTCAGGGGTTTTCCCTTTCATTCCACGTTTTTCACATGATTTCCCCTATCTCTACCTTTTACTTGTGTGAGATGACCATGCGGGGCTAATCCCCTTCATCTTTAGGACCGGGAGTAGCCCAGGGATTCATTGTATGACAGTTTTATAATAGTAATTCATATTTTCTCTCTTAAATCTGTGGTATAGTTTCGTTTTCTCCATATATTGTTATGCTTGATCACCATAATAATAACCTAATGCCCTTAATCACTTTGAAAGAAGGATTAACGGTTGAAAATAGACGAAATCTACATTAATCAACAAATCCCTTGACCAAGGTGGTGTAAAATTAATGGTGGATACTGAGAGATCGTTCATAATGCATCTAGTTTAGGGTATAGGTTACTATGACAGTGGAACCGACCTAAACCTAGATAGTGAATTGTACCACGACAGTGGGCAATTCTATTTTTAGGCCATTACCCGGATAGAGAGAGAAGATTGAGGCATTATATAAAACCTAATACAATGAAAACCCGCGGTGAAACCGCAATCCTAAAGATATCATTTTGAATTGATTAAATTAACCTTTAATCGGTTGTTTGCTTTGTTTTATTTTTATTTTCTTTTAATTTTATTCAACAACCCCAATTTGTTATACAGTTTAGCTGATCGCAAATAGTTAGTAGGAGTCTCCAACATTTCCGAGTATCCTTGTGTTCGACTCGGGCCTCACAAGGCATGTACTACTCGACGCGTACACTTGCATTTTTAGCGCGTAGTAAAATACACGTCAAGTTTTTGGCGCCGTTGTCGGGGATACGGTGAAATTGTTGGCACTTCGAGTGCTACGAGCGGCCACTCTAGGCCACATTTTTTTTATAATTTTCATTCAACTTCAAATATTTCCTTTCTATTGTTCGTTCATTTTTATACTCGTCAAAGCACTGTACTGAACTGAATTTTCTTATTTCAGGTGTTGTGTATGGTGCAAACGCGCAGTACTGACTACGCGAACCCCACACTCGAGGTTCCGCTGTCGGGACCTGAGGACGAAGATTTTAACGAGCAAGAACACCAAGAAGAGATAGATTCTGAATTTGAACAGGAAGAGATGGCCGACACACAAACCATATGGGAGAAGATCAAGGCTTCTTCCGCATCAGCTTCTAAGGGGCCTATAAAGAAGCAGGCAATCAACATACCAACATATAAGATTGATCCGGCTTTGATAAATCTAGTCAAGTCGAATGCTTTTCATGGGCTCAAGAATGAGGACCCCGTCACGCATATCAGCCAATTTGTGGAAAACTGTGACATGGTAAAAATCGATCGGTTTCCACAGGATGCACTATATCTCAAGCTCTTCCCGAGTTCTTTAGCGGGAGCCGCGCGAGAGTGGCTGCATAATTTGGACGATGAGTTCGTGGAGTCCTGGGACCATATGGTGGAGGTCTTCTTTGAGAGGTTCTTCCCTCCTGAGAAGACTAACGACATGATCCGAAAGATTCATAACTTCACCCAACAGGCCGGTGAGACATATTCAGAGACCTGGGAGAGATTTCAGGTTATGCTGAGGAGGTGCCCGTATCATGGGTTGGACAAAGAGACGCAGGTGAAGATCTTCTATTTTGCTCTCTCTGAGCATGATAGGAGTAATCTGGATTCAGATGGGTCAGGTTTCTTTCTGAACAATACAGACACCAGATGCTGGGAGATACTCAAGAATATGGCTAGAAAGCAGTCCTGGGGTGAGAGAGAAAGAGGCCCGGTAGAGCAAGTTCGAGTTGCAGGAGAGTCCAAGGCAATGAAAGAGCTGAATGAGAAGATGGATCTTCTCGCCAAGAAGCTACTGCAAAAGGAGGAAAATGAGTCTGAGGATGAGGCTCAAGTCAAATACATGAGACAACAGCAAGGATATAGGAACAATGACTATTCATGGAGAAAAGATAAAAAGTTCTCTTGGAAGGATCCAAATAATTTTCCGTAGGATCCGGATACTAAACCCACGCCAGTAGCAGAAGATAAGAGCACGGAGCTGCTCAATCATGTTATAAAGCAAAATCAAGAGCTAATGAATACGTTTGGCCAGCAAATCAAGCAGCAAGGAGAGTTCATGAATCAATTTTGGCAAACATTGCAGAGCCATGGGGCTCAAATGAGGACCATTGAGACATCTATGGCACAGATGGCAGCCGAGATCGCCAGTTTGAAGAAGCCAACACATCCAGGTTTTTTTGGGGAATACCAATGTTCCCGGGGGAAATCAATAAGCAAAGGCTATTCTGCTAAGAAGTGGCAAGAAATTGTTGAATCCAAGGGCCGAGGAGACAAGCACACCACAAACTGAAGAAGAAGGTAAATCCAATGAGGAGCAGCCCATACCAGTCACAGAGCAGGTTGAGGACATAGCTGTAGATGATACTGAAGAATAGGTTGCAGAGGAGGAATCTCAGAAAAAGACACCTTATGTGCCACCTCATCAAAGGGCACAAGTTGTTCCGGTCCCGTATCCAAATAGTGCTAAAGCGAGGAAGGCAGATGCACAGTTCAAGAAGTTCTTAGACACTTTTAGGAAGCTTTCAGTCAATATCCCTTTGCTGGAAGCTATTGAGCAGATTCCTTCATACAGGAAGTTTCTAAAGGATGTCATAACCAAAAAGAGGAAAATTCCGGATACAGAGGTTGTCGTGTTAAAGGAGCAAGTGAGTGCCTTCATCATGGGCACTTTACCGCCAAAGAGGCAAGATCCTGGGTGCTTTAACATTTCTTGTTATATTGGGAAGTTTAAATTCGGTGAAGCATTATGTGACTCAGGGGCAAGCATCAACTTGATGCCCCTTTCTACATTTAAAAAGCTGGGATTGAAGGAGTCACGACCAAGCAATATGACGATTCAATTGGTGGATAACTCTGTGGTAAAACCTTATGGAATATGTGAAGATGTGTTAGTGAAGGTGGATAGATTTGTCTTTCCGGCAGATTTTGTAGTCATGGAGATGTAGGATGAACATGGCAACGAATTGTTACTTGGACGTCCTTTCCAAGCTACACCCAACATGATCTTAGAGATGGGGAGAGGTCGCTTGACCTTGGGCATAGTTGATGACCGCTTTGAGATGGTCATGCCTTCAAGTATTGCGTCATCTAAAGCAAAGGAACAATGCAATATGGTAAAACATCTGGATAGTAATATTTCACTTTGTCTTGGGAAGCCATTTCTAGACATGGCTCATGTGATAAGCAAGGTGGACAATGGAACTTTGGCTATAGATATCATGGAGCAGACCAAAGTAATTTCTTTGTGCAAAGCTGTGGGGTTCCTGAATGATGAGAATGAGGACATTCCCCTTTTCTGGAGGATGATGTGATTTCTAATTCTATTTTTGATGCATTTCTGGAATTACCATTGGAGGCGTGTTTGTTAAACATTGCACATGATTGGATGCGGAGCAATTCACTCAAGGAGTGCGCTAAAATGCTTCAGATGCTTCCATGCTTCTATTCGAGGCACTATGAAGATTTCGGTGAACTTCTCCCGCCGCTTCAATCATCTTTGATCAGCCCGCCGGATCTTGAATTAAAGCCGCTGCCACCGCATCTAAAATATATCTTCCTAGCTGAGGAAGATAAGTTACCGGTGATCATTTCTGCCTATTTGAGTGCGGATGAGGAGGAGCAACTGTTGATAGTGCTGAAGAACCACCGGGGAGCTTTTGGGTGGTCCGTTGCAGATATCAAGGGGATTTCCCTTACCCTATGCCAGCACAAGATCCGGCTCGAGGAGGGAGCCAAGCCCGTGATTCAACCTCAACGACGTCTCAATCCAAGCATGATGGAGGTTGTGAAGAAGGAGGTCATTAAACTTCTTGCTGCAGGTATTATTTACGCCATATCAGACTCGACATGGGTGAGTCCCACACAGGTAGTCCCTAAGAAGGGGGGAATTACTGTCACCCAAAATTTGCTAAATGAACCTGTCACCACCCGATTGGTAACCGGGTGGCCAGTTTGCATTGACTACCACCGTTTAAATGCCGCCATGCTAAAGGATCACTTTCCTTTACCGTTCATTGATCAAATCTTAGAGCGTCTTGCCGGTAGATCGCATTTCTGTTTTCTTGACGGGTACTCGGGGTACAACCAGATCTCGATTGATCCTTCGGATCAAGAGAAATCTACTTTCACTTGTCCCTATGGGACTTTCGCGTACCGCCGCATGCCTTTTGGTTTATGCAATGCACCGGCGACGTTTCAACGTTGTATGCTCGCCATATTTTCTGACATGGTAAAACGTTGTCTCGAGGTTTTTATGGATGACTTTTCGGTGCATGGTGCATCGTTTGATGAATGTCTCTATAATCTGGACAAAGTTTTACAGCGCTGTGAGGACACACATTTGGTCCTCAATTGGAAAAAATGTCACATGATGGTGAATGAGGGAATAGTGCTAGGACATAAGGTTTCTAGTAAAGGTTTAAAGGTCGATCTAGTAAAAATTGAGG
This sequence comes from Alisma plantago-aquatica, assembly GCA_963693085.1. Classification (NCBI taxonomy): domain Eukaryota; kingdom Viridiplantae; phylum Streptophyta; class Magnoliopsida; order Alismatales; family Alismataceae; genus Alisma; species Alisma plantago-aquatica. The sequence continues at coordinate 836,709,587 of OY856412.1, read as the reverse complement.
TCATTTCCAAATTGCCCCCACCAAATTCAGTAAAAGGGGTAAGAAGTTTCTTGGGACATGCCGGGTTCTATCGACGATTTATAAAGGATTTTTCTAAAATCGCAAAACCTCTATCCGAGCTTTTGGAGAAAGATGCAGTTTTTGATTTCAATGATAAGTGTCTACATGTGTTCGAAGTGTTAAAAGAAAAGCTAATTTCTGCTCCGTTTGTTCAAACACCGGATTGGACAAAACCCTTTGAACTAATGTGTGATGCTTCGGACTTTGCGGTAGGAGCTGTGTTGGGGCAACGGGTTGACAATAAGCCCGCCGTGATTTTTTACGCTTCAAAGACCTTGAATGATGCCCAATTGAATTATATAACTACAGAAAAAGAATTACTCACCGTTGTTTTCACTTTTGAAAAATTCCGGCAGTATTTAGTTGGATCTAAGGTAGTTGTATGGACTGACCATGCCGCGATAAAATACTTAATGGAGAAAAAAGACGCAAAGCCTAGACTCATTAGGTGGATTTTGCTCTTACAAGAATTTGACATCGAAATCAAGGATAAATCTGGGATTGAAAATGTTGTTGCGGATCATTTGTCTAGGTTAGAAAGGGTGGATGAAAAAGATTTACATATACCCATAACAGAGACGTTTCCGGATGAACAATTTTTGAAGATTAACTCTAAAGATCCTTGGTTCGCTGAGATTGTAAATTATTTGGCTTGCGGGATCATCCCGGAAGATTGGTCATATCAGGAGAAGAAAAGATTTTTCCATTCTTTAAGATATTATTTTTTGGATGATCCACTTCTTCTTAAGCAATGCAGGGACGGTATCTTGCGCAGGTGTGTGCCTGAAATGGAGTACGAGAGCATTCTCCAACATTGCCATGCATCACCCACGGGAGAACACCACGCAAGCTCGCGCACGACAGCTAAGGTTTTGGAAAGTGGCCTTTATTGGCCAACTTTGTTTCGGGATGCCTATGATTTTGTGAGGCAATGTGATTCTTGCCAGCGTGCAGGTAATATCTCAAAGCGACAGGAGATGCCCATGAATGTGTTTCAGGAAGTGGAGGTGTTTGATCTTTGGGGCATAGATTTCATGGGACCTTTTGTGTCCTCGAACTCCAATTTATACATTTTATTAGCAGTTGATTATGTGTCGAAGTGGGTGGAAGCAATACCCACAAGGACTAATGATTCCACTGTAGTGTGCAGATTCGTGAAGGAAAATATTTTCTGCAGGTTTGGGGTACCCCGAATGATAATCAGTGATGGGGGTATGCATTTTAGGAATCAAAAGTTTTCGACATTATTGAAGAAATATGGGGTCAAGCACAACATAGGCACCCCATATCACCCATAGACCCAAGGGCAGGTGGAGGTCTCAAACCATGAAATTAAGAAGATTCTAGAGCGTACGGTGGCATCCACGAGGAAGAACTGGAGTGCCCTACTACCGGATGCGTTGTGGGCATATAGGACGGCTTACAAAACACCTATAGGCACCACGCCTTTTAGGTTGGCGTATGGCCGGGCTTGTCATTTATCAGTTGAGTTGGAGCACAAGGCCCATTGGGCGCTTAGAAGGCTAAATCTGAGTTACAATGAAGCGGGGAGAAAGAGGATGCTTGAATTGAATGAGTTGGATGAGCTAAGGATGACGGCGTATGAGAACGCACGGATATACAAGGAGCGCACAAAGCTGATCCACGATCGCCACATCGAGTTGCGCACATTCAAGAAGGGAGATAGTGTTTTGTTGTTCAACTCACGACTCAAGTTGCATCCCGAGAAGCTCAAATCCCGGTGGAGTGGACCGTTCGTGGTGGAAGAGGTCAAACCATACGACGCGATCTTAGTGCGTGATGGTGATACCACGTTTTTGGTGAATGGACAAAGGCTGAAGCTCTATTTTGGGTAGAGTTATAAGAGGAAGGTGAATGAGGTCAAACTCATTTCACTTTTGGATGATTGAGATGCCCGGAAGCAGTCTAGCCTAAGACATTTAATAAGGGCGCTTTTTGGGAGGCAACCCAACCATCGGTACATTAGGATATATTATTTATAATCGTAGGTTGCTTTATTTTTGTTCAATTTTTAGTGTAAAGAAGATACCTTGATCTGTTTGTTCATTGTGCAGGCTGAGGCAGAGTCGATACCATCGACACGCTCGTCGATGGTATCGACAAGGGTACAGGTTGACGACTACAGATTTCGTTCTGAGTCGATACCATCGACGGCCTCGTCGATGGTATCGACATACCTACAGGTGGTTGAAAAGGAAAAGTCGATAGTATAGACACAGGCGCCGATACCATCGAGATCTCTGGAGAAGTTCAGACCGATATGTCACAGTCCACTCGATACCATCGACGGCCATGTCGATGGTATCGACATGGTTACAGGTTGAAATGCAAAGTGGCGGTGTCGCAATGAAGAAAAGTCGATACCATCAACCCGAGTCGATGGTATCGACCATCCATGTCACCGATCCGCGCAAACAAATCGACGGCGATCGCGGCTTCCACGTCATTGATCCGGGTGCAGCGTCGATACCATCGACCCAGGTTGATGGTATCGACATGTCAGCGATCTGTGTTTCAATATCCAACAATCGACGACCGTCGATACCATGTGAGGGGCGGATAGCATCGACCAGCGTCGATACCATCGACTCGCGTCGATGGTATCGACGGGCTAACAGTGGCGCCGGCCAAGTCTATTTAAGGAGAATCCTTACGTCATTTGACATCACACTTTCAGAGTGATCTCCTCCCTTTGCACCGAGCACTTCCCCGAGCCATCCAAGAGCGAAGACCAGCATCACCGAGCGACGATCGTCACCGAGCGGAGATTCATATCTCCATTCTGCATCGAGCTCTCTTTTTAATCCCTTTCTCGTCGCCAACATGGTTCACGTTACTGGATCATCTTCTTCACGTGCGGACCCGGAGGATATCCCAGAGTTTGTGCCACCTCCCCCCGGGTCAGTTGCTCGGCCGCGCATGATGCATCCTTCCACATAGGTGAAGAAGATCTATGAGGAGATCTTAAAAAGGAAGATCGAACCCACCCAGTATGTGGACCGGGAAATGATCCGAGACCTCGGATTCGAGGCCAATTTGGCCTATGTTCTGTAGGGGCAGGCGAAACGTACAAGCAGGAGGCCCGATGAGTTACAGTACCATGCTGATGGCCGGCCATTTTTCGGCGAGTGGCCAACCTACAAAGAGTTGGTGGCAGAGTTCATGGCGTCACTTGACGTCTGCGTCGTGCCCAACGATGTCGTCGCCACCGACCGTGAATGGATAAAGGGTCGGGTGTCTTTCCGGCTGTACAACTGTGACTATACCCTCACGCTTAGCCAATTCAACAGGATCTTCAATTGGAATCATTCTCCGCACGACCATCGGCGGCTGGATAACCGCACCAACTATGACGCTCTCTTCTCCGAGTTGGTGACGGTGCCACAAGGGAGGTCGGTGAGCTACCACAACGCTGCGGTAGCCGACTTCGAGCACCTGTTTGTTCGGGTATTGCACCGGATGTTGAGTTCCACCATCTTTGCTCGAAGTGATCTGGTGCTAAGCAAATTTCAGGAGATGGATCTTTTCTTCTTATATCAGCTCCTGAAGCGCCAAGAATGCAACTGGGGTGCATTCTTTCTACAACGAGTATTGGCGGTGAAGAGGAGCACGAGAAAAGCCCCGATTCATTTTGGGGGGCTTGTCACCAAGATAGCCCTCTACTTGGGCTTGAATCTCGATCAGCTGACTCCTCTTTCTATGAGAAGCAAGGTCAACTTGCAACATCTACACCGAGCCAATCTCGTTCTTCTCCGAGCTGGCGTGGCTTTTGCGCATTGCCACGTAAATCAAGCGTACCAGGAGTGTGCGCTGCCTGATCCGGTCTTCAACATCGAGGGAGCACAACATTTTCGATGGCCAATCATAGCTATCGCCGACTCCAATGAAGAAGGCGGAAATGACGGCGGCGACGACGGACAGGACGACGAGGCTGAGGAGGAAGAGGAGACCCTTACACCTCTTCGAGCACGAGTAGCACCCCGGAAGCGCCCTCAGATGCATCCGGGTGCGTCTTCATCATCACAGCCTACGCCACCATCACCACAGCCCTCGCAGCCCAGCGAGGATGCCTATTCCATGCAAGGCATGTACAATATGCTTCAAGACATCCAGCAGACACAGCATAGCCACACAGCTGCCTATGCCGGTATTCAAGACACCACCAACCGGCTCTTCGTCAACCAGCAGGCGATCTTCAAGAATGAGCACCTTCTTTTTGCAAATCAGGAGAACATCCATGATCGACTGCACAGGATGGAGCAGCAGCAACCGTTTTACGATCATTACTGGAGCCAGAATTATTTTGGGGGGTATCCACAGCCTCCTCCGATGCCCCAGTATGATCCGACCTTTCAGGGGCAATACCCATCTTGGGACCCCACGACGCCGCAATACCCGCCTCCACCACCACAGGACTGATCTGGTATCACTATTCCAATCTTTAAGTTTGTTTTTTACTATGAGGCCATAGTCAAATTCAAGCTTAGAGGGGTAGTTGGAACAGCTTTATCTTTTATTGTTTTTAGTTTTTAGCATTATTGCTTTTGTTCTTGTCATTTGTTTTCTTGTTTTTTTTTAGTTTTTGAAGTATCCACATGCTATCTAGTGTAATCGTGGATGTCATAAAGTTGTGTCATCTCTTTAGTAGTGCAAGGGAAAATCAAGGGAAATTTGAAAATTTTTTGTGTGTTTGAAAAGCTTGTTTTGTTTAATCTTGGGCACACATCCTATGAAAATGATTGGTTCTGTCAACTCTAAAACAACAAATCACACCTGTACTCCTAATGATTCATGAAAGTGGACAGAAATGGTTGTTTGAGCCTAATATGACCAAATGGTAATGAGACTTTAATTGGATATAAGAGAGAGAACCCTCTAAACTACTACACAGGTCAGTAAGGAGGGATATAAGGTTCAGTCATCTAGTCTTGTGATCGTTCCACTTCATTCTTTCCATAATCCACCCAAGAATTGGAAGTAAAGTGCAGTTTTAATTCCTTTTGTTTGCATAGCATCTAGATAGGACTTGCATTGCAACTTTCCATATGTTTTGTATTAAAAAAAATGAAGTATAGTGATTCATGCACATTACCCTTAGGTTCATGCCATGTAGTTGCATTCATAATTTTCATGCATAAAGTACATCATGTATCTCAATTTTCCTTAAAATAGTGAACTAAACTGTTCCATACCTTCTGAATAGTGCAAATTTTTGAGTATGAAGAATAAACCCGATAAAATATTCATTATCAATCGTGGATATAAAGGGTTGAAAAAAAAAGAAAAAAAAATCTGAAAGAAAATCTGCATAATGAAAAAGAGTTATGTAGAAGCAATAAGAATAAGAAGGAGAAAGGAACATAATATCACCTGCAATTCGAGATAATTGAGTACATGATGTAGCTTAATTAGAAGTTACATTTCATTTTGAGATGGATGGTTAGTACATGCATCATTCCACCGAATTTTAGGCATTAGGGCATTTTTCATGTGCATTTGCATCATTTAGGACACATTTTGTTTTATGCATGTTGAACCTGTGTAATACTTCCATTTTCTTCCATGAACCACCCATCTTCATCCACCCGTTACTCGGATTGGTAGGCCACCGTGAATTTCTCCTCACTAATGTACATCAGGAGAACTGCTTCCATATAGATGGTAGTTAGGGCGAGCAACGTAGTATAGGAGATCACAAGATGCACCAAGGCTGAACCGGCGAGTTTTATTATGTTAACTGCTTTATGTGATAGTGTTCATCAGTTTTGAGGTCAATTTCTTTTATGGATGATTACTGTCGTCTTTAGGGTAATTACCGTTCCGTGGTTAGAGAGGGTCGGTATGTGAATGTCCGGTGGGAGTCATATGGGATGTTGGGTGTTTTGTGTTGTTTTTCAGTTGACATTAGCAATTCTATTCTAAGGATTAGTTGCTTGAGGGCAAGCAACGTTCAAGCTTAGGGGAGTTTGATGCGATGATTTTGAGTCACATTTATAGACCCGTTTGATATGTGTTTTATGCTTTTATTAGTCTTTTTTATGGTTAATATTGCATAATTCATCCATTTTGGTCTTTGCCACTATTTTATGTCAAATCCCCTTTATTTCATCATTTTTGAGCATTAATTGTCAAATTATTATTATTTGTGTGAATTGATGTGATTTTGTCTTTGAATTTCAGGACAAACGATTATTTGCTTCCGTCGATACCATCGACGGAAGTCGATACCATCGACTTGGTCACAGGTTGCCGGCCGAGAGGAGCAGCAAAGCGTCGATACTATCGACAGGGATGTCAATGGTATCGAGTCACCTTCAGGTTGTTGGCGAAGAAGCAGTCGATAGTATCGACACCAATTCGATACCATCGACGCACGGAGGCTACAACGACGTAAAACGACAAAACCGACGCCTACAGGAAGTCGATACCATCGACCCAAGTCGATGGTATCGAGACTGCATCAGGCACTCAGACGAAAAGAAATCAAGGGCTGCCGCTACCACACGGGGTCGATACCATCGACCCGCGTCGATGGTATTGACGCCATCAGATATGCGTTGGATTCAGATTGATATCAATCGGACGGCTGGAGTCAATGAACGACCTAATTAGGGACTTATACCTAAGGACGGCCGCCCAGAGGATGGGGGGATCGGATGAGCCATTGCACAAGTACCGAGGAGTAGTGGAGAGGAGAACGGAGGCCAGAAGCTCATACCAGTCAATCCGGACATCGCAGAAGACGGATTTCACCATCGAAAGGCGGGAGAGCACGTGTTCTACACAAAGGATCAACCGGTTCTTCTCCGTTCATGGGTTTTCCCTTTCATTCCACGTTTTTCACATGATTTCCCCTATATCTACCTTGTACTTGTGTGAGATGACCATGTGGGGCTAATCCCCTTCATCTTTAGGACCGGGAGTAGCCCGGGGATTCATTGTATGACAGTTTTATAATAGTAATTCATATTTTCTCTCTTAAATCCGTGGTATAGTTTCGTTTTCTCCATATATTGTTGTGCTTGATCACTATAATAATAACCTAATGCCCTTAATCACTTTGAAAGAAGGATTAATGGTTGAAAAGAGACGAAATCTACATTAATCGACAAATCCCTTGACCAAGGTGGTGTAAAATTAATGGTGGATACTGAGAGATCGTTCATAATGCATCTAGTTTAGGGTATAGGTTACTACGATAGTGGAACCGACCTAAACCTAGATAGTGAATTGTACCACGACAGTGGGCAATTCTGTTTTCAGGCCATTACCCGGATAGAGAGAGAAGATTGAGGCATTATATAAAACCTAATACAATGAAAACCCGCGATGAAACCGCAATCCTAAAGATATCATTTTGAATTGATTAAATTAACCTTTAATCGATTGTTTGCTTTGTTTTATTTTTATTTTCTTTTAATTTTATTCAACGACCCCAATTTGTTATTCGGTTTAGCTGATCGCAAATAGTTAGTAGGAGTCTCCAACATTTTTGAGTATCCCTGTGTTCGACTCGGGCCTCACAAGGCCTGTACTACTCGACGCGTACACTTGCGTTTTTAGCGCGTAGTAAAATACACGTCAGGTACCCACCAACCTCCCCCAATCCACATCCATCTTCAACACTTCCTTTGCTATTGATGGAAGATTTGTGGATCCTATTGGAGGGAATGCGATGTGAAAGTAAATATGAGCACCCCACCGAGCTTCTACAATTACCCTATCATAGGGTACACTATGAAGCTCCTCAGATAAAGGTCCCAACCCTCATACACATCCCCTTCAGCTGGATGTTTTTGAGCTACCAGGGCTACTTGGAAATCCTTGCTCTTCTCTTCCCTCCATCTCGGGTTTCGATTTTGCTTGGGACGAGCAAAAATTTGAGTCCGGGGTGGAGGTGGGTGGTATGTTTCTATTCCACCCCTTATCTTTTTATTCTTGCATTATTTCTACCTTATTTTTTTGGTTTTGCATATAGTTGTTTTGTTCATGGCCATTATCTAGTCGGCCATATTTTTATTTCTTTTGTTACAAAATGACCTTTATCTAGTCGGCCTTGATATGATCATTTGTCAAAATACTCCCCTTAATGATGTAACTTCCTTGCAACTAAAATTTTGAAACTTTCATGACTAGAAATCCTCCTGTCACTTAGGACCTCCAATAATAATCACTCCTTGGAAAAAATGGCAAGCCATAGAGGACTGATAGGATTCAAGAGTGATGCTTTCTTATCATGTACAACTTGTATAAATTTTCTTGATTTTTCGCATGATTCGGTAATAGTTGAACCAATGCATGGTACTCCTAAAAAAATATGAAAAAAAAGTTGCACAAGAACAACCTATTCTACTCTTCTTCTACCACTTCCAAATCTTTCCATTCGTCAAAAAGAAAAAAAGCCAATAATGCCCAAAAGGCTAAGTTTGGGGTGGCACCCCTTCCCCCTCTTTCGCTTCTTCCATACCCACACAATTGGGTGTATCACCAAAAAAAAAAAAATGCGGTCAATGTAACTGCATGTCCACTAAATAAAAAGGTCTCGAGTCGAATAGAGGAGAGATTGTCCTTCTTCCATACCTCCTTCACTCCAATTTTCTACCCAGGGGAAAACTACAAAAACCCCAACCATCCAAATCAGCCCTGTTCTTGTGTAAAACTTAAAAAAAATTTGGAGTACCAAATGCAAAGGTGAAATGAAAATCTGTTTTATTGCAGGTCTTGAATAAATGCAAGTTTGTGAAGTAGGAAATATAAAAGTCACTTTTTGTGAATTCAGGAAGTCAGAGTCGCTTGGCCATATTTTGGTGGAAGGAATCCAGTGATTGTTAGGAGAGTGAGGATGATAGGTTGAAAGTATGTCTTGAAAGTATTTCTTGATTTTAATGTTACTCGGGACGAGCAAAGTTTAAGTTTGGGGTATTTTGATGAATGCATATTCATCTCTTATTTTTGCTTCATTTAGAATAATTAATTAGGAATTTTTTTGTTAATTTTAGCTAATTAAAAAATAAATAGCACTTTCATCTTCTTGATATACTTTTCCTGAATTCTTATAATATTTTTCTTAATTTTCAAGAATTATATAAGTAATTAAATCAAGAAAAGAAGAGATGAAGGTAGGAGGCAATTCAGTTTCCCGCAATGTTGACTTAAATGCATACCTTGCACTAAAATTAGCATAACTCTCACATCCTAAGGAGGAATTTAATGTTCAAATATGATTTGGAAAGAGAATTCAAAGGCATACAGGAAAATCATAATTTCAGGCGCACTTTAAATTCTCTGGATAATGGAAATTCACTCGAAATTGCTGCTGCGAGAATCTGCATTAAAGAAAGACAATCAAGAGTTTGTTGACTAGATCTGAAAATTCAAAAGGATGGCTCCCTCTCTTTTTCCCCCTCTTTTTTAGATAGCCTACCCCTCCTTCTACTATAAAAGGAAGGGCACTTCCTCCTCCCAAGGATCATCTTTTATATCATCTTTTGTATTGGAATTCTGCAGCAATTAATCTTGTAATCATTCTCATATTATGCAATAAAGTAGGTTTGGTTCAAGCATAGCTCTTCATTCTTGTTCTTGTCTTTTATCTCCGCCTTAGTTTTAATCTCCTTCCTTCCGTTCTTTATTTCTGGAGCAAGGAACAAAGAACTAAGCCATTTCATTGTCTCTAGCATAAGGATTAATCTCCTGATTTTTGGGCTAGACTATGGCTTCATTGCTTTCTTCCTCCGTCTCCCATTTCTCCATGTGTGAGTAGTCTTTTATCGGGGCAAGGGGAATAACCCCTTAGCCATGGTTTTAATGACTTCTTCTTAAACGATTAGATGGTAATCGATTTTAATTGAATGATTGATCTTCTGATCACATGTTAATCCAGATGGATATGACCATGGAAATCCGGATTTAGAACAATAAAATCGATTACATAGACGTTTTGATATGACCGTGGATTTTCGTCTTTTAGGATGATAAACTAGGAAGCATGAGCACCAAGACCAATGGGCTCATGTGGAGTTTCTCTTTTGTGAGTTTTTAATTCGCAAGCCTTCATCAAATCGTCATTTAAGATTTAGTTGTTATCGCCTAGGCTAAGGTGGTGAAAACCCCTACGAGCCTCGATTTCCTTCTCTTGATTTAATCACCGCATCCTTTGTTTGCTTTAATCCTTAGTCTTCCATTCATATAGTTTTGCTTGTGTTAACAATCTTTTTATTTGTGCATGCTTATTCTTGTTAAGTGCCTTTCTTCTTGCATTAGTGTAATCATTCAAACCCCAACTGGACTTTACTTTCTGCTTTAATAAAAAGAAAAATACCAAAAATAAATAATAAAATTCTTCAATCTTTGGGTTCTAAGAACAATCTCTAAATAGTTGTCCTGTGGGATCGACCCTTCTATACTACCCTTAAAACCGGAAGTAAAAAAAGGTTTAAACTCTAGGATTAACCATCTTAGTGATTGATATTGCAAAACGACGAGTATCAGCAGTCCTGAAACATGGGTTGTTATAAAGGTCATGATTGGGTGGCTTTGACACATGGGGCTTTTGAGGGGTGAGTGATAGATATGGGATTTGTCCCTCTTGAGGGAGTTTGATATCCATGGCCACTTGATGAGTAGGATTGAGATAGGCGTGCGCACACATGTGTGAATCAGTATGTGATATTGATGCCATACATATCTCCTCCAATCTACTCTGAGATCAATAAAGTGAATGAACATTGACAGGATGGTTGTTCCATGCCTTGAGTTCATTCGGGATATCAGTGACAAAGGAATTATACATTCACTATAACACCATTCACGGATTGTAGGATTGAAAGTTGTTCTCCAACTTTCTATTTCACTTGGGTAGCACTGATGTGTGACTAGGCACCACTCTTTTCTTGTGAAGTCATAAGTGTTATGGACTTTCACTGCCAACGTGAAATGGACTTGCAGGGTCACACACATAGGATTTAACCTAGAAGAGGAGTTTATCCACAAATGATGTTTATATTGATTACTAAAGGAGTTTAGTAGTTCAATTAAACACTCAATCAATTGATAGCTCAGTGTCATAGTGTTTAAGGTGTTGGACCGATTGATTAGAGTATCAAATTGATTGAAACTGCGATTGACTGCTTTTGCACAGTCTGTTGCCCCAACCGATCGACTCATGTGATGAACCGATCGGCTCAGGTTGGTGAACCGATCGGCTTATGGGATGAACCGATAGGCTCAAGACAGGCTAAGATGACCGGTTCAAGGGTTAAACAGATCGGCTCAACTGACCAACCGAGATCATTTGGAAAGTCAGAAGACTATTTTGCAAATACAATTTGTTTCACTTATACAAATTCGATTTGGACAAGGATTAATACTTGATTAATTGGAAACAAATTTGAAAGTCAATTTGAGTTGGATTAGGACCACGAACCGATCGGATCGGGGCACCAGCCAATTGGCTCAGAGCCCCAGACTATCATCTCAGGTCCCAAACGATCAGCTCAGGGCATGAAACGATCGTTTCAGGGTATGAACCGATCGGTTCAGCTGGCGAGTTGGTTGTTTTGTGGAAAATCTCAAACCCTTCTACTCCTTCTTCAATCCCGCATTGCCTGGGATAGAGAACCCTGTCCCATGACCCTCCTATATATAGGGGTAGTGGGGGCTTCTCATGAACAACAACTCAGTGCACCGGTTGCTCTGCAAAGTTGTCATTCTCTCTGGTTTTGGTAACCAAGAGAGAGCCCGAGCAAGTGCTACCCGATAAGGGAGGCACAACAAGGGAAAGACAACTGTAGAAAAGCGACTGGTGGCAGGAGAGTGTCGGTGACTAGTACGCCGACATGAGGGTGTGACTCCTTCCGATTCCTTATGGGACAAGGAGATCGGAGTTCCAAGTGGTCCGCATAGACTACTTCAGAGGCGGGAGACTTCTGCCGCTCGGAGGACAGTTGTCAATCCCGACAGTCCCGGTGAGACTAGGAGCTGCACAGACACCGTCCAAGACCGGAGGTGAAGACCGCGCAAGCCGTGAGGTAACATCGCCGAGCAAGCCTCAGGACAAGGTATGCCTCTACAAACCATCCTTCCTATTGTATAGATGTTGACGCGATTCTTTTATTCTGGGTTTGGGAGAAGAAATTTTTTGTTTCCGCTGCCTTCTCTGTCTCCCCTAAAATCCAAAAGTTATAGCATACTAGGGGTTTCAACAACAGTAACAAAGTACTTCATGATTGTATTAGTCATTCAAGGACTATTCATACCCAATTACCATCACTTAGTTATATTAAAGCTAGGTATAACAACCTATGCCTCATTAGGGTAACATATTAATACAATATGGTTATCATCCCTTCTATTCATATGAGTGAATAGGTAAGACTACCTTATTCAGGGTAACCCTTCATTTGTGATCCATCATTATTCAACCCATATCACCATACCACAATTGTACAATACTAAGATGGATTACTGGTATGAATGACTACAACTATCAAACACCTTTAATTAACATATTGCTTGCACATGTACACTGAAATCATACGTAGAACCAATTTACATCCCTTAATATACCTTCAACAAATTATACTTCTAAAACAAATTCACATATTACTAAAAGCCATTGTTTTCTCTTATCTCTCTCCTCATTCACTACTACTTACTTTTTGCTACTTATTCTTCTCATTTTAATCATGTAGATTAAACATTCCTAAAACTGAAACATACAAGGTACAAATAGATTATTCATCATTCTTGATATCACTGCAAGAATTTATCTCATATCAAACTTCACTCATATTGTATTTCTCCTTTTGTTCAAAACACACTTGTTACATTTCAAATTCATATCTTACTCTTTACTCTAAATCATTTCCATATTGTTCATCTACCTTTTACATTAGCTATCTTTAAACCCTGAATTACTATCAGTGCTAGTTTACTTCTCATAGTGCAAATCTCATGATCTTGTTTTATAGAGATGCTAGTATTCAAGGGCAAATCACTAGTGACATCCCTTGAACTACTAAAACTCTAAACATTCTAGTGTTTGGTCCTTATTAGTAGCATGAGGTTATTGTGATGTGACTTTGTTCCCTTAATTTGAAATTCAAACTTTGGATCTCACAAATTTTACTAAAGTCTTCTTTATCTTATCGATTGAATTTCCTTTTTCTTACTTGGCCATTCAGATAGATTACATTCTCAATTACCCTGCTAGGGTTTCATCATCATATTGTGTGTCATTATTACATTCACTAGATGTCTCTACCATAGTGGTTATGCATCATATATGATTCATTTTCTTATCACTTCATTCCCACATTGCTCTCATTAAGGAAGATATAAAAGAGAAGATGATTTTGAGACTTAGAATTCTTATCTTCAAACATTCAATAATACATTTCTCATATGTAGGTTTAATTGATTATCAGCAAGGATACTTGACTAATTAGCACCTTCTTGAATCTCGCAACCTCTTTCTTTTATAATCTATATTACTCCATTATGTTTCAAACCCTTCTTTACTTTCCATAATCCCCTTACCATATACTACTATTACACATGTCATCTTTAACTTCTAATTTTCTCTTATGATCATGTTTCTTCTTTTATGTGTATGATCATGCATACCATGTTGCATATATTTCCTTTTATCCTTCTACTAATGTGAAGTTAAAATTATCAATCAATGATTTCTCTACTAGTATCACCTCATGTATAATATATTACATATCCTTCATTTTAAATCAAATGGCTCATGCATGGGTGAAACATAGTTTCTCTTTCAATCAAGTTTTTCCTTCCTGGATATAGTCTACCTTTGTATGACTTATTCATTTATTTAGCTACACTTTTATTCTTCTTTTAGAAACTAGTTTGTTGTTCTATAATGACTTAGAATCCAAAGGCAGTAAGGATGAATGTATTAAACTTATTAATAAAGGTATACATTCTATGCTCTCAATTATATCATAACCCTCATTCTTTAATCAAGCTCATTATTTCCAACATTTCTCTTTGTTTCAATTAAGTTTCTTATCCTAGTTTTATGATTTACATGCTCATCAAGTTCTCATCACTTTAACTCTTCTAAAGACTCTTCACTTATATTTACTTATTGTCTACTTAACTCTTTTCTTCTATTTTCCTTTTGCTTTGAAGTACATAAAAGCATTTTACTCGATTATATGATCCATTCCTCATGATTGATTCTTACTATCTTGGTCCTTACATACTTTTCTCATATCTTTTCCACATTTCATATTTAGAGTTCATATAATACTAATCATTAAACTTAATCTAAACCTTATGTCATGTTCCTTTATTCCCAATTAAGGGTTTCTCATATGAGGCCCCAAAGTTGGATCTCAAATATTAGTTCCAACTGATTCTTAGTTATCCCAGTCTTTCCCTCATACTTCAAAATCTTAGAGTATATACATTTATACTAGAATTTGGATCTAATCTATCCAGAATTTACTCTTGTTATGTTACTTATAGGAGTCATTAGATCCCAGTAATGCATCTTGCCAACCGGACCAGGCTGAACCTATAGTCCTGAAGCCAAGAGCTACTCAGGATTACTCAACTCCTATTCATCTCAAATGTGTGGAAGAAAACTTATCCACTTAGGAAAGCTCATTCAAATATCATTTCTAGTCTGCTTGATACAAAGAATGTAATCAATAAATGCTACAACTGCATAGTGTACAACAAATCTTAAAGACCCATATATATTTTAAAATACTAAATATCTGAATTCAAACATATAAGAGCTTTCTTATTCATCTCCAATAAAACAACAATATGAAATGAAATTTCTATCTCATTTTATATTTATGCTCTTAATTCATGTTACTTATCTTGTTTCTAACCCTAATATTTCTAGGGTTCCTCTATAGACCATCCTTCCACTGTATACCTGGCTAGGGTATACATGAAAGAATAGACTGAGTAGCTTGATACTGGTTGATCCAAGTACTCAAATATTGGGCCAAGATATCCAAATACTCAAATCCCCAGAACTAACATCATAACATCTTCTACCTGCCACACTTATGACTCTAACTTACCAACTTAATGATCCCTGACAACTCAGCCTAAGCTCTGATACCAAGCTGTTAAACCCCGATCTCACAATTACCATTAATCATGAGATTAGGGCATAGATTGAGGATTTAACGTAATACAAAGATCACCCTTAACTTTTTCTTTTTCTTTCTTCATTTTGTTTCTCACGTGCAATCACATAAACTAACTTTACAAGGGAATCTAAATATTGATTTCTCTAATCTGATTTCAACAGTAAAAAAATGCATGTATGAACATTCATCATGTTTCTCATACTTTATAAACATAAAACTTGCTGATTCGCATACATTGCTAAAAGAGGAATAATGTTATACATCATCATTTACAACTCTCTCTTATTTCTTTACAAGGACCTAGAGTGACAAGGACCGATTGATCTTAACTATACTCAGACTTAACTCTTATAGCAGATCTACTCTGATGCAATGATATCTTAAATCCCCATGATTTCCCTAAAAATTATGAGTAGAGGTGTGAGCCTACTCACTTAGTGAATGCGTACTTCAAAGAAACAGTCTAAAGCACTGATATAATTACAGATATACTTTTGAGAAATTGATATCAATTAGGACAGTAGTAAGCTTAAAAGAGACTAATCATTCCCAAACATAAATATTTCAAGATACTTTAGATATCTACAAGAGTGTATCAATATATGAGCATGCTTGATTGATCATAAAGAGAACTAATAATTCAGAAACATACAAAGAGTAATTGAATAACTGCACACACTTGTTTAACCTCTCATTCATCTTATTATGCCCTTTCTTACTTATAAGAAACTCTTTAAAACTTATATTATCAAAATTTTTAGCTTATGCCCTGGTCATATAGAGTGTACTTTACATATGAAGACTCGTAGCAAGCTACGACCTCACCGTACAAGACTTAGCTTAAAACCTGGGAAGCTAAGCCTAGAACTAAATCCGGGTCTTCTTGACTCGAACCGTCACATATGACTAAGGCGGCTAAATAGCTGGCCTTTAACTAGACCTCTCCTTCTAGGCTGAGTACACAGGCGGAGGGTCTGAGACGCTCTATGGGCCTCATCTTGGTACGCTCTATGGGTACCTCTGGGCTACCACTGGGATCCCCGGTTCATGTTGGGTAACCTATTTTCTCTTAGGAGACTTCATCAAGGGCTTTGTCTCCCCAAACGCTCTGTGGGTGCGTTCCGATCCCCGTATACTGGTCGCTGCCAGGGTGGATCGTTTCCTCCCTACAGTGCAGACATCCGTAGGGAATCTACGGTGTTCAGGGAACCTATGTCTATTATTTTATTATTCTTGGAAAGCTCTTACTATATTGTATCTCTCTTACTTATTCTTGATTCTAGTATCTCTATGGTACCGAGTCTATTCAACAATGAAGCTTATAAATACAACATGAACTTTCTTACTTAACTTGGCATAGCAGTATATTCAAAACACTGTAATATTCTAAGTAATCATCATACTATACATACATGCAGACTAAAATTCTTAAATAAACAGAATACATGTCAACTTGGCACTTTATATACTAGAATCATGCAATTGAACTGTTAAGCATCACCACATCTCATACTGAGAACATTGATATCACAATACTTGATTCATTGAACATCCTATCCTTAGGGTTTCATTTACCTCATTCACTTATCACATGGCTCTCATAAGGATTTAATATGTCATAAACATCCACTAAATACAGATTGCTTTAAACAATTCATATACAATCAACATATGTATGAAATCCTCGAATTGAGATAAATAAGGGTTTTCCATGCCATTCATTGAGGTATTATGAATCAAGAATAACATTGCATAAATAGAGTCTATGATGCCAAGAAAAACACTTCAAATGGATTTCACCATATTTATTCACAAATTTCCAACTTTCCACTCATATAGGGATTCACCCTCTTTACAAAGATATCAACCAAACACTATTCACATCACATAAAATACAAGATAGTATATGACATATATGTAATACACATTCAGATAAACAATCATTCATAATTAAGGGGATCCAGATAAACAAAATTCTCTATTTAATTATATAGCAATTTCAGACGTAAACAAATTCCCTATATTTCAGTTTACTCTTATAACCTTTGCGAATACTTAGGGAATATTCATTAGGATGTATTGTATACATTTATAATATGAATTTATCATCTAAAATTCAAATAAACAGAGGAAGAATCCATTTCATATCATTTTGCAACAACTTAGATCAAACAGACAATTCAGGGTTTGTAGTCGCATACTAAGCAATTAAAGATTATGTATGATTTAACCAATTTTCATGCAATATACTGTTTAAAGGAAGTTCCCACTCACCCTAAGGTGTGAAAACACCTTAAAAATGTATTCCATATCTGAAAATCTCAAATCCATATCAAAACCCTAGCAATCGCCACTTTCTTCTTCCTTTCAACTCGGAAACCCTAGAATTAAAGATTAGAAGAGAAAGAGTGAGAAAAGGACTTGATTTGATATGATTTCGAATCCAATCAGGGGAGGGACAAAATCTTGACATCTGAGAGAAGATTCACCATGAAACTATATCCAAATAAGCTAAACTTACATGATTTCATCATTCTTCGGACCGCAAAACCCTAGGTCAGCATCTCCATCACTTTCTCTTCTCAAACCCTAACTCTCTCTCTCTCTAGGATTTCATTTCTCTAGATTGAATCATGAATTATGAGAGCTCCTTGTGTATTTGGTTGACCATATAGAGCAATTGAGCTGCTTGGGTCAATTGCACATTGACCCCTCATTATACTTTCTCTTATTTCAGCTGAATTTTTTGGCATAAAAATATTACTGTAATTCATCTACTGATAAGGTCTAAACGCATCTAAAAATTATGAAATTTTTTATTTGTTGTTTATGATTGAGTTTCAGATCTCCAATTAAAATTTCAGTTCCGTTGGAGTTACCAATAAATAATTAAAAATAAAACACTACACTATTGAAAAGCACTCTGTCAGCATTTTGGTTGAAGTATAGTTCGACTGAGAACCACATTCAAAGAACACTCAAATATTCTGAAATTTTTCTCCAATATGCATGATTGAGTTATCCATGTCATATCCAAAATTCAATTAAATACAACATTTTTAGGAAATATGAAAAATCATTTACCACACTGCTATCTTGATCAAATTACATATTCATATACTATCAAAACCCTAATTTTTGCCGATTAGGGTTTACATTTCTCAAACCCTAATTTTTCAAACTAAAATCATAGTTAGAGTTTCTTCTTAGGTTTGAAACATCACAATTGATCTACTATCATTAATCAAGTCTAAACGATGTTCAATCTAATCAAACATGTAATCATTTAGGTAAACCCTAGTTTACCAATCAAGCACAAATGTGGTCATTACAAAACTTGTCTTATTGCATGGAATTTTTTAGCATATGGATCACTAATTTGGTCTTATGTATGCTAATAAGATTGTACGTATTTCCAAATTGGGATTTAAACATATCCATTTATGTCATTGTTCCATCTTTTTGCATTTGCTAGGTTGGGAGTATGATACAACCAAAGCCATAGGTCGTGGATGTGGTTGCTCTAATGTGACACTGCAAATGATCCGAGAGATGATGTTGCCACCACCAAGAAGTGGTTATCATTCATTCTATCACTTACTTCTCTTTTTAGTGATCTTCTTCTTCTTCCTTAACAATGTGTAAGTACACTATTAGTCAAAGCAAGTCTCACATATGTTGTTTCCTTACATCCTATGCTACTCACAATGTAATTATCTATTAACTATAATATTATCTATTTTTAACTAGATAAGGCGATGCAACACCATATCTATATGTTAAAGTCATATAATATTCTCAAATTACACAATACACAAGATATATAAGAGGAAGGTTAGTAGATTGTCTTGTCTGCATTTTCTCTTCTATTTTTTATTTATAGAGTAGTCATTATATATATATATATATATATATATATATATATATATATATATTATAAAGGATATGAGTAATATTGCATGGATTTTTTTAATGATGTTTTTAGTTATAAATTGTCTTTTACTCTAACAAGGTAGTCGGGAGAGAGAATTGGAGGATTTAGATATATTTTTTCTTAAATATGAATTGCAAGTTGATAGTTGTGTATTCTAGTAAGTTTATATGACGTTGTAGGATGATTTAAATGTAATTGTTTCTTTTAGTTTTTCCAATTATAGATTAATCATTGTTGAAAATTCATGGGAAAGACTACATGCATTTTTTATCTTTAGTATTCCAGAATACTATATCTTGTGCATTCCAAAAAGTTTGTATGTATTATCATACAAGTACTTGTCTCCTACAAGATTTGTAGTCATACTTTTTTTCCTTACTACTACTAGGGTTGGGAATGAGACATAACCAAGGCCGGAGGAGGTAGAGAACATTATTGCTCTGATGCAACTAGAGGAGAATCCGAACAATGATGTCGTTAATGGAAGAAGCAATTGTCATTTGTTTCCTTTATTTTATTTGCAACGATCTTTTTCTTCTTCTTTAACATTATGTTTAGTATGACATTTGTTTAAACAAATTGCAAAATATATCTTTTCTTTATAGCATGTCTTACTCACAATGTAATTGTCTGGTAACTTTAATTTTAACTTTTTCCCCCTTCTTCCCTTTAGCCATACAAGGTGACGAAACTTCCTTATTACAATCTTCAAGGTAATCTAACGTATAATGCATGAGATATATTTGTCAACTTTTAGCTAATGGTTAATTCAATTCACTGAGTATAATTGCTATTTCAAATTTTAACTAGTAACCTAACTGAAATATGTCTCATTAATTTCATTATGATAATCACATTAACGACTAATTTCGTTGCTTATTTTTTTAACCAAATAACATTTATTTTATCAGTAGTCTTAATGTATTCATTAAGTTATGATCAATTATGGTATATTAATTGATTCAATAGTAAATGAGGAGGTATACTAAAATCAAAGTACTGCTATGTAAACATGTATACATACATAATAATTTCTACAAATACTTTGTGACGAATCAGTTAATTCAGTGCATCAAATACAAAGTAATTATGACCAAGCCATTAACAGTTTAACTGAAATAGATTAACCGGTTTGTCCAAATTACCAAATTTTATGAATAAAATTAATCATATCGAATTAACCATTAGGCTATTCGAAAATAATCGATTATGCTCCTAGTTCGCCAGGTGCGTGG
Organism: Alisma plantago-aquatica; assembly: GCA_963693085.1. Classification (NCBI taxonomy): domain Eukaryota; kingdom Viridiplantae; phylum Streptophyta; class Magnoliopsida; order Alismatales; family Alismataceae; genus Alisma; species Alisma plantago-aquatica. The sequence continues at coordinate 836,689,197 of OY856412.1, read as the reverse complement.
CAGCGCGCCCGCGCGGCAAATCGGGGCTGGCGGCTCTAGATTTTGCCAGCTTTCTCAAACATCCACTAGGCATCGCTTGCAGGTGAAATACCGCTGGCTGCTCCTCTCCTCGGTTTTCCCGCTTCCGTGCACTACTGATGTTCGATTTTCTGGCACGGCAACACCAATCGGCGTCCAAAGCGAGGAAGCTGATCACACTGATCGCTTCCACCCCGGACTGCGAGCTCTCCGCGAAGCTCCCCATCCTGCTCCGTGCCTTCCTCCTACCCCTTCTTTCCTTTGCTTCCACCGCCTATCGAGCCTCCGTCCTCGCCCGTGCCAGCTTCTACCAGTGGGGTGTCTTCCAAAAGCAAGAGTGAGTCCACTGCCGCGAACTCTGAATAAACGTTGATACCGTCTCTTCCCGATCTTAAAACCTGTTTGTTCGTCATAGGTTGCCTGTGCCTGTGATCAGTGTGGGAAATCTGACATGGGGAGGAAACGGGAAGACGCCTATGGTGGAGTACCTTGCTCGGTTCTTCGTGGAGATGGGGCTTCCTCCTCTCATTCTCACCCGGGTTAGTATGGCTTGGCTGTGTTCGACTGACTTGATTTGCTGGCCCGGATTTTTGGATTTAGTTCCGGGTTTCTGTTACGTAGGTTTATTTTCGGTGTTTAATTTTGTATCCTTTACATTAAGACTGCGCATTCTGGCGTCTTCACTAGCCCCAATTTAAACCATTTCATCGTTGATCTCTTCTACATTACCCATTTCACGTGAAATTTTAGGCCTACCGTGGCGGTGACGAATCCAAGATGCTTCACAGACATCTTTCGGACACTACAACCAAGATTGGAATCGGCGCAAACAGATTTGTTGCTGCTACTTCTTTCATTAAAACTCATGGCTGCATGGATATCAGTGAAATACAGTCGATAGGAAGAGGTTCTTCCTATAAAAGTGGATTTAGCTCCACAAAGATTGGGGTTGCTGTTTTAGATGATGGTATGCAGGTTAGCATCCTCTCATTTGTCATTGCCTAGTTCACTCTTTTCCATTTGTAATGAATTTGTAAATTTTGTTGTTTGGACCCTCTAAGTCTGAGTAAGTCAACAAGAAGAATTAAGTAAAAAAACAAAGGAAGAATTTCTAGTCAGATGTGGAGCCTGCGCAAGTGTCTAGATTTATGTTTCACTTGATCTTCTTACCTTTGTGTTTTAAGCGACAACAGAGGCCTCGACTTGTTTGCTTATACTTACAGCCGTACGGAGAGTCCAAACAGGTTCAATTGTACATGTCTTACTCCCGAGATACACCTAGTTGCGACCATTATCTAAAAGGAAAATGGAAGATAATTGAATTGCCACTGTTGCAGTCATTACACACAACAAATTGTCTAGCACATGATTTGCTTATATCTAATGCAATGATCAGCCCAATGCATGTTGTATCTAATATAATGTATCGTATGATATAATGTAGTGTGTGCTTTATCCAATCACGAATTTTGTTAGACATGTACCCGTAGTTTACTTGCCGTTTTTATACATAATCATTACATGTGAACATGTAAACGTATAGTAGTTGTGTCCTTGTATTCTAGATTTCTTAGAATGCTCTAGCATCATATATATTGTGTTATACCCGGCCAGTGTAGCTCATGTGCTAGGCACGGTGTCCCCCTCCGGGGGGAACCCGGGTTCGAGCCCCATGCTAAGCGCTGTATTTACCACCCGCTAGCTATCCGGGCTATGGCTGGGCAAAGGACGCGGGAGCAGCCTGGAAAGGTTGTCATTATCCTTTATATATTGTGTTATATATGTTTGTACATTAATGAGTCTCCTCTTTGGTTTATAATTTGTGATATATGTTTCTTTCCTAAATTACATAAAAACTTAGAGAAAATATGTCAAAAGGCCTGACGGTTCAAAGGCTCTTACAATCATCATTATTTTTTATTGTCATGCTTTAGGTTCGTAAGAGCCTTCTGCTTGAAACCAAGTCCCTCTAATAAGTGGTGAATTTATAGCAACTCACAGGTTGCTAGGGGCCATAGCTCCGTAATATAAATCTGCACTAGATCTTGCAACATAATCTGCTTCTTGCTTTACTAAGACACAATACTTTCTCCCAAGAGCACACAATAGCTAGAAATAGCCGTCCTGTCAATGCTGCATCCAACCCAATCAACATTTGAGAAACCCTGCAGCTGTAGATGTCCATGGTGTAGAAGACCCTTGTCAAGGGACTTCTTGAGTTACCTCAAATTGTGCATCATACCTACACGTGACATGTGCATGGCTTATCCATGAACCGACTAAGAATGCTAGTATCAAAAGTAATATCATGCCTCGTAACTATTAGATAAGCCAGCCTCCAAACCAGTTGTTTATATCTCTAAGGATCATTAAGGAACTCCCTGCTCTATAAACAATTTAACTGTAGGATCCATTGGAGTATCAACATACTTGGTCCTAAGCATCACTGTCTTAGTGAGAAAACTTAAGACATAGTTTGTTTGTTAGATTGCTATTCCGGACTTGGACTTAGCAACTTTAATGCACATAAGTTATTTATGACCACCTAAGTCCTTTGCTCGAAACTGGCCTAACAAAATGGTCTTCAACTTTGCAATGCCATGTTTGTCATCCCCAATGACTGCAATATCATCAACATACACCACCAGGAAGATGCTACCAAAGCTCTCTCGTCTGTAGAAGACTGATCCATGGTACTTCTCTAGAGTCCAAATTCATTAAGTGCACTGTTGAATCTGCCAAACTAGGCATGAGTTGACCTTTTCAGTCCATATAGGGACTTGTGAAGATGCAATACTAGATTGGACCCTCCCCCCTGTGCGCGCGCAAAAAATTCAACTCTTATAAGCATAATTTCTTCTAAATCTGCATGAAGTTCCTTCAAGTGTCATTATCCAAGACCTAAACACAACGTTGATTTGTGCTGGAAACTCCATAGCACAAAAATAAGGGATTCATCAAAAACTGTTTGGTCAGAGGACAAGAGATCGCAACCATTGCAACTGAACTTCACCAGGAACAATAGGCAGATTGCTTCTCTAAAGGACATATGGAGCAATTCTAAGAAATATTTTCTTAGACTATGATATCCAGGCCTAATCAATCTGAGCCATCAATCAATCATCTTCCTCCAACCAAGCAAAAAGAGGTACATCTCGTGGTGGGTTATTGATAGTGGTGCTTATAACCACATGACATGCCATCCATAGTGGTTTTCTAAGTTTAAACTTGGATCTAATCGTAATAAAGTTGTGATGGTCGATGGTTCTTTTGCTAGTGTTGTTTGAAAAGGCGACATCAATATCAAGAAATATCGGGTTTATGAGATCCTATTTATGATCCTAACCTATCTTTGAGTCTGCCATATGTTAGTAAAATTACCAAAGCTTTAGAGTACAATCTTAACTTCTTCTTTGATCTATGATCTCTACTTGAATTAGGTTTGGGGAGGAGGATTGAGGTTGGTTTGGAGTCTGAAGGCCTTTATAAGGTACTAAGAAGAGTTACTCATACGCTTCAAGAGTGCTTCAAAGTAAGAGGCATGAGGCGCTTAGGCGATTTGAGTTTTTTCTTGGTTGAAATTGTCTCTAGATATTTTTTTTTGCAGTTGATATGAATAAGTTAAAATGTGACCTCTGCCAACTATCCACTATGAATGAACAAAAATATTTTTGAGTTGGTCCATTCTGATGTATAGGGTCCAACACCAAGGGCACATTTGGTTCGTAGGATTCTAAGCAGGATAGGATTCGAATCCGCTAATATTCTCAATCCTACGCTTGTTTACACAAAATAAAAAAAAGGATAGTACTCCAATGGTAAGGGGGGTCCCGACTGACTGGGATTCAAAGTTCGAGACTCCCCCCTAGTACTGGCGTGGTAAATGCAGCCCGACCCAAAGGCTCTCCTGACGACTGGTTCTAGCTTCGTTCTCTGCTTGCTACACTCGCCCTCGCTTCACTGCGGCCACCTTGGCTTAGCGCATCCCCTCGTTAGCGGCCTGTCACCCTTGATGCCTCGTTTCCGGTACCTCGACGCCCGCCCACCCCCGACGCCCGTCTCAGACACCGATGCCTGTCATCTTTCCCACTCCTATTTGTGAACGCGACAACTGCAACTGCACCTGAACCTTCCCGCTCGGCCTTCCTCTCCACCTTGGCCTCCCTCCACACCCTTGCGTTCCCCCCTTCGCTTCTTCAACTCACCAGATTTTTCCCAATTCTTTTTCCCCTTTGTTGGTCCATCCCGACATGGTGGTTTCTCTTCTTTATCTCCTCTGTGCTACTCTTTGCCGCCTTCTTCTTTGCTCTACTGATTCCTCACCCAACACCCGAAGTTCTCAACCTTGTCTTCATCCTCAGACCTTCCAGTTCCGCACCGCAGTGGCAGTTCCGTAGCCAGTGCCTGAATCTTCACGAACACTGTTCGTGAACCCTTCACCACAATATGTAGTTGCTGCTTTCTCTTCCTCTTTTGTGTTCAATTAACAAATAATTATCAAAACTTGATGTAAATATATATATGAATATCAAACCATGTTTCTAACTAATTCCATACTTGATTGCATCCAAACATAGGACCGGAAAGTAATCATGTCATCAATGTATTAAAAAACGGGAAGCGGGAGGCGTGCAGACGGGACCTTGTAGCCGCTCAAGCGGCAGGCGGGCGCTTAAGCGGGCGATTTTTGAAAAAGCAGATGCTTAAACTCTTATATATTTATATACAAAATTACATGTATGTGTATATAAAAAAATATATTTATAAGGAAATCAGTAATACTAACCAGTAGTATCAATTACTAATGAACGAAATCTGCAAGAATATCAGTAAAATCAGTAAAACCATTAGAAGTATAATAGAGTAATATGATATTTACTTGGATATATTACAGCAGTACCCTATTATATACAGCTTACATACAAAGTTTGCATTCTAAAGTAGGACTAGGTATATCATAGAACATTTAATGTATACAAGCTTCATATATTATACTCAATACTACTTGGATTATAAAATTAATTAAGATTACATGCTTACAGCATCATTTTTTTCAAAAAGCGGGAAAAAGCGGCCAAAAAGCGGCCAAAAAGCGGGAAAAATGCGGGCATTTGAATGAAGCGGGAAAAAAGCGGGCGCCTAAGGGCAATATTAGGCGGATGGCCTTTGCAGCCCGCTTAAGCGGCCGCTCAAGCGGCCAGGCGGCCACTTTTTAATTCAGTGCATGTCATCCCATTCATGTACCTTCCCATCTGAGTCCTTTTCACATCCTTGGTTAATCCATTCCGTTGAATCAACCGTGGGCCAACTGTGTATGAGGAAGGATTCAAGTACTTCATGACCTTTATTGATGGTTATTTCCAATGCATATTTTTATATCTTGTGAAAAAATGACATTAATATTCATTATTTAATTGAACAATTTTTTAACAATGTTGGAAACACAATTTTAAACTTGTTAACATTATCTGTTGGGCTTAGGCTATCACATGCTTGCCTTGATTATTCTGTAATAAACTTAAGTGGATCTATGTATCACTTAAGTATCCATTTATTCCTCTTCTCTCTGTCTCCTATATATAGGAGCCTCCTATAGATGGGTGTTAGTCAATGCGAATTCCTCATAATCAGGTTTACATGGTACGAGACGGAGCATCTCTCAAAACCTAGCCCCGTGCCTTACTATGGCAACATGGTTCTATAGCACCAGAGGTGTCGTAGCAGTGCTATTGTAGCACTCCCCAAATCCCAAATCCTAGAGTAGAAGCTGCTGCTTTGAGGTCGTTTGTTGTGGCTCCTCCTGGGGATGGGCATCGGGCCAGTCATACCGAGTTTTGTTCGGCCCATATCCAAACCAGTGTTTCAAAAAGCGGTATGCGTTATGCGTTCGGAGAGGTCACCTTGTAGAGTATATGCGGTATGCGGGAGTATATGCGGAAGTATATGCGGTTTTGGATTTTTTTAATTAATTGTTATATATAGATATATTAATCATGATTTACATATTTAATTTGTGCAATTGTGTATCTAAATAGTACAATTACAAGAATAATGGATGCAATTATGCAAATATGCAATCATCACAACTTAAATAAATACAAACATGCACTATAATCTAAATTTAAACAAACATAAATGAATGTAAATGTATAAAAGAAGAAATCAGAATATCTCTAACTAAAAATCGGGGTATAATCGGCCTTGTATGCGGCCGTACAACCGATTATGCGGCTTGGACCGCTTTTTGGACCGATTTTGATTATGCGTTTTTTTGGAGGTCCGTACCTTGTATACGGTCGCTTATGCGGCCGCATACACCGATTTTTAAAACACTGATCCAAACCCATATTGTCGATTAGGTTGCGGGTCGGGCCTAAGTCCATATATTTTCAAAAAATTCGGCCATATTAGCTTACACAACAAATCTGGATCTCGGACTGGTTTAGGGCCAACCAAATAACATATCAGAAGTAAAGATATCTATAATCGTATATGTAGATACCTATTTTTAGTAAAGTTAACCATATATATCTTAAGATTGTTTCAATGTACAATACAAACACAAAGAAACATGTTACACTACACATTCATTTCCTTAATATGGTTAGACATGTCAAACACTTTGATAGAAAAATTTAAATCTGCTATACTTAATCAATTGGTAAAATTTTAGGACTACGGAACCAAATATGCTTTCTCTTCGGTTGCCCCAAACGTTGGAAGGAAATCTATGCGATTCTGTGGGTCAGAGAAAGGTAGATATAACATTACAAGATGTGTCTGACCTAGTGGGTCCAAGTGCAACAAATTAAATTGCAATCCATTTTCTCATGTTTATATATCCTAGTGATTATGTAAGATTTTAATAGGTAAAATCTAAGAATACCATTGAATTTGCTTCGTATCATGCAAATGAATGCAAATAGTTAATCTAATTGGTGTCCAACCAACCAAACAAACTAGATTACTAAATCACATAATTTGATTTCTTGATTGTTTTTGGTGTCTAGGAAGCACTTCCAGACAGGGCCACATTGGACCCACCCTAGCATGGTAAACCCCGGGACCAGACACGTAGTGACAAGTCATCCCTATGCGATGAACTGTGGTCGCAAGGCTAGCCCTGAGCAATGCATATGCTAGGAGATTTTCTCCCAAAAATTCTTCCATGAGGTATTCAAACCTAAGACTCATTTCAAAAGAACACCCTGTTTACCAACTAAGCTAACCTTGGCATGCTTTCTTGATTTAACATTTAAAATGACATGCAACCAAATATGCCCTTAGATAGAAATATAATTTGAAAAGATTGCGGTAAACTTTATCTTGTAAAATTTACACTTAGTTTGAATTGGTGGTTATATATACATATATACATTTAACAAATCTAGGTATTTGGGTTTTTGAGCCTGCATTTACTTCGACCCTAGCCCGACCATATCATGGAAAGAGATATCGACGATACCATCGGTATACCGATATCGACGACATCGGTCATCGGTTCACACAATCGTTAGGATTGCAAATATCGATACACCGATGATATACCGCCAAATATCGCCAAATACCGCCAAATATCGCCAAATACCGCCAAATATCGACGAAATTTACTGGTATACCGACAGAAATACCGATTTTTGCGTGCTCAAGTCTGTTTCTGTTGTTTGAAAGGAGGAAATGGTGGAGCAAAGGGATCTCGACAACTAGGGCTTAGATAAGTCTAATCTAAGGTGTTCCTTTATGTTTTCTACCATTACTCTCATTTACACTTCATCTATCTCAATTAAAATGTAAATTCGTCCCAAATGGCAAAGATCCCGCCATCTGCTTTTTTATGTCTTCCTAATTGTATGTGTTTGTAGATCTACAACACTTTCTCATAATCTACATAATAATCATAGTAATATACCTAAATAATCTGCGAAATATAAGTATAATTTGCTATCACATTTAGTAGTTCGCTAATAAGTATACATATGTTCTTCTAACTAGTATTTTTATCATACAAAGGAAGAAAATGTACTAGTTCGCAACACAACAAACAAATATTGTAAAAAAACATAGATTTTGTAACTTTCTAGTCTTATATTTGTTTATACATGGCACTTGCTACATATATCCCACAACATGGACATGGTTGACATGGTAACTAGACTTTTAAATTATCGCATCCCCACGACATGCATATAGTGGGCATGGTAATACTGGCTTTTATACTTATCCCGCTATTGTGCATAATCCATGGAGAAACTCACTACTGCATATCAAGATCCTGTGCAACAAACAACAACAGAGAAAAGGTGTCACAATAGTGATGGTGCCTAACTTCCTTGACAATCATGAAGTTAATTGTCAAAGTCACACATTGAATGTTAACGTAAGGGAGACGGGATCTGTGTGTTGCACTAGGCAACGTGAGCAACCCAATAGGGTTCTCCTCTCTTATTTATAGTAAAGGGAAAATTACATGCAGGTACAACAGTAATATGAAATATGAAATAAACATAAAGGAAAGATATATTAACACTCCCCCTCAAGCTGGAGTGTACACATTGTGGATGCCCAGCTTGCCACAGAAATTCTGGAACACTGCTGGACCTAATGGCTTTGTCAAGATATCAGCTAGTTGATCTTCAGACTTGACATATGGCGTCACAACATTGTCATTCTTTATCTGATCTCTGATGAAATGACAGTCAACTTCTATATGCTTTGTGCGCTCATGGAAGACAGGATTCCTGGCAATATGTATAGCAGATTGATTGTCACACTTGAGAATCATGGGAGTTTGAATCAAAATCTTCAGTTCATATAAGATATATTTGATCCATTGTAGTTCACAGCATGCATGTGCCATAGCACGGTACTCAGCTTCAGTACTAGACCGTGCTACCACTTGTTGTTTCTTGCTTTTCCAAGTGATCAGATGATCACCAAGAAAAGTGCAGTAGCCAGATGTGGATCTTCTATCAGCTTGATTACCAGCCCAATCTGCATCTGCATAACCTGTGAGAGTCAAAGAAGATGGAGGACTCTTTGGTTTATAATAAGTGATCCCCTTTCCAGGAGAACTTTTCAGATATCTCAGAATCCTGCATACAGCTGTCCAGTGTGACTGTCGTGGTGTGCACATATGTTGACTCACTACTCCAACAGCAAAAGAAATATCAGGTCTTGTGACAGTTAGGTAGATTAACTTCCCAACTACTCTCCTGTAATGTCCTGGATCTGAATATACAGTATCATCGTCCATCTCTTTGATGTGATAATCCATAGGAGTGGATACTGGCTTAGAATCAATCATACCTGTTTCCTGTAGCAAGTCAAGCACATACTTCCTCTGGGATAGATTTATACCTGCATGGGATCTTAGAACCTCAATCCCTAGAAAATATCTCAGTTTCCCCAGGTCCTTTGTGTGAAAGTGTCGTTGTAATTCTTCCTTCACACGTGATATGCCTGTAGAATCGCTGCCAGTAATCACAATATCATCAACATAGACAGCAATAATGATTGACCCACAAGAAGAGTTTGAATAAAATAGAGAGTGATCAGTCATGGAACGAGAGAAGCCCATCTGTAAAACAACAGCACTGAACTTGTCAAACCAAGCTCGAGGAGATTGCTTTAGCCCATAGATAGCCTTCTTCAATTTGCAGACTTTCTGACACTCCCCCTGAGCAACAAAACCTGGTGGTTGCTCCATGTACACTTCTTCTTGAAGATCTCCATGAAGAAAGGCGTTCTTGACATCCAGCTGGAAAATAGGCCAGTCAAAGGTAGTAGCTAGGGATATAAGGATCCGCACAGAATTGAGACGAGCAACTGGAGAAAAGGTCTCAAAGAAGTCCACTCCATATGTCTGTGTGTAGCCTTTTGCTACCAATCTGGCCTTCAACCGCTCAATAGATCCATCAGGGTTGTGTTTGACTGTGAAAACCCATCTACAGCCCACAACTGTCTTCCCCTCAGGTAAAGAAACAAGATCCCATGTGCCATTGTCAATCAGAGCAGAGAATTCCACCTGCATTGCCTGCTGCCAACCACTGTCCTTCAGAGCATCTAAGTGATTTCTTGGTATCGTAATGGAGTCCATTCCAACAGCAAATGCACGAGCCTGTGTAGATAAGTGCGACAAACAACATACATTTGATATGGGATGTCTAATAGTACATGAACGTGTACCTTTCCGGACAACAATAGGAAGATCAAGGTCAGAAGCCTCTGCAGGAATCTCGTGAGTAGAAGAAGACGGAGGAGGCTCATGGACTTGTGTCGCTGCCTCATCTGGATCCTGTCTACCTCGCCTGTGATAAACCTGGTTATATGGCTGAATGATAGGTGGATCATGCGGTATCTCCTCAACAATGATAGGTGACACTCCCTCACTTGGCACATGTGTGGGTGGCACTCCCTCACTCAATTGCTCCCCCTTGCTCATAGAATTTGCAAAATATGGACTGGTTTCATGAAAGGTGACATCCTTAGAAACAAACATACGACGCAAACTCGGGCAATAACACTTGTAACCTTTACTCGTACCAGAGTATCCAAGAAACAAGGTTTTCAAAGACCTATGAGAGAGTTTGTCTTGTTTGGGATCAAAGTTATGAACGAAGGATGTACAACCAAAAACCCGAAGCGGAACATGAAACGGTTTATCCATAGGGCGTAAGACAGAGAAGGGAGTGCGGCCATGCAAAACAGAAGAGGGCTGTCGATTAATCAAAAAACAAGCAGTGAGAAGTGCTTCAGACCAGAAACGTTTAGGCACATTCGATTCAAACATGAGAGATCTAGTGATATCCAAAAGATGGCGATTCTTTCTCTCAGCAACGCCATTCTGCATAGGAGTGTGAGGGCAAGATGTGTAATGAATCATACCAACCGAACTGCAAAACTCATTCATCGCTTTCTGAACATATTCAAGGGCATTATCAGATTGAAAATTTTTGATATTGCAGTTAAATTGAACCTGAATTTGTTTATGAAAATGTTTGATAATGGAAAGCACAGATTCACGACTTTTCAATAGATAAATCCATGTCATGCGAGAGTAATCGTCCACAAAGGAAATGAAATAGCTAAAACCATTATAACTCTGGTTTTTAACAGGACCCCATACATCACTATGGACTAACTCAAACGGACTAGAAGCCCGATTATTGACACGAACAGGATATGATAACCGATGATGTTTGCCCAACTGACACGACTGACACTCTAGAGAAGACACATGAGCTAGATCTGGTTCCAACTTCTTCAAGCTTTCTAAGGATGGATGTCCATATCTGCAATGCCACAGCAAGGGGGAACCACTCAGCATGGCGGAGGAAACTGGAGCATGAGGTGGATGGCGAGGTAGATAATCACCAGGAAAGAGGTAGAGATCACCTTTCCTAGGCCCCCCACCAATCATCTTCAAACTCTTGAGATCCTGTAAAACAAAACAAGAGGGCCCGAATGTTACTGTGCATTTTACAGTGTCAATCAACTTGGCAACAGAAAGCAAATTGAATGGAAATTCAGGTACAAAATGAACAGATTTCAAATCAATATCTGGTGTAAGAGACACAGATCCACTAGCTACCACCTTCCTCACAGAACCATCTGCCAAAGTAACAGATGGATGAGGAATATAAGAGTCAAGTGTGCGGAGCAATCTCCTCATACCAGTCATGTGCTGGGAGGCACCCGAGTCAACCACCCAGGGATTTGCGGATCCAGAAGCCATAAAAGATGTAGCCTGATTACCCGCTGTAGATGCAAGGGTTGCTGTAGAAGAAGATGAGGCGCCCATATTCCAATGTTGAGTTGCCTGAATAAATCTGTCATATTCCTCCTGAGTAAGTGTGATGCCAGAAGAACTAGAGCTCGCAACAGTAGAGTCTGAAGTGGCACAATTGGCAGCTCCAACAGGTGGGGCTGCAGGTCTCCCATGTTTCTTCCAGCATTTCTCGACAGAGTGCCCAGGTTTGTCACAGAAAGTACATCTAGGACAAGTCCCACGTCCTCTGCCCAAGCCAGGTCTGTCAGACGGTGTAGGTGCAGGTCGTCCGTCTCGTACTGCTGCAACAATAGATGCATGAGAATCTCCAGAAGGAACAACAGGAATAGGATCAACTGACTCAAAGGTGGACTGCTGAATCCTAGATAAAGCTTCTGCAAGGCTCGGTAATTTATCTGACGCAAGGATCACACTTCTTGCTGAACCAAATGAGGGGCTAAGTCCAGATAGAAATTTAGCAGTGACAAGATCATCTCTATCCTTAATCTGCTCAGCAACCTTCACTGGATGATAGTAGCTCAACTCCTGGGAGAGCGCTTGAATCACACCGAAATACTCTTCAAGTGGTCTATCACCCTGTCTCTCTGCAAACAGACGATCATAGATCATAAACTGGCGAAGAGCGTTCTTCTCTTGAGCATAGTGCTGCTTGACGGCATCCCAGATCTCCTTAGCTGTAGAGTAGAACATGAACCTGGAAGCGATAGAAGGTTCCATGCTACCCCATAGCCAAGTCTTCACTAGGCTGTCAAGACGTTTCCACTCGGCATAGTCTTTGTCAGTGCTAGCGAGGGGTGCAGAATCAACGAACTTTGCCCGATCTCGCGATTCCAAGACAGTATGAACTGCATTCATCCATAGCAAAAAGTTCTTCCCATTGAGCTTGATAGGAATAGGCGAGACCTCTCCATAATAGGTCTTATTCTCCATAATGCAACTGGGATATGTGTGACGAAGTGATACACGTCACAAAGAAGGCTGAGTGGACGGATAGATACACGTCCCGTGACGGAGAGATACACGTCACAACAAGAACAGAATAAGGGATGCGTTACTGACGCATCGACAACCTTCAAGCGGGATGTTCCTAATCACACATGAAGGAGATGTGATTAGGAAGGCACGATGGAAGAGACGAGACCTCCGGGTAGGGCTTTAAAGAGCCGTTGGATCAACCGGAAGTCCCCAAACAACAAGGTTGGCCTCCAAAAACGAACCGAAAAGTTGCTGAAAACTTTCCGAAAAACGTAGACGAAGCCCCGGTGCCGAGCTACTGAGCCTACGGTAGCATAGAGAGAGCCACCGGAGGCCCAGCGGCAAGAGACGAAGGCGGAGAACCCCCTAGCCGGCCAGGAGCAGCGGCGCCGGCAGTGGGAGGGAGCCCCGCTGCTGCCGCACGCCGGCGGCTAGCAGGGATGCCGCACGGGCGGCGGCGGCGGCCTGGAGAGAGAGGGGCCGGCGGCGCCCTGTAGGGAAGAAGGGAGAGGGAGGGAGGGGATGCGGCGGCGCTAGGAGAGGGAGAAGCGGAAGCGGCGTCGGATCACGTTGCTCTTGATACCATGTTAACGTAAGGGAGACGGGATCTGTGTGTTGCACTAGGCAACGTGAGCAACCCAATAGGGTTCTCCTCTCTTATTTATAGTAAACGGAAAATTACATGTAGGTACAACAGTAATATGAAATATGAAATAAACATAAAGGAAAGATATATTAACATTGAAGAAGAGCAATAGAAAGCCCTGTGTATATTTTCTTTTAGAATCTGATATGATGCATATGGAGACATAGTACTGTAAAATTCTAAAACATATCGTGTTTAATTACATAATACGAACGAGTATTATACACTTATATAGTATTGTACATGACGTGTATGAGCAACGCGTAACTTGATACCACCAACCTTACATAATGTACATGTCATGGGAGCAATATGTCAACCATATCAACTCAATATTGTATGGAGAATTAGTGTGTAACTTGACGTACAACTGATATGAGTTAATAAGTTACTATGCTATGTATGTGTTGTAAATTGGAAATTATTGCATAAGTGTGTGTATTTATGTTTATGGATTGTGCTAGTAAAATTTCAAATCTTAATTCCAGTACTTTGTCATCGAAATCCTTCATCGAAATCTGCAGAAAACAGAACAAGTTCCCTACCTCCCACATGATGGACAACCCCCCCCCCCAATACCCCTTATAGAATTTTATTGCATAAAACGATGCATTTAGGTGTAGGGATTACACCTGTAAAATTTCATGATTTAATTCGTTCATTTTGGCATCGATATGGCCAGGATTGCATTGTCGATATTTCCGTCGGTATACCGGTAAATATCTATATCCAAGCTGTTGAAACGACATCGGTATCGGCCATTTAATTCCTTGTGCGTCAATTTTTTTGATCCGACCGACTGAAGTAACTTATCTGGACCGGGTTTGGGTTGGATTATGTGGGTCAAGACATAGGTTGGGTCAGGCTAGCCCGGTCCGATGCTCATCCTTAGCCCCTCCTTGATGTTGTTGCTTTGATCGCTCTTTCTTTGAATTGTGCAAAAAAAACAACAACAAAAGGGGCTACTAATTCCCTTTCCCCCGTGTGATTCCCCAAAACCATAGGGAGCACTTAACTTTTTAATTAGGGGAATATGCTTTCACATAACAATGCATAATTCTTGTGATTTTCTCTTACAATGCCATACATTCCGTAGAGCTCTTTTGTACTATTTGTACTATGCTTCTACCACTACTACTCTATCTTTTGCTGTGCTCACATTCTGGTAGCATGTTCTCTCGATTTACCACACTACATCCTAGTAAACTCTTTTTCGCCTTAATGTCAACAACTTGATTGACATTTTATCAGAGAGATAATTGATTAAGAAGAATTATGCCTACCTTATGTTAAAACATAAGAAAACAATGGCTGATATCTTTGAAGATGGGGTCAACACATCTAATTTTGAGTGTTGTAGGCAAGTTGGGCATGTTTGATTAGTATGCCCAACTTGAGGGGGAGTGTTAAGTCTTATGTTTTTTTGCTTTTGTTGCTAAATGGATCTTTGTTTTGGATCCATATAGCCTTTGTTGATATAATGTAACAAGCCCATCCATCTGTGATGCCAAAAAAGTAGTAACAACGCTAGGCCACTGTGGGCGCTAGGGCTCGGTTGTGGTTTTGACCTCATTGGAGGGTTTTTCCACATTAAATCGTGTAGGTATTCTTTTGGTGCTTGTGGTTGCATGTGCTTGTGCTTGTTATTTATAACTCCTTTCCCCCTTTCCTTTATCAAGTGGAATTTGTATTGTCCACCCCATCTACCATGTGAGAGATATAGAGTAGAGAAGAAGGGAGGAAGAGATGAGAAGAAAGGATATGAGAGACATTGCATGGATAGTCTTTCTTATGCATGTTCTACTAGCATAGAAGATTCAACGTTGTAATTGTGCACGAAGGAGTTATGCTATCTGTTTATTTACCCGTGTGTCATGTCAATCACACTTTTTTGTTGTAGAAGTCCTTCGTTTGGCTATGTTATCTCAACTATTTGTTGCATGTCCATGTAACACTGTGCATGTTCAGTACTTGCTTATTGTGTACTGACACTCTAGAGACTTTTATTTTTTGCCGGTGCGACGTGTGCACGTTCACCAAATATTATCGTGTATCAGCACTCTCGGGACTCTGCTATTGTGAACCAACACTTCAAATTTTATTACTAGAACCAACACTCTCTGGATCTGATGGCGTTAGTGACTAAGATGTATGTTGTACCAACTTGTTGTCTACTGCTACTTAGTATACTGCGCCTGCTCTTCTATTAGCTTTGGCATGCCCTTGTATGTGCTTCGGTGATCTGCTCAGGAGGGGTTGCTTGATTCTTTGAGTGCTGAATTGCAATATTTAGTGGGAGTGTTGTCATTAGTATGGACGGAGTATATATCTCTTCTGGTTTTAGTCTACATGCCCTGTTTGCATCTATCTGGCAAGCTGTACATGATATTCTACCATTCTCCAGTTTGAAAGATACATATTAGCTATTTAATTAAGCATTTTATGCATATGGGCCGAAGTCTATTTGGCTCATTAGGCATGGTTTCAGTTTGCATTGTCCTTCAACCACTCTTCTATATATGGTAGGGTTTCCTTAGTGAAAACATCTCTTTGCCTCATAATTACTTTCTAATAACAACCTTGTCTCTTCTATGCTGCCCTACAACCAGTAGTGCTGTAAACTTGGGGCTGACAAAATTGGTCTCTGTATTGTGCTGTTACAGAAGGCTCCAACCAGCATTGTTTCTCTTTCTCTTTTGGTTCATTGGTGCGGATCTTCAAGCTAAAGCTAGCACTTTCTTGGATCATGACCCTAGTTTGTCATTTAGATTATCTGTTTGCTTGGGTTCATCCTCATGCTACCCTCGACTACATAACTGTAGGTTTCAAGGTGCACTAGGCACTAGACAAGGCCTCCAAACCTAGGCGCCTAGATCCTTTGGATGGGCGCCAACGACCTTTTAAGACTGAAGTCGCTTGATTTGGGCTTGAATTAGGTCAAGTTAGATCAAATTAGCTAATTTTAGGGTTGAAATAGGTCCAATTTAGACTGTTGTAAAGTAAAAGAAGGCTATCTGATATATTTGATAAGAGGAATCCCCTCCCTTTATATAGGAGAAGGGCGAAGCGTACAGACTGAAGACTAAACCCTAATGGGCCAAGACACACTTGGACCCATATACGAATAGACCCAATTAACTTATTTAACTAAATTAAGCAGATTTTCTAATACTCCCCCTCAAGCTAAAGCTTGGGAGAATCCCAAGTCAGCTTGGAAATAGAGAAATAGACTAAATAATAAAGAAACGGAAATAAAGATAAGCCAAGCCAGATAAGAATATTCCTCCCTCAAGATTACAATAAAGCATTCATCACTCAAATACTCCCCCTCAAGTAGATGACTCAAAGCAGGTATGCAAGCAGGTTGAATCTGAAGCATGTCGTAGGTGCAAGTCACAAACAGGTTGCAGAAGCTTCTTGATCAATTTTTTTTTGGCATCTGGAGTAGTAGAAAGCAGCAGCAAGAAGGCATTAGAGTCTTCATCACAATCACTATCATCGTAATCCAAAGAGTGTTGGTTCATACTTCATAGTAGAAAAGTCAGAGTGACAATAGAAAATCCCAGAGAATGTTGGTTCATAGAAGAAAAGTTCAGAGAGTGCTGGTTCACAGTAGAAAAGTCAACGTGCGCAAGGCATGGACAATGTCAACGTGCTAATAAAGCACGAACAAGAAGTAGAAAATAGAGATGACGTAGCCGGATAGAAGACCATCAACTTAAATAAGCAAGCAGTAGACATGAAGCTCTAGATTGTAAGCTCTTCAAGAAGTATATCAGTAAGAAACTTTCAAATACAAATTTCAATAGTTAAAGTTCACAGGCTCTTCAAGAAGTGCATAAAATACCACAAATAAATATAGAGCAACGAGAAGATCCTTATAGATAGAAGCAGAATTAAATCTACTCTTTTCATCTCATCCTTCCTCGATTTCTCCCCCTTAATCCATCAACAAAATAAGCAACACTTGGTGTGGACAAACACAAGCGGGAAAAGAAGTGCAGTGTATCACACAATAAGTAAGAGTGAAGGAGACGAATACATTGGTGGACACCAATATACAACAATAGACCAAAGATCCACAAAATAGGTTTGAATGACTAAATCAAATAAAGATACTGCACATCAACACAATAAAATGTGTCACAACATTATAAGAGAAAAATAGTCGGCCAGCAAGGGAGAAAGTAAAATAGCCAACAAGGGGATTGTTGCAAAAGTCAACAAAGTCTTTGCTAAATGGCTATCTGATCATGACAAAAAAAAAGCATAGACATTTAAATTTCTGGGACGCGTGTTTCGTGGAAACGATACACGCTAGATAAAAGATAATTGTTTAGTCAAACCTCCCTAGCAGAAAAGCTAGCAAAAAGTGACGACACATGAGTGCTAAGAAGAAGTGGCCCAAGACATCAAGAAATGAAAACGTGGCCTTATCTTCGCATATTTTATTGTAGCTTATTCCATGACAACTATAGTATGATTAAAAAAAACTAGCAGTGGCTGGAAATGGAGGTTGATGTAGCGTCTGAATTGGACGATAAGTGCTGGGTTGAGTAGCAATATAAAAAGGAATAAGGTTAATTTGATTATAATAATGTTGACCAGTAGCAAGTAGGGTCATCGTGTAGGCAGAACATGGTGATGTGCCTATTGTGGGGTCATCGTGTAGGCAGAACATGGTGATGTGCCTGTTGTAGGCAAGGACATTTGTGGGACATGCAAGGGACTTTACTGCTTTCCTTCTTGATGTTCATGGTGAAGCCAATTTATTATGATGGCAGCCTCATGTGTCTTTGAGGCTACAATCGAGATAACATGAAACGAAGAATATGGCACAACAGATCACTATCATGAGTCAGGAGTAATCCCTGCGGTAGAATGGGGAAGCGGTCTGTAGAGTACCCAGCGAGGAAGAAATAGCCATCAGGGACAGAACACGACATCTAAGATCTGGTGAATAGCAAGCAAGAACCAAAAGTTTTCTTTCCGTCTCAATAATAGAAGGGAGTCGGCATAGAATACAGGCTTACAATGGTATGCACGGCGGCAGGTGAAGGAGGCAGGTGTTATGGCAGGAGAGGAAAGGGACAGGAGCAGTGACTGGATAGGGAGAGTGTGGTGGAAAAAGGTAGAAAGACATGAAACATCCATAGGAAATCCCTACGGGCAGCCAAGCACCACAGCGGTCGCCCGCAAGGGGCACTCCTTTTCTTTCTCTCTCTCACGTAGGGCAGCATAGGACCGGCTGCTCTTATACCATGTTGTAAAGTAAAAGAAGGCTATGCGATATACTTGATAAGAGGAACCCCCCTCCTTAATATAGGAGAAGGGGGAAGTGTACTGACTGAAGACTAAACCCTAATGGGCTAAGGCACATTTGGACCCATATACAAATAGACTCAATTAACTTATTTAACGAAATTAACCAGACTCTCTAATATAAGACCAAGTAAGGTCTGATTGAGGCGGAATAAGATTTGATTTTCCCAAATAAGGCATAATTTCCCAAATAAGGTCTTATTTGCCCAACTTAGGTCTGAATTAGGTCAAAATCTGGGAAAGTTAGGTGTGAAAGGTCTTTTAGGCCCACTTAAAACCACTTAAGGCCGAATTAGCATGATTTAGGCATGAGTTAGGTCAAATTCGATCACTTTAGGTAATAATAGCCTAATAGGGTTCAGATATGTCTGATTCAGGATAAACAAGGTCTGATTTAGGCCAAATAGGTCTGGATTGACCATATAGTGTCTTATTTGACCACCTTAGGTCTGATTTAGGTAATTTTGAGGATGTTAGGTCCAAAAGGGTCATGTTACACGAAATTAGGTTTGATTAAGCCAAATAAGGTCAAGTCAGTTCTAATTTAGGTCAATCATGGGTCAAATTAGGATCAGTTAGGTCTGATTTAGGTCATGTTAGGTGTATTTTAGGTCAACTTAGGATTGATTAAGCTTAGAGAAAACTAATATACAAACTTGTAATAGTTATTTGAATGCCACTAAATATATATGTAATACTAATAACATATATGTGAAAAAGAATATATTGAAAAACACTTAGAAACGCCTAGGCTCCCGCCTTGGTACCCCCTTGGGTGAGGAGGACCTCCTAGCCGCCTTGACAAGTAACCTAACCCCCAATAATACCTTCGGATTTAACCATCATCAGTCCTTGTAGGGTTTTCTTACTCCTGATTGTCAAAGGATAATGAAGGTGGTCAAGTTCCTCACATGCAATGCATGAATACCTAAAGGATGTATAGTGGGCCGAGTTAGTCATATGCCGAAGGCTTTTTACTTCTATTCTATAGTTTTGTCATTCTCCAACCCCGCTTTTCAAATCTCACTAAATTTATGATTGGACCATCTTTAACTGCATTACTTGCAGGTTTATTTGAGTGTGTTAGAAAGTGATTAGGAGACAGAGCTGTCTTTAACTAGTAAACCCTGCTGCTAGATATAGGAGAGGGGAGCATAATTACATACGTGGACCAAACCCTAATGGGTCAAACAACTACTCTAACATTCTCCCTGTACCTGGAGCTTGGGAGAATGCCATGCACAACTTTCCAATTTTAACACAAACGTGGCATATGGACTCAAATACGCTAACTGAAAAATATGCTTATCTCATACAAAATGACCACTCTGAATCTTGCAATCCAAAACCCCCACAAGCATATACTTTCAGCAGGCACGAGCTTCTATCAAACTAGAACGACATCCAGAGAAGCAATAAACACATCAGGTAGGCGCTACAAATATCCTCTTAGTCACTAATGTTATCGAGTAGTCGAAAGAGTGCTGGGTCACAATAGCGGTAATCTTATAGAGTGCTGGGCCACATGTTGTAGGTAATTGACATGCATAGCAAAGCATGGACAGAAGTAGCACAGAGGTGATTAACCCGGATGACAAATCACCATACTCACACGAAAATAGGTATACAAAAAAACCGCAAGATGAACAAAGGACACTTAGGATCTCTTCAATACATGATAGAAACCTGCATAAGAGAGTTCCAGAAATATTCCAATTCTTTTTCACTTCATCTATTCTCTCTTCTTATTTTCTCATGTCCATTTTTTCCGTACCCCCAACTACAAATAAAACACACGAGCTGTTGGGACATCACAAACTTTTCCATATACAAGTGGTATAGGAAGGCAAGAATATGGAGGAATCGGGATCATCTTTGGGGTAGACAAAATAATCATACAGGTTGGCAAGACCTAGGAAGCACGGACACTTCTATACAGCTGCCATGTTTGTGTCGGACACATTTCGGACAAACACTTCTTGGACATGGCCCAAAACGTTTTGGACACGGCTATGCCGTGTCCTATTCATTTTGGTCATTTTTTGCAGCCCGGACATAACTGGACACGGCCCGGATACTCCATGGACATTTCTTGCAGCAACTGCTTCAGTAGTAACCTGTTTCATGTAAATTCTGGATATACAGCCACTTGTAAGTGTTCTTGTGATTGAGAACATATAACACAATGAGTTCTAATCAAAATTACATATAAAATGTCTTTAAAAGAATCTAAATGCAAAATCCAAGATGAGTTATATATCATGAATCACATTTTGGTCTAATAAACTAATTAAATCAGTTTATCCATTCTGAAAATCTAATGTAGTTATTTACCTAAAAAAATGCAGCAGGTTTATTTGTCGACTTCATATTGTTTGTACTACACATAAACACACCTTTTCATTCATATTCATATACTATCATACATACATGTATTATACACTCACATATGCATATATTAGAAAAAAATAGCTCTCATCAGCGCCGTGTCTGTGTCCTATATTTTAGAAAATTGCCGTGTCCCGTGTTCGTGTCCGTGTCTACAAACGTGTCCATGCTTCCTTGGGCAAGGCTAACGTAGAAAAACAATGTCAAGTTTTTGTTTTTACTGAATGCAAGTATAGTTGCTAGAATCATGCATGAAGCGAAAGAAAATGCATGCAGGACAATGCGACATTCAAGGGAGATTAATGCAGCTGAAATCAAGAGAAATAATGAGCTACGTCTGACAATATAAACAGGGAAAAGATTAGCAGAAGAAGCATCAATGTAGAGAAAAAAGTTAGTATATCAAGGCAGACCAGCAAGCAAATAAGCATGTCAAAGGGTTGAAGAAAAAAAGGACATCAGTTAGTCACCTCTTTGCCTTCCTGATTTGGGCATATGAGGAGGTCGGGTCAGTGCATTACTATCAGAAAGCAGAAAATAAGAAATATTGAAATCAGGTAATCTTAGGTACTCAAGTGTGTAGATAATGAGATTGGCGGTGCATGATATGGACAAAGGGTGCTGATGATGTTTGATGGCAGACCTGGGAGGATACAGCGCGGCTGTAACCAAAAGGGAAAAACAAGGAGGATTGCGGACAGGCTGGGGGGAGGGGGGAGTGGGGACCGACTCTTCTTCTTTACAGCAGAAGCTACGGGTCTTCAATACTGCAGCATCAAAAGCTTGAAGATGCTTGAAGGAGATGCCAATGGCCCAACAGGGAGTATAAGCTCCAGCAATGGAGCAGCAGCGAGGCCAACAGCCTCTATAAGGGCAGGCGGCTTCATGGGAGGCCACGACAAGGTAGGAAGACTGCAGAAGTATTGGATGATTTTGCCGACTTTTCTCTGGATAAAAGTATGCACGATCTGTAGATCTTGCAAAGACAGGAACTGTCCTTCCCCTCCTCCATCAAGAAGGAGAGTAGCATGGGGATAGGGTAGCAACGCTAGTAGGTGCTATCAAAAGGCCTGTGAGTAGCCTAAAAAGGGGGGAGAAGCGACTGCCCACAAGACGGATCTCTCCCTTTCTCTTTTTCTTTTCTTGTGTAGGTTTCGGGTGTCCTAAGGGCGTATTGCTCTGATACCATGTCTGCAAGTGATTAGGAGGCAAGAGATGGCTCTCACTAATGAAACTCTGCTCCCTATATATAAGAGGGGGGAACACAGTTAGATACTTGGTCCAATTTCTCCCATGCCTGATGAACCTTATTTTATCACTAAAAGCGTGCTAACTGGGCCAAAGCAATCAAGCCCCTTAGATAAGAATCAATTAACTAATGAAAGGATATTTAACATAGAGGATTGCATATTTCATATTTCAAGCCCAACTTACCCATATAAAGGGGTGTGTAAAAAAGTAGACAAACCTGCAAGATCAAATCACTTTGAACCAAACCGATTGGTCTGGTTCAATCTAGAGAGGTTAGGCTGCTTGGTATGAGAAGTCTTTAGAGTCTAGACCAGCCTTAGTGGTCAGGTCTTGGTTTGAAGGACCACTTTGACCATTCAGACCAATTAAGGGAGATCTTATATAACATATTCATATTTATTAGTATTTAGGTATCTTGAGTTAGAATTAGTAATAAGTATATATAATGTTTTTGTATCTTAACACTGGACAGCATTACATATACATGTTACACACTTAAATTATCAATTTAAGGTATTTAAGTCTGAATGTAGTTTACTGAATGCCAGATCAACATAAAGCGTCGTTGCAGTACCCCCCAGCCCACGAACACACACTCACCCTCCAAACTTGAACAGTTGAATTCCCTTCCACCCTTCTGTGACATATGTGCATAATACATCATAAGTAATTATACTTTATAAAAGCACTATTTTTCTTTAAGGATCAAACTAGATAAACTTAAAGCTGAATATCAGTTATCACCAAGAATTTGGCATCAAAATCAAAATCATCCGTCATTCCACCGATTCTACATATAAGTTAACTTTGAGTTTGCTAGTAGTAAATACGAAATACTGTTGCTCTGTGGGTTTGAAACTGGACTGTACGAAACCAGACCAATAAAAATTGCAGTCTATCAAATCCGATCTTGACCTGCCAGCAGTTTAGTTAGTTAAGTCTGGAATTGTCCAAACTACTAAGATTGGTTTGGATTGCAATTTTAGGCTGAGACTCGACCAATCCAGGCCATAACCAACACTGCTTTGTATTTGTACAAGGATCAATCATCTCTAACCTTATATCCATTAAGACTGGAAAAAAACGAAATCTTCTGTTTTTTCATAGAACGAATCCACACTTTTTTCAGTAAACTAAAAACTCGTACCTCTTTTTATTCAACTTACAGGCCCTACTATTCCAGTCCTCCTTATATTCATATACATATTGGCGATTATGGGGGATATGGAGCAGGTGAGACTCTGAATACCAATAGAAAGTTGGATGAAGTAACAATCATAGAACAATTATCTTGCAAGATTCTCTCTGTTAGTTGTTTACTTTTTTTGGAGCTTTTGCAATGCTTCGTCCTCAACACATCATAGTAACAACTCTTACTTGCTTCTCGAGTCGTGCCACAATAAACTGTTGTGAAAAGCTGTAGCCGTGTTTCTTATTATGGTAAAGAGGCAGACCCCTCTCCTATATATAGGAGGAGAAACATGGAAGCAAACAAAACTTTACCTGCATTAGGCCCATATTACAGTGAATAAATAAGAAAAGAACATGAAGAACAAAGAAACATATATCTCAATACTCCCTCAAGCTGGAGCATAGATGTCTACCATGTCCAACTTGCAACATAATTCTTGATCTCTCTTTCCAGAAAGTGGCAGCATCACGAAGAAAATGACAAACTACCTCAATGTATTTGGTCCTGATTACCGGCAACGAAGGTAGCTGCCCGATTATCACAGTACATTGGGAGAGCATATGTAATAGGAAACCCAATATCAGTAGAATGGACTTGATCCACAACAACTCACAAGCTGTATTAGCCATAGCACGATACTCAAGACTGGGCCTAGCAACAACATATTCCTTCTTGGTGCGTCAGGTAACTAGATTACGACATACAAAGGTGCAATACACCACAAGTAGACCATCTATTAGATTTGCTACCCGCATAGTCTGCATTAAAATAAACAACAACATTCAAGTTCCCATTCCTTTAGAATAATCCTTGGCCAGGAGCATTGTTCAAATATCTCAAGACTCGGCAAACTGCATCCCAATAACTGTCTAGGACAGTCTATAAATTGACTAAGAACTCCCACAACAAAATAGATATCTGCATGGGTAACAGTGAGATACAAGAACTGCCTAACAAATTTTTATGCAGCTGAAGTTATCGTACAAAAGTTTAGTAGTATGTGACCATAAGTCATGTGCTTGCTCCATGGGAGAAACAAATCACCACTCAAGCATCCCTGTCTCAGTTAACAAATCTAAGGTATATTTCTTTGAGATAGGGATACTCCTCTTTTTCAATGTGCAACCTCAATACTCAGAAAATATCGCAGATAACGTAGGTGTTTGGTAGCAAGGTGCTGCATGAGATAATTTTTAGTTGCAGCTACATATACTATCACTTCCAAACAAAATTACATCGTTCACATATACAATAAGAATGACAATGTCACTAGTAGTTGTGTTGATAAATACACAATAGTCACATTGAGAATGAGAAAAGCGAATTTTTTTTCCAATAGAAGAGATGATTTATTAAACCATGCCTGGGGACTTTGTTTGAGGCCATAGATAGCCTTCTTCAAAAGACAGTTTCCCAGAATTCTCCCCCTGAGCAACATACCCAGGAGTTCGGTCCATATAAACGCTTACCTGTAAATTCCCACATAAAAAAATATTTTTGACATCTAGTTGACATAATTTCCAGTCCTAATTTACAACAATAGATGTGGGATTACACAAAAAATTTAGAGAAGCAACAATAGAAAATGTTTCAAAATAGCCCACCTCAGATTCTTGTGTGTATCGCTTGGCACCAAGTCTGATTTTTAAACGTTCAACAGTGCCATCTGGGAAATACTTGACAGTAAAGACCCATTGGCAACCAACATTATGACTACCTAAAGGAAGATCAACAAGATGACATGTCCTCCTGGATTGAAGAACATTCATCTGATCCATGGCTTTCTTCCACCCAATGTAAGGGTGCCTCCTGAGCAGATTTTAGAATAGAAATAGAAGATAATGCTATAGTGAACTGTGCTATTTGAGCACTCAGACGATTTGTAGCCATATGCTTATAAATACAGTATTGATCACCAGATCTCTGCAGTTTTCTTAAGGCAATAGGTAAGTCAAAATCATAAATTACACTCCAACCAGTAGTGTTCGCAGTAACTGGCGGCGGATTAATAGAATTGGGAGATGTCATGGCTGGACATACTTTCAGTGGAGTCCGTTTGTTCCCCCACTTGTACACTTTCAAAACAAGAGAGAAATATTCCTTAGGTGATGGTGTAGGAGAGACATCAGGATTAGGTATGAATATGTTGGGCGGACACCCCTATTAGTTCCACTTGGGAAAGTATGAGGTGTCTCGAAGAAGGTGAAATGAATGAGGTGTAAAAAGGTGAAATTGACACTAACATACAAACGACATGCAACGTGATTAAAACACTTGCACCCTTTTTGATTGCAGGAATATCCAAAAAAGCTGCAACAGAAAGCATGTGGATATAATTTATCTCGATTTGGGTGGTGGTTGTGAACAAAGCACAGGCAACTAAAAATTTGAGGTGGTAAAGCAAAATTTAGTTCATGATGATATAGCATTCGGTCGGGACTTTCGTTATGCAAAATCAATGAAGGCATACGATTAATCAAGTAATTGGCAACAATAATGGCATTATGCCAACAACATTTTGGAACATCCATTTCAAACATAAGAGTAAATGCAATGTCCAAGAGATGACTTTCTTTCGTTCTGCAACACCATTTTTCTGTGGGCTGTACATGCAAGACGTTTGATGGGTATTTTCCTTTGTAGCACAAATACTTTGAAAAACATGTTGCACATATTATGAAACATTGTCAACCCGAATAAATTTAGGAGCAGAAGAAAATTGATTTGGATCTCATTCATGTAACAGAAGACATTCAAAATTTTGAAATGATCTTTCAATAAATAAAACCAAGTAGTACGGGACTAGTCATCAATCAAAATAACAAAATAGCTTACACCGGAGAGACCGATATTACTACATGGTCCCTAAATGCTAGAATGAACAAGATGAAATAAACTAGAACTCCTATCATTTATTAAAGCAAATAGAGCGATAATGTTTGCCAAGTTGACAGGACAAACATTAAAACATTTCAGAAGATAAATTTGAAAAGGACTTTAGCTTGGCCGTGGATGGACAACCAAGATGTAAGGGCCATTCATAGAGAGAGGTGAATTGAGTGACTAGTGCAATAGCAAGAGAAGTTGACGAGGTTTTTAAGTAGGAGCCATCTCCACCTTTATATCCCCCCACCAATTGTCTATTTTGTCCTGAGATCCTGCATAGAATAAGTATCAGGGGTAACTTTAGTTCAAAGTTTCAATGATTTTGATGACAACCATCAGATTTAGAAGGAATTTACGAACAAATGAAACATTGCAAAATATCAGGAGAACCAACCACATCTCCTATCACAATGGCATTCGATGCAGATCCATCAGCTAATCAACCCATATGATGGTGTATGGATTTCTTCAATGTAGATAAAGTTTCTAATTTCCAGGCATATGTACAATAGTACCGGTCAACAATCCAATCATCCCTTGAGGAACAAGAGGCTTGAAGACCTGTAGAATCACCTAGATGATGAGTGATATTTGCGTAGGAGGATGACAAGGATAGAAGGCAACTTTGATCAGTTTCTCCAGATCAACAAAGCTAAGAGTCATAATTTGGTTATTGGTGGCAGTTGAGATAGATGTCAACTCCCCATCTTTATCAACAGTGGGAACCTGATTGACCAACTCAGGCTTGCGGCTGCCATGCTTCTTCCAACACTTGTGTTCATTATGGTTAAAGCTTTTGCAGAAGTTAGGGTACCTTGGAGTAGACGATGCATGTCCATGCCCCCTTCTTGGAGTGCCAAAACCTCTTCTAGAAACCACAACTGTAACACGCTATGGAGTGGTAATAGTAGTCATGGATCTTGCCAAGTACATGTAAACCTCATCTAAGGATGCAATGGGTCAGAGGTAGGAATCTATTAGTGAACACCTTAACAACTGGGTGGTAGTGACACAAGAAACTGACACAACTATAATACATCTTGTTGCTTTTGTAGTTTGAAGAGATCAATAGTTGAGGATTATCTACTTTGAGTCCTCCTCAAATGCCTTTTGCTTTGATCACAGTGTGAAGCGAAGATGGATGTGTCTTCCACTTTCAAAGAATGCAGACTGTTATATAAATAAAAAACATGGGATGTGTTCCCCTTGTTAGAATATATTTGAGCATGATGATCCCATGCTTCCTTGGTTGTGTTAGCTAATATGAGATTCGTGGCAACGTGAGTCACACAACTATTTAGGATCCACGATACAATTAAGGAATCACGCTCAACCGATTTCTTGTACTCTTTCTTCTTCTTGTTAGTAGTCTCATCTTTAGGAAGATCAATTTCCCCAGAAGAATGCATGTAGATCTGAAAAGACCATGCCCAAAGAATATAATTGGAGCCATTCAACTTGATAGAGGTATCATACCGTCATCTTCACTGAAGAGGATGAGGCCATAACATCTGATTTTGAAGATCATATAATCTAAAGATAGAAGTATACATTCAATAGCAGGAGACAGAATGTTGTAGCGTAAACACATTGTGTCTAGGCTAGACACGTCGTGTGTAGATGACTGATGAAGTCAGGGCATAATCAACACTAGTGTACACGTTGTGTGGGTAGAAGGCACGCCTATGTTTCTTGTTGATATGCAATGTCTTTAAAGGGACGTCATGTTCTTCACCAGTGTCTCGGGGCGGAGCACTGGAAGTCGTCAGTTGTGTATGCAATTGACACACCATGTTCAGTGTCGAGACACTGTGTCTTTAGGGCACGTCTTGTCTACCGGTAGGGATTCGGGTGGAGTAGCACTAAGGTGGCACATCCTGTCTATTAGGGACATGCTGTGTCAGACATCGCAGAAGCTAAAATACGATCGAGAATCGACCTAAAAGAGATCAATAATTTTATGAAATATTGTGGATCTCCTGCCAGAAGAGCTCGACCACATAAGTTAATTTGTAATCAGAGCCCTATAGCAAGTAGTTATGGAAGACCGCATAGCAAGAGCCTTACGACTTAAAAATAAGTCTGTAGGGCATAAAGTTGTTGGAGAAGTGACATTCTATGCAACTAGACCCTCTTGTTGAAGTATGAGGGCTAGAATAGAAAGGAGGAAATCCTCCTAGAGACAACGATGGCTAGATCCGACGACGAGAAGTGGTTTCGCTGGCGTTAGAGAGAAACGACGATGGTGCAGAGGTAAGTCGGGGGCGGCAATCACATGTGCATGGCATGGCGGCTACATGTCCTGCTCTGATACCATGTTGACAAGAACCGCAACCATGTTTCTTATTATTGACAGAGGCAGACCCCTCTCCTACATATAGGTGGAGAAATAGGGAAGCGAACAAAACCATATTGGGCCTAATGCAATGTGGCCCATATTACAGGACACTAAATATATAAAAAAAGAACATTAAAGAATATAGAAAATATATATCTCAATATAAAACTGTGCAGAGTTGGCCTAGTGTATCAACTTAAGGCCCTCCAATGAGGCGACCCAAGTTTGATCTCTGGATCCAACGATGATTTAACCCCTTGCCACTCATCCAGGGGTTTGGGTGGTTTAAGGGGCAGAAGGGGGCACCCCTTCTTTACCCCCATATAACTCAATACAAGCATATGTAAATTGATCTGCAATTTTCAGCTATGGCAACCTGATTACTTGTATGCTAACTATGTTTAGATTTTTTACCTGAGACAAGATAGAAGCATTTCTTCTATGTTGATAGTATGTTCTCCCTTCTGGTGATGTCCTGATATGTAACCGTGTGTGGATTGTTCTGCATTTGTTCTAGTTGCTTACTATTTCCTAGTTGAATAGATGTGACACATTTATTTATTGATGTAGAGAGAGTGTCTGAAACTCTCTAGAAAAGCTTCCTTGAAGAACCAGACGTCTACACTGAGCCTCGACATCGTTGGGAAGTGTTTTGGGTGTTTACATGTGTATTTACGGTCAACCAATTGACCATATATGGTTCCCATGAACCATATCTGGGCAATAACAGAAGAAACAACAAATACACTCTAACAAAACCGTATATGGTCCAAACCACACTGTATATGGTCCAGATCAGAGTGTATACGGTCCAACTGGACAATATTTTGCATTGCAGTGCAATTTACACTCCAGGGTAGACCGTATACGGTTTAGTCAGACCGTAATTGCAGTCTGGATGAATCCGGGTGACTTTGAGACTTTGGCCACATGTCCTATTCTTATAAATAGACCCCTCCAATTGATCCCAAACATGAGGAGCAACGAAGAGACATCATTTTTTGAAGACCTAAACCCACATACAGACTTAGGGCTTCCCTTAGGGTTTCACGCCTCCAAGAGATTCTCTCCAAGCAACCGTCTTCCACGGTTGGGCATTGCATTTAAAAGGGGATTGAGTTCTTCTTATCTCTTATGTAATCATCATCTGTGTGATCTCTCCATTAATATTATCATCTCCGCCAGTGAATGTAGACTCCCACATTGGAAATTTGCCAAACCACTATAAATCTTGTCTTTGTGGTTGCTTGCTTGCTACATCGTTGATCTTCCTCATATGTACTCGGTTTGGATTGCTCGATCTCATGCTTATGCATCTCCGCAACAAGCTCGATGGGCCTTGTAGTTCGGGTCTCTGGTCGCCACCATATCTCAACAGTTGACCTGTTAAAGGCTATTACCAAATGTATCATCTCTACTGCCACTGCTGCTCACTACCACCACCACCACTAGTGTTGATCTAGGTTTTTGCCCTCCATTCTTCAAGAAGTCGATCTATTATTCACAAGTAATCACCTATCATAGGGGAGCATCTTGCTTTATGCTTTGGGGGATCAGTTACTTGTCTCAAGGGGCTTGTTGTGTATGTCCAAACAGACAGGTAAGCTTGAGGAAAAATGTTGGACGGAATAATATTTCATGTTGTAAGTATTAGAGTTGGTTAAGATTAGCTTTTTTGTCTTCTTGTAGTTAGGTAAATGTATATCCTTTTTGGCATAGTTTTGTTTCCTACTTTCTACTTGACTTTGTACTTGCCATGTTCCCACTAATAAACAGGGCCAATCAACTGCCTAATGGAATTTAACCAGGTTGTTTTTCTATGAAATAAGAAAATATGTTGGCAACTTTTCTATTCCTAGGGTAGTGCAGTCCTAAATCATTTTCGCTTGTTCCTTCAGGTTCAAGCTATCTCTTCCCTAAGATTTATTGTTTGTACAGATAATAATAATCTCAATAAAAGAAGGCGCACTATAACTCTGGCAATTTGATCAATGACTTATCATTTGGGATATTTATACTTTGTTCCACTCTCCACCCATTGGACATTCTTTCAAGATCTGACAGAAAGAACTCCTTTATGTTCAGTTTTATGCTTTGGTCCCTTAGAGCATGGTTACACTTCAATTGGACACAACGAGTGACGTTACTATGCCTCCATCCAAAGTATTCAAGTCAATTGAGAATGCTTGAGATGGTCTTTTCCAAAACTCCTCATTTTTCGCACCCCTGTATCTGAAGGTCTTAATTGCTGCAATTCACTTTGGCAGTTAACTTCTGATCTTTTGAATTAATGAACTTGACCAATGTACTTGCCACAAATGAACATTTCAATATCTAACATGATGACTATGACAGGCCAGCCAAGTTGGTTAGCATCTAGGTTCATAAGTGGGAGGTCCTGGGATTGAATCACCGAAGAGGTATATCTAGTCATCCAGAGGATGATATGTACATAACCTCACTGAAAAGAAAAAAGAATGATAACCATGATTACTAAACATAGATCACACTTTGTTTGCTAATTTTTACACATTTTCATTTAATATATATTTTTGGATACTTCTGTTATCATCTATGTAATTGTTGTTGGATATGCAGCACTGGAGTTTATCACGTGATGTTGACGTTGTTATGGTAAATGGTATATTACCCTGGGGGAACAGTCATCTCCTTCCTAGAGGGTCTTTAAGGGAGTCTTTGGATGCTTTCAGAAGAGTAGACATTGCTGTGATTCATCATGCTGACTTGGTATGTATTTTCTCTCTATATTTTATTACTAACTTTTTCCCTTAAAATACTGCCATGCAAGGTTATAAAAGCGTGAGGTGTAACGAGGTGTTTTTGTCTTAGTGAGGCGAGGTGTAAGCCTCGAGGCGTTTGAGGCGTAAGCCTCAAAATATGCATGAGGCGGTCTTAATAAATAAAGTTATACATGTATATACATATTTGTATATATATAATGATATATGTTTAAATATGTTTTATGTATATGCATGTGTGTAGCATAAATATGTATATACAAAGCTACAAACAAACTAAAATGAAATAGAAATTATTCATGAAACTTAATAAGGACAAAAAAAAATTAAAGACCACTACAATACGAAAGAATGTGTAGAAATAATAAGATATCAATTAACTATATTATTAGATCAAAATATGTAATTAACAATGAAAAAGTAAGGGAGATAGAATTTGGTATTTAGTAGGAACAAGGATCAAAATTAGTTAACAATGAGATGAAATTCACCGACATTGAAGGTAGCAAACATAGATAGATTTAGCAATGAAGATTGAATGACTTCACTCAGAGAATGAAAATTAAAAAATTGAATAATAAAGGCATTAAAAGTAACTACAACAACTTTGAATATTATTATCTGGATTATGTGATTGTACAAATCTTATTAGTAGAAAATTTAGTGGTTGATATAATACATTATCATCCAAATTCGAGGCTTGCGCCTCAACTAAACCTCAGAGCCTCAGTGCTTTCAGGCGAGCCTCAGACATTGTGAGGCGTAAGCCTCAGTCTAGGACATCGAGGCGTAAGCTTCGAGGTTAAAATGGGATAGCCTTGCCTCGAGGCGTAAGCCTCGAGAGCCTCAAGGCGAGCTTTTTTTAAACCATGCATGACAATACCCAAATATAGAACTCCATGGAGGAAACTCCACGTCCTAGTGGATACACGAACAAGGACACCACAATGCTTTACGCTTTGATACCATGTAGAGGGAGAATAGGGTTTCAGTATTCCACATTAACAAGTGACCGCACACTCTTTATATAGAAAGAGTATCTAAATATAGTGAGAGAAAATGTGAAGGAAAAATATAAACAGAAGACAAATATAATGAGGAAATATAAGTAAAACGCCTAGCACATAACATATCTTTTGGGCTTAATTGAATTTAAATCATTATTTTTGTTGACAAAACACATAATTGTCATGATCCCGGGGTTGTGGTATTCGAGATGTACATATTATTTCAGAGGATCTCATCTCTGTACATCCATGTTGTTACATCATGTTCTAAAACTCGCTATCATGCAATAGATTACTGTTTGCCAGTTACATTCAACTATTCAAGCTTACATTTTACTTTTAAGTCACTTGAGTACTGAAACCCCAACCTAGATATTTTCTTGGACTTCATGAGATCAGACTTAGATTTTTTATATATCGGGTTTATAACACATACAAAGAAAAAAACTTATGCATATTGTAACTAATTGGTGAAAAAGTATTTTTCAAATATTAAGCATCATGTTACTGTATAATGCATCCTATGCAGGCATCCAGTGAGCAACTCGAAGTAATTGAATCAGTAATAAGGCATGTCAGACAACTCCCTATATTCTTCACTATGTTGGCTCCGTTATACTTCTTTGATGTCCAAGATTGCTCAAAGTTTCCACTGAGACTGGTCCACCAAAAGGTAGTTGTTTGTGTTTCTGCAATTGGTTCTCCAGAATCATTTGTACAAGCTATTGAAAAGGTATTTTTTTAGTTTGTTTACTTTATCTTTTACGTGATCCTGATGTTGTTATTGACACTCTATTGGTGACAATTGCCATAACTTTTGTGTGGAGTGAAAACATAATGGTTTACTTACTTTTTCTTTTTGTTGTAAAATTTTTGTATTAACGTAATAGTTTTTTCAAGTCATATTTTTCTTAGTAATTTAGAGAAAGGAATTGTTTCAGTTGCATACAAAGGAGTTCTTTCTTATTCCTATGGATGGGGGGGGGTTGGGCAAAAAATCCCCAAATCAAAGTAGAAAATTAAAAATAGAAACAAATAAGGATAAGAATATCTCTTAGTACTCCCCCTCAAGCTGGGCTGCTGGGGCATAGATGCCAATGATGCCCAACTTGCTGGAAAGCTTATAAAAATACTTCCATTGAGAAGTTTGATGAAGATATCACTGTCTGTTGTTGCATCTTCAAAAGAGTAGTGATCTTATATGCTAGGAAGCATGAACATGGACACAGACTCAGACACGGACACAAATATAGACATGTACATGGACACATGACATGGCAGTTTCCAAAATATAGGATACATACGGCACTCGACAGGAAAAAATATAAATACACACACACATATATATATATGTGCGTGTAAGTAAATATATTTTAAGATATATTATGCATATAATGTACTGTATGTATAAACATACAAATGATCTAAATAGATCATCCACAAGGGAAATCACCATAAAATCCAACCAACAATTAACATATAATAATGCATCCACAAGTCACAATATGGATTAATTCACAACATGTAATAAGATGCTTGATTATAAAGTTATTGCATTAAAAAAATGTGGAACTGTAAAAACTAAGAGCAATAATATTTTTGGGACCACAGTTTTTAATATTGTGGTGAAAGTAATGGTGAACGACATGTACTATCAAGAGGAAGAAGGGGAGGGGGTGAGGAAATATGTTGTTGCTGGTGGTGGAGGAGGGGTTGGAGAATGAAAGGTCTATCTTGGAGGTTGAAAGAGAAGATGAGGAATACATAGGAGAGCTACTTAAGACTTAAGAGAAGAGGCAAGAGAAGAGGAGGGGAGATGGAGATGTAGAGATTTAAGAAAAAGAGAAGGCATAGGGATGGAGGACAATACTCTGCTACTTTTGCCTGGAGGAGTATCAAGAAGAAAGAGTAGGGGGAGGAGTGAAAGGAGAAGGTAGAAGGAGACGTGGAGGACCAATGTGAAATCAGAGGAGGGGGATGGGGAGCGGCGTTGCGGCTGGTACCAAATTCAAATAGGTAAAGAGGAGCGGGGATCGGGAAGGAATAGGAAGAGGAGCAAGAGGGGAAGGAAAAGTAGATGAGGGAGAAGCAAACATAGAA
Organism: Alisma plantago-aquatica; assembly: GCA_963693085.1. Classification (NCBI taxonomy): domain Eukaryota; kingdom Viridiplantae; phylum Streptophyta; class Magnoliopsida; order Alismatales; family Alismataceae; genus Alisma; species Alisma plantago-aquatica. Next base: position 836,654,527 of record OY856412.1, on the reverse strand, counting down.
GAGGAGGCAAAAGAGGAGGTGAAGGAGCATTTTTGCAATAGTTTTAGAGTAGGAAAAAGAGGAGGGAACAAGAAGAAACATGATAGGAGGAGGGGGGGGGAAGCAAAGGAGGAAGAGTAACATGGAGGTAGAAGAGAAGGTGAATCCAACTGCTTTCTTCTTCCTAGTTGATGTGGTGGTCCCTGAATGCTGCAACAGTTGGCGGAGATTATACCATTGACATTGACTGCTACAGTTGCTAAAGAAGGACGTTGACGTTTGACTGTAGACGCTGAAGCTTAACCACCTGATGAAGTAGGGCAAGGATTATTGGAGGAAAGCAGGTTGGGATTTGGTGAAGGTTCGGGTTTTTTTTCATACGCTTAGGCCTAAGTAGGTTGGACTGGCGTGTCTTGGGTGCGTCCACAGTGTGTCCAAGACGCGTCCCACACTACAATACAATTTTTTTTCAAAGTGGACACGATGGAGGTGTGTCCGCTGCATGTCCAGGTGTGTCCAAGGTGTGTCCATGTCGAACATGTGGACACGACAACCTCCGGAAAGTGTCTGTGCTTCCTAGCTTTTATGTTAGAACTGCATTCCTTGAAAAGTGACTATTCACTTCAATATACTCTATTCTTTTATTAATAATTGTATGCTAGCAAAGAAGTGGTTTCCCTGTTATCACAATACATTTAAGTAGCTGATGTAATTGGATATCATAGTCAACAAGGAGAGATGACTCTTAGGAACTCAAAGGTGTTGTGAGCCATAGCACCATATTCTACCTTTCCACTTGATCTAGCCACCACATTTTCTTTTGTCGTACCAAGTTGTTAGAGTATATAAGTGTTTCAGTTTTGGTTTATTATGTATAGTACCTCAAGTCTGTTTGGCCCATTAGTGTTTGGACTCTTATTCCATTAAGGTTTTCTTGTGTCTTGTCTTGCCTCGTCTCCTTTATATAGGAGAGAGGTCTGCCATTTAATAACAACACAATACAAGGGATTTTCTCATTATCTCCTTATCTGACATGGTACCAAAACAATCATTTTTGTGCCCTAACCTATGTGACTACGTCAGAGAGGGAGAGAGGGGGAGAGAGAGAGCCAAAGAGGAGCACCCCGTTGTAGGCGGTGGCCGCCTCTTGGTGGTGCGTGGTTTCTTGCAGGGATCCCCACCCTCTGCTTCATCTTAGAGTGTCTCCCTTGAGCCATCTCCACTACAAAAAAATTCAATTGCAATGATGCTTTTCTGTGTTTGCTACTAGAACTGTTGGTCCGCCTCGTTTAATGCTATTGTTGTCGCAATCATCTACGCCGTGCCCACCTATTCTGTTGCAACTGCCACCATCTATGCTATCATCTTTCATGTTTCCATGACGTCGAGATGTATGCTTCCACCACCATCCATGCATTACCGTTGAGTTTAATGCCAAATCATGGCAAACGACTAGTCTTTTTGCTGGCTTTGGGGTTAACCAATCCCTGTCTTGATATGGTGGTTATATGTAAGGACTAAGGAATTTTCTACCATACTGCTGTTGTATTAGGGTCTTTCTATTGATGCTCTACTCAACACGTTGTATCTCTAACGAACACAACATGTCCATGGTACTTTCTTGTTCTCAACTAGTAACACAAACTTTTGCTGTATGACACGCGATGTTTTCGTTTGACACAACATGTGCTTCGTGACACGTGTCAACCTGATTACATGACATGTGACTTTTCTACTCTAGCTACATGGTTTTTTCCCTTTGACACGACATTCCACTAAAGCAGCATGTCGTGTTGCCTGACACAATGTGTCACTACATCAACATGTCGTGTCACCACTTCAACACTCCGACCCACCTGTCTTCATTGACTATTACCTGATGCTCTGTGACACTTCATAAATACCCACGTTACCTGCCGTTTTCTTATGCTACGACATATAACGAGTGCAACTTCAACTACTACTATTATCGCAAGGCAGGTGGCTTCAATATATTACACCCAAGGAACATGGACACTGTTAATATATCTCTTTATGTTATGATTTTGTAATTTCTATTTATTGCTGGACCTCTATGTAATTTCTCTAGTTCTATTAATAAAAGGGTGAGTGGTCTTGAACCCTCACTCAAGCCGCATTGCAAGCAGCCTTCCAACTTACGTTTCGCATGGTACCAGAGCAGGGCTCCTAGGGTTTCAATCTATGGCGCGCCGCTTCCCCCCTGTCTTTCTCCCTCGTACCGCCACCACAGGGCAGCACCGCGCCGTCGGGCAGCGTGCCACCGGGCCGCGACGCCCCGCTGGCAGCAGCCGCTGCCGCCGACCCAAAGGGGCAGCCGCCGTCGCCGATTTTTCGGCCACAACAGTCACTGGCCAGGGCAGTGACGTAGCCACCGGCTTCGGGCAGGCCCACCGCCCTTCAGCAGCCTCCGGTTCCTCCAGTTGACTCCAAAGGCAGAGTCTACGTAAGACGGCTCGTTAAAACTCAGATCGGAGGCTTCGTCCGTATGCAACAAATTCCTAATCACATCTCTTCCGTGTGTGATTAGGGAATTTTTCGATTGGGAGCTTTGGCCTGTGGATGCGTCAGAAACACATCTAATCTTCTGACGTGACGTGTATCTCTCCGTCACTTTCTATTATTCTGTGACGTGTATCTCTCCGTCACTCTATCTATCCGTTAAACTGAGGACACCAAGGCATCTACTATCTACAACTAGATGTCGCCTATCCCCTCCATCAAGCTTAACGGGAAAAATTATCTCTTGTGGATGAATGCTGTCCATACAGTGTTAGAATCCCGAGATAAAGCACGGCATGTTGATTCTGATCCTCCTGCTTCTACTGATAAAGGCTATGCTGAATGGAAACGCCATAATAGTCTAGTGAAGACCTGGCTATGGGGGAGCATGGAACCTGCTATTGCTGCTAGGTTCATGTTCTACACTACTGCAAAGACATATGGGATACTGTGAAGAAGCATTACTCTCAGGAAAAGAATGCTCTTCGTCAGTTTATGAGATATGATCGACTCTTCGCTGAACGATAGGGAGACAAGCCTTTAGAAGAATATTTTGGAGTGATCCAAGGTATTGCTTAGGAGCTGAGCTTCTACCATCTAGTGACTGTTCAAGAACAAGTCAAAGACAAAGATGACTTAATTACTGCAAAGTTTCTATCGGGTCTAAATTCGTCTTACAATTCGGCCCGCAGCGTTATCCTCGCTTCTGACAAACTTCCCAGTCTGGAAGAAGCCTACTCGAGAATTCTATAATCAAATGTTGAACCAGTTGATTCTACAACATTCTCGCCTTTTGGAGACTCTCATGCATCTGTAGCCGTTGCAGTTCGAGGAGGCCGTACATGTATGGGACGAGGACGTGGAGCACGTTCCAAGTTCACCTTCTGTGACAAACCTAGACTCACCGTTGGGAAGTGCTGGAAGAAGCATGGAAGACCTGCTGCACCACCTGTGGGGGCAGCAAACTATGCAAGTACTGCTGAGTCTTCTGAGCCATATGCATCAAGTTCTGGTTCTTCTGGCATCACATTCACAAAAGAAGAATATGATAGATTTCTTCTGGCTACACAACATATGAGTGTGGGATCCTCTTCATCTACAAATCTGGCGTCTACCACTGGTAATCAGACTACCTCTCTACTGGCTTCTGGTTCAACTTCTTCATGGGTGGTTGATTCTGGAGCATCCCAACATATGACCGGTATGAGGAGATTACTTCATTGACTCACATATTCCTCACAAATCTGTGACCATAGCAGATGGTTCAGTGAGGAGAGTGTTAGCAAGTGGATTTGTTTCTCTGACTCCTAAAATTAATCTTAAATCGGTTCACTATGTGCCTGCATTTCCTTTTAATCTTCTCTCTGTTGCAAAATTAGTTGATACTGTGAACTGTATAGTGACATTTGAGCCTTCTTGCTTTGTGTTACAGGATTTCAAGAGTATGAGGACGATTGGTGGGGGGCCTAGGAAAGGTGATCCCTACCTCTTCCACGGTGACAGTCTGCCTCGCTAAGTATCTGCTCCTGCTCCAGCTATCTTTTTGAGCGGTTCTCCCTTACTGTGGCACTATAGATATGGACATCCGTCGTTGGAGAGCTTGAGAAAGTTAGAACCTGAGTTGTCCCAAGTGTCTTCTTTAGAGTGTCAGTCCTGTCAATTGGGAAAACATCATAGACTGTCTTATTCCAGTCCTGTCAATAAACGGGCATCTTGTCCTTTTGAGTTAGTCCATAGTAATGTTTGGGCTCCTGTAAAGACCAATAGTTATAATGATTTTCGCTATTTTATTTCCTTTGTAGATGATTTTTCTCGCATGACATGGATTTATTTATTAAAGAGTCGAGAGTTTGTGTTGTCTATTGTCAAACATTTTCATCAATAAATAAAAGTTCAATTTGATTGCAATATTAAAATTCTTCAATCTGATAATGCCTTGGATATGTTCAAACTGCTATGGTTGATTTTTGTAGCTCTGTTGGGATGATTCATCGCACGTCTTGTCCTCACACTCAACAAAATGGAGTAGCTGAGCGCAAATATCGTCATCTTCTTGATATCACCAGGACTATTATGTTTCAATCCAATGTCCCTAACAGGTTCTGGTCTGATGCTTTTCTTACTGCCTGTTAACTGATCAACAGGCAACCCTCTTTGGTGCTTCAAGGACGTACTATTTTTGTCTTACGTCCAAAAGATCTGCCTTTCCTTGTTCCTCTCAATGTTTTTGTGTACTTTATTTGTCCACAATTTTGATCCTAAGGATGATAAGTTATCTCCTAGGTCTATTAGGACTCTCTTTCTTGGGAACTTCAACACTAGCAAAGGATACAAGTGCTATTGTCCTAGTCTCCGCCGTATGTTTGTGTCTCGGGATGTAACTTTCCATGAATCCACACCATTTTTCTCTAATGTTCCCAGTAAGGGGGAGCAATTGTGTGAAAGTGAGAGAGTGCCACCATCAGACATCAGTGAGAGAGTGCCACCTATCATTCCTGACAATACTGTCATACAGAAAGAGTAGCCAACAAGTGATACTTTAATTCAACAATATCAACATGTTTATAGCAGATGAGGCAGGCAAGATCCAGAGGTAGCGACTCCAGTCTTTGAGCCTTCCCCATCTTCCTCTACTCCAGAAATTTCTGCAGAACCATCTGACCTTGATGTTCCCATTGCTGTTCGCAAAGGTACTCGTTCCTGTACTATTCAACATCCTATTGCAAATGTGTGTTGTTTGTTGAAATTATTCAAGCAGGCCCAATCATTTGCTCTTGGGATTGATTCTGTGGTTGTTCCAAGAAATCATCTTGATGCTATGAAGGATACTGGCTAGAAACAGGCGATGCATATGAAAATGTCTGCTCTTCTATAAAACAACACCTGGGATCTTATTGTCTTACCTCCAGGGAAAAATGTTGTGGGCTACATATGGGTATTCACGAATAAAACATAATCCAGATGGTTTAGTTGAGAGGTTGAAGGCTAGACTGGTGGCAAAGGGTTGTACTCAGACATGAAGTTGATTTCTTTGAGACCTTTTCACCAGTGGCACGTCTGAATTCAGTGCGGATTCTTATTTCTCTGGCTACTACCTTTGACTGGCCTCTATTTTAGCTTCATGTCAAGAATGCCTTTCTCCATGGTGATCTACAAGAAGAGGTAAACATGGAGCAACCTTCTGGTTTTGTTGCTCAGGGGGAGTGTCAGAAGGTGTGTAGATTGAAGAAAGCCATCTACGGGTTGAAACAATCTCCTAGAGCTTGGTTTGACAAGTTCAGTGATGTTGTGCTAAAGATGGGCTTCTCTCGTTCTGTGACTGATCACTCCTTATTTTATTCTAACTCTTCTGGTGGATCCATTACTATTGCTATATATGTGGATGATATAGTTATCACGGGCAACGATTCTACAGGCATATCACGTGTGAAGGAAGGATTGCAGGGGCACTTTCATACAAAGGATCTGGGCAAACTGAGATATTTTTTGGGCATTGAAGTACTTAGATCTCATGCATGTACTAATTTGTCTCAGAGGAAATATGTGCTGGATTTACTGCAGGAAGCTGGCATGAGTGAATCCAAGCCGGTGTCTACTCTTATGGACTATCATGTGAAGGAGATGACTGATGATACTGATTATCGTGTGAAGGAGATGACTGATGATACTGATTATCCAGATCCAGGCTACTATAGGAAAATTGTTGGGAAGCTGATATACTTGATAATTACTTGTCCGGATATTTCTTTTGCTGTAGGTGTGGTGAGTCAGCATATGAGCTCACCACAATAGTCACACTGGATGGCAGTTTGCCGTATTCTGAGATATCTGAAGGGTGCACCTGGTAAGGGGATCACCTACTATAGACCCAAGACTCCTGTGTCTACTCTTGTTCTTACTGGTTATGCAGATGGAGACTGGGCTGGTAATCTAAATGACATGAGGTCTACTTCTGGGTATTGCACATTTCTGGGAAATCACCTTATCACCTGGAAAAGTAAAAAGTAGAATGTTGTGGCTAGGTCAAGCACGGAAGCTGGGTATCGAGCAATGACTCATGCCTGTTGTGAGTTGGAGTGGGTTCAGTCTGTACTTTCTGAGTTAAAGATTTCTGTATCGTCTCCCATAAAGCTCAGATGTGACAATCAGGCTGCTATCTACATTGCCAAGAATCCAGTCTTCCATGAGCGCACTAAACATATAGAGGTTGACCGCAACTTCATCAAAGATTAGATTAAGAATGGCAAGGTGGTGACTCCCCATGTCAAATCTGAAGATCAACTTGCAGATGTCCTCACAAAGCCATTGAGTCCAACTTTTTAGAGCTTTTGCAACAAGCTGGGCATACACGATGTGTGCGCTCCAGCTTGAGGGGGAGTGTTAATATATCTCTTTATATTATGATTTTGTAATTTCTATTTATTGCTGAACCTCTATGTCATTTCTGCAGTTCTATTAATAAAAGGGTGAGTGGTCTTGAACCCTCACTCAAGCTGCATTGCAAGCAGCCTTGCAACTTACGTTTCACAGACACGTTTGTAGACACGGACACTGACACGGACACGGACACGGACACGGGACATGGCAATTTTCTAAAATATAGGACACATACACGACACTGGTGAGGGCTATTTTTGTTTCTAATATATATATATATATATATATATATATATATATATATATATATATATATATATACATATGTGAGTGTATAATACATGTGTGTATAATTGTATATGAATATGAATGCAGATATGTGTGTTTATGTGTAGTACAAACAATATGAAATAAACAAACAAACTTGCACGGCATTGATGAGCACTGTTTTTTTCCCAGTATATACATATGCGAGTGTATAACAGATGTATGTATTATTGTATATGAATATGAATGCAAATCTGTGTGTTTATGTGTAGTACAAACAATATGAAGTAGACAAATAAACCTGCTGCATTCTTTAGGTAACTACATTAGATTTTCAGAATGAATAAATGAGTTCCCCACACTGATTTAACATGTATGTATTATTGTATATGAATATAAACGCAAATATGTGTTTATATCTAGTACAAAGAATATGAAGTAGACAAATAAACCTGCTGCATTCTTTAGGTAACTACATTAGATTTTCAGAATGAATAAATGAGTTCCCCACAATGATTTAATTAGTTTATTAGACCAAAATTTGATTCATGATATAGAACTCATTGGATTTTGCATTTGGACTCCTTTTAAGAGATTTTATTTGTAATTTTGATTAAATCTCGTTGTGTTATATATTTTCAATCACAAGAACACTTAGTAGTGGCTGTATTTCCAGAATTTACACTCTGAAATAGGTTACTACTGGAGCAGTTGCTGCACAAAGTGTCCGGACCGTGTCCAGCTGTGTCTGGGCTACAAAAAATGACTGAAATGGATAGGACACGGCATAGCCGTGTCCAAAACGTTTTGGGCCGTGTCCGGGAAGTGTCCGTGTCCGAAATGCATCCGACACGGACACGACAGCAGTATAGAAGTGTCCGTGCTTCCTAGATTGCACCCTATGTTTTTGTCATGTGCCAAGAAAGACTTTGCCAAATAATCCATGATGCTATTATGAATGGAGATTGGAAACCCCACAAACTACTAATAAGGGCCCATAAATCTCCCATATAATGATTTCTGATGATATCATTATCTCCTCTAAAACTGACAAGAGGCAATGGAAATGATACTGAAATGTTTCTACTTATTCAAAAGCCCATCATGCCAACTGATCTCCAGAGAAAAGACGGTGGTCTGCTTCTCTAAATAAGTTCCTCATGCTACAAAGAATGAGATTTGCAACATTGATGGTAAATAAATGACGGATGATAATATTTGGGTGGTACCTAATACATTCGATAATTAAAAAGGACACTTACAATAAGGTGCTTCTCAAGATGGAGAATAAAATCAATGGGTGGATTACCTGGACCGTCTCTCTGGCAGGTTGGATGTGCCTAATCAGCTCAGTTGTTTCTACCATACCAAGTTACACAATGTAAACGAGCTGCATGCCTATTAGCCTTTGCTCCCGCTTGGAATGATTAACGAGAAGGTTTCTATGGGGTGGAGGACATAAGATGAACCCATCTCATTAGTTGCTTGGGACCAAGTCACAACAGCCAAAGAGGATGGAGGCCTGGGAATTCACTCAGGGCCTGTTTGGTACGTGGTGAATGGAGGGGAGGGGAAGGGAGGGGAAAAGACTTGAGTTGTTTGGTTGGACAAAGTGACAGGAAAGGGAGGGGAATTGGGGGGGGGGGGGCGAATGGAGGGGAACAAATTAAAGCCACTTCTCTCTCACTCTCTCCCCACCGAATTGGAGTGGAGAGAAGCGGAAGGGGAAAAAGTTGGCGGGAGATATATTAGAAAGGTCAGAGAAAAATATAAATTTGAGAGAGAAAACATAAATAATATGGCGGGAAAATTCAGTATAGCCCACAATTAATGTGAATATAGAAGTAGCATGTCACAACAGGAACGGAGAAGGAGAGAGGATATTAGATTTTGCAGTTGCATATGATATGATTTTGGCAAACACCCATTTCAAGAAAAGAGAATCTCATAAGATTACTTTCAAGAGTGGGCGCAACTGTAGCCAAATTGATTACCTCCTTACAAGGCGGGTGGATCGTAACATATGCAAGGATTGTAAAGTGATTCCTGGCGAAGAACTCACGACCCAACATAGGTTGGTAGTTTTGGATATTAACATGAAGATCAATAAAGGCAAACATAACGGAAACCAAGATAGCAAGATCAAGTGGTGGAATCTTAAAGGAGAAAAGAAATTGACTTTTCATGATAAACTCATCAAGGAGGTAACTTGGAACTTGGAGTCTGATGTTAACACTGTGGCATAACATGAGCTCCTGCATAACAAAAATTTCCAAAGAGGTTTTGGGGGAGTCTAAAGGTTGTGGACTTCCACAGAAGGAGACTTGGTGGTGGAATGATGAAGTACAAAAGGCTATTAAACTGAAAAGGGAGATCTATAGGAGCTTGCCCAAATCTGGAGATGATGCAACGTTCCAAAGATACAAGCAAGCAAAGAAAGAAGCTAAAAAGGTGGTTCGGGAGGCAAGGTCTAGATACTTTGATGATATGTATAAGAAGCTGGACAGTAGAGAAGGGGAAAAAGATATATATAAAATGGCTCGTATAAGAGAAAGGAAAGGAAGAGACTTGAGTCAAGTAAAATGCATAAAGAATGAAGATGGTAGAGTATTGGTGAAGGACGATGATATCAAAACCAGTGGAGAAATTACTTCCATAAGCTTTTCAATGGAGATACTACAAGTAATGTTAGCGACTCGTGTGACATGAATACAAGAGATATCATTTACACACGACGAGTTTCACCATTTGAGGTCAAGAATGCTTTGAAAAAGATGAAAATGAGAAAGGCATGCGGACCAGACAATATTCCCATTGATGTATGGAAGAGTATGGGGGATGAGGGAGTTACATGGTTAACAAATTTCTTTAACAAGATCATGAAGACCAAGAAGATGCCGGATGAGTGGAGAAATAGTATTATAGTCCTAATCTATAAGAACAAAGGTGACGTTCAGAGCTGTACAAACTATAGAGGTATCAAGCTGATGAGTCACACGATGAAGCTTTGGGAGAGGATTATTGAGCAGAGGTTAAGATCTATAACGCATGTATCAAACAACCAATTTGGTTTCATGCCTGGAAGATCAACAACAAATGCTATTTTTCTGATAAGGAGGCTTATGGAGAAGTATAGACAAAGCAAAAGAGATCTTCATATGGTGTTTATCGATCTACAGAAGGCTTATGATCGAGTACCCAGAGAAGTGTTATGGATGGTTTTGAAGAAAAAGGGTGTGCCTATCCAATACATTGACTTGATCAAAGACATGTATGATAGCTCTATTGCAAGTGTCAAGACTCTTGGAGGAGAGACACCAACTTTTCCTATTACAGTTGGGGTACACCAAGGATCCACACTCAGCCCATATCTATTCGTTCTGGTTATGGATGAGTTAACAAAGAATGTTCAGGATGATATTCCTTGGTGTATGTTATTTGCTGATGATATTGTTTTGATTGACGAAATAAAAGATGGATTGAATGATAAAGTTGAATGTTGGAGAAAGGCATTGGAATCAAATGGATTGATGATTAGCAGGAGCAAAACTGAGTATATGTATTGCAATTTCAGCCAATCTCGCAGTGTCAATGATGGAGCCAAGTTGGACGGAGTAGATATACCAAAATGTGACAAATTTCGTTACTTAGGTTCTATTATTCAAATAGACGGGGATGTCCAAAATGATGTTTGTCACCGGATCACTGCAGGATGGTTGAAATGGAGGAGTGCAACTGGAGTTTTATGCGATCAGAAGATCCCTCTCAGGTTAAAAAGTTTTATAGAACAGCTATACGACCAACCATGCTCTATGGGAGTGAATGTTGGGCGGTGAAGAAACAAGGTCTCAACAAGATGAATGTGGCTGAAATGCGTATGCTGAGATGGATGTGTGGGAAGACAAGAAAAGATCGTTTGAGAAATGACTATATCAGGAATAAAGTGGGGGTGGCGAGCATTGAGGACAAGTTGCGTGAGGGCTGACTCAGATGGTACAAACATGTGCAACGCAGACCTACTAGTGCGCCTATACGAAGCAATGCTATTGAGCCAAACACTATAAATAGAAGAAGAGGAAGGTCTAAATTAACATGGGATGAGCTTATAAAGAGAGATTTTTAATCTCTACATCTCAATCAGAATATGGCCCATGATAGAGCTGAATGGAAACGAAGGATCCATGTAGCCGACCCCAACATAGTTGGGATTGAGGCTTAGATGATGATGATGATGATGATAGAAGTAGCATGTCACGTGTTACGTCACTTGGAGGGACATATGGAATGTTGGGGAAGTATTCGATAAAGTTTGAAGGATTTTTTTGAAGAAATAAAATAAAAGGAAAGTAAAATGATTTTTTATACATAATATAGAACAAAACTTAAAAGTTTGATTTTCTGCTAAGAAAGTCGAAAAGTATGAGATTATAAAAGTATAAAAAATAAAAATGGCAGTTATTGGAGGCGGACTATGTCTGAAAAGTACTTAAACATGGAGAGAGTTTTTAATAAATATAAATATGAAGGAAACTACTTCTATAAACTCAATGAATATAAAAAAACTTGTATTTCTGCTTTTATAACAAAATTTCTGTTGTGACACTTCCAATTCATAACAAATATGAACTGCATGCTGCCTTCATCTGCATCTTATAATTTTATTTTTAGACCTATATGTTTTGTCTTCCAGAAAGCGTCGACAGTCTTATATGTTATCTACGCCTCTATGAAGCCTTTTTTACAAAATAATATATGTGAATAAATATCTATAATATATAAGTAAAGTTCCACATCACTATTTTTTTTTAATTTTTTCTTTCCTTCCCCTCCCCATGCTAACCAAACACACTCATAAGTGTCCCCTCCCCTCCCCTCCCCTCCCTTCCCCTTCCCTCCGTTCCCTTCCACTCCCCTTCATTCACCACGTACCAAACAGACAGTCAATGACAAATTGGAATAGAACCTTAATCATACGTAATGCATGGGAACTGAGAATGGATAGACAGGTACTTTGGTTTAAAGGAGTCAAACACAAGTATAAAAATTTCAAAGTGAAATATTGGTATCAATCTACTGCACATTGGAGAGCAATGCTGGAAATGAATCCAGTTCTGAATAACTATGGTCACAAGGCAGTAGTCAGTGGTGCACACACACACACATGGCATGATGATTGGGTACCAGATGATAAAGCTTTGGAGGACAATTGTTTGAAAGATATATAAGAGGAGTTAGATGATCTAGAAGGTAGGTGGAATATTGAATTCTTAAAGCCATATTTACATGTGGTTAATATCAGTTTGATAACTTGACTGCCAGTGAGGACAAGGATATGTCGTACTGGAACTCGAGAGTGAGTGGTAAATTCATTACAAAAACATCTTACAAAATTTTGAGAAGGGAACGATAGAAAGTAAACTAGAAACTGGGGCATAATCTGGAATTTAAAGATACCAACGATATACAAGATGTTTGCTCGATTAATGTCTCATGATGCCCTACTAACCATTGCAAAATGTAAGCAAAGGCATATGGCAGATGATGCGACATGTCCGAGGTGTAATGCCCAAGATGAAAGTGCCCTACACGCACTCCGGGAGTGCAACAAAGAACTAGCAGTCTGGTAACAATTAAATATGACCTGCAAAAATCCTGAGTTCTACAATATGCCTTTGGCTAGTTGGCTAGCAGCTAATTTGGAAGCTGACAACATACATTGCAGCAAGTTCATCGTCTGTGCATGGAGCATTTGGCAGGTAGAAAAAGTTTACTTTTGATCAAAGAGAAATCACTGCTACACAACAGGTTAACAAGGTCATAGCCTCCAGGATGCGGATTAATGAGGCAATGAGTAATCCTACTAATGAAAATACTGCTACAAGCTATGCACGAGTGGGATGGAATCCTCCAACTAATGGATGGATCAAATTTAACTGTGATGCAGCTATACATAGGAAGAAGGCAGTGTTGGTATCTGTTGCGAGAAACCAACATGGTCACTAGGTAAAAGGTCGGGAAAATGCATCAATGCAAGATTAGTACAAGAAGCTGAACTAGGAGCTATCTGCATGGTATTGGAGAATGCTTTGCAGGAGGGCTGGCGTTTAATGGAGGTTGAATCTGATTGTCTAATGCCTTTGAAGCAGTAAACAAGAGCTTAGTTAAAAACCCTAGTGTATCTGCTAGGACAAGGCAAATTGTAGAGCTTGAAACTGGAAGATGGACTGTCAAATGTATCCTACATCAGCAGGGATGCAAACACCGTTGCAGATGGCCTAGCCAAGCTGCATCTCAAAACCTTGGAGACCGATTTCACTTATAGTCTTCCCCCCTAACTGGGATTAGAGTGGCTGGTTTTATTAATTCTACTAGTAGCTCAATTTAATCCCCTCATACCAGTGCTTCTACCGCATAATGAGATTTTAGATCACGTGTAGAGTGGGATATATAAAGGTCACCCAACTTTTCTGAAAAAATGAACTATAAAAAATAATGCTAGTCATTTTATTAACTAGCACGGATCTAAAAATATATTAATCATAGCAATAAGTGTATATCTAGTGATTACTTGTGTAGATCTATGTCTTAGATGTGTAGATCTATGTCTAGAATACATAAACCATATTAGTATTAAATTAGATCTAAGATCTAGTGTGTATTAGGAATCTAGGATGCAAAAGTCGTCTTAAGGTGAAAATATGAAAAAATGGAGAAAGAGGGGTTGGAAATGATGGGGAATGGATGAAAACATAATTCTTACCTTGATCTAGGAGGATTTGAGCTCCAAATGGTGAAATCCTCTCAATTCCCCTTTTCTCCACTTGAACCAACAACATTAGCAGCAACAATATGATTGCAGATGACGAAACCTGGAACCAGGATTTGTCCGATTTTGATCCAATAGTGGGGAATTTTGTAGAGAAAACCCCAAATTTGGCAAAAATCCACCAAAACTTTGAAATTTGCCCTTGATGATAGGTCTTGATGATAGGTCTTTGAAATAGTGGGGAAATTTGTTGATTTCTCATTCCTTGATGATAGGTCTTGAACTCACCCCTATCCCCTTGAAAGTATCATAGTGGCATGCAAAAGAAGAAGGCTCGCCGCTTGTAGAGTTTTGAAGTTCTATAGTTAAAAAATCGAGGGTGCATGACGGTCCTATGCTTCCTTCGTTGTCTTGATGAAGTGAGGCTACCCAAATTAGAATATCAAGATCCATCAAGGATCTAGTACATGATTTGAAAGTCAAATTCCACCTACTTTCTATTATGTCTTCTTGCCTCTGAAGACTCATCTTTAACAGGTGGCAACTCTGCAATATGCTTATTCCAACAAGAGTAATGGATGCAAATATGAAAGAAGTGCGCCTACAAAATATAGTTCTTTCTAGTAAATTTGCAATAGCATGTGTCTGCTAAAATTATAAGTAGAAGTTGATTTCATGGCCTCATCTATAAACAAGTAACAGTAGAAATGATTGTAAGATGAAAAATTCGTTATAGATCTAGAAGCATGAAGAGACAAATGGTCCATACTTGACTTTCCATGCAATACTTGAATGCAATTCACAACATTAGTAGTATCGACTTTTGGTGGGTGGTTAGATATATGCGACAAAGCGAAACCCTCAATTATATATGACCAACTCAAAGATAAGTGGGCCATGAACAACCATATATCTTCCTTTTGAGCCTTAGAGCATGCGATCGTTGGTAAGACCGTAGCCAGAGGATAGTGACACTTAAAGGAACAATCCCTAAAAGATCATACCTGCCTAATGCTAACACCAACTTTTGGCAGTGCAAAAGCAACGATGATTGTAAGGAGCGACGATCGTGCGAAAATGAGGCGACAAAGATGACTAAGAGAGGGGGTCACAGGGTCCCTCACGCAATAGTCATCACCCCTAGCCCTGCTAAGAGTGAAAGAAGAGGAAAAAAAGTAGCACCTTAAGGAGTGAATAACATTGAACGAATAAGAAAAAGGATATCTGTTGATAGAGACATCTGTCACTCTGCCTCCTTTAAAAAGCCATTAAGCATTATCATCAATGATGGGTGACCACAAACATCATCGGTGCTATCTCATTGAAGTAAGCCTTTTGCAGTTACAAAATCATTTGAACCTTGAACTAGTGGATATCAAAGGCTGGTAATCTCAGACCTGACCTAAAATTTTGACCCAAAATGTAGGGCTGTAAATGGGTAGGGTACTACCTGTTCACCCACCACCCGTACCCTGTAGGGTAGGGTAAGGGTAAGCATATTTTTACCCACCACATATTTACCCTTTACCCGTTTTACCCACATCTATAGAGGATACGGTAAAGGGAGAAGCTTTACCCTGTCCGCTTTACCCAATTACCCATTATTATAAGGTTGAATGAATAATTTCATAATAGAGTGCATTTACTAATGTTCCTACTATAATCCCATGGAATCTCACTACTACGTTTTCAAGTTGTACTAATATCTGATTCTAGAAACTTTATGAAACTCAATAGTTTGTCACACTTTTTCTAATCATGTATATTATAAAAAAATTCCTTGATGATAATGAATATATTAAAAAGGTTAGAGCTTGTTTATAAAAAAATGTTGGTTAATTATTAGCATTTTTGTCGTACATCACCAAAAACATACTATCACTATCTAAAATTAGTTTTAGGTGGGTCTTGTGTTCGTTGTAGGGAATATCATATGAAATTATCATTGAAAATATTGTATATCTAGCTTCATGTTTCTTCTTCACCCTTACCCTATCCATTTATCATGTGGGTAAACGAGTGCGGATAAGGGCAGGGTAAATGTTTTCAGGAAAAGGATAATTAGCCTACCCGTTACATGCAACTTTGACGCAAGGGTCGGTAAGCCTTTACCCTACCCTATTTATTTACGGCCCTACCAAAATGAACTGTATTAAACCTGAAAATGCCCATTTGCTTCCAATGTAAAATTCAGCCATGTGCGCAAATTTTTGTTTGTAGGGAACCGAATAACCCAAACCCTACATGTTCAACCCGAGAGTAACCTGAAATGACCCAAAATGAATTTTTTTTGTGAATTTCGTTAACATATATCTGATATGATACTTCATAACATTTTTGGCATGTCCTATAAAGAATGTTAAGTTCAAATATGTCATAGTTCTACACATTTTACATACACTTTATACTAGAAACCCAATTTAGGACCTGAATTAAGCCCAAAAAAAACTTTACGAGTTAGGACCCGATATGACGCGACCCGATTGCCAACCCTAGATCACAACACTCTCTCCAAAGTCCAAAAAAAATAATACAATATATATATAATTAGGGGTTTTCCGCTTCTATATACAACTTTTTGTAGTGATGTAGACATTTATCAACCATGAACTAATGCACGACATGCATTCTCCATATAGAAAAAGTAGACAAAATTTAGTGATATCACTGTGGTGGAAATACAGGTGGCATAATTTTTTATGGCGCCATGGTGACTCAGAAACCTGACTAGGTGTCTTCATGCACATGGATTCCTTTTTCTTGTATTTTTTGACTGTTTCATACTTGTATAGTGATTTTTAGTTTTTAAGTACTGAGGCTCCTCTTAACTGGCACATGCACATAAGACTCTTGCATGCGTATTAGTGTCTAATATTGGCATTACATTCGTTAACAATGATGACAAGGTTATTTAAAAGGGAAATCAAACCATTTCAGTGGTAATTGAGGTCTATCCGTCCAAGTACTAGGGGCTTTGATTTTTATATCGAAGGCTGTATAATGAACATGACCCTTAATTTAGATGTTAGTGCTTTTAATATGAACGTTATGGCCATACTTGTCAAGGCGCTCGCCTAGGCGGCCGCCTAAGCGACAAGGCGTCCCAGGGCTGCGCCTAGGCGAGGACGCTTTATTTATAATGCTACAGTGACCTAGTTTTGTGGGTCTGGTTGTATATTCACTTATTTTAATGTTTGATATGGCTATACCAATGTTCAAAATGAGTAGTGTTGGCTATTTTATGTGCCAAATATCACTTTTAATTGGATCTAATACTCTTTTTTGGGTTTGACTGGATCTAATACTCTTTTTTTGTTTGACTGGAACTAATACTCTTAGTACACATTTGATTTTTCTTAGTTTGCACCTTCAATTCAGATTGTACTAATTAGCTATTCTATGAAGGATAGTGATTACATTGCTTAATACTTGTAGCTATGTATGACAATAAATATATATTTATTTGTTGATTACTCTCTTACATTCTTTGCAATAATTCTTTTCGTGCCCTTGACATTATTGTCAATGATAATATATTAGAATTGTAATTGGTTATTTTTTCATACAATAAAAAATATATATGGGGAGATCGACTATAAATATGTAGATAACTACATATATAACTATACAATGTGTGTATATGAGAAAAACCATGACACATGTATATATACAAAAAATATATACATAAATTATTATTTTTAAAGGTCGCTTAGACGACGCCTAGGCGCAAGGCGTCTAGCCCCAACGCCGTGTCGCCTTCCAGCCTTAACAAGTATGGTTATGGCCATTAATAGCCACCAAAACGAAAGAAACACTGACAAAAGCATCAATAGTTTGGGAGCTCACTTAGGAGACCCTCTTGGAGTGCCTTGGCTCCTACGTGGTGCCTAGATGGCCCTTCGCAACCGAGAGGCAGGAGAAAAATGATGGTGAATAGATATGATATTAGGTGGAGCTGGTACAGTGGATGGAATAGGAAGTTTGATGGGGGAAGTGGATAGAGATGGATGTGGAGTAAGAAAGGTCAAAACTCAAAAGAGAAATACAGTAGATGTACAGTACATTTGAATTATCATTGTAAGTAATGACTCTTTAGTCAGGTTTCTCATTATTGAATACCATGAAAATACTTCATGGTAAAAGTAAAAAAACATATCATAACGATATGCTTTTTTCAACTTCTCATGATCATGTGTTTGTAGAAGCCATAAAGGTTTGGTACAGATTACCATGCTGAACGGTTTACATCATTTAACCTTCACTTAAATTATCCAAGTTATTTATCCACTTGCTTACATCTTTTTCTTTAATTATGTTTGCAGCTTAAGCCTTGTTACGTTGACAGGATAGATTTTGACGATCATCATTACATCCAAGCTAGTGTAAGCTTTGTTGTTATTTATGTTCACCTTTGTACTTATTTCACATGTAGGCTTGATCTTTTTCGAAGTGAATTTCCATTTTACGATGACATAGAATTTATGAATTTGTGAATCAAGTTGATATCAACTAGATATGTAGAATTGTCCTCTATTTTTTTAGTGTTTCACAGTGTTGTTGTATCTGATGTATATTGGAATTTTTTTTACCTTAAAAAGCTGTTGTTAATTACCTTAATCAAATGCTTCTCTTCAAAGTTGTGCTTTAAAAAGATGGCGAAATCCTGTTCCAACGTTCAATTGAGGAGCAATCAATGAACGACTTTCGACTTCCCACATGGTATTGCAGCAACAGATTTGTTTGTAACCCTAACCCTAAAAAAATGCAGGTTGTGTTCTTTGTTGAAGGATAGCTGCCCATACGCCCCCTCTTGGTTAACCTGACTACTGGCCTAAGAGAGTTTTTGTCTCCTCAACAAGAGATACGAGGAAAAGGATATAATGGGGGAAACACCCTCGTGTAGGTTCTTATTGCTTGATAGATAGGAGGCAACCACCCTTTCCTATAAATAGGACAAGGGGGAAGCATAGAGACACTTAGACAAACCCTAATGGGCCAATGGACAATTGGACCCATATTATAAATTAGACTAAACATGACTTAAGTAAAAGGACAAACACTTAGTAAATAGACACTCTAACACTCCCCCTCAAGCTGGAGCTTGGGAGAATCCCAAGTCAGCTTGCAGACAAACAAACATACAGACGAAACAAACCAAAAAGATAACCAAACCCATACAAGAATTTCTCCCCCTCAATGTTACGATAAGTCACTCAAGCACTCAATATGCAAAGACTCCCCCTCAAGTAGATACTCTGAAGCATCAAATATCTGAGCAGGCATAGAGGCTTCTTGACCATCATAATGGCATTTGGAGCATAAGAAAGAACAACAGATAGGCACTAAGATCTTCATCACAGTTGTCGTCGTAGTAGCCAGAGAGTGCTGGACCACAAGTCCTAGAGAGTGCTAGGTCACAAGAAGCAGAAATAGTCAACATGCAAACAATTGCACGGACGAACAGAGAATCAACATGCACAAAGCACGGACAAGCCAGAGAGTGCTGGCACACAGAAGCAAAAGTCGACGACATAGGTAGAGATAGCAGGCCAGTGTGCAAAGTAGCAACCAAATAAATAACTCCAATATGCAATGTAGACGAGACTCTATGTAACAAAAGTCAACGTGCAAAACAGAGCACGAACAACAGATAGTGCAAAACTACAAAGCAACAAGTAAAATGTGCTAATCATAGCACAAGTCGCAACAGTTGAGGTAGATGATGAATAAGCAATAAAAGCTGCAGAAAGCTCCATATAGCAACATAAGCATGAATAGTTCACATAACAATAGAAGGATCCTCATAGAAGCAAAATGAACACCAATAGTGCAGAAGGATCCATATATTAACAGTAAAAAGTGGCATGAAGATCCATATACCAACATAACTAAATTCTTTATCTTCTTCCTTCATCTCTCCTCTCATCTCATCTCTTCCCTCTACTCTTCATCCTCTATTCTCTTCACGCCAACCACGAAAAGAATGAAGAGTGGTTGGAGTGGAGAGTCAAAAACAATGGTAGAGGTAGGGTTGTGTAGGCAATATATATGGAGGAGGTAACCGACAACACGAGTCAAGGTGCAATATGACCCGGTTACATAGATTTGAATAGAAAAATAAATGGATCTTTTCACGACCCGAATGGACTAGGTCAAAATTTTTATGGGGGTAGGACAAGTAGAACACAAAGAAGACTACCAGAATGAAAACTTGGTGGAAAGAGAAGATACACTACCGGAATGTTACTCAGTAGGATCAATAGGTTCAAAATGTATACGGGGGTGGAACAAGTATTGAGGAGGTAGGCAAAAAGGATAGCGACGGCTTTATTAGCAAGCAGGATTGACAGAGGCATGGCGGCCCTTGTAGATCTGGATACCAACAACTTCATAGGATGATTTTGTTGATGAAGATGGAGACGACTCCAAAAAGAGACAGGGATGGGAAAATCCCTGTGGGCAGCCATCAGCAGCACCTAGTGGCGGCGGCTACCGCCCGCAAGGGGAGGCACTCTCTTTTGTGCTCTCTCTCTCTTAGGGTTACAGGCAACACAAGACCAACTGCTCTGATACCATGAGGAAAAGGATATAATCAAGGAAATACCCTCATGTAGGTTTTTCTTATTGCTTGATAGATAGGAGGCAGCCACCCTTTCCTATAAATAGGACAAGGGGAAGCATACAAACACTTAGACAAATCCTAATGGGTCAATGGACAATTGAGCCCATATAACCAATAAGACTAAATAGAACTTAAGTAAAAGGACAAACATTTAAGTAAATAGATACTCTAACAATATGCATGCTGACTGTATTGCCTTCTGCCATCTTCATGCATCAACTATTCTAGCAATAACGAGGGGAGTGCACTTGTGAGGTACAACCCACTAACAAAGTGACAATAGTGTGTTGGCTTCATCAACAGTAGCCTGCCAATGGCCTATGGACCTGTAATACTAGGAGCCCTTGCTGGCACCAAGGCTGCTCCAACGGCTAAGGGAGTTTTTGTCTCCTCAACAAGAGATCATATGCTTGCTGACTGTATTGCCTTCTGCCATCTTCATGCATCATCTATTCTAGCAATAACGAGGGGGAGTGCACTTGTGAGGCACATCCCACTGACAATTACTGTGTTGGCTTCATCTATGTAGCAGTAACCTGCCAATGTCATCACCTATGGACATGTAATACTAGGAGCCCTTGCTAGCACCATGGCTTGCACTTCCTCATGCCATGTCACAGAGTAGCATATCCTCATGCATCTTGGTGCAAATGTTACCATCTACTCTCAGATAGGCATATATTTTGGCGTTGCAACAGTGCTTCAGAACATGTCAACTTTGCATGAGCCCAACAATGCTGTGGTTTGGTCCTCTGCTAGTCACGATCAGGGATTTGCTGTAGACAAACCTGCTTCTAGCATGGCACCCTTCATCGGATTTGGTTCTTGGTCTTAAATTGTCTTACCCTTGTCCTTGAGGGACATGGCAAGACTCGACCTATGTCCCTGGACATAGCTTTGTTGATACTGCTCAATATCAATGTGCCTTCCGTGAACAATGACACATGGTTGCACTGACCAAATGGGGAACATTAGGATCATTAAGCACCCTAAGATATGGTGCTCTTCTCTGATATTTTCATCCAATAAACTCTAATAATTTAGTGGAAGCTACTATCTCAACAAATGGCTGCCACCTCGTCCTCAAGTCAAAATTTGGAGGTTGACAAATGTAATTTGCTATGTTTAGTAGGTATCATGTACTAAAGGGTGCCAAATTTCTCTACATTCATCCACATGGATGTGGCAAGGAAAGATGGATTATCTTCATAGCTGGTTTCCAAAGCAAGATGATGGCAAACTTACTATCAAGATACCAAGGTGGCTCGTTGGAGATTCTTTTGGTTTCATGGGTAGGTGACAACGAGATAACAAATTCGCTGTCAATGTCGTCAATTTTTTTAAAAGAACCCAAGGTCGCCACTCCCTTTGTATCCAACTGTTCATCTGACAATGGTACAGTTGTCTTCCAAGGAAGTGAAGAGAGATGTTTCTCTCCACCAGTGCCTCTTCCATGGGGCCTCTAGCTATCTTAGATGTGATCTTGGAAACCCTTTTTGCTCAGCGGGACTTCTGTTTTTTGCCTCACTAAATTGGGCAAGATAACTTGTGCTAGGGTGTAGATGGTATGCCTTCCTCACTCGCTTAATTGATAGCGCTCATGTAGACTCCTTTTTTGCCATATTACGTCCTAGCTTGCATATGTGGCTGCTCTACGATTGATACATTGCTTGCATATAGTATTGCGGCTGAAGACCAATTTACATGTGTTGTAGAGATAATTTTTCTTGATGTTCAATACATGAGATTAGATATCTTGTCGGGTCTTGAAACAGAAATTTGATGTTGCCTTTATACATGCAGCTGAAGTCCTTCCTCATTGGGACTTGCATCTCCTTTTCCCAAGTGTTGAGGCCTTCTTCTTTAGGGGATTAGATCTCTTAGCCAAAAAACGATGAATCCCATAAGTGCTTGCCATTATCTCTTTGGTCTTCTTCTCCTCCCTTTGTCCCTTATCGCATCCTCGAGTCGTTGATTTTTCATGACATTGCTCTTTTCAAGATGCCTTTCTTTGCCATCCTACAAAGAAGGCTGAGCTTTCTCTGGAGAGAAAAATCAGGTTTGAAAAGGAGGAGCTATGCGTGGGATCAAAAGGTGACACCCTTTTTGTCGTATAAACCCCGTAGAGGCCGAATGTGAGGTGGGAGGTGATTTGAGTCTTTTATTATCCAGTGACCGAACCAACCTCACACATGCGGTGGACGTGACGTTGTCGCTAACACAAAATGAAGAGCTACACATATGTATTTGCCATATTCGAGTCCTATTGTGTCTACTTCTGTTCCCGTGCTACTAATTTATTGTATATATTGTGTGCCTAGGTTTTAGGCTTTAGCCTTTTAAAGGTCCTCTTATCCTGTATAGAGGAGTGTGGTTTTCCCATCTATTAATAAGAAACACACAAGGAAATTTCTCATTACCACTTTTTTTGATATGGTATCAAAGTAATCCTCCATGTACCCGTAATCCTACTTGTGAGAGAGAGAGAGAGAGAGAGAGAGAGAGAGAGAGGAGCGCTCCCTTTGTGGGCCACAACCCCTTGGCGATTCTTAGTTGCCTTAGGGATGTCCAACCCCTACATCTTCTAGGAATCGTCTCCATGGAGCATCTCCATCTCAAAAATCCAATTTTTCTCTATGATGTTGCTCCATTTGTTGCCAACCTCCCCCGATATCCATGTCATCCAGTGCTACTACCGTCAAAATGGAGTTTATTATTGCCGCCGCTGTTGCCCTACAATCTGAGTTGTACGGGCGGACGCCCGGGCGGTCCTGCCCCTCCCAGTTCCAGGCGCCCAGGTGTAATGGGTATGTGTGGGCGTTTCGGGTGCCTATGCGGGCTGGGCGTGCACCCAGGTGTCCGACCCATTTAAATCAGGCCCAATAAACATAAAATTACACAAATTCTAATCATATTATAATTCCTATTTAACTCCAATAAATTCCTATAATATGAAATTCTTATTATAACCCACAACCCTCTATATAATATTACCCTAAACTAAACAAGCCTCAAGTCCTCAACGCACGCACGAGAAGACTAAACTTCCCCGTTCTTCCTGACTTCTCCGACTTGCCGCGCAGGCGATCGTTCTGCCGCAACACGTAGCCCGTGCACGCGACTGCCGCAGCAGCAAGGTAACGACGTGACTCCCTCCCTCTCCTTTTCCTTCCCTCTTCTTCCTTCCTCCTATCTTCTCCATCCTTCTTCCTTGCAGAGCATCAATCGGCCGTCCAAGTCCACCTTTCGGCCGGCCAATTACACACTTTCCGCGGAAGTGTGACTTCCCCAACAACTGATTGGTACGTCTTCTATTTTTCTTCTCCCTTCCCATCCTCCTTTCTCCCCTCTTCCTCGCCTTCCACTCCATGCTCTGCCTAAACTGTGTTTTTTTTTCCTTGCAGCAGCACCATCGTACGTCTTCCTTGCAGAGAAGCTGCCAGCCGCCCAACCGCCTATTACAGGTATCTCTTCTATTTCTCTTTTCCCTTCCCCTCCTCTTCTCTCCTCTCTTCCTTCCTCTTCCTCGATATAAGTTCTCCATCCTCTGCTTAAACTCTGTTTCTTCCATTTTTTGTTTTTTACGGCAGCAGTAGCACTACTTCTAGCCGCCTATTCACTTCATATAGTTGTCCTTCGCCCAAGGTTAGTTGAACCAACACAGGCTTTTTCTTCCTATAAGCTATCCCTGATTGTCTTTTTTTGTTTAGGTAAAACTTCTACAATTCAATCCATATCTAATGATTTTGTTACTTTCTTCATACGATGCTAGCACATTAGTTGCATATCTGTCATGTATATTTATATGCGTAAGGATGGTATTTTTCAGAAATTATACATATATCTGTTAAAATAAAAAATATATAAAAATGCCTGGAAACGCGTGTCCCTCCGCCTGGGCGCCTGGCTGTCTGGGCGTCCCCTTGGAACGTCTGGCCGCCTGGCAGCCTGTACAACAATAGAAGCCATCATCTCCATCCTCTCTCAGAGAAGCTACCACCCTTCCCTAAATGCATAGCCTCCATCTACCATGTCACGACCTATGTTGTTGCCATCAACGCCACCACAACCTCCATCTGTGTTGTTGCCCTCATTTACTGGTGCCACCATCTACTATGTTATTGCCATAAAGATCCATTATCGTTGTCACTTGCTACAAGCCGTCTTTTGGCTTCTTTTACTGTGGCAAACAATCTTCTCTTATACTTATTGAGATATATTGCTGTCTTTTATTTCCTGTTTTAAGTCTTTCTTACTTAAGTATCCTGTAACATGGGCCTTTCTATAAGATTCCTTTAAGATTTTTCTATTTGTTTCCCTGTACAACCTCCTCCTATTTATAGGAGTGAGTTTTCCTTTTTCTGAATATAGAAAGACGACACACTTCCACATGGTATCAGAGCAGGATACTTAATTCGGGTCCTCCCAAAGCAAGCCACCGCCATCTCTCCTTCCCTCCTAGTGTTTCCCTTCTTTATTGCCGCTGTTGATCACGCCTAAGGGGATCTACTCCCCTCTCTAACCCTATCCTCTTCTCCAACAAGAGGATCTAGGGACATGGCCTGCGGTATTTCCAATGGTCTTATGCCCTGATGATTGCGTTTTGGAAAATCGTTTGTCAAATCTTTGTGGTTATCCATGACCACCTATTATAGGGCTCTATCCCTCTTGTTATTGATATGATTGGGTGTATCCAACAAATCTTTCTCCTTCGTGGAGAACCATAGTGTTTGCCATTTATTCTGGGTCGTTTGTGACCTTATTCTATTGATTCGTCACCGCCTAACACGGCGTGCATGTGACTCAACACGACGTGTTTCCGCCACCATCTGCTCTAGAATCGGTGTACTGCCTTGATATCTAACACATCTTGTTACTTTCTTGACACACTGTGTCACTACTCATTGCCGATTAATTGTTGTTGCATGCTGGTAATATTACATGACACATCAACTCTAGACACGTCCTGTCACTACTTTTGGAAAATACTGTCTCTACGTCTAACACGATGTGTTACTTTCTTGACACGCCGTGTCACTGCCTGTTGCTGATTCCCTGTCTTGTTGCTGATTCACTGTCTGGAGACTACACGACGTGTTGCAATGAGACACGCTGTGTAGCTATTGTTCTGGATCTGCTGGTGTACTATCTACACGTTGTGCACTGTGAAAACATGACGCGTCTTGTTCTTGTTGTTTTATCTTATTGGAATAATGGCTTCATCTTCTGCCGCTACTGAGATCCTTGAGACACATGCTAGATGTGTAACTACTATTAAATTAAACGGGCCCAATCATATCTTATGGGCACATTCTTTTCAAATCTATGCACACTCCTCAAGCAAGCTTGAGCATCTCACCGACCCTCCTCGTAAAGATGAAATGAATGACAAAAGGAAAGCCAAATATAAGAAATGGGCAGAGCCGACTCTCAAGTCCTCTCCTGGATTCTAAATTGTTGTAAATCCCATGTGTTCACTAATCTTCTCTTCACTGATACATCCAAGGAAGCTTGGGATCATATTGTTCAGGTATATTCTAGCAAGGGAAATGCCTCCTGAGTTTTTGAACTTTATCAACGTTTGCATTCTCTATGACTTGAAGGCAGTGCATCGTTTGCTTCACACTTCGATAACTTCAAAGGGATTTGGGGCAAACTCAAACTCCATCATCCCTTGTCAACTGATCTCACTAAACTACAGAAGCAACAAGATGAAGTTCAACTACGTCAGTTTTTGGCATCACAACCTCCTAGCTATGAAGCAACTCGTCAACAAATCCTAACATCTAAACCCTTATCCATGTTATGCGATGTCTATCTCCGACTATCTCGCTCGGTGTCCTCTACTACTAAAGAAGAGCCTGCTGCTCTAGTTGTTGCTGGTCGAGGATGTGGTAATTCTACTCGTAGTCGGTGCAAAGGTCTCAACAATGGTGGAAGAGGGTCCTCTCCTCTTCAGTCTTGGTTCTGCAACTTCTAGAAACGGACTAATCATACTGAAGACAAATGCTGGAAGTAGAGAAAGACAGAATGGGCAAACCAAGTATCCACTATTGATGCTGATGGAGAATCTACATATGCCTCCAATAGAACCAATCCTCAGATGGCAACATTGAGTTTGCCTAACCTTGACAAGCTAATCAAAGCCGCCTCTGCTGTTACTACCTCGCCTCATGCAAATATTACCTAACACTCAGGTGATCCTTCATGTGTTCAAGCTTCTTCCTCGTCAACAAAAGAAGATTGGATTGTTGATTCCGATGCTACAACTCATATGACTGGTAATAAGAATCTCTTCACCTACCTAAAGAAATCCACATATCATCCTCCTATGCGCTTGGTAGATGGATCTACTTCTCCGGTTACTGGAATACAAGATGTAAATAACACCTTTCTTAAATATGTTTTGTTTGTGCCCAGATTTCCCTTGAACTTGATGTCTGTCAGTATACTAAGCCTTTAAACTATAGTGTAACATTCTTTCCTTACACTGTCTCCATGCAGGACTCAGGGCGAAGAAGAAGATTGGTGGGGGATATGAAGGTGGAGATGGTTTGTACTATCTACAGACTTCGTCAACTTTGCCTGCTACTGTTCTTGTGGTCCAATCTACCTCTCTTTATTAATGGCACCTTAGGCTTAGTCATCCTTCTACCATTAAGTTGAAGTCTTTATTTCCCAGTTTGTCATCTAAAAATTTCATATGTCAGTCTTGTCAACTTGGAAAGCACCATTGCTCCGTGTTTTCTCCTCGTCGTGACAATAGGAGTCCAAGTTTGTTTTATTTAGTTCACTCTGATGTCTCAGAATCATGTTATATTGGTAATCGTACTGGTGTGCAATATTCTGTAACCTTTATTGATGACTGGTCTTGTGCCACTTGGCTTTATCTTTTAAAAGATCGTTATGAAATTTTAGATGTTTCTCCAATTTCCTGAATGAAGTAAAGACTCAATTTTCTACGGCTCCTAAGTTTGTTCGCACTGAAAATGCCTCTGAATACATGCAACATGATTTTCAAAAGATTTGCATCTTCAAAGGAATTGTTCATCAAACCTCTTCTTGCTATAGCCCACAACAAACTGGTGTGGCTGAAAGGAAAAACATACATCTTCTTGATGTAGCTCGTACACTTCTAATTGAAATGAAAGTTCCTTAGTTTTATTGGGTTGATGCCATTCTTTTAGCAAACTACCTCATCAACTGGATGCCTTCCTTTATTTCACAAAATAAAATTCCCTACCAACTTCTCTACCCTTATGAACCAATTTTTGCCCTACCACCAAAAGTTTTTGGCTGCCTATGTTTTGTTCACAATCACCAACCGGGGCGTGATAAATTGTCTCCACGAGCTCTTCGCTGTTGTTTCCTGGGCTATTCTTGAACACAAAAGGGGTATAAATGTTTTGATCTTGTTGCTCGTCGATTGTATGTCAGTGCGGGCATAACCTTTTTTGAAGATACATCCTTCTTTTCTGAACCTAGTAAACTGACGCCACTTCCTACTATTCAACTTTCTACTGTGCCACTTCCTAGTATGCCTCCCTTGAACGAGTCTTTCTACCCCTAATCTGAAAGTGTATGAGCGGTAAAACAAAAGACCTTTACCTGCAGTATCCCTTGCTATGACCTCTTCTTAGACTGATGATCCACCACGAGACGATGGAAATACTACTGCCTCTATTCCAATTTTTGATTATGACATTCTTATTGTATTACAGAAAGGACAACAGTCCGACGTCAAATATTGTATTTTTCAACATGTTTCTGAACACCATTTGAATGCTCTATGGCTCAATTTACTATTGCTTTATCTTCTATTTCTATCCCAAAGAACGTTCAGGAGGCACTCCTACATCCTGGATGGACACATGCTATAGATGAGGAGATGGATGCTCTTCAATCCCGTGTGACATGGGAACTTGGATCTCCCTATGGGGTAGCAATCCTGTTGGTTGTCGCTGGGTGTATACTGTTAAATATTTACCTGACGGGACGGTTGAACGTCTGAAGGCTATACTGGTTGCTAAGAGATACACACATGAATGTGGGATTGATTATTTTGAAATTTTTTCTCAAGTTGTTCGTCTTAATTTTGAACGCGTTCTTATTTCTGTTGCCATTAATCAAGGATGGCACTTGCATCAATTGGATAGAATGCCTTTCTATATGGTGATTTGCTGGAGACTGTCTATATGTCAAAACCTCCAGGTTATGTTGCTTAGGGGGTGTATTCTGGGAAAGTTTGCCTTCTTAAGAAGGCTATTTTATGGCCTCAAAGCAGAGCCCCCGAGCATGGTTTGACAAATTCTCCCTTATACTGCACAAATTTGATTTCATACAATTTCCGTGTGACAGTTCTATATTTATCAAGACCACTACTTCTGGAATTATTATTTTCATTGTTTTTGTGGATGATATCATTTTGTCTGATAGTGATTACATATGGATTGCTGATACAAAGAAATATCTTATGAAGCACTTTGTAACCAAAGACCTTGGACGTCTTCGGTATTTTCTTGGCATTGAGGTAGCACACAACAAAAAGTGGAGTATCTCTATTGCAGAGGAAGTATACTCTAGACCTACTGACTGAAACTGGAATGTTGGGTTGTCGACCTACAGTCTCACCTATGGGTTAATCACATGATCTATGGGTCGACTCCACTCGACCCTTAGAAGATAAGTGTTGCTACAAGCGGCTGGTTGGTAAAATTTTATATCTCACTATTAGTAGGCCAGATATATGCTTTGCTGTGGGATTTCTTAGTTAGTTTATTGATTGCCCTAGGCGGTGTCTCTGGGAGGCAACATGTCATGTCTTGAAATATTTGAAGAACACACCTGGACATGGACTGTTTTATAAAAGAAATGGATACCTTGATGTAACTGGATATTTTGATGCTGATTATGCAAGGTGTAAGTTTGATAGGAGATCCACTTCTGGTTACTGTACCTTTGTAAGAGGTAATCTAGTTACTTGGTGAAGTAAGAAACAAAATGTTGTTGCCAGATATAGTGCAAAGTCTTGAGTATCGTGCAATGACACTGATAATAGAGAAATTGGAGAGCGTAGGGTTACACAGCGTGTGTACCCTGATATTTATATAAGTGGTACAATTACAGTGAGGTCCATATAGAAATGTAAAATAACAGAACAGTAAATAAAGACATATATGAACACTCCCCCTCAAGTTGGAGCATAGATATCAATCATGCCCAACTTGTCCACAAGAGAACTGAAGTGCTTTTTCGCCAGTAGCTTGGTAAATATGTCAGCAACCTGATCTTCAGAGCGGGTGAAAGGAGTGTAAATCTTGCCAAATAGAATAGTCTCTCTGATGAAGTGGCAGTCGACTTCAATATGCTTTGTGCGCTCATGATATACATGATTGCTAGCAATGAAAATAGCCGCCTTATTATCACAGTGCATAGGAATAGCAATAGAAGACTCAACATCGAAGTCTTTCAGAAGAGATTGCACCCATAAGAGCTCATTGGCAGTGTGGGCCATGACCCTGTATTCAACTTCATCATTGGATCTAGCAACAACATTTTGTTTCTTACTTCTCCAGGTGACCAGGTTACCTCCAACATAAGTACAATAGGCAGAAGTAGATTTCCTGTCTATCTTACTCCCAGCATAATCAGAATCAGAATAGCCTTCCAGAGAACAGTGCCCATTTTTCTTATAATGGAGGCCTTTGCCAGGTGACTTCTTCAGATATCTCAAAATATTGCATAGAGCATCCCAGTGACACTGTCTAGGCTTATCCAGGTACCTGCTAAGAAGACCCACAACTGTAGATATATCAGCTCTAGTCACAGTCAGATAGATCATCTTGCCAATTAGCCTCCTGTATTTTTTGTTGTCTTGAAACATAGGAGAAGAGTCATCATCCCAATTAACATTGGGATCCAGAGGAGTATTAGCTGGCCGTGCACCAAGCATCCCAGTTTCCTGTAATAGATCAAGTACATACTTCCTCTGAGATAAAACAAGAGCATTAGAAGTTCTAGATACCTCAATGCCTAGAAAGTATCGCACTTTCCCCAGGTCTTTAGTAGCAAAATGTTTACACAAATGAGTTTTAGTAGCCTGAATTTCAATAGAATCACTGCCAGATAAAATGATATCATCAACATATACTATAAGAATCACAATACCAGAGGAGGTCTTTTTTTTTTAAAGACCGAATGATCAACCTGTGATCTCAGAAATCCGAAGGTAGTCAGAATTTTACTCAGCTTGTCAAACCATGCTCGAGGACTGTGTTTGAGTCCATAGATAGATTTCTTTAACCTGCAGACTTTATGTGACTCCCCTTGAGCAACAAACCCAGGAGGTTGCTCCATATAGACCTCTTCTTGAAGATCACCTTACAAGAAAGCATTTTTAACATCCAATTGTATAAGAGGCCAGTCAAGATTAATAGCAACAGAAAGTAGAACTCTGACAGAATTAAGGCGGGAAACCGGTGAGAAAGTCTCAAAATAGTCAATGCCATAAGTCTGCGTATACCCTTTCGCCACCAGGCGTGCCTTCAGACGTTCTACTGTACCATCAGGTTGATATTTCACAGCATATACCCATCGACAGCCAACTAGTTTGCACTTAGGAGGTGGATCCACGAGCTCCCAAGTTTCTCGATCAGCAAGGACATTCATCTCCTCCTTCATGGCAGTAGTCCATGCTGTACTTTGCAGGGCATCATGCACAGTCTTTGGAACAACAATAGCAGATAGGACAGTGACAAAATTACTTGCATAAACACTCAGATGTGCAGTAGAGACATGATTAGCAATATTATGAGTAGTACAGGAACGAGTACCCTTTCTAAGAGCAATGGGTAAATCTAAATCAGAAGTTACCTCAGGTGGTGCAAAACCTTCTGGAGGAGAAGATTTGTGTTGATTGGGGGGTGCTTGACCAGGTTGGGACCTGTTCCTGCGTTGATATTCAATAAGTGGAGGGGTAGTATTTTCAGGACTTGAATTATCAGAAACACAGTCACTGGTAATAGGCAGAGGAGAAGCAATAATATCTGAATTCAAACTATCTCCTTTAGCCGAGTAAAAAGGCGTATCCTCAAAAAAGACAACATCACTGCTTGTGAACCACCTTTTAGTAGTAGGGTTATAACACCTATACCCTTTCTGCGTACGAGAATACCCCAAAAAATGCATTTTGCAGCTCGTGGAGATAATTTATCATAGGTTGGCTCAAGTAACCATATAAAACCGGTAGAACCAAATATCCGCGGAGGTACAAAAAACAATGGTGCATCAGGTTG
The DNA here is from genome assembly GCA_963693085.1 of Alisma plantago-aquatica. Taxonomy (NCBI): domain Eukaryota; kingdom Viridiplantae; phylum Streptophyta; class Magnoliopsida; order Alismatales; family Alismataceae; genus Alisma; species Alisma plantago-aquatica. The sequence goes on along the minus strand of OY856412.1, from coordinate 836,622,702 downwards.
TAGAACTTGTACAAGAATCTTATTTCCAATCACAGAAGAAGGCATTCGATTTATTAAACAGCAGGCAGTCAGAATAGCTTCAGGCCAGAATAGTCGAGGCACATTAGAATGCAGCATGATAGTTCTGGCAACCTCTAGTAAGTGTCTATTTTTGCGTTCGGCAACTCCATTCTGCTGAGGCGTATATGCGCATGACGTTTGATGAATAGTGCCAACCAATTTACAAAACAATTCAACATCATTCTGAACAAACTCCAAGGCATTATCAGTTCTAAAAACTTTAACATGCATAGAATATTGTGTTTTTATTTCAGCAAAAAAGAATTTAATGGTGGACAACACCTCAGACCGAGTTTTCATAAGAAACAACCATGTGAAAGACAATGAGATTTGGAGAGCTTAGGGTTGCACAATGTGTGCACCCTTATATTTATAGTAATGTGACAATTACAAAGAAGTCCAAATATAATGTAAAATAACAAAATAAAAATAACAGAACATATATATTAACACTCCCCCTCAAGTTGGAGCATAGATGTCAATCATGCCCAACTTGTCCACAAGTGTGCAGAACTGCTTCTTAGCCAGCAACTTGGTGAAGATATCAGCAACCTGGTCTTCAGAGCGAGTAAAAGGAGTGTAATTTTGCCAGTCAGGATAGATTCTCGAATGAAATGACAGTCAACCTCGATATGCTTGGTGCGCTCATGATAAACAGGATTGTTTGCAATGAAGATAGCATCTTTATTATCGCAGTGCATGGGTATAGCAGAAGAGGACTCAACCCCAAAGTCTTTTAGAAGAGAACACACCCACAGGAGCTCACAGGCAGTATGGGCCATGGCCCTATATTCAACTTCAACACTAGATCTGGCAACCACATTTTGTTTCTTGCTTCTCCATGTGACCAGATTACCTCCAACATAGGTACAATAGCCAGAAGTTGATTTCCTGTCAATTTTGCTCCCTGCGTAGTCAGCATCAGAATAACCCTCAAGAGAGCAGTGTCCATTTTTCCTGTAGTGAAGTCCCTTGCCAGACTTTTTTAGATATCGCAGAATATGACAGAGTGCATCCCAGTGACACTGTCTGGGTTTATCTAAATACCTGCTAAGAAGTCCCACAACAGTAGCTATGTCAGCTCTAGACACAGTCAGATATATCATTTTACTGATCAACCTCCTGTATTTTTTATTATCAACAAAGAGTGGAGAAGACTCATCATCCCAACTGACATTGGGATCCAGAGGAATATCAGCAGGTCTAGCTCCAAGCATACCAGTCTCCTGCAGAAGATCTAAGACATATTTTCTCTGAGATAGCACAAGAGCATTAGAAGTTCTAGATACCTCTATGCCCAGAAAATACCGCAGTTTACCCAAATCTTTAGTAGCAAAGTGTTTGCAGAGATGAGCTTTAGTAGCCTGAATAGCAATAGAGTCACTGCCAGAAAGTATAATATTGTAAGAAGAAATGAAGAAGGAAAGAAGACGGGAACACCGATCACATGTCGGCTGCAAGATGCAGCAAACGTGAGTAGGGCTTGAGCCTACACACTTGTATTTATATATTAGGGTAAGTACATGAGGTACAAAGAGAGAAAAGGAATAAAAAAATAAATTTTATAAATAAAATAGAACCGCCGCTGGATTGCCGAACCGCCGCTGCGCCGGTGTCGATACCATCGACATGAGTGTCGATGGTATCGACAGAACATTATCTCGAACCTGAATCAGTCTCGATACCATCGACATGTATGTCGATAGTATCGACCGGGATGCCGATTGCTTCAACTTGAACCTGAACTGATCTCGATACTATCGACAGAGTGTCGATAGTATCGACCGGGATGCAGGTTGCTTCACACCCCCCCTCAAGCTGGAGAGTACACATCGTGTATGCCCAGCTTGCCACAGAGTCTCTGAAAAATTGCTGAACCCAAATGCTTTGTCAGGATATCTGCTAGTTGATCCTCAGATCTGACATATGGTGTCACAATAGTGCCATCTTTTATTTGATCACGAATAAAATGGCAATCAATCTCTATGTGTTTTGTACGCTCATGAAAGATAGGATTCCTGGCAATGTGCATAGCAGATTGATTGTCACACTTGAGCTCCATAGAAGGTAGAAGAGAAATTTTTAATTCAGATAGAACATATTTGACCCATTTTAGTTCACAGCATGCATGGGCCATAGCACGGTATTCAGCCTCAGTGCTAGATCTAGCAACCACATGTTGCTTCTTACTTTTCCCTGTGATAAGATGATCACCTAGAAAGGTACAATAACCGGATGTAGATCTCCTATCAGTATGATCACCAGCCCAGTCAGCATCTGAATATCCTGTGAGAGACAGAGTAGATGGAGGTGTCTTTGGTCTAGAATATGTGATACCCTTACCAGGAGCACTTTTCAGATACCTCAGAATTCTGCAGACTGCTGTCCAGTGTGACTGTCGCGGAGAGTGCATATGTTGGCTGACCACGCCCACAGCAAAAGAAATATCAGGTCGAGTGACTGTTAGATATATTAAGTTGCCCACTATTCTCTTGTAATATCCTGGATCTTGATACTCAGCATCATCAACCACTTCTTTGATGTGATAATCCATTGGTGTAGATACCGGTTTAGATTCAGCCATGCCTGTCTCCTGTAGTAAATCAAGCACATATTTCCTCTGAGATAAATTGACACCTGTATGAGATCTAAGCACTTCAATGCCTAGAAAGTATCTTAGTTTGCCCAGATCCTTTGTATGGAAGTGTTTTTGCAAACCTTCTTTGACACGAGATATTCCCATGGTGTCACTGCTAGTAATTACTATGTCATCAACATATACAATAAGAATAATGGATCCACAAGAAGAGCTGGAGTAAAATAAGGAATGATCAGTCATGGAGTGAGAAAAACCCATCTGAAGAATAACTGCACTGAACTTGTCAAACCAAGCTCTAGGTGACTGTTTCAGCCCATATATAGCTTTCTTTAATTTGCATACTTTCTGACACTCCCCCTGAGCAACAAACCAGGAGGTTGCTCCATGTATACCTCTTCCTGTAGATCACCATGGAGAAAAGCATTTTTTACATCCAGCTGAAACAGTGGCCAATCAAAGGTAGTAGCAAGAGAAATAATGATCTGCACAGAATTCAGGCGAGCAACAGGAGAAAAGGTTTCAAAGAAGTCGACACCATAGGTTTGGGTGTAGCCCTTTGCGACCAATCGGGCTTTCAACTGTTCAACTGATCCATTCGGATTGTGTTTGACAGTGAAAACCCATCTACAACCCACTACTTTCTTTCCTGCAGGAAGATCAACAAGATCCCAAGTATCATTATTTAAGAGAGCTGACATCTCAAGTTGCATAGCCTGTTTCCAGCCACTGTTCTTCATAGCATCATAATGATTTCTTGGTATAGGCACATAATCAATCCCAATAGCGAATGCAAGGGCCTGCTTAGATAGATGAGACAAGCAACATACATTTGTAATAGGATGTTTAATAGTACAAGACCTAGTACCTTTCCGAACAGCAATAGGAAGATCGAGGTCTGATGTCTCTGTAGGAGTCTCTTGAGTAGAAGGCGATGATGAGGGCTCAGGGACTGGTGTCGCTACTTCTTCTGGATCTTGCCTGCCTCGCCTATGGTAAACATGTGTGTAATGCTCAATGGTAGGTCTATCTCCTGCTTGTTCATTCGGAATAGAAGTAAAATCCGGAATGATAGGTGGCACTCCCTCACTCTGCACCGATGGTGCCAGTCTCTCATTATGTATTTTTGGTGGCTCTCCCTCTCTCAACTGCTCCCCCTTGCTCATAGCATTGGAGAAATATGGAGTGGTCTCACGGAAGGTGACGTCCCTAGACACAAACATGCGGCGAAGACTAGGACAGTAACACTTGTATCCTTTGCTAGTGTTAGAGTAACCCAGGAACAATGTTTTAGTGGACCTAGGAGAGCTTGTCGGCCTTAGGGTCAAAGTTATGGACAAAGGAAGTGCAACCAAACACTCTAAGAGGAACAGGAAAGGGGGAGTCGATTGTCTGGATTGTCTTGGCGTCTCCCATTCCGTGTCCAGATCTGCTCCGACATGACGTAGAAGTCGCTTCATCTTCACCGAGCTGCGACTACCTTCTGCACCGAGTCCATGGCGGATTTCTCCCTCTTTCTCATTCTTCTTGTTTCTCACATGAGGAGCGAGTAGTTTCATCCACTAGGGTGCGGGGACTAGCCCCACTACCCGTGTTTTGTAATATGTACTAAAAAGATGTTATCATTCCAATTTAATACTAAATCGTTTCATACATGCTTGAATGTTGGCCACGTTCTTGTATTCATCTATTGTCTTTCGTTTTGGTTTGTTATACAGAAAACGGAGTCTGTCCTTGAAGAACAGAAGAAGGTTGCCTATTAATCAAGAAACAAGCAGTTAAAAGAGCTTCAGACCAAAACTTCTTGGGCACATTGGATTGAAACATAATTGATCGAGCAATATCAAGAAGATGGCGATTCTTCCTCTCTGTCACCCCATTTTGCTGAGGGGTGTGAGGACAAGATGTGCGATGAATCATACCAACCGAGCTGCAAAAATCAGACATAGCCTTTTGAACATACTCCAAAGCATTATCAGACTGGAGAATTTTCATATTGCAATCAAACTGGACTTTAATTTCAGTATGAAAATGTTTCACAATAGACAACACAAACTCTCTACTTTTAAGAAGATAGATCCATGTCATGCGTGAGAAATCATCGACAAAGGAGATAAAATAACGAAAACCATTATAACTCTGGTCTTTTACAGGACCCCACACATCACTATGCACTAACTCAAAGGGACAAGAAGCCTGCTTATTGACTCGACTGGGATAGGATAACCTATGGTGCTTTCCCAGTTGACATGATTGACACTCTAAAGTAGATAATTGGGACAACTCTGGTTCCAACTTCCGCAGGTTCTCTAAAGAAGGATGTCCATATCTGCAATGCCATAGTAAGGGGGAACCACTCAACAGGATGGAGTAGGAGAAGGCATTTGGCGAGGTAGACTGTCACCGTTGAAAAGGTAGAGATCACCTTTTCTAGGCCCCCCACCAATCGTCTTCATACTCTTGAGATCCTGTAATATGAAACAAGAAGGTCCAAATATTACCCAACATTTTAGAGTGTTAATCAATTTGGCAAAAGAAAGAAGATTAAAAGGAAATTCAGGCACAAAGTGAACAGATTTAAGACCAATCTTGGGTGTTAGGGAGACAGATCCACTAGCTAACACTCTTTTCACTGAACCATCTGCCAGTGTAACAGATTGGTGAGGAATAGATGAGTCAATAGTGTGGAGCAATCTCCTCATACCAGTCATATGCTGTGAGGCTCCAGAGTCAACCACCCAAGATGAGGATGAGCCAGATGCTATGAGAGATGTAGCCTGATTACCAGTTGTAGATGCCAGATTTGCCGATGAAGAAGATGATGATGACCCCATACTCATGTGCTGTGTCGCCTGAATGAACCGATCATATTCTTCTTGGGTAAGAGTGATGCCGGTGTCGGAGGTAGTACCCACAGTTGTAGAGGATGAGGATCCTGTGGTGGTGGCACAATGTGCTGCTCCCACAAGTCGTGCAACAGGTCTTCCATGTTTCTTCCAATACTTCTCCACTGTATGTCCCGGTCTGTCACAAAAGCTACACTTAGGACGTGTCCCACGCCCTCTTCCCATACCGGGTCTTCCTCCTCGTACCGCAGCAGCAACAAACACATGAGATTCTCCAGAAGGTTTATCAGAAACAAAGGAAGCAGACTCAAATAGAGATTGCTGGATCCTTGAATAAGCCTCCACAAGACTAGGTAGTTTATCAGTAGCCAGAATAACGCTCCGAGCGGAGCTACAAGCCGAGTTGAGCCCAGATAAGAATTTGGCTGTAACAAGATCATCTCTATCCTTTATCTGTTCAGCAACGACCACATGATGATAATAACTTAGCTCTTGAGCTAGAGCCTGAACCGCCCCAAAATACTCCTCAAGAGATCGGTCACCCTGTTTCTCAGCAAACAAACGATCATAGATCATAAACTGACGGAGAGCATTCTTCTCTTGAGAATAATGTTGCTTCACTGCGTCCCATATTTCCTTGGCCGTAGAGTAGAACATGAACCTTGCGGCGATTGCAGGTTCCATACTATTCCACAGCCAAGTCTTCAGAAGACTGTCATGACGCTTCCATTCAGCATACCCTTCGTCAGTGGATGCCTTGGGACCCGAGTCAACATGCCTCGCTCTGTCACGAGCCTCCAAGACGGTGTGGATGACATTCATCCATAGAAGACAATTTTTCCCGTTGAGCTTGATGGAGGCGATAGGTGACACCTCGTTGTAGATCGTAGGTGTCTTGATATCCTCCATTGTAGAACGGAATATGTGACGGATTGATACACGTCAAATAGATTGTGGTGACGGAGAGATACACGTCACACACAGAGGAAAAACAAGGAGAAATGCGTTACTGACGCATTCACAACCTCCAAATGATCTTCCTAATCACACATGGAGGAGGTGTGACTAGGATGATGGCTGAGACGAAACTAGTCCTCCGGTTGAGTTTTTAGATGATCGTTGGATCACCCGTAGATCCCCAAACGCTTTGTGATAGAGGCTACGGTAGAGTTGGATATCTACCGCAGACCCAGAGTAGCCGACAGTGGTTCTACACAGCCAGTGGATTATGCCAAGTTGACAGGTGGGAAGCAGCCGGCCGCCAGAGAGGGAGAGAACCGCCAGAGAGAGGAAGGAGAAGCCCTAGATCGATCTCCGCTCTGATACCATGTAAGAAGAAATGAAGAAGGAAAGAAGACAGGAACCCCGATCACATGTCGGCTGCAAGATGCAACAAACGTGAGTAGGGCTTGAGCCTACACACTTGTATTTATATATTAGGGTAAGTACATGAAGTGCAAAGAGAGAAAAGGAATAAAAAATAAATTTTATAAATAAAATAAAACCGCCGCTGGATTGCCGAGCTGCCGCTGCGCCGGTGTCGATACCATCGACAGAACATTATCTCGAACCTGAATCAGTCTCGATACCATCGACATGTATGTCGATAGTATCGACCGGGATGCTGATTGCTTCAACGTGAACCTGAACTGGTCTCGATACTATCGACAGAGTGTCGATAGTATCGACCGGGATGCAGGTTGCTTCACAAATATCATCCACATACACAATCAGAATCACAATACCAACAGAAGTCTTCTTAGTAAAGACATAATGATCCACCTGAGATCTCAGAAAACCAAAGTCAATCAGAATATTGCTCAATTTATCAAACCAGGCACGAGGACTCTGTTTGAGCCCATAAATTGACTTCTTTAGCCTGCAGACTTTATGTGACTCCCCCTGAGCAACAAATCCGGGAGGTTGCTCCATATAGACCTCCTCTTGCAGATCACCATATAAGAAAGCATTTTTAACATTTAGTTGTACTAGAGGCCAGTCAAGATTAACAACAACAGATAAGAGAACTCTGACAGAATTAAGACGGGCAACATGTGAAAAAGTTTCAAAGTAGTCAATACCATAGGTCTGTGTATAACCTTTAGCAACAAGACGTGCCTTCAGACATTCTACAGTACCATCTGGTTGATACTTGACAACATACACCCATCTGCAGCCTACAGGCTTACACTGAGGAGGTGGATCCACCAACTCCCAAGTTTGTTTGTCAGAAAGAGCAAGCATTTCTTCCTTCATAGCAGTCATCCAAGCTGTACTTTGCAAGGCATCATGTACAGTCTTTGGGATGGCAACAACAGATAAAGAAGTGACAAAGTTGCTAACATGAACACTTAAATGATCAGTTGATACATAGTTAGCAATATTGTGAATAGTACAGGAACGAGTGCCCTTCCGAAGAGCAATAGGCACATTAAGGTCAGATATTACCTCAGGTGATGCAGAATCCCCTGTATCAGTAGGAGTCTCAGATGATGATGTAGGCAAGCGCTGTAGTCTCTGAAAGGCAGTCTGTAGAGTAGGCAGCGGATCACTAGCGAAAATCTGATCGACCACCCCTGCATAGGAATCATGTAGGCCACAAAGGAACTGGACTACTTGCAACTCCTGTCGCTGTCGTTGCATAGTAGCCAAATCAGTAGACAAGGGATGGTAGGCTTCCAATTCCCCCCACAGTCCCTTGAAAGCATAAAAGTAATCCGTCAGATCGGATCCAGAGAAATGCAGGAGGCTAAGCTGCTTGTTGATGTCAAACACCTTCTTGGGATTCTGACTATGTGAATAAGTGCTGGCAAGCTGATCCCACATCTGCTTCGCCGTTTGCAGGTATAATAAGGTGACGCTAATCTTGGTCTCACTACTATTCAGAATCCATGTCATGACTGTGGAGTCATCCTTCACCCAATCATCATAGGCTTTCACATCCTTCGAATCGGCTGTTGCAGGAGGCATGGGTGGTGGATCTCGCGTCAGGTGCGACATTTTCCTTGTGATTTAACATATATCTGCATAGAGCACACCCAGTGCTGGTAGTTTCGCCCATCCAGCTTCACAGTTGTCATCTGACGTCGCAGATCTTCATGAGTAGACACCATCAGGAAGACAAAGATACAAACATAGAGTTACAGGTAGGCAACAACAGTCAGGCACATGCAGTAGAAGTCAGCAGTCAGAGGCAGAAGTCCAACACATGGACTAGTAGTAGAAGGTAGAAGATCCACGCATGGATCTTAAAAAAAAACCACGTATGGGCAGTAGATGAAGAGAAAAAACCTACGCCAACATGGAGGATCAGTCACTCCACCATGAAGCGCAGGCAGACAGAGAGGATGAAGCCCGTTACGCCGTCAATGTGCCAGAACTGGAAAGTTACCTAGGCTGTTCGAAGATTTCGGAAAGAGAAACAGAGCTAGACAGAGGGGCCTGTGGTGGATTAGGCCATAAGGATGGAGGTTATTAGGGGATTAGAGGTGGATGGAGGGCTGCGGAGGGGTGGGCGGCGCTACTGTAGCAGTACTGTAGCGGCGGAAAAAAGGAGATTTCGAAGTGTGGCGGCAGCTAGGGTTGGTGGAGAGAGAGAGGGATTAGGTTTAAGGTGGATCGACCCGCTCTGATACCATGTGAAAGACAATGAGATTTAGAGAGCTTACGGTTGCACAATGTGTGCACCCTTATATTTATAGTAATGTGACAATTACAAAGAAGTCCAAATATAATGTAAAATAACAAAATAAAAATAACAGAACATATATATTAACAAACCAAATGGCACGAGAGAAATAATCAATAAACAATATAAAGTATTTGTATCCAGACAGACTCAGAACATGACATGGACCCCATACATCAGCATGAACAAGATCAAAAATATTTTTGCTACTAATATGAGATCGTTTAGGATAAACAACCCTAGTATGTTTTCCTAACTGACATGACTCGCACTGAAACAAATGTGTCCCTACACCAGATACTATATGTCTCAGCTTCTCAGAAGATGGGTGCCCAAGTCTGTAGTGCCACTGTAAAGCCGAAACAGATGAAGATAAAGCTGAAGCCAACGCCACATTGTCCACCTTCTTCAGATTGTCCAAATAATATAATCCATCAGATCCTTCATGTCCCCCACCAATCTTTGTTCTCGTGCGAAGGTCCTGAAAAACACATGAACCAGGTACAAAAGTAAGACTGCAGTTCAGGCTATGCAGAATTTTGCTAATAGATAATAAATTGAGCGGAAAGCGAGGCACATATAGGGCAGATTTTAACAGAAACTCAGAAAATATGTCTCCAATCCCAGAAACAGTAGACTTGGAGCCATCAACAAGCATAACAGAAGAATGAGATACCGGTCTAGATAAACTTTTGAAAAGAGACCGATTCCCAGATATATGAGAGGAAGCACCCGAATCAATAACCCATTTGGTATTACCAGTACTAGGTGAGGGTGCACTGAGGAAGGCAATATCACAACCAGAATAAGTAGCAACATGTGCTCCAGAGGATGACCCAGTATGCTCAAGCAGTAGACGCTCCACCTCAGTACGGATGAAGTCGACAGTAGTAGAACTGGATGCATCAGTAGCAGTAGGCTGTGACACTACCTCAGTGGTAGCATGGGTATCATAAGCTACATTAGCCCAGGCGGGCTTTCCATATTTCTCCCAGCATTTTTCTTTAATATGATTGGACCGACCACAGAAGCTGCAGAACCGTTGACCAGTCTGAGGGCGTGCAACATTAGGAGGACCAGAAGGTGCTCCACGTCCAGAAGAACTCTTCCCCCTCCTAGCACCAAGAGGACGAGTTTTGTGAGAACGACCGCGTCCACGGCCACGACCACGACCAAACATAGTAGCAAGAGCAGAGGTATCACCAATATCAGAAGGTGTCTGAGATGAGGATGACGGTAGGCTTAGACGCTGAAAAGCACTCTGTAGAGTAGGTAGTGGATCACTGGCCAGAATCTGATCCACAACCCTAGCATATGAGTCAGGTAAGCCACACAGGAACTGGACTACTTGCAATTCCTGGCGTTGACGTTGCATGGTAGCCAAGTCAGTAGACAAGGGATGGTAGGTCTCCAATTCCCCCCAAAGACCCTTGAAGGCAGAAAAATAGTCAGTAAGATCAGATCCCGAGAAGTGTAAACGATTGAGTTGCTTGTTGATATCAAAGACTTTCTTCAGATTCTTGATGTGAGAGTAGGTACTAGCAAGCTGATCCCACACCTGCTTGGCTGTCTGCAGGTATAATAAGGTGACACTAATCTTGGTCTCACTGCTATTCAAAATCCAAGTAAGAACAATAGAATCATCTTTAACCCAATCATCATACGCTTTGACATCCTTGGAGTCGGCGGTGGCAGCAGGTACATGAGGTGGATCTCGCGTCAAATGTGACAGTTTTCCTTGAGATTTAACATAGATCTGCATAGAACAAACCTAGTGCTGGTAGTTTCTCCCATGCATTTTAACAGTCGTAACCTGGCGACGCAGATCCTCATGAGAAGATGCCATGACAGGCAGAGCACCAATCACCGACAACAAGCAGGCACAGACAGAATACGACCGCCTAGTTCCTCAGCTAGGTGGCAGTAGGCACAGTTGAAAAAACTGGACGAACCAGTTACATACGGGCTACGCCGCGACGCAACAGAAAACCCAACGGCTCAAAGGCCTACACGGGCAGGCAGAAAAAACAGATCCAAGAGAACTCCCCTAAGTCGTGCACGTAGGAGATCATGCCAGGAGAGATCAGATCAACAACGGCCACTGGCTGCACGAGGGCAGCGACGCCCTGTGCTGCGTACGTCGCGGCAGCAGCTGACCGTCGGCGGCTGCGGCGGGCTGCGGGTGGCCGGCCGGCGGGCGGCTCGCGGAGGGGGGGGACGACGACACTGAGTGAGGGAGGGAGGGGAAAAGAGAGGGGCGACGCCCGGATCAGAACCGCTCTGATATCATGATAACAAAGAAATTGGAGAGCGTAGGGTTACACAAAGTGTACCCTGATATTTATATAAGTGGTACAATTACAATGAGGTCCATATAGAAATGTAAAATAACAGAACAGTAAATAAAGACATATAAATAAAGACATATAAATAAAAACATATATGAACATGCACATACTACTTGTGAGCTGTTATGGATTAAATCTTTTTTTGCAAACTTCAGATTTCCTATCACATGCTATCCCGATGTATTGTGATAATCATGCTGCTACCTTCATCGCTAGTAACCATGTCTTCCATGAGAAGACCAAGCATATTGAAGTCGATTGCCATTTTCTCCGAGATGCTTTATTGGATAAGAAGATTGCTACTCCTTTTCTGCCATCACATGAGCAAAGTATAGATATATTTACTAAGCCTCTTTTTGGCAAGAGAGTTGAGGAACTGTGCTGCAAGTTGGGCATGATTGACATCTATGCTCCAACTTGAGGGGGAGTATTGAGATATATTGCTATCTTTTATTTCCTGTTTTAAGTCTTTCTTAAGTATCCTGTAACATGGGCCTTTGTATAAGAGGCCCATTAGGATTTTTCTATTTACTTCCCTGTACAACCTCCTATTTATAGGAGTGAGTTTTCCGTTTTCTAAATATAAAAAGGCGACACACTTCCGCAATACTTTTATTGGGGATAATCCATCCCTTCTTTGATATGGTGGAGATCCATAAGGGTTTTCCATCCCATTTCTGCCTTTTTGGGGATGTCCTGGTATTGTGCCGTGTTCATGACGTGTTCCTCTTGGACACAGCGTGTGGTAGATGTTTTGCCGGTTTGCGGATAGCTTCACGATTCCGGACACGGCGTGTTGGTATGTAAGATGATGTGTGGTCGGCTCACACAACATGTGGCCGACTTACACAACATGTGATCCAATTCTTCCGCGCCTCTGTCCCAACTATGATATGGCGTGGGCTTAAAACGCACGGCGAGTCGACCAATATGGTATGTAATTATCTTACACGATTTTAGCCACCTTGTTGTTGATCGTTCTGTTCCCTGATGTACACGATGTGTCCACTGATCTAAATGGCATGCCCACTGATCTAGGCGATGTGTTGGACGACTACACGTTGCATATTAACTGCTAGCCGCTACGACTGTATTTTTGACGATGTGATCCTCTTCTGCTACTGACAAAACCAAGATATATATAGTGTGCAACTTCATCTACAGCTTTATCCTATTATGGCGTAAGGCTTCAATAGATGGTCTATTCTCTTTCTGTTAGTTGTTTCTTTACTATCTTCTAACCCTTCTCACTTAAACTTCCGTCCCTAATATCTGTGGTACCCCACATATATACTACATGCCGAACGCCAATAGAATCTCTATTTGGGTCTGATTATTGAGAGCTCGAACCCCAAACCCCCTTGATTTTCAGTCTAAGGGCTTAGACTAATCTCTTTTTTTGTCATAAAAAGATCCAATTAATTTTCCATCTGGATCTATGTGAATCGGGTAAAGTTTTACATTGACTCACATCATCGGTTTCTCTCCTGATTATTGAGAGCTCGAACCCCAAACCCCCTTGATTTTCAGTCTAAGGGCTAGACAAATCTCTTTTTTTGTCATAAAAAGATCCAATTAATTTTCCATCCGGATCTATGTGAATCGGGTCAGGTTTTGCATTGACTCGTTATCGGTTTCTCTCCTCTACATATTAGCCTACCTATCCACTACCTCTACTCTATGATTCTTCAGTCCAATCATTTTCTTGATTCTATTCGTGGTTGGTGCGAGGGGGAAAATAGAGGAGTGACTCAAGAGAGGAAGAATTTATTTCTGCTTCTATGTATGTGGATCTTCTTACCGCTATATATATTCTTTGGATCTTCTTGTTGCCATATATATACTCTTTGGATCTTCACCTATACTTCTATTATAAAAAGATCTTTCTATCATATATGCTTCTTTGAAAGCTTGTTGACTTCTTCTACTTCTATTTCTTCTACTGCTATTTTCTTCATGGATTCTGGAGGAGCTTCATTTTCTGCTGCAATGCGCTTTGTTTCCTATGCTGACTTGTGCAAGAGGTAGTTTATTTCAGCTATGTCCGTGCTTTGTGCCCATCATGTCCGTGCTTTGTGCACGTTGACCACTTTGCTTGTGTTCCATTACCATCTGGCTTGTCCATGCTTTTCTATGCACATTGTCAAATAATTATGTGCACCAATACTCTAGAATTTACTATTTGTGACCAACACTCTCTCAACTACTTGACAATGCTAGTTATTGAGATGATGCCACTTCTCTGGCTTGCTGCTAGGTATTGCTTTTCCAGGTGCATATTGTTTTTCTTCTAGACCTGCCTTTCCAGTCTTGGATTTATCTACTTAAGGGGCATGGTTAGAGAATCGCCTACTACTGGTGTTATATCCTACTTGCTCCCTTACTAGTTGCTCCAGATTGATTGAAGACCTACTAATTCGAATGTTAATATTATCTTCTTTAGGGGGGGTTAAGTGTTTAAGTGCATGATTGTAAGATTAAGTGGGAGTGACATACCATATGGCCTTGGTTTACCTTTTATTAAGGTTCTTTGTTTTAGGCTGTATGTTTGTAAGCCGACTTGGGATTCTCCCAAGCTCCAACTTGAGGGGGTGTGTTGAAGTATATTAATATTTAGTCTAACGGGTCTATCCTTAATATGGGCCCAAGTGTGTCTTGGCATATTAGAGTTTTGTCTAAGTTCGTATGCTTCTACCTTCTTTATATAGGACAGGGGTTTGCCCATCTATCAATAAGAAACACACAAGGGAATTGCTCATTATCATGTTTTTTGACACCTCTCATCTACGACAAGTGTTACAAGGGGTAGGCTAGTACAATGCATCAATTGTTTTTGCTTCACTCCATTTTCGTACCACTTATTTCTTGCTTCTTTATTTGCAACAACACTATGAATATAATTAACTTTGTAGTTTGGCCAAATTAGAACTATACTGTATGACATCAATATAGATAACATGATTTCCAGGTATAAAATTAGTACTAAAAATAATATCTTCGACATCTAGTAAAAGTTTGCAGTTCAGTGAAGTTGACTCTGTGTAAACATCCATATCAAAAACTTCAACGACATTTTGACCAACATTGAGAATGTCGACCCAAATATTGACGAGTCGGCCCAACCCTATACAAAAAGTAGGAAAAGTTAACGACTTACCAAGATGTCACCAAGTTCGAGGATGTTGTTGCTATTATAGTGGTATGGCAATGCTGCTATTTCTATCTTGGGATAAAAGCATTAGAACTAAAGTTATGTATCTTTATTGGATTTTATTTGGCTTTTGAGTAAAACTAATTCATTTACCCATCTTCTACTAGACCAAACTAAGTATAAGTCATCTAACACCATTTCATCTCTCCTATTTGATCATGTTAACGAAATACATTTTTGTAAATATGTTCATGTGTTGGGGATGCTAATACCTAATGCTATTATAATTTTAGGTAGACATGCTACACCAACCCCCAAAGTTGTGTCTATCTAAACAAATTTGATAAAACAAATATTCTTCATTGTGATTCTTTAAATAAGTAATTCAATAACATGCTGACAACGTGATAAAATATATAGGCAAAATTTTGGATTCAAGGAAACATTGATATATAATTTATCTTGAATATGGAACTATATAGTTTGACATTAAAAGCTTGTAACTTGTTCCTTGTTAGTTGTCATCACCTCTATCTCTATTATGAAAAATTAGACGATAACAAACCCAAAAACTATATCTTAAGAGCCGTGCATTTTAGAAAATTATTCTTGAAGAAGGTAGATATATAATATCCGTATTGGCTAAATTTTGTAATTTTACCTAACTTCATCACAATTTCTCTATTTTTTTATTTGCATCAAGGTCCTATTCAGAAACTTCCTCGAAGTTTCCTTGAAATTTCTTTAGACTTTTACTTCCATACTCGGTCAAAGTCAACATCCTCTACATTGTTTCTAGTACAAACAACACATAGCTTATGACCTTGATTGTAGCGTGATTGGTATATAATGATATATTGTTTCTGAATAATTTTCATCTTCATGTATCCATTATCAAATCTTATCTGCCACTTATACTCAACTTAAGCGGGGTAGGGAGCGAACATGGCCTCTCTGGGGGACCAAGGGGAGAGTGGCGACAGAGGGGCGACGGGGGGCAAACTTCACCGTGATAGGGATCATAGTCGTGCCGAAGGAGTGGATACGGCGTATGTCGATAGAGGAGGAGAGGGATTGCTCTAAGCAATAGAGATAGGTGGGTGGAAACCGCTGTGGGGTTCGTTGTGCCGGAGATAGGGTTCCAATTCCAGTGTTCGGGAATGAGAGGATCATTTGGGGTGGAGCAACAGGAGGAAACACAATCAACAAACCACAAAGACATGATGGTTGGTGACTCAGGAAGCATGGATTTTGTGCAGGGTTGTGTGGTAGGGGAGTTGGTGGCTAGAAACCCTAAAACCAATACAACCACTCTTTCGAAGGAAGGAAACCCTAATACCATGGCTTCTTTCAACATCGTAGTTGGTGGATTACAATAAGGGGAAACATATGATTTCTTCATTGAGAAACTGAATGAGGAGCAACTATTTGTAGTAGATGTTACGTTGAGGGAGGTGGAAGGATTGCCTGAGCTAGTTATAGATCTGGATGCAGAGGAGGATCTCATCAGACCATGGCGCTATGCGGTTATCATTAAGCTTATTGGCACGGATGTGGGATACATGACACTCATGGAACGTATTAAACTGCTAAGGGACTTGAAAGGTAGATTCAATATGTACGTGCTTGATCTTGGACACTTTGTGGTCCAGCTATCATGCAAAACGGATTTTGACATGGCTCTTACGGGTGGTCCCTGGAAACTATTTGGCAGCTGCTCGACCGTATGGGAGTGGTACCCTACATTCATCCCTACGAAGGAACTACCAACCTTTATCGTCACTTGGCTCCGGATACTTAATCTGCCGCTACACCTATATGTATCTACAATATTTGAATATATTGGGATTGCTTCGGGCAAACTGATAGTCGATGCACACACAACGAACTGGCCGAGGAGCAAATTCGCCAGACTGGTTATAGAAGTGGACACGGCTCGCCAACTTGTATCAGCTATAATGGTCAAAGGGATGGAGTATGCTGTAGAATATGTGACTATGCCAATTGGGTGCACGACATGTGGACGTATGGGGTATGCGGCAATGCATTGTAAGGAAAGCACCGTATTAGAAGGAAGAAGGTTCGACCACAAAAATGTCAAAGGGTGGCAAACACAAAGCGTGCAAGACACAAACAACGACACGATAGAGGAACACAAGTGGTGGCCGAAAAAACAGAAGACAACAACATGACAATCCACCTGAGTTGGGACCTCCATTACACAACAAGAATAACCAGTTCTCTAACCTTATGGATGAGGAGATAATGGACTCGGATGGTAACGACAGGCGACATGGCTTCAGAAGAACCAATGTTGAATACTGATTGCAGAGGGAAGAACACAACCGACGAAGGTTTGGAAGAAGAAAAAGAGCGCTACTACAATGGAGACCGCAGACCAAAAATGAGCAGTATTTAAGGATATTACTAATCCAACAATGCTCAAGCTGACCCTAACCCATCAAAAGAAGCACATGATGGGAACATGACCCAGAGGCACATAGTTGTCGCCATGGTTCAAAATTTCGATTTCGACGTCGTTTCCGATGGCTCAGAAACAGAAATTTACAGAAATTTCGATTGAAATCTTGACATTTTACGCTTATTTCGACACAAATTTCGATACAAAATTTCGACGAACAAATAAAGGAATTAAGTCACGAAATTTTACCAGGATTTCTACATTCATAAAGACACCTATTTATGCAATAAAATCATATGGGTATCTTGATGGGGTGGGGGCCTACATGTGTGAGGGAAAAGAAGCTGAACTGTCAGTTTCGATGAAGATTTTAATGCAAATTTCAGTGCCACAAGGAATGAATTATTTCATAAATAAATTCAACAACAACCTATTACAACTTAGACAATTAAATATCAGTCCATATATTATGATGTTGACATGTTGTAAACTTGTAATACAAAAGAAAGTATTGAATTACCTAATTGAAACTGGAGTGGCGTGGTAGCTGATCATCAGGCCCTTGAACCCCACCTGGTGGTTGTTGACGAAACACAACCTCATTTATGTGACTGACATATTGAGTCCAACTCATGCTATCTTTGTAAGCTGTATTATATGTTTGCACATGCTCTTTGTATGCTTCATCTCCAACAAATTGCATCATCCCTATTAGTATATAGACTTTTTTGCGTTTTTACTGTCTATTTTACTCTTTTCTTTGTTATTCTTATGTCTTGTTTTATCCCACATGGGTTATATCTAAGCCATGTGGCTTTCTCTTGTCTTATAAAAGAGAACCATGTACTCCTTTTTTAATCACTCAATAATAAGACAATTAGCCGCAACTTCTAGATGGTATCAGAGCCTCCCGATCCTCCCTAACCCTAATCCTTCCTTCCCTCCCATCAACCCTAGCCGCCACCCTTCCCCTTCTTCCCTGCTGCCCACCGCCACCAGCCCCTCCACCTCCTTGCCGCCGCCTCCATAGCCCCACCACTGTCCATTTCCGCCGCCCCGAGCACCCACCCTATCCTCCCTTCTCTTCTCATCTTCTCTTACCCTTCGCTCACCATCTCGTCCGGCTAAAGGCTCCTTTTTCGGCCTCCGTACATTTTCCGAAAAAGTTACATACAACCCGGTCTTTTCCAGTTCTGGCACGTTGAAGGAGTAAATCAATTTTTCGCATCTGACTGCCTGCGCCTCATGGTGGAGTGATCTTTCCTCCATGTTGGCGTAGGTTCTGTTCTTCCTTTCTGCCCCGTGAGGGTCTTCTGAGGTCCATGATTAGATCTCCTACCTACTACTACTGCTAGTCCATGTATTGGACTCCTGCTGCTGCCCTCTGCTGACGCCTGCTATTCTCTGCGCTTGTGCTACTGCTTTTTCTACTTTGGTCCGATGGCGACTTCAGATCTCCCTCGCACTCTCTGTGTTACTACGGTGAAGTTGGATAGTTCCAACTATCACCTATGGGCTGCCTCCTTTGAGTTGTATGTTAAATCCCAAGGTCGCTACTCCCACCTGACTACAAAAGGCCCGTCTCCTCCTGCTCATGATGCTGACGAGAAGACGAAACAAGCCTATGATCTCTGGTCCAAGGAGGACTATGGGGTCATGACATGGATGGTCAACAACGCTGAAGCAAAGATCAGCCAGTCCCTTCTCCGTCTTCATATTGCCAAAGAAATGTGGGAGCAACTCTCCCATGTTTACTCGCACCAACAGTATCCTAAGGTCTTTGAGATCTTCAAACAACTTGCCAAACTGGAGTATTCTACTACTGATTCCGTCGAGGATTACTACAACTCCTGTTGTGCCCTCTGGGATGAGTTCCAAGTCTATCATCCTCTTTCTACTGACATTGATGAACTTAATCGACAGCGGAACGAACTTATGTTAGTTCAGTTCCTCGCGGGCCTACCTACATCCTTTACTGGTGTTGTGGACCAGATTCTCTCCAGCGACCCTTTACCTTCTCTCCGCGATGTGCTCAAAAGGGTCCAACGCCTACCTTCTGTGTCCCAGTCCGTGCCTGACTCTTCTGATGGCGCAGCCCTCGCTGTCCGCTCTGGTGATTCCTTTCGTGGTCGCGGTCGTGGCAGAGGTCGTGGCCGCGGAGGACGTTCTTCTGTTCCTGGCCGTGGCTCTGGAGCTGATCCTGTTGAGTCCCACTACTGCACTCACTGCAAGCGCACCAACCATACTGAAGATCGTTGCTGGATCAAATATGGCAAACCTGACTGGGCCAATAAAGTGACATATGATCAGACTGAACCTGCTCAACTGACAGCTGACTGGATCCGCTCAGAATTTGAAAAACTGCTACAAGCTCGTCTGGCGTCTTCTACTGAGGATTCAAATGTTGGTAGTGCCGCCCTTCTGACTACGTCTGATAAAAACTCCTGAGTGATTGACTCTGGTGCGACTTCTCATATATCTGGCAATCCTGATTTATTCTCTAAACTGCACAAGACTTCTTTTATACCTCCTGTTACTTTAGCTGATGGTTCTAAATCACCTGTTACTGGCATTGGTGATATTTGCTCTACTGGTAGTCTGCCTCTGCGCTCCACTCTTTATGTCTCGAAATTTCCTCTTAATTTACTATCTGTCAGTAAAACTGTGAAGAGTCTTCGTTCCTCAATTATGTTTAACCCGGATGGTGTTTTGTTTCAGGATCTGCGCACGAGGATGACGATTGGTTCGAGCCATGAGGGACCAGATGGACTCTACTACTTGGACGATCCAAAGACAACTGCATATTTGACTTCATCTGTAGCAGGCATCCAGTGGCATTATAGATTGGGCCATCCTTCTATTGCGAAGTTAAAAGCCTTGTTACCTAATGTAGTTAGTTTTGATTTTCATTGTGAGACATGTCAGCTTGGCAAGCAGACTCGTGCTACCTTTTCCCAAAAATTTTGTATCAGTTCTAAAGCACCTTTTGATATTATACATGCTGACGTTTGGGGTCCATGTTCTGTGTCGAGCACTTCTGGTTTTAAATATTTTCTGAGCTTCATTGATGATTTTTCTAGAACAACATGGTTATTTTTGCTTAAAGATAGATCTACTATTCTTGAAAAAATTACTGACTTTTTTGCTGAGATCCACACTCAATTTGCTAAGCCTATAAAATTTTTTCGCACTGATAATGCGTTGGAATTCATGCAAGCCTCTGTTAGCACCTTTTATCGTCGTCAGGGCACCATCCACCAAACTTCCTGTGCTTATACCCCACAACAAAACGGTGTCGCTGAACGCAAGAATCGTCATCTTCTCGAAGTTGCTCGTACCCTTCTTTTTCACTACCATGTTCCCCAGTCTTTTTGGCCCGAGGCGATATCCACTGCCTGTTATCTTATTAACCGCATGCCCTCCTCTGTGCTCGGAAATCAGATTCCTTTTCAGGTTCTGTTTCTCGATGCGCCTCTTTTTTCTGTCCCGCCTCGCATATTTGGGAGCACATGTTTTGTTAAGAACCTTCGGCCAGGCCTTACTAAATTGGATCCTAGAGCGACTAAGTGTGTTTTCCTAGGGTACTCTCGCACTCAAAAGGGGTACCGATGCTATGATCCTGTTTCTAAAAAGTGGTTTGTATCTGCGGATGTGGTATTTTTGAGCATATGCCTTTCTACTCTTCGGCTGGTTCTGCGCTCACTTCAGATTTACTAGTGGACACGCCTTTACCTGTGGTGGATAATGTGGTTGATAATTCTGATGCTCCGAGTGAAAAGCCACCTCTGAAAGTTTATCACAGAAGACCGAAGCCGACAGCTCCCTCTATGGCCTCTCCATCGTCCTCATCCTCTGTGCTAGATCAAACACCTCCGTAGGTATTTTCTGATCTTGATATTCCTATTAGTCTGAGGAAAGGGACAAGAACGTGCACTATGCATCCGATTGGGAATTTTTGCTCTACTGCTAATTTGGGTGCTAATTTTGCTAATTTCACTGCGGCTCTTTTTGCTATATTTGTTCCTACAACTGCTGCTCAGGCTCTTAGACATCCTGCATGGCGTCAAGCTATGGAAGAAGAAATGAAGGCCCTCACAGAACGAAATACATGGGCCCTTGTTGATCCACCTGTTGCTTGCTCTCCAGTTGGTTGCCGCTCGGTCTTCACAGTCAAATACCAGCCAGACGGTACTGTTGAACGACTTAAGGCGAGACTTGTGGCAAAGGGGTATACACAGACCTATGGGGTCGACTACTTCGAGACTTTCTCTCCAGTTGCGCGCCTGAACTCTGTGAGAATTCTGATTTCTGTTGCTATAAATTCTGACTGGCCTCTGTATCAGCTTGATGTCAAGAATGCTTTCCTGTATGGTGACCTTCATGAAGAAGTATACATGTCACAGCCCCCCGGTTTTGTGTGTCAGGGGGAGTCCTCTAAAGTTTGCAGGTTGAAAAAGGCAATTTATGGCTTGAAACAGAGCCCTCGAGCTTGGTTTGACAAGCTCAGCACTATTCTTCAGAAATTCTCTTTCCGGCGCTCCCAGTCAGATCATTCTGTTTTTGTGAAAAATACTACTGCGGGCATTGTTGTCCTTATTGTTTATGTTGACGACATTATTCTTTCCGGAAGTGATCTTGCTGGTATTCAGTCAACAAAGTGCTATCTGGAGAAACACTTCGTCACCAAGGATCTCGGCTCGCTACGGTATTTTCTTGGGATAGAGGTGTCCCGGTCTTCTTCTGGTCTCTGCTTATCTCAGCGAAAGTATGTTCTGGACCTACTATCTGAAACTGGCCTTCTAGGTGCTAAACCTGCTAGCCCACCTCTGGATCCGAACACCGACTGGGATGATGAGAATTCTCCTGCTTATCCTGACAATCATCAGTATCGAAGAATGGTTGGTAAACTCATCTATCTTACTGTTACACGGGCTGATATTACTGCTGCAGTTGGACAGGTTAGTCGTTACTTGGATAAACCTCGGCAATGCCATTGGGATGCTGTCTGCCATATTCTGAAATCTCTGAAAAGTTCTCCTGGAAAAGGTCTGCTTTACAAAAAACATGGGCACTGCAAACTTTTTGGCTATTCTGACTCTGATTATGCTGGCAGCAAGGTTGACCGTCGCTCTACTTCTGGCTACTGCACCTTTGTGGGAGGCAACCTTGTCACTTGGCGAAGCAAGAAGCAGTCTGTTGTTGCTCGCTCTAGTGCTGAAGCTGAGTATCGTGCCATGGCGCACACTACCTGTGAACTGTTCTGGATTAGGAGCTTGCTGAAGGACTTTGGTATTTCTGATTCGTCTCCTATTCCAATGTATTGTGACAACAAAGCAGCTACTTTCATTGCTAGTAATCCTACTTTCCATGAGCGGACCAAGCACATTGAGGTGGATTGTCATTTCGTCCGTGAAACTGTTCTATCGGGCCAAATCTCTACTCCCTACATTCATACGTCTGATCAGGTGGCTGACATCTTCACAAAGATTCTACCAAAGACGAGGTTCACTGCTATGACATCCAAGCTGGGCATGATAGACATCTACGCTCCAGCTTGAGGGGGAGTATTAGTATATAGACTTTCCTGCGTTTTTACTGTCTATTTTACTCTTTTCTTTGTTATTCTTATGTCTTGTTTTATCCCACATGGGTTATATCTAAGCCATGTGGCTTTCTCTTGTCTTATAAAAGAGAACCATGTACTTCTTTTTTAATCACTCAATAATAAGACAATTAGCCGCAACTTCTAGAATCCCAAATGTCAGAAAATAATCCTTCAATGCTCTTACTTGGTCATCCCCATTATGCGTGACCCGTGTCCTGTCTGCACACCATGAGTTGGAATGACTTGCCGCATATCTCTAATACATTGTCATGTTTTACCCCCATCATTTGTGACCATATGATCTTTAAATACAGCACTAGGACCACCTTGTGTGCAATACTGAAGAGTAGTGGGATATTCATAGGCATACTTTCCATGTCCATAATCATAACAGATAGAAGGTTGTTGTGGAAATTGTGGTGGGGGTTGTACAGGAGCTGGAGTAGTATAGCCAAAAAAATGTTCAGCCAAAGAGGATGAACTAGAATCTGCAATGCTCATGCTTCCCATGGAATCAGCCAAATCAGAATAATAGTTACTAGTAGCATGTTGTTGAGGTGAGGGAGATGTATTAGGCTGAGATGGTCCACCTGTGTACTCTTTGTGCCCTCGAGTTTTTCTTCTTTGAAATGTCTTTTCTGCAATTGGGTATTCTTTCTCAGGAGGAACAACTTCAACTCTAGGACCAGTGGCGGTGATGTAGGGTCGTCCATCATCATCATTTTGAAATTCATCCCAAGCATGATCAAATTGAGCTACACCGCCATCACCATCATTATCATCACCATCATTATCATTATCATCATCATCATCATCATCGTCGTCGTCGTCGTCATCATCATCATCATAATCATCATTATCATCATCATCAGGAGTGGACCGAGTGGTGTTATTGTTAGACTTGGACTTGGACTTAGATTTATTAGCAGTTGTAGAAGACTTGTTAGTAGCAGATTGAATCTCTTCTTAGACGACTCTTTTAATGTCCATCTCATCCTCTACATGTTGAGGCTCCTCCTCAATACGGGTAACTGGATTGCGGTTTCTTTCTTCTTCATGTAGATCTCGTGCATTTGGTTGCTCAAATGTTGCTTCCACTGTGGTATCTGGTCTACCCTGCTCTCTGTCTAAAACTGGTGCACCGCCTATTTCATTCATCCATTGTTGTAAGGGATTATCCTCTGGATTAACATCATCAACACCACCAAAGGTATAAGCAACATCAATGGGATCATGGATGACAGATAGATCCACTTCTTTGAACTCTAATTCAGTCAGATCTTTTGATCTCAACCTCATATTATAATGAACAAAGACCAAGTCATTCAAGCGTTGTGCACCAAGTCGGTTTCTCCTTTTACTGTGAATCACGTTGAATGTTGACCAATTTCTTTCACATCCACCTGCAACAGCTGTTTGTGACAATATTCTCACAACAATTCTTCTAAGTTCATCACAGCCTGTGCCATACCAACACCACCGCTTACAAGGAATAGATTTGTCCCTATCAACAATTGCATTTGGATGTGCAAAGCATCCCATCGTCTCCCTAAGCAACCTTAGTTGCAAAAAAGTAAGAAAAATCTTCTTTAATATGACATTACTAAATAAACTAAGGTCTGATTTTAGTTTTAAAATGTGTAATCCATACTTGATTCATGACTGTCACCCTCTCATCACCACTTTTGACAAGTTTGTCAACCACTTCTTTCACGGCTGCCATGAACTCGCTGTTGAACCCCAACTTATATTTGTAGTGGAATCGTGGGTTCAAGTAGTGAGCTTCATAACAAAAATATTAAAACACGAGTCACTCGTGAGTCATGATTCATGAAGCATTCTAGCAATATCATTGCAATATTAAATCACAAGTTCACAACTTAAGAGAATTAAGATTTGATAGAGGGTGTAGAAGCATCTTCTCCCATCGCTTGTTGATGATTTTAAGATATTTCTTATCTGTTGTGGGGGCAATTGCAGTGATTGCTTCTTTCATCTTTGACATTGCCTCATACAAGTAAGGAATGGTAGGAGCCTTGTTGCCATCCACCAATCGGAGCACTTTCACTATCGGCTCCATGATATTAAACAACTTGGAAACTCTGTCCCAAAAGTTTCTACTATTTACCAGATCTTCAATCTTCTTCCCTACATCACTCCTGCCTTCTTTCATAGAGCTCCATTCCACTCCAGGAAAATAACTTTTCAAACCATCCTTCTTGGCTTTAAGACTTTGAAGTGCCAAGAAGTTAGAGGCAAACCGGGTGACTCCTAGTCTTACCAAATCACCACCACAATACTCTGGCCTCCTCATTGATGCTAAGAGGAATGAATGATTATAGATGAAGCCGGTGATTGTCCTAGCTTCAGTGATTAATTTCTTCACATGTGACAACCCACCTACAGTGATTGAAGTTAGGTAAATTCTCTATTACTCTATAAAATATAGAATTATAGATTATACAAAATTAAGAATCTAAGTACATTTCCAATTTTGCTCACCTATATCTTTCATGATGAGGTCGATGCAATGGGCTGCGCATGGAGTCCAGTAAAGTGAATACTTATCCATCAACGACTTGCCATCTTTCTTAAAATTGGTGCCATTGTCAGTAACAGTTTGAACAATGTTCCTCACCAATCTTCCTAATATACATCTCCATCAACTTAGCCACATATGAAAAATTCCAAACTTCATTAGAGGCATCCACAGATCCAAGGAAAATTGTAGATCCACGACAGTAAGCTAGAAAATTAATTATTTGCCTTATGTTGCCAGAAGTCCAACTATCAGCCATTAGCGTTACACCATACTCCGGCCACCCAAACAAATGTAAATCAATGTCATTGTCAAGTAAAAATATTTTCAATGTTAAAGATTTTTATTGTGGCAAAAAGAAATTATGTTTACCTTTCCTTCTTTTCCTCAATCCTTTTTTGAATCTTGGTAAATACACATTCATAAATTCATAAGCAGTGGGAGCTTTACACCTGGGCCTGCTGATCCCGCAGTTCTCAAGAGATGTTGAAGATATGGCTCTGAAGCTACATGTGCAGGAATGCCATGTGCAAAGAAGAATTTACCCATGGCTTTACCAACTTCGTTCTTGGCACTAGAAAACATATCTTTCAACTTTTGTTGTGCTC
The DNA here is from genome assembly GCA_963693085.1 of Alisma plantago-aquatica. Lineage (NCBI taxonomy): Eukaryota > Viridiplantae > Streptophyta > Magnoliopsida > Alismatales > Alismataceae > Alisma > Alisma plantago-aquatica. The sequence goes on along the minus strand of OY856412.1, from coordinate 836,596,839 downwards.
CATGTGGCCTTCTAATGCGTGGTTCATCAACATCTACACCCAACCTCCCCCTTGCTTGGCTATAAGATCTGAATAAAGAATCCACATTTCCTTTCTTTCTTTTAAGTTGTGCTGGCCTATCACTGTCCTCACCTAAATCCACAACGGGGATATGTGCTGCTCTTCTTCCACTGCCACTTCCCCCACCATGCTCACAAACAGATCTGTCAAGGCCTCTCCTATATGAATCATGTTGTTCTTTTTCCCATGCAGGCTTTTTCGATTCTCTAATTGCTCTCCTATACATGCGGCGTTGTTGTGGGGTGTCAAAGCCTTCAGGATAGTCCACATCCGAGTCAGACTCAGCAGAAGAAGCTCCTTGTTTGTAATTCAATACTGTTTCAACATAAAGTTCATCTACCTCTTTTTGTTTCTTGCAGACATATTTCTTCTGACCCATCATCGTCCTAAAGTCATCCCTCACTCCTTGAGGGCATTTCTTGCACATTGCTACATTTCTATCACCACCAACAATGTGGGCTTTGAACCGTGTGATGCCACCACCTCCTATTTTTTATCACAATATTTGCAAATCACTTGTTGTTTGGTACCTGGGATTTCAAGGCAATGATCCCAAGCAAAATCAACCACTCTTTTAGGACCACCCTTCCCCCTACCAGCTCCACCATCATCACTGTGAGTACCTGAAGATGCCATCTCCAGTAAAATTGAAAACAAGCATAACTTAGTTATTTGATAATCATATTTGATAACTAGTAAAGTGAATCTAATCTTTGGTAATAAATTATTAGCATGATAGCATTAGCATCATACATAATGGTTCTATTCTAACTTCTACTTTTTTTTCACATTTTTTATTTTTTTTGCATTTAGGTTCTGAAATTATTTATTAATTAATTTAAAATTTGAAATATCATATATCTTTATATAGTTTTCGTTGAAATAAAGTCATATATTATATTTAAATATATTTTCAACATTGTATACAAGCTCAGATTTAAAAAAAATAAAAAAACTCAACTTTAGACTGTTTTATGTATTTTCTTAATATGATTAAGAAAAAAAAAGTTAGATTTGTAAAATAATGGTACATATGATGTATATATAAATTATAAGCATCATACATAATGGTTCTAGTTTTTTTTTCACTTTTTTATTTGTTTTTGCATTTTTAGGTTCTGAAATTATATATTAATTTAAAATTCGAAATTTATATATATCTATATAGTTTTACTGAAATAAACTCATATAGTATATATAAGTAGCTTTTCAACATTTTTAAGTATATTATGATGTATTTAAGCTTAGATCTAGAAAAAAAAATTAAAAAACCTCAATTTCAGCCTTTTTTATGCATTTTATCAAGAAATTAAGAAATATATAGGTGAGATTCATAAAATAATGATAGATCTATGTTCTATAGTGACTAATCTCATGAAATTAGAAGTTTAAGTAGAAGAAATTAAGATTTGAGGAAGATCTACTACTTTGAAGTTTGGATTTTCGGAGTTCATCTTTTAGGCTAGAAAGAAGAGGGTAGAAGTGGGAGAAATGGAGTTAGATGGGTAGAAGAGAGGGTAAACATACCTTAGAATCGAAGAAGGAAGCCTCCAAGAGAAGAAAATCCCCCAAAAATCGTCCAAGCAACACTCTTTTCCAGCAACAACGTTTCCGTAAAAAACTGGAAATAGAAACACCGTTTCGGCTGCGTTTCGCGAAATAGGGCCTCAAATGGCCATTTTTCACCAAAATACAACAACTTTTGCGAAATTTTGGCAGGGGGTGTGAAATTTTGAAAAAAATTCGCAAAATTACGTTTCAGTCCAACGACCGTGTCATTTCTGTTTCTGGTACCCGTCGAAACCGAAATTTCGACCGAAATTTTGCAATTTCGACCATAATTTCGCAATTGCGGTAGAAATTTTGAACCATGGTTGTCACACTAGAAGTAGATGAAGTAATTGAAGTCTTTAATATTCCCAACAAATCTGAAGTAGGCCTATATATGGAGAACATTGTAGAAGGTACCGTTGTACCAGAAAAACCATTGATACAACTAAGAAAAAGGAATCATCAAATGTAAACCCCACGGGGAGGAAGTGTTGGTATGTATGTCCAGAGGGCCAATCATATGATGATTGTGATGACATATCATATAAATGATTTGATTAATAATAAAGGCAAGCTTCCAATTCATTCCGTTTCTCTCAGTTATGAGATAATAAGGAAACATAATGAATGTCTAAAGAATGATAATTACTCAATGACGTATGTCTTCAAGTACGTGACTTGAACAATGAGATCATACAAATGTTAAAGTATGTATATTCTTATTATGTCCCTGGTTGGATGTTACTGTAGAAGGTAGATAGACATTAGTAACACTAAAGACTAGAGTGTGTTTTGGTTGATGACAAAATTTCATCAGTCATGATATGTGATATTAAACGAAGCACATAGATACTTGTTAGGGAACAATGTATCAGACTGATCCACCTTGAGAGTGACACATGGAAATCATAATTGGTGGTCATAGTCATCTCAAAGTGAATGTGGTGATTGTAGTTCTTAGACCTGAAGTCACTACACTCATCACATGTCATTCGGTGTGCTTTGACATCATCCAACTTGATCCTGAATAAGGGTTGCCATAAAGGTGATGATTGGATGCACTATGACACATGGGGATGACTGTGAGTGATGTAGATGGATTTGTCCCTCCTACAAGAGTTTGATATCCTGGCCACTTGATAAGCGAAACCGAGAAAAGCATGCACATGCATATGTGAATAAATATATGATATTGAGGTCACATATATCTCAGACAGTCTGCTTTGGATCAAGGAACATGGATTGAACATTGAGAGGATGACGATTCCATGCCTTGAGTTCATTCCGGATATCAGAGACAAAGGAATTAGACAATCACTGTAACACCTAACACAGATCGTAGGTTGAAGTTGTTCTCCAACTTTCCTGATTATTTGTGTAGCAATGATGTGAGTAGGCACCGCTCTTTGCTTGTGATGTCATAAATCAATTGTGGACATTCATTGCCAACATAACAGGGAACCTATGGGGTCACACATAGGATACACCTAGAAAAGGAGTTTAATCATGGATGCTAGTTAAATTGATTACTAAGGTGTTTAGGTATTCGATTTAAACAACATTGGTTGAAAATTGACTGACTGGACAGCTGTGACGTCCCCGGATTTTCTAAAACTTAATCTGATGTGCGACGTCCAAATTGAAACCCTCACCTCAGCGAGAATCCCAATTTAAACATCCCACACGAGGCTAAGAAGAAGAAAATCATAGGAAGTCATAAGGAAACAATAAGTAGCACATATACATGAACAATAAACAAACCACAACACATGTTCACCATTCAACATATAATTACAACATGAATTGTTACAACATTTGATATTACATATTGAACAGCAAACTTATACATATACATGTGCTACAGCTAAACAACATGATCTTAAGACAACAGGTCCACCTGTACATCAGCTCGCCACACAACTCTCAACTATCCTGGATCTTCAAGAGCATAACCACAACCTAAACAAAAGGTTACATGCGGTACACGTCAGCACAATATTTCATGAATATTGTACTGAGTACGCCTACGTGTCTTTTTATATACCTCTCATCATATCTTGGCAATAAAATAAAACTAATATACTTGGTAGTAACAGAAGAATATAAGAAAAGCGTATACTTGCACAAAGATATTCATTAACAAAAGAGAACACATATTTTAAGCACATTTCCATCATACATCTCGTGCGTCTGCCACCAAGTGGCTTTGACGTCTTTAGGCCTTATGATCTACCACCAAGTGGTTTGTGATCATTATACAAACATCATATGATCTACCACCAAGTGGTTTGTGATCATTATGCATGCGCTCTACCACCGAGTGGTTTATGAGCTATCTTATGATGGAACATTTATATTATGTTTGATGTGTTCATAGCAATCAGTATGGATAATCATGCAGCATATCATACAAGAACAATCATCTCATCCATTATCATATGCCAAGTATTTTACTACACATATAACACAAGCATATTGTATAATAAGCCAAGTAAGAGGTAATGGCGTACCTTGATCAAGAGATAGATCATTCTAATCACATATTCTTCATGTCATCTATATCTTTGTTAAACCTGATTAAGACAAGATCACATACTATCATCAGGTTCTCATCATCTTACATCTCATCTTAACCCTAATCGTGTTCATTAGGGTTTAGCTTATCTCATTAGGATATTCTCATCATTACGTGTATTCTTGTCTTAGAATTATCTAACATATGTCATATTCCAGATTATAGTTCATCAACTGGATATACTCATGTGTCACATTATTATGTGAACATATTTAACATTATGTGACTTTCATTAACCATATTAGGGTTACATCACATGTATTAAGGGTGCTCTTCATATAACATGAATTTCGTGTATAAAACCGATCTCAGATTTACATATTATCTTCCTATTACTGATATGAGGTTTTTCTGTAAATTTCATCATTTATTGAGCATGTAAGTATTTATTGGATCTTATTTAGGGTTATCAGCCCTAATTAGCCATATTAATCAAATTATATGCTTTGGTGCATCAACATGACCATATCTGACATCATATGTATTCTAAACATGATTACAGACTTTCTAACATTTTTCCATATTTTTATGTCATCATTTGCTATTTATTATCCCTTAAACAAGCATTTCACATCTTACATGATATCACTATTATTAGTGCATAAAAAGCCTGATATTATGGTTTCAGGTTATTCTATGAATATTTCTGAGAAAAACGGTACCTTGTTTGTATTTTTCTGATCATCGAGCTAATTACTGTGTTTTATTGAAGTTCTGAGTATTTCGGATTAATTACCTTCATTGGGCCAATCATGAGTTGACACGTCAGCATCAAGGGTTGGTTCTTTCTCCTGCTGGGACCCGATCCAGATCATACGTGCATCTCCTTGCTCCAGCGCCGCTGGGATCTGTTCTGTAAGGGCGCCGCTGCATACCTCACCTTCGGTGAGCAATAGAGAAGCGCCTCCTCCTCACTGCTTGAGTCCGGTTGCGCCTATGGGAGGTTCCCATCCTTGACTTGCCGCCGAGACTCCATATCACCGAAGCTCGCTGCTAAGGCTTCTTGGGTTCTCTCTCCGTTCTGGGCGTGCGGTCGTGCACCGCCAGGGTCGCCCCCTCAACTCTGCTCGGTGCTCGACACCATCGTGCATCGTCTCCTGGGCAACGGTCGCCGCCAGGCTTGCTGGTTCATCGCTCCTCGCACCGGTCTGCGTTCTCTCCTATCTGCGTGAAATCCAGGAAGCCCGATCCCATACGTGCGGCTCCCTTGTTCCAGGCGCTGCTGCTGGGAGAGCAACGAATCCACCAGTGGTGGCTCTGGTGGTCGTCAGAGACTTGGAGAGCCTGCCGCCGCTCCATGCTTCGGGTTGCACTCCTCTGATCACCCCTCGATGCCGCAGCGGTTTTCATCCTCCACCACGAGCACCACACATTTTCATCATGGGCATCGGTTCTTCCCTCTCGCACAAAACCGCCGACTACGAGTCCATGATCCCCAGCGAGCAGTCAGCACCGCTTCGTGTTTGGGAATCCGGCGAGAGACCGACTGACCGCCGGATCCTCTCTCCTCCGCAAGCGATCCTTGGTTTCGCCTCCGCTGGCCTCTTCTCCAACTCCTGGCGATCTGCTCTTGGGTGTGAAGTTGACGCTGTGTTTCTCCTCCAGAACTCCCCCAACGACGCTAACAAGGAAGCCAGTAGGAGAATCATGGCCCGTTGATATCTCCTAATGAGGGCTGTAGGGCCTCACAACGTGATGGCATGACCCATGACCTCCACGTTCCCAAGTCGTGGGTGTCATTGCCGCACCCAGTTGCAACTGATGCAAGGAAAGTGCTCACCAGTCGTCTGATGCATCCTAGGATCTATGATAAAGCACAAAAGAGTCGATCCATAGCTCCTTCTACAACATGTTCATATTGTTGGTCACGCTTTCCATTACTTAAAAGGACACGTGATGCATGGTTGTAGAAATCAACTAGTAATCTTTATTCTAACTTCATCAATACGCCAAATATTTAATCAACTTCAAACCTTTATAAATCTTTATGGGGACATGAAAATATAGTGAAACCTATAGTCATAGATTCATAACTATCCATGATACCTCCCATCCAATTTTGGTACCAAGAATCACTTGTTTGACCAGTCAATAAAATTCCTCAAAAGGCATTAAAAGAGAGATCTTAATCATTATATAAATCTCAATCAACATTCCAACTTTACTAAAACACTTGAAACTCTTAATATTATTCAACCTTATGATTTCACTTACGTCATTGGATGATTAAGGACTCCAAAAGTCCACTCCATCACATCCTACGCACCTTAAAAGATATTTCGTCCTCAAAATTAAGCCAGAAAACCCACTTTGTCACAGTTGAACCGACCGATTCAAGTGTTGAACTGATCGTTTCAGCATGTCAGGTCAATAGAACAAAGTTTGGCAATTCTGGACATTGAACCGACCGACTCGGGTCCATGAACCGGCTGGCTTAGGTTGTGAACCGAGCAGTCAATGGATCAATTCGATTGGTTCAAGGATTTGTGCTAATGCCATGTTGTGCATTAAATCAGATATATGAATTGCCAATACAATTGCGATTGGAAAACAAGATGAAACGACCGATTCACTGGGTGAACCATGAACCTATCGGCTTACATGCCAATCATCGGTTTGCTGGCGAACCGATCATTTCGCCAGTTGCAGGTTGCGAAAATTCATGAAATTCCGGTCCCTTCCACTCCCATACAAATTTGGAACCCTGACCATGTTCCTCCTATAAATAGAGGGGTACTGGGGGCTTCTCAGAGACACAACTCAATTGCCTCTGACAATTGTTGTCCTCTCTGGTTGTGGTAACCAATAGAGAGCCCGAGCAAGTTCTACCTAAAAAGGGAGGGATATCAAGGGAGAACAATTGTCGGAGAGCAAGTTGGTGACTAGTACACCAACAGGAGGGACAACTCCTTCCTGTCTGTTCTACTAGAACGACATGAGTTTTAGGCGGTCTGTGTGGACTTCTGTAGAGGCGTGGAGGCTGTTGTCTGCTGTTAGGAAGACAACATCAGCCTGCTGTCCGTGATGAGACCAGGAGCTGCCGCAAATGCTGTCCCAGTGCAACTAGAAGATAGCTGCACGACTACTGCAATGAGGAATAGTAGCTGGACTTGCTCCAGGATCAGGAATGACCTCGTTAAACCATCCTTCCCATTATGTAATTGTTGATGCAATCTTGTTGTTTGGGGAATATGGATAGATAAATTTTTGTTTCCGCTGCCTACCCTAAGCCCATATTTCCCTACATGAAGATTAAAGGGAGTAGCAGATAGATGAAGAGGACAAGCAGGGAAAAAAATCAAGTGGAGAAGAAAAGAAGAAGCATGCGGTTGAATCGGTTGTTAGAAGAGATTGGAATGGAGAACAAGGACCCTGCAACACGGTAATGCTAGCTGGGAACCACTTATCCCAACTGATTGTATTATGCCTAGTCTTTTATGTTGGAACGTATGTGGCATAGGCAATGAGGATACTTGCCACACATTAAAAGAGTACATGTCCATACATCACCCTAAGATCGTGGCCATTTTGGAACCACAAATAAGTGGCCAATTTGCAACAAATACTATTAAGTCCTCGGGCTTTGACAACTCTTTCAGAGTTGAGGCAAGGGGATTTCAAGAGGAATTTGGGTATGTTGGAAGAACAAACACTGTAATGAGGAGATCATTAACAATCATCGACAATTTTTTATCTATCTTATTGACGGACAACACCTAGTAACATTTGTATATGCCAACCCTCATATAATGGTTAGAAGTGTTTTGTGGAAACACCTGATAATTATGGGCAGACAATTCATTGAACCATGGGTTGTACTCGGGGACTTCAATATTACTTTGAAGCCTATTAAAAAATAGGGGAGCAAATTCCATAATTATAATGAAGCAAAACTCTTCAGTGGCACACTAATGGAAGCCGGATTAGCAAAGTTATGAAATATACGTACAAGCATGGAGGGTTACAAGAACGGCTTGATAGAGATGTACCTAATACTGAATTCAGGCTGAAATTCGCCAAGATGGATGTGGAGCATTTTCCCAGGATTTTTTCTGATCACTGTCCGCTCCTCCTGAAATCTATGACAATAAGCGAAATAGAACACGGTTCATTAGCGGTACATCATGGTATGACAAACCTTCCTTCACCAAATTGTTAAAAGACTGCTGGGATGAAGGCCTGGAATTCAACACCGCACTGAATAAGCTTGAGGATCATATCCGAAGATGGGATAAGGATCGTACGAAGGAAAGAAGAGCAAACAAGAAACACTTTGTCTGGAACATTAACCTACTTCAATCCAATATGACTAGGTCTTATGATGAATATTCTGGTAAGATGTGTATTGATTTTCAGATTAAACTTGGCAAGATCTCAAAGGAGGAAGAGGAGGACTAAAGACAAAAAGACACTTTAATTGGCTAAGGAATGGAGACAATAACACCAAATTCTACCACACGTTTATCAAATAAAGGCAACATAGTAATACCATCACAAGGCTTAAAAATGCAGACGGCGAAAGGATCAGTAATGAAGATGAAGTATTCTCAATGGCGGTGAAACATTTTGAAAAAGTTCTTCAGGCACCTACCAGCAACACAGTGCTCGACGATACCGTGGTGCCAGCTAGGTTTGATTCTATGACGGAGACACAATTGGCAATAGTTGCAGCGAACCCTACCAGAGACGAAGTCCGATGTATTACTATGAACCTAGACTCCTACAAAGCAGCTGGCCCAGATGGTGCGAATGCCATGTTTCTGCAACAAAATTGGGAGAAGGTAGATGGTTCTGTCACCTACACAGTGTTACTAGCCATAAGGGCTGTTCGCTGTCTAATGAGCTGTGCAAAGTCACCGTGGTCCTAATTCCAAAGGTTCCTAATCCAGAGAAATGAGAAAACAGCTGACCTATCTCACTTAATAACATTGTTTTGAAGATCACTTCGAAGGTAGTAGTGGAGAGGTTCAAGCAATTCATGCCGAAATGGATTTCACCTGAACTAAGTAGCTTGGTCCCTGGACGTCGCATCACTGTCAATATAGTCCTTGTTCAGGAGTAGATACACAACATGAAGAGGGAAAAGGGGGGCGAAAACTATGGCAATCAAAGTGGATTTGACGAAGGCATATGACCAAATGTCCTGGGGGTTTGTCGAGGATACAATTAAAAGAATTGAGCTACCAGAAAACATAAGTATATCATGTACAATGTCACTGGTGGAGAGATCTCCATAGCATGGAACGGAAGGAGTTCACCCTCCTTCAGGGCAGGGAGGGGTCTCAGACAAGGAAGCCTTTCTCCCCTTACTTGTTCGTATTGTGTCTGGAAAGACTTAGCCAGCTGATACAAGAAAGCATAATGAATAAACAGTGGAAACCAGTGAAGTTATCGGCCAATGGGCCGTATATTGCACATCTGTGCTTTGCAGACGATCTAATCCTGTTTTCCCATGCTAGCATTCATCAGATGAAGAACATTATGGAATGTTTCCGGAAGTTTGAGATAGCGTCTGGCGAGACCATTTTTGTTTCGAAGACGAGGATGTTCTTTTCAAGGAACGTTGCCCGAGCATTAGTAGAATAGGCGGATTCCAAACTACTAATGACCCTGGAAAATACTTGGGGGTACCTATTGTCAACTATAGAATAACTAAACATACCTCCTCGGCAGTGTTAGACAGAATTACAAACAAGATTAATGCCTGGCCGCCCGTACTTTATCCCTTGTAGGTAGAGTATGCATGGCGAAGGCTACGCTCAGTACAATCCCAACATAAGTTATGCAAACCGCCACAATCCCCCTGAAGTTGTGCGATTGAATTGATGGTGCCATCAAGCGATTCATTTGGGGAGGTAACCACAAGTCTCATCCTTTAGCTCTCGTAGCCTGGAACAAGCTGACTTGTATGAAGGAACATGGAGGTTTAGGGTTGAAGAGGATGCACGAGTGGAATCAAACTCTATTCCTGAAGAACTCTTGGGACATTAGTAACGATTGAGATGCGATAAGACATAGAGGAATCCGGGACCGGTATAGGACATGTTGGGTCCACGAATGGGAGTCTGTCACGAGCAGCAAGAGCAGCGCTTGAAGGCAAAACTTGCATAAATGAGAATTCATACATGATACCAATCAGTGGTTTAGATATAAATGTTTGGGAAGATGTGTGGTGTAAAGATGAGCTCAGACGCCCGAGATTTCTTTGAGGTCAAGGCAGATATCATCAGACAGATGGCTGTCCTTGACCCTGAAGGGGATTGGATGCAATTGAAGGATCACGTCGTCAAGCCTATCACTGAAGACCTTTTAGACCTGTGCGTAAGTAGTTTTGTTAATCTTGCGGGTGCATGGGGCACTCAATTTTTTGAGCAAATGGCTTCTGACTGGTATTGTAAAGACGTATTATTGATAGACATACTAAGGACATCACAATATGGAAACATTCTATTGATGGTAAATACACACAAAATCGGCATACAAGGTGCAGAGGAAACATGTTGAGATCGAAGTCGAGGGAGAATGGGACATAATCTGGAAACTTGGTATAGCCGACAAGTACAAGTTGTTCGCATGGCTTGTTGGGCATGAAGCTTTACTTACAAATTGTAGGAGAAAAGTTAGGCACTTGACGGATATTAGCTTGTGCAACATGTGTCATCCACATAAGGAAACCGTATTACACGCTCTCAGGGACTGCAAACGGTCTAAGGAGGTATGGGAAGGAATCCTTGACGGGGTTGACAAGAGAAGACTTTTTCAAGAAGAGGAGTTTAATTGCTGGTATCGTACCAACCTAAAAGGAGACAACGAGAAGGTAACCTTACTCCTTATTGCTGGATGGTATATATGGCAGTGTAGGAATAAAGCTATCTTTGAACAGGATATTAGGACGACATGACACCAGATTTACTTCATCAGAAAGGAAGCCTCCTGCAATTTGATGGCATGACCTAAAAAACTACCTATGGGCACGAAAGCCAGATATAAACCGTGGACGCCACCCACTGCTGGCTGCTGGAAAGGTGAATACAGATGCAACAACAAGCAAGGAGTCCGCAGCAGCGTTTATTGTTAGGGATGTACACGAAAACTAGATCTGGGGAGAAGGATATAGAATCGAGACCACGAATGCCACAGAAGCCGAACTACTGGGAATATACTTTGCACTGAGATATGCTGTGCCCAACATTGATGGCGTCATAACTGTAGAGTCGAACTGCCGAACATCGGTGAACATGATCCTTAATGATTATATTGATAGGCCTAAGTTTTCCCGTTGGATTACTATAATTCAAGAATTACTAAAGAAGAAGGGGACCGTTGAATATGTCTGCAGGGAGAGGAATAGGGTTGCAGACAAATTAGCAAAGTGTCATCTAAAAAACAAGACTCGTGTTTACACTAGTCCACCCTTCTAGGTCCAGGACATCGTTCAACATGAGTTGTGTAATGGTAGGAGTCCTACCATGTTTAATTCCAGTATGATCAGTGAATGTCATTCTACTTTGAATTTGCTTGCACGAGGAGGGAGGGAGGAATAAAAACCTCCTGCCTTCTCCAAAAAAAAAAGAGGGGTGGGGGGTCAGAGTATACATGACATTGACCAAGTTTTCCTATCATGCTTGTCGTATTTTAGTTTAATGGGTTTTCAACACTTCTTCTGTATATCTAACTTTTCTTATAGTTGACTTTTAACCAGAGAAAACCTGTTCATTTATTTAGCACAACCTAAAATATGCGCAGCTAACATGACACGATGAATTGCTATAGTAAGTGAAGAACAAGACTAATCAAACCTTTCTTTGTTGAGGTTTTATTTGCAGTTAAGGGCCACTTAGTATACCTTCTAACAGTTGCTAGGCTTTACTTAAAACAAATGCTCAGTGCAAACTTGATGTGATTCGGTGAGAAGCAATTTGATTAATTGAAGATAGGGTTACAATGAGTCCCACATATAGACTCCGCTCAAGGTACAATATACATGCAAAGCATTATAAGATAGGCTAGACTGACGCTAATGGGCTTAAGAGAGCCCCATTATCGCTAAGAAAACAAAGTAAATATAATTACTTATTATACTAACATTCCCCCTCAAGTTAGAGAGTACACATAATGTATTCCTAGCTTGCTACACATATAGTTGAAAAAGGGAGGTGGAAGCGGCTTGGTGAAGATGTCAATAATCTGCTCTCCAATCTTAACGTATGGTGTGCCAATCTTCTTGGCACAGTTTGGATCTTGCAAGAAATGACAATCCATCTTGATTTGTTTGGTGCACTCATGAAAAACATGGTTATTGGCTAAGAAGCATGAACACAAACACAGATATGGACACGAACACGAACACAAACACATGTGACATCAATTTTGGAAAATATGGGACAGACACAATGCCTAACACAGAAAAACAAATTATATGTATATATATGTATGTTTGTATGTATATGAGTGTGTATGAAAATATAACTAATATAGAAACACAAAAAGATCTATAAGATATAAAGAAAGCGAATCACATTTTCTAATTCAAAAATATATACATGTGTGTGGAGTCATCCATCACTTAAAACTCCAAGGCTCCTGACTCATTTCCCGATTCAAGCAACTATCATAAATAAAGAATACAATCAATACCACAATATATTTGCATATCAATCAAGCCTACAATGCACATCACTATGAAATGACCTACAAAAAGTTGTAAGAACATTTTTAGAACACCAAAATTGAAGAACTGCATATATTTGAGAGCAATAAAAATTTACTATCAAAGGTGAGAAGGATGTCTATAAAATGATAAAGTTCAGAAGAGGGAGAGGAGACAAGAATGGTATAGAAGGGGGTGCGTTTTGGATTGTAGTTTCATTATGCTCGTGGTTGTGTAGGAGGATGGGGTGTGTTGATGTAGTAACAGAAGAAACAATAAGCACAGTAGAGGATTTGTGCTACTGGTGAACTTATTTTTGTGATGGCGAGGAAGTGTACGAGACCTTTAGTGGAGCATGCGAAAGTAAAGGCAAAAACATGTAAGGAGAAGGAAGAAGTGGATGGGACGATGGGGAGGAAAAGAAGGTAGAACAAGGACACACTAGGGAGGCTTTAGGGGTTTTCCTAGACACGAGTATGATAAAGTATAGAATAAGCAAACTTTTATTTGATGTGTCTAAAAAAAATAAAATGCATTCTCTTTTATAGAATAAGAGAGTAAGTGAGAAATAGAATTAGGCAATATGGGACAAAAGAAAGGATCAAGACGACAAGACAAGTCTAAAGCACACTATTAAACACAAAGCATAAAGCATATATACTAATACTCCCCCTCAAGTTGGAGCATAGATGTCAAACATGCCCAACTTGTCCATCGGTGTAGCAAAGCGAGTCTTAGGATGTATCTTGGTAAAGATGCCATCAACCTGATGTTCTATCCGGAGATAAGGAGTGTAAATAAAATCAGAGAGAACAGATTCACGAACAAAATGGCAATCCACCTCGTTATGCTTGGCGCTCTCATGAAACGTGGGATTGCTGGCAATAAAAATGGAGGCTTTATTGGTGTAGTGCATGGGAATAGGAGTAGAATCAGAGATATCAAATTCCTTAAGGAGTCCTTGGACCCACATTAATTCACGAGCAGTATGGGCCATAGCTTTGTATTCTGCTTCAGTACTAGATCGAGCAACCACGATATGCTTCTTACTGTGTCATGTAACTAGATTCCCCCCAACAGAAGTGCAGTGACCAAAGGTATATTTGCTTTCACATCTTACATTGGCCATGCCTACGATTACAAGAATCCTTTTCCTGGAGAAGTTTTTAGATATTTAAGGATACGCCAGACAACATCCCAATGACATTGTCGAGGTTTATCCAAATATCTACTGACAAGTCCAACGACAACAATAATGTCAGTTGTAGTCATAGTAAGATAAATAAGCTTACCAACCAATCTTCTGTATTGGTGGCTATCAAGATAGGGTGGTGAAGATTCATCACCCCAATTGGTATTTGGATTCAAAGGAGTGCTAGCAGGTTTAGTACTAAGCATGCTTGTTTATGTCAGTAGATCTAGAACATATTTGTGCTGTGAAAGACAGGCGCCAGACGAACATCTGGAAACTTCAATCCCCAAGAAGTATCTGAGTTTGCTAAGATCTTTAGTAACAAAGTGTTGTTTTAGATATCGTTTGTAGCTGGAATACCATCAGTATCGCTGCCAGACAAAATTATATCATCCACATAGACAATAAGAATGACAAGTCAAGAACTGGTTTTTTTATTGAAAACAGACTGATCCAAATGTGATCGCTGAAACTGACACTTTAGAAGAATTTGACTCAATTTATCAAACCAAGCTCGTGGGCTGTTTCAAGCCCCAATTCATTTTTATGAGTCTGCAGACTTTGGAACACTCCCCTTGAGTAACAAACCCCGACGGTTGCACCATGTAAATTTCCTCATATAGGAGGCGTTTTTAACATCAAGTTGAAAAAGAGGTCGATAATTATTCGCAACGACAGATATAAGCACTCGTACATAGTTAAGTCTGGCAACATGGGAAAAAGTTTCAAAATAGTCAACCCCATAGGTTTGAGTATAACCTTTTGCTACAAGACGAAACTTCAGCCGTTCAATCGAACCATAAGACTGGTATTTAACAATGAAAATCCATTGACAGCCAACAATGGGGAAGTTTTTAGGTCGATCAACCAGATACCAAGTCTGGCAATTGTGAAGAGCAACTATTTCAGTTTTTGTAGCTTGATGCCAGACATGATGCTTAAGAGCTTGTCTAGCAGTCTTTGGTACAAAAAAAGAAATAGATAGAGCAACAGTAAAATAGGCAAAGCTAGCACCCATATTAGTTGTAGAGCAAAAATTACTAATTGGATGTTGAGTGCATGAACGAACACCTCTCCTTTGACTCATAGGAAGATGTAAGTCGGAAGTTACCTGGGAGGGGTTGTGATCTTTTGACAAAGGAGGAGTTGGTTGTTGAGGGGCTATGTAAGGGACATTAAGCTTGGGTCTTCGCTTGTACACCTTTATAGGAGGAAGAACTTTAGTTGCTTCAGTAGGATCATGTTCTACCACTTAAGGTAGGGGAGTTAAATTCAGTAGACCACTCGATAAAGCATACCCCTTTCCAAAACAGTACAGAATGTGTTAAAAAACACGACATTTGCACAAACCAATCATTGTCTTGTGATAGTATCATAACACTGATATCCTTTTTGAGTTTGTGAATATCCCAGAAAAACACACTTAGTGGATAGGGGGTCAAGTTTAGACATCCTGGGGCGAAGGTTCTCAACAAAGCAAGTGCTACCAAAGATGCGAGGCGGTATAGAAAACACTAGTGCATCAGGATATATAAGAGAGATAGGGACTTGATTGTGTAGAACAGAAGAAGGCATGTGGTTAATTAAGCAGCACGCTGTAGAAACAACTTCTGGCCAAAATTTTGTAGGCACATGATAATGAAGAAGAATAGTGTGTGCTACTTCAAGATGATGGCGATTCTTCCTCTCTGCCATACCATTTTGCTGTGGTGTGTAAGAGCAGGAAGTTCGATGAATGGTACCCCGAGCAATACAAAACTGATCCGCAAATTTTTGCATGAATTCTAGGGCATTATCAGTTCTAAAGATTTTAACTGTTGAATTGAATTGGGTTTGGATCTCAGTAAAAAAGGTGGTGATAGTGTGCAAAATATTACTACGATCCTCTGAGAGAAACAACCAAGTTGCCCTAGAATAGTCGTCAACAAAAGTCATAAAGTATCAGAATCCGGACAGGCTAGTAACAGAATAAGGTCCCCATATATCAGGATGAACAATATCAAATAGATTTAGAAAAAAATCAATTTTCTTACCAAATACAACCCGAGTCTGTTTGCCAAATTGGCAAGATTCACACAAAAATTGTTTATCAGAAATTTCAGGGAAAAGACACCTCAATGTCATTGTAGACCAGTCATAGAAGCAGATAGCAGAGCTGTAGTAAATTGCGACATATCTGGGTAGTACAGTCCGTCAGGTGCCTCATGGCCCGAACCAATCCCCGTCTTCGTGCGGAGATCCTAAAACACACTACCCTCGGGATCAAAAGTGATTGAGCATTGAAGATTCTCAATAGTTCTACTCACAAATACCAAATTCAGAGGAAATATTGGAACACATAAGACATCTTAATTGTACACTTTTAGATAGAGATATAGTTCCAATTCCATGAATTGCACATTGAGTCTCATCCTCTACGGTAACAGGAGGGTTCCTAGTTCTAGATTAGGTAGTAAAAAGTGCAGAACAACTAGAGATATGAGCTGATGCTCATGAGTCGATGTCCCATTTATTTTTACCATAAGTAGCAGGAGAAGCAACTAAACCATAAGAACCTCTGTCTGGAGCTGGTGTTTGCGAGGATAGGCGAGCTTGGAGGAGTTTTTCAAACTCTGAGTGAATCCATTCAACCTTGGGCTGAGTTGAACTGGAGGCAGCAACATTCGAATCTTCAGAGGCATCATAGGAGACCTAGTTCGCCCAGGCAGGTGCACCGTGTTTTTCCCAACAACGATTCTCATTGTGGTTTGTGTGCTCACAAAAGGTGCAGAAGCGGTTAACAGTAGGAGGTTGAGACTGGCCTTGTCCATGGCCAAGGGGAGGACTACGTCCAGGAGTACTAGAAGCATGACCACCGAGACCACGAATGCGACCACGTCCACTTCCTCTACCAGAGTCAGGAGCGGACCACAAGGATCGAGTGATCAAAAGGTGTAGCAGGTAGAGAAGACATTGAAGGAAGATGTTGAACGCCCTTGAGAACATCCCTTGGTGTAGGTAAGGGATCACTGGATAATATTTGGTCAACAACACCAGATAAAGAATGAGGGAGTCAGCCATGAACTGAACTAACTGAAGTCTGTTGCGTTGTCTCGAAACTTCTTGGATGTCAGAAGAGAGAAGATGATATACTTCATATTTGTCCCAAAGTGTCAACATTGATTGTAGTGGTTTTCGAAAGATCTGTCTATCAACTACTCCTTTTTTGCCAAATTCTTGAAGACCTCGAAGACTTTCTTCGGTTCTGTTGGTGAGAGTACACATGGGATAGTTGATCCCACATAGCTTTGGCATTTTGAAGGCAAAGGAGAGACTAAAGGATCGTCGGTTTGACACTATTCACCATCCACGTCATAACTCCAGAATCATCTTTAGACCACTAAGCATAGGCTTTCTTGGCTTTTTCATCAGTCATAGCACCAGGAGGGATCTGAGCATTAACACAAATATGGGAATATCTCCCTTGGGCTTTGACATATAGTTCAAAAAATGCCAATTAAAGATGATAGTTTGATCCGTCAAGTTTCACGGGCGTAACACACGAAGGCCGAGGAGGATCCATAGCTGTCATAGAAGCTGGAGTGATGACGCACACATATACGAAGTAGTAACAACAGAAGTAGCAGATATGGATTAGTAAATCTGAGAAACCCGCATAGGGTAGTAGAGCTCAGTAGTAGATCTGGATCAACAAATTTGAGAAACCCGCATAGGGTCAACAAGAAGCAAAAAAAATCTGGATCAACAAATATGAGAAACCCGCAAAGGGTCAGTAGAGAGAAGGACATACGCCACCATGGGGAGAGATTTATGTTGGATCCTAGGATGGGTGATTGGATGCTCTAGAGGGGGGGGTGAATAGAGCTGAATGCACTTAAATAAAATTCATTAGACCTTCAAGATATATCACAAGATAAGGTTGCTAATATGGGAATTTGAGTGTTACTAAAACATACATAGCAAGGATGAGAGAGATTGAACATGCAACAATTGACAAGCTATGTAGAGTGGTTTCATACTTCAAACTAGAAGTAATGTCAGTTCACTACGTAGAGAGGTCAACCTCTAGGATTTCTTTACCATTGCACTCTTATATTCTTCATAATACATACATCACATGACCTTCCAAAGGACTTACCTATCCGACCAAGAGTCTTCAACCTACCCAAAGACTTACCCACTTTGCAAGGAGTCTTCTTCCTTCACCAAGGACTAACCCACTCTTGCACAAGTCTTCGACCTTGAAGGAATTACCCACTCTTGGATATTTCGCCTTTGACTTCACCTTCTCTAAGGAGAAGCTTTCACCAAGGACTTACCCACTTGAGCAAGGAGTCTTCTACCTTCACCAAGGGCTTACCCACTCTTGCTCCAAGTCTTTGGCCTTGAATCTCTTTACCAAGGGAGTCTTTCCCTTGTTCCTCTTTACCTCTCTTAGCCAAGAGAGAGAACCTTCATCTTCATGGTTGAATGAGAGATTGGGAGGTGGAGGAAGTGAGAGCCTCACAAGATATACATGTAGGAGTAGCTCTCTTACAAATCTCCTACTCACTCTAATGGATGATGCAAATGATTAAGCTTAGAGAGAGCGGGGGCTGTAGGATCACTCAACTTTAGAATAGGGACCTTCATAGTGCTTGGGTAACCATGGGATGAAGCCCAAGGGGTCCTATTTATAGTTGAGGATGCCTAGAAGTCTTTGGGAACACTTAAGGACGAATACTAGCTGTTTGGGATGTTGCAACGAATATTTTTTCGAGTTTTGCAACATTGCAACGGCTAGAAATACTTTTCTGCATTTTTCCGTACAATGCGATCGATCGAGTTTCAATAAAGGTAACTCGACCCAATGCATTATGCGACGAAACTATTTTGACAAATCGGTCGAGTTTGTCCTGCTAGGAACTCGACGAATAGATTAAATCAGTTTTGTTCCAGTGCAGTGGTCGGTCGAGTTCTGAGTATAGGAAACTCGACCGATCAACAATATTCTCAAAATCTATCAAGGATCGGTCGAGTTTGTAACTCGACCGATAAACAACCTGTAATGAATTTTGGAAGATGTCATTAAAGTGCTTAAATATTCGATTTAAGTACTCTTGATTTTTTCTAAGCTTAATTACAAGTCATACAATCATTACAAGTGATTTACAACATGATTCTAATGGATTTAACATCATGTTCCACAAAAGTGCACTTGTATTGATTTTGACGTGTCTTTTCTCTAAGTTGAGATGCGCAAGTTAGGGCATTTGGAGTGTGTCTATACCTAATCTGAAATCATTCAAGTAGAAGCATTAGAGACAAATAAGTGAAATGGTTTAGTCATCATCAAAACGAAGGTTTGGTCAATTTAGACATAGAGTCAACAAGTTACTCCACTATGAGGTGTAGGCAGGCAACACAACTGGTCCTTTTAGATCTTCAACATGCTATTTTAGAAAATGTCGGAAGACGAAGGAGGCAGAGGGAAGGCAGGAAGGGTGATTGGTGGAGGAGAGGGACGGTAGGGAGGCTAGGTGGTGAGGGCAGGGAGGCTGGTTGGTGGAAAGTGGGGGAAAGGGGGAAGGAGGGCAATGACGGTGGTTGGGGTCAGGGGTGGGGTGATGGGAAGGGCGACATGTGAAGGGGGAGGGGTAAGAGCAACGGCTGGGAAGGGTGGGGGGTTGGGGATGAGGAGAGGAGGGGCATGTGTGGCGGGTTGGAGGAGGGGATGTGGCGACAGGAAGAAGAGAGGAGAGGCGGCGAGCCTGTGGCAGTCGGCGACATGGAGGGGGGTGGGGGGCGGCGGCTTGGGGGGGGGGTAAACAAATACAATGCATTCTCTTTTATAGGATAATAGAGTAAGTGGGAAATAGAATTTGGCAATATGGGATAAAAGAAAGGCTCAAGACAAGACAAGTCTAAAGCACACAATAAAACATAAAGCATAAAGAATATATACTAATAATAAGGACATGCTGTGGACACATATTGCATGTGTCCTCCATATGTTGAGGCGTGTCCATGGTGTATCCAAGTTGGACATGTGTCCAGGACAATCAGGATAACCTCAGGAGAGTGTCTGTGCTTTCTAGGTTATTGGCAATATGAATTATAGCTTGATTGCCACATTTAAGGGTGGCTGAAGAGGAAACAAGAAGGCTGAGTTCTTAGAGAACACATGTCACCCATTAAATTTCACAAGCATAGGCCATGGCCGATATTTCGCTTCAGTGCTTGAACGAGCAACTACTGATTGTTTCTTACTCCTCAAGTTGATGGGATGATCTGCTAAAAGAACACAATATCCGGATGTAAATCTCCTATCATTGACATCCCAATCCAATCAACATCACCATAATAGGTTAGGGACATGTCTGAAGAAGCGGGCTATTTATAGAGAAGACATGTCCTCGTGCATTTTCAGATAACATAGGATGTGTTGAACTTGAATCCAATGACAGAGAAGAGGTTAAGCCATGTGTTGACTGGCCACATTGATTGTAAATGCAATGTTTAGATGGGTGATAGTGAGGTAAATCATCTTTCTAACTTTGCGTCGCTATTGCTCAAGGTCCTCAAAGGATTCTCCCTCAGACATGACTTTGGTGTAGCAGTCCATTAGAGATGAAACATGCTTGGAATTGAGCATGCCAAATTCAAAAACGAGGTCCATGACATACTTCTACTGAGAGAGATGCCACTTTTATAGCGAAGAACCTCAATGCCTAAGAAGTAGTGGAGTTTCCCCTGGTCCTTCTCATTAAAATGTGACTTTGGAGAATTTTTCAGTGCAAAGATCCCTGTAGTATCACTTCTAATAACATGATATCATTAACATAGACAAGGAGTATGACACTGCCAAATGTAGTCTTGGAAAGGAAGAGATTATAATCATTGGATGATTGGGAAAAACCCATAGTGGCAAGGACTCCACTTAGTTCGTTAAACCATACCCGTGGTAAAAGTGGAAGACTCAGTAGTGAACCCTAAAGGTTGCTGCATATAAACTTCCGCCTCCAACTGACCATGGAAGAAGGCATTTTGGATATCAAGTTGGAACAAGGGTCAATCCATTTGAGTAGCGTGAGAGACAACAATTCAGATCGAGGCAATGTGAGTTATTGACGAAATGGGTCCAAAGAAGTCCACCCCAGATGTTTGGGTGAAACCTTTAACAATTGAACGGGCATTGAGGTGTTCAATGGATATGTCAGAGTTGAACATGACAAGGAAAACCCATATGCAACCCACAATGTTCTTGTTTGGAGATGACGGAACAAGATGTAACATTCTATTCTCATGAATCACAGATATACCTTTCCAGAGTCCATGTGGCATGTTGAATCTTCAGAGTTGGATGAGGGTGTCGGGTGAAGCTGTAATTCTCCTTAGGGCTCCAATGAAGTTGGAGACAATGGGTGTTGGAGGAGGAATGGAAGGATGCAATGGATGATCAGTGGGAGGATACTCGACATGAATATGGTCCACAAGGATCCACAAGATATAATTCAACAAAATCGTTTGGAGGTGGTGGAGAAGGCAAAGAAGGCACGCCGAAGACATTTACGCTTGGGTTTGTCTAATTCGTGAAATGTACCGTCTGCCGAGACATTCACGCTTGGGTTGCTTGAACTATAACACTCATGACCATTTTAAAAGTGGAATTGCCAAAGAAAATCATCTTGATTGAGCGTAGATCAGGTTTGTCTACCTTCAACTCAAAGTTATGAACAAAGGCCATGCAACTAAAGATCAGAGAGGGAGATGGAAAATCTTCTTCAAGAAAAATAATAAAAAAAGGAATATGGTTTTGGAGGGCAAATGATGGTTGTCGCCTGACAATGTAGAATGATGTGAGGACGTCTTTAGACTAGTTGATGGGTAATGAAGTTTGGGTAATGCCCAATAAGCGATGATCCTTGCAACAATCCCATTTTGTTGTGGGATGTGAGCACATGATCTTTAATGGACCACCCCATTGTTGGAGCAAAAAGATGACATGGAACCAGACATATATTCGAAAGTGTTTCGGTTCAGAAAGTTTGTGGATTTATCAATTTGTCTTGAAATAATTATATAAAGGATTTGATAATGGCAAACATCTCATCACAATATTTCAATAAATATATCCAAGTATGTCTAGAAAAATCATTGATAAAAGTAACAAATAACACAATCCATTAAAACTAGTGTGAACCAAATAAAAAATGGCTTTTGAACATAAGAAAGCTTTGTGAAATGAAATTCTATGGTGTCTCCCCAATTGACAAAAATCGCGTGGAAAACTTTTTAAACTAGATAAAGACAACTCCTGCTGTTTGAGTATCTTTAGATAGGGGTGTTTGTAGTGCTGATGAAGTTGAAGAGGCTAACATGATATAAGTGAAGACTGGGAAGCAATATCACCAAAGTAGTATATGTCACCAACTTTAGAACCTGAATCAATCGTCTGCAAGTTCTGAGAATCTAGTGTGTGCTGTGGTCCTAGATCAACTATCCAGGAAAAATACAAGGATACCGTTGGGCCCCCAACATTACCTTGGTTGGAGGCCAGATGCGTTGTAGAGGTCCCAAAGGGTTGTATATTCATGGAGTCTTCAAATACAGTTGGGTTTTGAGATGCCTGCAGAAGCTACGCTATTTTACTTAAGAGAGGTGATAGAGGAAGTATTTGCAATTTGGGCCACATGTGCAACTCCTGCCCCACGTCCGCACCTGTAAAGATGACCATGCTTTTGTAGCACTTCTCCTCAAGATGACCCATACTTGTTGAGTCGGCCGACTAGTCGGCTGGTCGCTGGAGGGGGGTCCGACTAGCCTAGCGCCCAAATTTGGACCTTAGTTTGGCATCCGCCTAGGCCGACTGGTCGGCCCAAACCAAGCTTGGGCGGCCGCTTAGTTAGGCCAGAGCCAAGAATAATAAGTTTTTTTTTGCTATTCTAATCCCCCACCCCTTATCTCATGCAATAATTTGATGTGAACATCAATTTCATTGACAATACACTAGTTCAATTAATTTAGTTACAACAATTCAACAAGCACTAAAAGTCTAAATTCAATAATGGTATATCACTTTTCTCTATCTAATTATATTTGTTTAATTTGAATACATCGAATAGTCTTCATTCAAAAATCTTGAGGTGTTTTATGACATTATTTACCAAATCTAGGTTATTATATGCTTGGATACATGCTTACATTATTGGATCTATATGATTATTATATATAACTATATGTAGATGATCAATATTATGTAAATATCATACCTACGACTGGGCGACCGACTAGTCGATTGGTCGACGACTAGTCGGCTGGTCGCCCAAGCTGGAAAGGTGACCGACTGGCCGCCTTGACAAGTATGAGATGATCCAATTTGTTACAGAAAGTACATTTGGGTCTAGGAGAACGTTGACATCCTCATCCTTGAGATGTGGTGGCCATGGCTGGATGCGACTCTCGTAGAATGGTTGAGTTGTGTTATGGATGAACTTCTAATTGTTGTAGACAAGAATATGCATTGTACAAGGTGAGGAACTGATCTTCCTCTGAGAACATTGCAAACGGGAACAAAGGCTGAGTGAAGGTTGTTGGGGAATTTGTAGTGATGAGGCGTGCACACTCCTTGGTCTATTCATCAGAGGTAATAGGTTGGAAGAAGTCGAGTTGTTGTCACAAGGTGACAATGTCGTCATAGTACCCGTCAAACAACTTGTCCCTCTGGTATTCTACAAAGACCTTGTCCCAAATTTTGTAGATGTCCATCACGTTCTTTTCTTGAGTGAAGTGGTTGCGAGCAGTGTCTTGCAAGTCTTTGGCGGGCACGTGGAACATGTATTTGGAGATGATGGAGGGCTCCATACCGTTCCACAATAAATCTTGACTTGGTTGTTTCCCTGCCCTCAGGATTGTCCTTAGCAAGCTTCTCAATGAACTTCAACTTATCTCTGCTTCAAGAATAGTGCAAATTGAAGTCGTCCAGAGTAAGTAGTTGTCTCTAATTTAATTTGGTAATGGAAGTTGGAGCACTGTCGTGTAGATGATCGTCCAAGGTGATTCTTTGGCGTCTGACATGATTAAAGGATAGCATTGGTAGGCTAACGATGTATCATAGATGGAGGATCACTGATAAGAAGCATAGTCATAGTCACAAATTCGGTATGTGGGATATGTTGGTTGAGCTCAAAATTCAAAATTCGGGAATTATGCAGGAAAGTCGAGCAAAAAGCGGTCAACGTACAATAACAATATGGTCAACGATTCGGGTAAAAGTCCAAGAATATATATACACACACACACATATATATATATGCACATATATATATATATATATATATATATATATATATATATATATATATATATATATATGCACACATATATGTACATATATATGCACACATATATGTACATATATATGCACATTTGTATCGTATATGTATATGTACATATATATTGCATAAATATAGATCCATCTATCACATACATATACATATTTTACATAACATATACATATATGTATTTACATATATAACACACATATATACACTCAAAGTAAGTCAATATCTTTAACAATATAAAACAGAGAAAACTTATAAAATAGGGAAAAAACCGTAAAACATGAATAATTCACATGATATTCGGGAATTAGGAGTTATTAACCGTTTCATATGTCTGGGAAAAATTCACATTTTAAACGCAACTTTTTCAAAAATTCATTGTGACAATGAGCACGATGATGAGAAGAATGTCGACACGGCTATGCACTATCACAGGAAGGAAGCCTTGTGATAGGAATACTGGAAAACATGGTCACAAAGAGTCCAGAGGAAGAAAATGTCCAATTCCGATGCCGTTTTGATTGTGGCATAGAAACGGAAATTTCCAGAAAATTTTACGGATGCGTTCCTAGTGTTTTGAATGGAATATTAGCGAATTAATTTATGAAATTTCACCAAATTAATATACAAGTGTCGATCTAGTTATTTATGTTGATGTGGGGGGGGGGGAGGTGTCTCTTCATGTGAGTGAAGGAATCCGAACTGTTTCAATGGGGGTTTTAATATCAGATTTAATGGTGAAATGAATGAATTAAGTCATTATAGTTTGCAAGCAAAATATATAGGCTTAAAGACACAAATTTATGCCAAAATAATTTGGTCGTGGAAGGTACAACCTCTAGGTGGGACGACAAGACATAGTAGTACATAAGCATTGATGAAATGGTCTTGAGTGAGTATTGAGGAAGCTTGAAACAATTATAGTTGATGTACCTAGCTGGGCTTCAGAGCCGTGATGGTCGTCTATACATGAGTTGAATAATTCTACCAACATACTGGCTCCAGTTTATGTTGTTTTATACAAACATATACAATCTGCTCTGTGTGCCTACTAGTGACAAAATTCATGCTCTTGGATAAACTCCAACATTGTTCTTCATCGTGTGCTTTCGTTGCTAGAGATTAGAGGAGGCAAAAATGCAGTTAGAGGTGTGATTGTTAATAACATACAAATATATCGGTGGCCATGCTAATATTGCGAGCTATCATTGCAACTCAAGTGACCTCAGAAATGAAAGCTAACAAGCCATCATATCCTTCGATAAAACTCCAGAACCCATTCTTTGAATATTTTCCTTTTAGATCTTTAAAGAAGCTGGAGAAATATGAGAGTGAGGTAGAATTAGGCTAGGAAGAGAAGAAACATAACTTAGACCGCCCCTAAAAGCCCAAGGAGTCACATAGCAAAAGCAGCGGACATGGTACCCCGTTCCTCGAAACATAAGTTTTATTTCTATTGTGTTTCGCAGAAAGGGGGATGAAAAGGACATTTCTTTCACCAAAAAACACCCGATTTTGTCAAAATGTCAAAATTTCGTTGAAACGCTATCACATTTTCTTGAAATGCCCTACCAAGTCTGATGTACCTGCGCTTTGGTACCCTATAGTCGTCGGTACTGTAATTCGACCATTTTGTTGATATTTTGAACATTGATGAGTCTTATGTACAGAATCGACTCAAGGCATGGTATACATGCGGAGCATTCTAATATAAGCCAGATTGATGCTAATGGGTTTAAGTAAGAGAAATCCCACTAGTCCTATTAAAACAAATTAATGTTAAAACAAATTAAATATAGTTGCTTATAATATTCACACTTGTCTTTTTTATTACTAGCAGCAGCCAATACTTGATAAGTGATACGTGGTATGCCTTCGGCAGGGTACTGCTTAAACTATATGCACAAGGCACATATGTGGGGGAATATGCCACATCAGATTTTTTTAAGAGAATAGTTATATTGAGCATATAAATATACATTTACAGTGTAAAATATTATGATTATATATAATATATGTAAAGGCATGCACGCACCTGCAAACTATGTTTAGAAGGAAGTCTTGGTTTCTGGACCCCTCTTAATTTTCTTGCTTGCAATTGTTCAGCAAGTAGTTGGAAGAAAGAATTCTAAAAGATATAAGAAGAGTGAAGCAGAAAGATGATAACCTATAAGCCAAGATTACTAGAACAACGAAACAGAAGAAACACATAGTTGCTGAATCAGATCATTTGTGAATAAAGGCACACAGAAGAGAACCTCTCTTGGTGTATGATTAAGAGTTCTAATTAGAAGATCGTGAATAAACAATTCTAGGGCTGATAATGTACTGATTTTCAAAATCCTAGTAGTATACTAATCTTTAACAAACTTAGTCAAGACATGACTAAATTTATAGAAGAATTACACATGGAAGTGGAATAACAAGGATGCAAAAAAAAAACCAGGTGCTAATAAGAAACTATTTCTTAATATCAGGGCATCTGGTTCCAATGAAATTTACATCAGTAACTTAGATCTTCTGCTTTCCTCGGCACAGGGTACCTGACAGCTCTTTTTAGATCAAACTATATATTATAAAAACTATAATACATCATAGTCGCTTTTCGAGCTCAAACCTCCAGTTATATCTGCAGCACTACATGATCTATTGTATTCCTTTTCCAATTATTTCGGCTATTTGTCTTTCTTTAGCAATATGTGCGCATTGTTACTACATATTGCAACTGTATCTCAGTTTAAACCAGTTGCTCTGCTCATATAGGATAGTGAAATGATTAAAGGAAAGCTTAAATGTCTTGAGAAAGAGTATGGAATGAAACCGATAGTCACTGTCACCGAGAAGGTAATTTTTCAGTCTGTTGCATTTTTTCGTATTTATTCTTATAAACTTTTGACTAATATATGTTTATCCACATTCCACTTCTTGTATATAAGCAGGATTATGACCGTGACTCTGATATTCTTCGAGAATTAAGTAATACTGTCAGTGTGTTTGTGCTTCATTCATCACTGCAATTCTTGTCTAACGGGGGGCGGAGTGAAGAAACCTTTAAGGAATTACTTAAAGAACTTGTAGTGAGTAAAACAAGGCGATGGCCTGCGAAGTGTACTGGATAGAATATTCTTGTGTACGTGTTTTTGTAAGGCTTGTAACTAAGTTGTAAAAGGATAGGTACACCGGTTGAGAAGTATGTTTAGTCTTTTGTTATGTGCTGGTAAGGAATATACATAATCGATTCTAAATTAATTGTTACACCATGTTGAATGGGTAGACTTTTATGTAGGTTATCATATGAGATTGTTAAACTTAGCAGTGATTACTGACTCCCCAAAACCCCAATCTGTCCCACACCTGGTGGGGTGGGGGGTCCAACTTAAACATCAAGGCCTGTTCAACTATCGGGTTTCAGTTTGTTTCCAGATTTGTCTGTTTGATACCCAGTTGGGCTTCTGTACTTTTCTGATTATGGGTAGTTCTAAAAAACCGGACCACTTACAAAGTCCAGCTAAAAGATAAGAACTGCCCCTTCTACTAAGGGGCACTCTAATCAGACCAGAGAACAACCTCCATGTCCATATTCAAAAAGCATTCAAGGGGCTCACATGCATAAGTTGGTTTCAATCGTGGACAAACGTTTTACCCAAAGTCAGGCAAGCAATTCAAAAGTGGCGACACCAATATGACAAAAAAAAAAACAGGCCATACGTCATACATGCATTCATAGCAAGTTGGTCGATACACGTTCTGCATTGTGGTTGAGTCCATGAACTTATAAAACCAAAATTATGTTGACACATTCAACAGAAACTTTGTTTGCCATGTGGAATGCCGAATGCGGGTGTTCCCCTCACCTTAGTTTGACTTAGGACCATCATTTGCATGAAAGGTGGCATATAGTCTCTAAGCCCCTTTTCGGTACGGGATGCAATTTGGATTTACGCTTGCCTTTTTGTGTCACCTAGTCTTGATTCGGTCCGGGTAGAACAAGTAGGGCGTTTGGTTGCACTTCCTATAATGACCCTGTTTTGGGATTTTGAACTCTATGGTCCATACCAATTTAACCCTATTTTTAACAGAATTGAAATTAATTTAGCCTGAATTTAGCTCTATCTTATTTGCTATTTGTTTTGTATGCAACACTAAAAATGAGCCAATCCAATCTGGATGCCAATTGGCTTGTCATACACAATCGGACTAGATCCAGATTGAACTTATCTAGATATTTTGACTAATGCTGACTAACCTAACCTTGACTACAGAATCCCGACCCTGAACTAAATACCCTAAGAGTTGGAGCTAGATTTTGAGTCAATGCTAGCTAGACTTCAATTTTTTACAGTTTGAGGATGGTGATGAGCGTGTGAAATGATGGGATCATGTCTAATGCTAGACATGTCGAGGATGGTGATGAGCTTGTGAAATGATGGGATCATGTCTAATGCTAGACTAGTCCTTTTGTTAAATTGAGGTGGTTGTCCAACAATTTTCATGAATTTATGTTGTTTCCCGTCTCGTTTAATGTTAGAGGTGTGATTTAGCTGTTTGTCCTCCTTTTGCCCTCACAAAATCTGCATGGGCTCAATCCTTATTTCTCATGTGGGTGCCTGCCATTGATGATGAGCTGCCATGGCGAGACCCAAATGTAGATGATGGCTTCCTCTAAGAGGCTCCATGCCATGACATGTTCAAGTCTTTGTAGGCTCATTGTAGAAAAAAGATTTTGTTGTTTCCCTTAAGCTGTTGCCAAAATTTCCCTCGCTTGAAAGTCTCTTGTGGTCTCTCTCGTAGTGCCTTATTACCAAGTAAGAGGAAATAATAAAGTTTTGCATGTGGATAATGAGACACACTTCCCCTCAAAATATGTTTTAAGTTACTTAGGGATACAATAGAGGTGTGTGACAACACCTCTCTAATTGCATTAATGTTCATATAGATGCTAACATCCTTGGAGTTTCCTCCAATTCCCCCAACAACATACACCTCTACTACCACTTTGTGGATGCTATTTTCTCCTATTATCATACTTGGACATGTTAACAATGACATGATAGGAAATTGGAGAGAGGATATTCCTCAACGTCGAGCATCCAAAATGAACCATGATGACATTACCATTAACCACGATTCTCTATCTACCCTCTATGGAATAGCTTAATAGTTGAAGCGGATCATGAAGAAATCTTCACCCACTAGACATAGAGAAATCCACCGATGTCATATTCATTTAATAAATCAAATGAATATGTCAAATTGATTCCACTTTCCCAAAATATAATTAACTAGGGCATCACTCATTCTTCTTACGCCTGACTCATTATTTCATTGTCGAGCACCACTAGGGTTGCTCCCTTTTCACGATTCGTTGGATGTGAAACATAAGACAAACAATTTTAAAAGAAAGCCTTGATTCATAACAAAAGCTTGAAGGATTTTGATGGTGAGAAACATCTTCCACTAGACGTAATTGATACCTCCTTTGTTTCCTCGACTGCTTTTTTTGGATAAGATAAAATATTATTACTTTCATAAAAAGGGTATAAGGGGTACAACAAAATCCCCAATACTATACAAGGTCTACTAGAGACCCCACATATGACTAGCCTCAGGCTTCACCCCTCTACAGGGTTAGCTTTAGCAATCCACGGTAAACCATAGACAACATTTTCAAAAAAAATGTAAGGGTGTCATCCTTCCTTTTTCCATGGGCTCTATTGTTCATTTCTTTCCATATATGGAAAATGAGGCACGTTGAAGATAATCCCGCCAAAGTTCTTCTGATTTTGATCTCTTTCTATATGCTCTGGGATCTACACAAGGGCATCATTAATATTGGTAGGGGGAATCCCGTCCCACCCACACTTGAGGATAGTTCTTCTCCATAAATACAAAGAGAACTCACAACCTAAGAAGAGGTGGTAGTGTGCTTCTGGCTCATTGTAGAGAGCGCAACCATTATCAATAGGTGTACCCCATTTGATAAACCTATCATGCGTAGGGAGTCTCTTCTGGATAGCTCTAAGCGTCCAATGGCTCCATTTGGGTCAATGGTGCTTACCCCATATCAACGGGTACCAGGGGACTTGTGGGAGGTACCTGATTATCAACCACAATTTGGAAATGGTGGTA
Source organism: Alisma plantago-aquatica (assembly GCA_963693085.1). Lineage (NCBI taxonomy): Eukaryota > Viridiplantae > Streptophyta > Magnoliopsida > Alismatales > Alismataceae > Alisma > Alisma plantago-aquatica. The sequence goes on along the minus strand of OY856412.1, from coordinate 836,566,360 downwards.
GTAGTCAAAGTTTATTGATCATCAAATATCTAGTTTTGACTTCAGGCCACATGGCCTACATCTTCCTCCATATTCTCGACCCTCCTTGTGTGGTAGTCAGGTCTTCCAGGCTGCCATACCTGCAAAACATCCATGTAGCCCAAAGGTTATCCAGATTCATCAGGAAGTCATGAATTCTCCTAGTAGCTGCCAACCATACAATGTTGCCAGGATCCAAAATACCCAAACCTCCACCATGTCTCGGCTGTGCTATAATAGCCCAAGATTGTAAAAGGAGATCCTCTCAACATACATCACATACAAATCCAACTTATCTACATCATTTGCATTGGGTTCAATCCCCATCAAGTAGAAACAACTCCTCCTCAATGGATATAGAAGCCCTAGTCGCGCCACATCCCTAAATAGAAGTTGATCTTTCTAGAGTTGTACTTTTTATTTCAAGTGATTACTTTATGATTGAAAGGTGAATCAAATTCTCCTTTATAGATGCACTTTCTAATACTATTTAATGTCATATGTCTATGAAGCATTGGCAATGGCATGTGATGGAGTTTTGAATGAAAACATGCTCTTTACCACTCAAAGCAAGTACTTAACCTTGACTTGGTCAGAATTTATTTGGTCTTTGTACAAGTGATGCCATACGATAATAAATGTTCTGATTACTGGTCAACCTATTAACTTGATATCTCAGTTCCAAGTTTTTTTACCCTTAAAACCTGTTGTAATTGTTTTATATGTGTAGCTACTCTCTCTAGTTTACATAATCCAAAAGGACCCTCTGCTATCTATGAACAATTAAAAGAGATACTTTTAGAGGTTGGTGGAATCATATATGGTGGAAAAAGATCATCACCACTTTCTTGTGTTATCATCTAAATGTCGTAAATCTAGTATTGAATTTAATGATAATAGAATAGAATATAGTTATCCAATGATACACTAATGTGATTCTTTATCACATTTAGTAATATTCTAATTCCACGAAAAAAATTGTCCACTAATCATCTAAATAATGAGTATGCTTTGTACTTATACATGACTAACTAAATGTTAAACAAATAAAAAAATTCAACAAAGGGTAGCCCTTTTACTCATGGTACTAAAAGTTGGAAAAAGAATTAGGCGGTTCTCAAATAAAGAGATCAATAGTAGGGTTCCATTAGTTACTATCTAAACCAAGAGCTGATACAAAGAAGTATTGCAACCTTAATGGGGAATTTTCAATTCATGCTAAACAATAAATCATAAAATTTTGTGCTTGTAGGGATAACCTCCGCTTTCCTCGTACGTGGGTATTGGAAATTATTTGGCAAAAATGGCAACGAGTCTCCTGCTCTGAACTACTCATTTTATTCATAGGTAAATTAAAACAAATACCCTCTATGTTCATCCTTGTGGGAGCCATGATAATTTTGGATCACCTGCCCATAAAAATAAGCACAAACTATGTACCCTGAGAACCTCTAATAAAACCCAAATTTAGGCACTGATACTAGTAATTAACTATAGTTTTGTACCTTATATAGTTATGATATGCCAATATAACTCTAGTTTCTTATCTTTTTATAATATAGCCCCTCTTTGAAGATATAATTGCTCAACTAGTTTGTTTTGGGACTTGCATACACCAAACTATAAAGACATCGCTTCCTTGAATTTCAACTTAGGTTAATCCATACACACCAATGCAACATAAGGGATCTCTGCTGCTCTTCAGCGGATGCGAGTTGATAGGAGGATACCTCTCGCAAGGTGTGGGGAAGCATGAAGGGTCTGAAATGGATTTTATTAAGCCCTAGAGGGAAAATTGTCATTTCGGTAGCCGAAATCCCTACCCAACACTGGCCGCCAGTCCTCTCCACATTCAAGTCACCCATAAACAATCAATCCTAGAGTATAGGGGCCGATGGAATTCCTAGACAATTAAAACTTCAAGCATGTGTCATCAGTCGACAATTGATGAAAACCTCAATTTCATTATCCTAGAGAAGCCACCAGTCATCCACCCTGAGAAGTAATCAATCTTCAACCAATGAAACAACAGTCAAACATTTAGTGAAGTCCCTATGGACTTCAACGATGAAGCTACCACTTCTCCTACCAATGGAATCACGTGTTTTCCTGTCAATGATGTGATGGAAATCGATGACATTCCCCGCCATCAATTGATGAAATGAGTAGGGTTGCTTACTAATGGAGTGGTGATCTCAGTGTACCGATGGAGTGATGGACTCTATTTATGGGTGATGTCATGTGTTCATCAACCAGTGAATATGTAGAGGTCCTCATCTGACAAAGCTTTTGTTGTTTCCGTCTGTCAATGAACCTCATGGCATTCACCAACTTATGGTTCAATTAGCCCAACTGAGTCGTAACTGAACACCTCCATGTCCATCATTCAAATGGTTTAGACTTTTGGATTTCTCCCACGAGGTTCCAATTCCATCAAAAGAGCTCCTGATCAAGGAGTTCCATCGATCATTGGTTCCCAAATCATATCAACAAGATCTGCCACTCGCGAGAGCTAGAAGCTCCTACCTACTAGTGGCAGATCTCTATGAGGGATAGGGGGCCACAACCCCCAAGATTTTTAGAATTGTTTTTGATAATGTGATACCATGTTTTAATGTTTAGAAAATACAATGTTATTACATGTCACATTCCCCTCAAAGATCAAGATTGTAGAAATTATATACATATAGTTGTGAAAAGTAAATATTTAGATAGAACTGAAATGCCAAAATGCAGTTATGTTTCTCTTAATAAATTAAAATAATAATACATCATAAAATATTGAATGAGATTGTTAATGGAATAAAATGATAAATTATCACTTTATCAAAATTTCTTATTTTTAAAGTAAAAATGTTATATATATAGAAAATTATAATTTAAGCATTTAATATTGAAGTACAAATACAAATTAATAAAAATTGTAATGATCAAACATAGAAATATGAAACATATTGTATAAATTAATACGAATAAACTAAAAAATACGGAGTTGGTCACACATCATTGATGCATAAACTAATAAACTAAACTTTTATAGTCACACCACTACTATAGAGTGTCTTTTTACCTGGCTACTTTATCAGATACAAATGTATGGAAAGTTTTGCATGTGATTATTAAAGATTAATGGAGGGGAGGAGAGAGGAGTATAATTGTCAAAGATAATTATTTTATTATGTTTTATTTATACGAGGAGGAAATGGAAGGATATCATAAAAAAATAAACCATATTCATAAGAAGTAGACTACATATATTTTTATAATGATTGTAGAATAGGTACATACTTTTATCTATATCTCAATATATCTCTCACCAAATTTTATATAAAATCTATTTTCTGTCTAGATTTCAATTTATCCCCCTAGATTACTATTATTTTTTATCATGATATTTTTGTTTTCCTCTATTATTCTAATTAAGGTTTTTTTCCAAGTTCCCTATCCAAGTTTATTATAGATATGAAAGTTCCTTCAAATTTTGTCTACATTTATTCATATCTTTATTTATATTTTTTCTTTCACTCTCAACTTTTTCTCCATTTTCCCGACCAACTTTTCTATTTAGAAAATAATAACTCACTATTGATTTGTTATTTTATTGTATTCACTATGATCCAATGGGGAAAGGCATGGTAGGAAATAAATAAAAATCATTAACACTCATTCTCTTTCATTTCATTCCCTTCCCTCTCACCTTATCTATTCAATCATGTTGGACTTTTTATCTTCCCCCATCACTTCCCTCCTATGATGCCAACTATCTCTCTTTTATATATATTCATATGTATTAATAAGGTTGGTTGGTTAGAACTTCTTTTCAAATATAGCTTTACTATTAAGAATTGACAACTTCATTTTTTCAAAAGTATCTAAGAAAATACTAACTGCATAGTAGCTAAAGCTTCTTGTACTACATATTTGACATATGGGTTTAAAAAATGCATATTTCGATGTTTTTGATATACATTTATGTTATCATGTTTCTTTTATTTCAAATGTAACACCTTGTAAGAATTAATGGCAAAAACAATTCTTGAACTGGTTTTATATCTTTTGGTTTCTATATCCACCCCGAGAGCAAGTTCAAAATGATTGTGATTCATTAAGGATGGAAATTTAAATGTATAACCCAAAACCCTTGGGATGCTCAACACAAGATAGGGTTGAAAGACTTAAACAGACTGAATGTGAGGATGTGGGTACATTTAATCACCTAAGTTTTAACTCTTATTGTGACGTCTGTCTCAGAAAATGAGATCAACGAATGCGGAAGCAATTAATTAGCAGCAGAATTACTGAAAATCACTAAAAATTAAAACTTTTTGTAAAGAGATCCTCAAACGGTAAAACTCTTTCATAAAGAAACAAGGTAAGTTATTTACAAGCTGATTCATCAGTACATCTCTGCATTATCTCATCTCGAGAGTCATAACACTGACTGCCCTATTAAACTGCACATGAGCAGTATACAAAAAAATCTCGAGGCATTATGCAAGAAATCTCAGATCTATATTAAACCATTTATTGACTCCTAGGACCTGAGAGCACAGAGACGACACATAAGACTTTGTATATATACAAGACCTAACAGACAGTGTCTTCACCTGAGGATCACTGTTGTCCCTGATGTTGCTGCTGCTGCTGTTGCTGCTCACCCACTGAAGGGTTCCTTCATCCTCAGCGTCTACCTAAAAAGTTGAATCCCACGGGGGTGAGACAATTGAATAATTGTCCCAACGAGAGTTATAACTCTTTGCCAGAAGCATTGTTATTGCAAATAATTGATTAACATTGAGCAGAAGAATTATAATTATTTAATAGAAGGCAATTCATTAAATAAGCTAAGTAGAGCAGTAGTCTCTATGCAATCATTTCAATTATTTGATTGAGTAACAAGTCATCTATTCAATAAGGAATATGAAGAATATGTATACTAATTATCCAACTAGGACTTTATAACAATGTATCTTCAATCATTGTTTCTCGCAGTTCAACCTAAGCAATTATGCTACACGGCTGATTACATTTTACAAACATACTTATGCCCTGAGGAGATGAGGTATACCACTCATACTCCAACTGACCACTACGAAGTCGAAATCGGTACCATACATAGGTCATCAGAAGAGCCGGATTTCTATGACCTCATCTTCCTCAGTCAGTGTGAGGAAAAACATGCAGGACATCTTGTGTCTCTGCTATAATAGCTTTCCAGGGTATTCTGACAACTTCACTATTAGAGTTACAGTGGTATGCTGTACTCTCTTCGCCATCGAGGGATTTCTTGTTTATCTCACATCGATGCAACATTAACAACATCATCGGGAGATTAGTGATACATCATCCCGATATATACATATAATGAAGAATTGAGAGATTAAATGTACATCTCACATCAATTCCCTCATTAGGATGTAAGGATATTCACGTCCATAACCCCCACATACTCAAAAGTATGCTCTCCAGGAGTTCCCTTAGGAAAACCTGTTTCACCATCATGTAACTTCTGACAATGATGGATCTATGGTCAGGGTTCTACATGATATCATTATAATTGATTATTTAAGTACATTATGGCATCTTTTTAGCATCATGCATGTTTTCAAACATAAACCATTAAAACAACTGCTATAAAGAAAGAGTACTAATTGTATCAAGTTCATTTCACATCTTGTTAACATTGGGATATCATACCCTAACCATCTCATCATTATGATTTAGGAATATGGGTGTTCAAACCCTTAGACCATCAAAACACTTGTTACCAAGTAACATATTGCCATCAAGCTATTTAACAGTATAAGCATGATAGTAACAATACAAATATTGCTCATGGCTCGTACAACCTATCAGTCTCATTTGTTACCTCTCACTAGGCAACATAGTATATCATTGCTTTCAGAACTTGTAAAGTGATTTTAATGAGTATGACATCATAACCCTTACCTGGCTATGCTCACTACTTTATAAATACCTGCATGACTAACAAAAATGATAACATACACATTATATCTATATCTGCACAATGTAAAATAAAGATAACGTTACTATTCAATGGTTGCACCACTATGCCCTTATTAGGGTTAGGGTTTCCCTTTTCCATTTAATTAGGGTTAACTAACCCCTTTTGCATATTTAGGAATAATGATTCCTTATTTTATTATCCAAACATAGCACTTCATGCTTAAAAGCATAACCCAGAATTAGGGTTTACTGTTCACATCATCTCCTTACCCTAGATTAGGGTTTACTATTCAGATTACATCACATTACCCTAGATTAGGGTTTACTATTCATATTGAAATGAATTAAGATCATACCATCATCATGTATTAGGATTACTTCCATTTATGCCCCCAATTAGGGTTAGGACTCATTAACCATCATAATTAGGGTTTCATGATCTCACTAACATGGATCATACCCTAATTAGGCATTCATTCATATTGAGAGTCCATTACTTGATTAATTATTCATATAAGAAGTCTTCTCTCTAATCTTTCTATAAGTTGATGTTTACATCACTCTTAATTAGGCTAAGTCAATTCAACATTGACATCATGGGTTATGGCATATCTATTGTGATCATTAAAGCTCACTCATTTAAAGAGTACTGTAACATACCGAATCTAGAACCCTACCCTAGAACTTCGACCTTTTGGTGATTTTCCAAACAAGGTTGATGTTAGGATGATCCTAACAATCTAATGCATGAAAAAAATGTAATCTAATATGTCATATAATTCATTTGGTGATAATAAGATGATAAATAACTTAATTGGATGCATAATGTTGTTAATGGGCCTCTAATGGGCCTAATGGCATAATCTATGTAATAAAGTCTCAAAATAAATAATAGACTTCAAATTCGTAATCTACACATCAAAATAAGCTTACATGTCAATTTTCATTTAATTTGGACAACCTTGAAATAATATGATAAGTTAAGAGAGAGAAATTGCCTACAAGTGTAATTAATAAATACAAATAATAAATGACTCCAAAAGAGGAAAATAATCTTAGATTCGTAATCTACATAATACATATATCCTTTGGGTGAATTTTCATCCAATTTGGGAAAAGTTTGCTTAAAAGGTGAAATCAGGAGAGAGAAAGTATGAAGAACCTTCAAAATATTAATTAAATATGCAAACAACTCCAATATGTAAAATTGATGGCAAATTCTTATCCTACACATTAAATATGACTTGTGTGTCAAGTTTCATAAAATTTGGATAATCCTAATACCATTAATGAAGGAAGAAAGAGAACATAGTAATTTATTTATTTAACACATTAAAAGTTTCCAAAAGGAAAAACTAAGTACATAATCGGAATCTACATGCCTTTATTGGCCTCTGTGCAAAATTTGGCTTAATTTGGATAACATTAAAGCCCTTATTTGAAGAGAGAGAAAAAGGCACATTAATATGACCTAACTTTACTCTAATTCTTGTTTGAATAATGTTTCTGAGATATTTTTGTCACGCGATGAATTTTATTTCCTTTGTTGCAGCCCGCGATCTCAGCCGTTAGTTTTAATCCAACGATCAGAGAGTTGTCTCCTACCTTGGGTAGGAGACGGTGTCTAGTTGGCAGTAAACCGAATTTTTGATCGCGATTTTCTCTGTTCTCTTTCCTTTCTGGTTCTGTTAGACTTGCTTTTCACCATCATCGTTTCCTTCCGGTTCTTTTAGACCCTAAGTTTCCTATGTTTCCATCATCGTATCTCCCGGTCGGTAAAAGACTCTCTCCACTTCCCCTGTTTCCTCTTCCACGCGGATTCCTGGTTGAACCCCAACTACCCGCCTATAAAAGTAGACTCCCTGATGATCCTCGAGAATCTTGTGATCTTCGTCAACCACCGCTTTTGGCTCGATCGTCCTGCAACCCCGCCTCCCTACTCTATCTCCCAGTTTCTTTGGCGGAAAGTTCGTCTGGTGGTTCCTAGGCATGGCCGTGCTCGTTCTTGGTTGGTTTCTCATCGTGAAGGTGTAGGCAAGCTTCGTGAGCTCTTGCCTTTCTCAGATTTCAGGTATGGCAGTTTTCCCTCTTTCGATTTGATTTTGTGCCCTTTCTGAAATCGGCGACCATGGTTTGATTTTCGTACAATATCCTCTACCCTCCCACTTTGGTTTTGTGTGCTGATCTTCCTCCACGCTCTTTGTTTGGTTCCGTTGGCTCTTCTTCCCTGTCCGAGTTCCTTAGCTTCTCCAGTGATGGCGGAGGAGCTGTTTTCGTCTGTAGTCCATCATTTTTGTAGTGGTTTGGTTCAATGGATTCGTCAGAGCCTTTGGAACTTAGTTCATGTTGAACTTTTCACCTGGTTTGCGGTTGTTTGCGATCTGGAGTCCATGGATCAACCTGCTTATCTTGGCTGTCGAGAGGTCCTCGCAGGGGAACAAACCCCAATATTGATTCCCCTCTTTGCCCTTCGTTGATCTCCTTTAGTGTTTAATCGCCCAGGGGCATTTCCGTCTTTTCCTCTTTATATCGTTTTCTTTGGGGCTAGTCAAATGAGCCTTTGACCTGCTGACCCGACCATTCATGATTGGGCCATGTCAGCTGGGCCCGGTCTCTTTTCACTCTCACCCTTGATTTACTGAGTTGGCTTTTCTGAAGTTTCCTATTGGTTGATTTTATAAAATCCATAACTAATAATCTGCTCATCAGAAAAATATAAATAAATATTCGTTGGATTCAGAAAAATAAGATCTAACTAATGGTACATGTTTTGATAACTAAATCTAATGTTTAATAATAGGTGTTTTCAATGGATCTAATAAATAATGAATTAACTTGTATAATTCATAACTAAATATATAAAAGTCAGAAAAATATAATAAAACATGTTTTGAACTCAGAAAAATATAATATAAAATATGGAATGGTTTTGGAAATATAATTCATATATTAATAAAAAGGTGTTTTTAGGGTTTTGTATAATTAATCAAAACCTAACCCTAATTTCACATATATGCTAAATAGGTGTTTTGGAAGCCTAGGCTTGGACCTAGAAGTGGCTTTGGATCTGTTTGACTCTAAAGTTGAGGTATGCTTGCATCCCAGATTATTTCTATATTGATCAATAGCCTATTTTATCTTTCTTTTGGTCCTGTGGACATTAGCCTACACATTGTCTTGTTCTTATGAAATCATGCTTCATGTGAAGTATCTTATTCTGTTATTGATCTTGTGATCATGTATATTCTCTTGAAATCTTATCTTGTTGCCTTGGTGCAATTTGGACTTATAATATTATATGCCCACTATGATGTGGGAGTTTACTTGTTGATATATGCCACTATGATGTGGATATTTTGATATCTTTTTTCCACTTACATGTAGATGTATGTATTGTCCATTCTGTGATGGCAACATTGTTTATTCTGACTATACTTTTCTACTTGCCTCTACATTAAACATGCTATGTGATTCAGTAGCACTAGAGTAGTGTAAGTGCATTGGTTTTGTTTGTAGCAGATGTGATATTTCCTGCTCTTTTTGGGACGGCAAGGAACCTCGTACCCAGGGCAAGATGTGTGATTCTTGGCCCATGTTTTTATATATATTTGGGAGATTGGCAGTATTCCTTTCTCTATCAGGCTTCAGCTTTTTGGGGGTTGTCCGCCAATTGTGTTTATATTGTTCTAGTGTTATGTTTATCTCACAATGCATGCAGGATATTGATTATGGGGTGTGTACCCTACTTGTGCTTTGTTTACCACCATGGTAGTGGATTTATTTATGGCACAATCCTTATATGTTTTGTTGGTTATGGCAAGTATCATTTTTGTTGTGATCTTATCTCTTGATACCCGTTTGGGTGATACTTATCTCTTGTTTGGGAAGCCTTTTACATTTGATGTCCTTTATTCCTTATATTGCTCAAGTTTCTTTTTAGTATGCACATACCAGCCTTTGCTGATGTTTCCTTTTATTTCTCTTTTGCTGGGGTATGCTTCCAACCCTAGGTGGAGGACATGGATGGCAAGACGTGTTGACCTAAACTTAGCTTGAGATGATGAAGCCTGGAGACAAACTTGAGGTGGTTTAGATTTCCTCTACATGGATCCTTGTGATGTAAGTTTAAGTTTGTAACCCTTGGTTTTATAATTGAATAGTCAAATATTTTCTTCCGCTGCTATACTTTGGTCTTTTGATTACCATTATATAAAGATTTGAAAATTTTACACCCACTCCATCACACCTTTTGAGTGTGTTTGTATTGGAAGTTCTATTGTTCAAATTTTTAGTAAGGAAGTGGTTTCACTTCTTTACAACATGGTATCAGAGCCCATGGTAGTCGGAATCGACTATTTCAATTTTGTCTCCCCATTAGAACCCTTGACTTTTCTAGATAGCTATAAGTGAGATGTTGACCTTAGAATTTATCAATGATGATCTTTGTATGCAATAAGGTTGGTTTTGAGGATGAGAATATGTTAGGAGATCTAAATATGGAAATATTGTGACTTGGTTTCCGCAATTGATTTTGGATCCACATTTTGTTTCATCTCTAAAAGATTTTCATCGCCAAAAATTATTTTCACTATACCACTATATGTACCAAACTTTTCTCTGTTTATCGATGTTTTCTTGAACTAAGTCACAATTAAGAGAAACTATAGTTTGAATAGAATCTAACCCTAGTTTTGTACCTAGGAGTTTATATAATGGTGTAGTTGACCTACCCTATGACTTTTTGGATGTTCATGTAGGGTTGATAGGTTAGAGACACAAGGACCTAAAATCTCAACCCTAGATGGTGACTATAGTTGGATACATAAATAATAAAAGTATCTAGAACTTTCACAACTAAGAGATGTGGGTAGCTCTAAAAAGTTGTTTAGTTCGACTTGTTAAGTTGAACCCTTTAAGGGGTGGAGAATAGTTGATAATTGATGTTTGGATCTTTAGATTTCGAGGAAGAAATACTTTTTAAGGGGTGGAGTGCTGTAACATACCGAATCTAGAACCCTACCCTAGAACTTCGACCTTTTGGTGATTTTCCAAACAAGGTTGATGTTAGGATGATCCTAACAATCTAATGCATGAAAAAAATGTAATCTAATATGTCATATAATTCATTTGGTGATAATAAGATGATAAATAACTTAATTGGATGCATAATGTTGTTAATGGGCCTCTAATGGGCCTAATGGCATAATCTATGTAATAAAGTCTCAAAATAAATAATAGACTTCAAATTCGTAATCTACACATCAAAATAAGCTTACATGTCAATTTTCATTTAATTTGGACAACCTTGAAATAATATGATAAGTTAAGAGAGAGAAATTGCCTAAAAGTGTAATTAATAAATACAAATAATAAATGACTCCAAAAGAGGAAAATAATATTAGATTCGTAATCTACATAATAAATATATCCTTTGGGTGAATTTTCATCCAATTTGGGAAAAGTTTGCTTAAAAGGTGAAATCAGGAGAGAGAAAGTATAAAGAACCTTCAAAATATTAATTAAATATGCAAACAACTCCAATATGTAAAATTGATGGCAAATTCGTATCCTACACATTAAATATGACTTCTGTGTCAAGTTTCATAAAATTTGGATAATCCTAATACCATTAATGAAGGAAGAAAGAGAAAATAGTAATTTATTTATTTAACACATTAAAAGTTTCCAAAAGGCAAAACTAAGTGCATAATCGGAATCTACATGCCTTTATTGGCCTCTGTGCAAAATTTGGCTTAATTTGGATAACATTAAAGCCCTTATTTGAAGAGAGAGAAAAAGGCACATTAATATGACCTAACTTTACTCTAATTCTTGTTTGAATAATGTTTCTGAGATATTTTTGTCACGCGATGAATTTTATTTCCTTTGTTGTAGCCCGCGATCTCAGCCGTTAGTTTTAATCCAACGATCAGCGAGTTGTCTCCTACCTTGGGTAGGAGACGGTGTCTAGTTGGCAGTAAACCGAATTTTGGATCGCGATTTTCTCTGTTCTCTTTCCTTTCTGGTTCTGTTAGACTTGCTTTTCACCATCATCGTTTCCTTCCGGTTCTTTTAGACCCTAAGTTTCCTATGTTTCCATCATCGTATCTCCCGGTCGGTAAAAGACTCTCTCCACTTTCCCTGTTTCCTCTTCCACGCGGATTCCTGGTTGAACCCCACTACCTGCCTATAAAAGTAGACTCCCTGATGATCCTCGAGAATCTTGTGATCTTCGCCAACCACTGCTTTTGGCTCGATCGTCCTGCAACCCCGCCTCCCTACTCTATCTCCCAGTTTCTTTGGCGGAAAGTTCGTCTGGTGGTTCCTAGGCATGGCCGTGCTCGTTCTTGGTTGGTTTCTCATCGTGAAGGTGTAGGCAAGCTTCGTGAGCTCTTGCCTTTCTCAGATTTCAGGTATGGCAGTTTTCCCTCTTTCGATTTGATTTTGTGCCCTTTCTGAAATCGGCGACCATGGTTTGATTTTCGTACAATATCCTCTACCCTCCCACTTCGGTTTTGTGTGCTGATCTTCCTCCACGCTCTTTGTTTGGTTCCGTTGGCTCTTCTTCCCTGTCCGAGTTCCTTAGCTTCTCCAGTGATGGCGGAGGAGCTGTTTTGGTCTGTAGTCCATCATTTTCGTAGTGGTTTGGTTCAATGGGTTCGTCAGAGCCTTTGGAACTTAGTTCATGTTGAACTTTTCACCTGGTTTGCGGTTGTTTGCGATCTGGAGTCCATGGATCAACCTGCTTATCTTGGCTGTCGAGAGGTCCTCGCAGGGGAACAAACCCCAGTATTGATTCCCCTCTTTGCCCTTCGTTGATCTCCTTTAGTGTTTAATCGCCCAGGGGCATTCCCGTCTTTTCCTATTTATATCGTTTGCTTTGGGGCTAGTCAAACGAGCCTTTGACCTGCTGACCCAGCCATTCATGATTGGGCCATGTCAGCTGGGCCCGGTCTCTTTTCACTCTCACCCTTGATTTACTGAGTTGGCTTTTTTGAAGTTTCCTATTGGTTGATTTTATAAAATCCATAACTAATAATCTGCTCATCAGAAAAATATAAATAAATATTCGTTGGATTCAGAAAAATAAGATCTAACTAATGGTACATGTTTTGATAACTAAATCTAATGTTTAATAGTAGGTGTTTTCAATGGATCTAATAAATAATGAATTAACTTGTATAATTCATAACTAAATATATAAAATTCAGAAAAATATAATAAAATATGTTTTGAACTCAGAAAAATATATTATAAAATATGGAATGGTTTTGGAAATATAATTCATATATTAATAAAAAGGTGTTTTTAGGGTTTTGTATAATTAATAAAAACCTAACCCTAATTTCACATATATGCTAAATAGGTGTTTTGGAAGCCTAGGCTTGGACCTAGAAGTGGCTTTGGATCTGTTTGACTCTGAAGTTGAGGTATGCTTGCATCCCAGATTATTTCTATATTGAGCAATAGCCTATTTTATCTTTCTTTTGGTCCTGTGGACATTAGCCTACACATTGTCTTGTTCTTATGAAATCATGCTTCATGTGAAGTATCTTATTCTGTTATTGATCTTGTGATCATGGATATTCTCTTGAAATCTTATCTTGTTGCCTTGGTGCAATTTGGACTTATAATATTATATGCCCACTATGATGTGGGAGTTTACTTGTTGATATATGCCACTATGATGTGGATATTTTGATATCTTTTTTCCACTTACATGTAGATGTATGTGTTGTCCATTCTGTGATGGCAACATTGTTTATTCTGACTTTACTTTTCTACTTGCCTCTACATTAAACATGCTATGTGATTCATTAGCACTAGAGTAGTGTAAGTGCATTGGTTTTGTTTGTAGCAGATGTGATATTTCCTGCTCTTTTTGGGACGGCAAGGAACCTCGGACCTAGGGCAAGATGTGTGATTCTTGGCCCACGTTTTTATATATATTTGGGAGATTGGCAGTATTCCTTTCTCTATCAGGCTTCAGCCTTTTGGGGGTTGTCTGCCAATTGTGTTTATATTGTTCTAGTGTTATGTTTATCTCACAATGCATGCAGGATATTGATTATGGGGTGTGTACCCTACTTATGCTTTGTTTACCACCATGGTAGTGGATTTATTTATGGCACAATCCTTATATGTTTTGTTGGTTATGGCAAGTATCATTTTTTTTATGATCTTATCTCTTGATACCCGTTTGGGTGATACTTATCTCTTGTTTGGGAAGCCTTTTACATTTGATGTCCTTTATTCCTTATATTGCTCAAGTTTCTTTTTAGTATGCACATACCAGCCTTTGCTGATGTTTCCTTTTGTTTCTCTTTTGCTGGGGTATGCTTCCAACCCTAGGTGGAGGACATGGATGGCAAGACGTGTTGACCTAAACTTAGCTTGAGATGATGAAGCTTGGAGACAAACTTGAGGTGGTTTAGATTTCCTCTACATGGATCCTTGTGATGTAAGTTTAAGTTTGTAACCCTTGGTTTTATAATTGAATAGTCAAATATTTTCTTCCGCTACTATACTTTGGTCTTTTGATTACCATTATATAAAGATTTGAAAATTTTACACCCACTCCATCACACCTTTTGAGTGTGTTTGTATTGGAAGTTCTATTGTTCAAATTTTTAGTAAGGAAGTGGTTTCACTTCTTTACAAGTACTAACCACTCTATTCCATCAAGGGTACCTTTATTATAATCACCATTGATTACATCATGTCATAATCAAGTAATTACTTGGTCCTTTAACCACATTAAGTATTCATGAGGTTTAAGTTAATCAACCACTAAACCATCTTGACCACTAAGGCATCAAACGATCTTGACCTATTTAGACCTCAAAAGGTCTTGCACACTAAACCTCCAAACGGTCTTGGACTGCCCTTGAAACCGTTTGGTGATGAAGACCGTTTGGTCATGTTTGACTTTGAAATCGTTTGGTGGTGAAGACCGTTTGGTCATGTTTGACTTTGAAACCGCATGGACACAACCGACCTTGAAACCACATGAGCACGACCAACCTTGAAACCGCATGAGGCTAAACGGTTTGGGATCATTTGGTCCCAAACGTTCTTGAGACCGTTTGGTCCAAACCACCTCAAAACTGCAAGGACCAAATAGTGTCTCAACCAATTTAATTGAATTAGGGTTTCCAATGTTGAACCCCTCAATCGATCATGCACATGTCAGCCACTCATCAATTGAGTTAATTAGGTCAACCCTCAACTGATTTGACCCTCAATTGACCCTCAATTGATCATCAATTAGGGCTTGGATCAATTGGATTAGGGTTTGAAATCGATGACCCTTCAACATACTTCAATGTGAGTCTAATTGATTTGAAATCATTGAACCATCAATCAATTTGGTCATGACCTGACCCCAAACGGTCTTGGGATCATTTGGATGACCTCCAAACGGTCTTGAGACCATTTTCTCAAGTCTACATAAAAAACCAACTCAACCAATTAAAGTTTGATTCATTGGATTGATCACTAGTTCAACAATCGATTGCACTTCAACTTGTTACCTTTAGATCTTCAATCACTTAACCATAGTCAACCCTAGACCTCCAAACGGTCTTGGGTGACCCCCAGACGGTCTTGGGATCGTTTGGATGTCCTCCAAACGGTCTTGAGACCGTTTGCCCATTATTTTATCAATAACCAAGTCATTCATTTAGGGTTTGGATACAAGAATTGGTCACCAAATCAGCAACCGATTACTCATCAACTTGATATCATTGGATCCTTAATTGGTCAACCATGCTTAACCCTAGACCTCCAAATGGTCTTGGGTGATCACCAAACGGTCTTGAGACCATTTGGGTGATCCCCAAATGGTTTTGAAACCATTTGGGTCACTCAACCCAAACTTCAACATAATTCAATTATTAAAATCAGCAATTAACCCGATTAGGGTTTTGATGATTGTTGGACCTTCAATTGGTGAACCACTTGGAATTAATTGATGATTTTTGGTAGGTAATTAGTCTACATTATTATCAAAAGCCCTCCAAATGGTCAAAGCCTGGTCAACGCCTCCAAACGGTCTTGGACCGTTTGCTTCTATGCGGTTTGGTGGAAACTATTTGCATTCAAACGGTTTGAAACCGTTTGCTCCCAAACGGTTTGGGAAACCATTTGAGCAAGGTTGGGCGACCGTTTGCTAAAGTAGTTCTTGGATAAACATAGAAATTAACGTCATCATATTCTACCTCTGTCCAACCAAGAACAGGGGTTGTTCTTCACAGATTTGATAGCAAGAACTTAAAAGAGTATCTAAAGAAGAAGAATAACGAACGATTTTAGGAGAGAAAGATGCATTAACAAAGCTTGAGGGTTAGAGTTATAAAACCCGCCTCTAGGACTGATCTAGAGCTCCAAGCTCCATAGATTTAATGGTGGATGAAGCTCTAGCAGTTGTCCAAGGTCCGTTCTTCAAGTTTTGGATGAACAAGATGGCTAGAAAGTAAAATCATGTGAAGAAAACCAATTACTAACCATTAAATTAGGATTTTCACCATGGATTCGAGGTAGATGATGACCCAAACTTACCAAGTCAGTGTGGTCATCCTTCCTCTGGTCCAGAGCTCTCCCTTGGTCGGCCAAATCAAAGTGATGAAAGAGAAAGAAGCTAAGGAAAATGATCCTTTGTGTTATTGGAAAAGATACCTTATATATTTATGGGTCTTTTCAAAGCAAAAAGGAAAAAAAGATAGATATTTCCTTTTATCTCCCAAAAAAAAATCCACCAAGGCTTCCTCCATCCTTGTCCACGTTTCCACCTTCTAATCTTATGCAAAACTCCTCCATTATCCAAGGTTTAAAGGAAAAGAACTAAACATCTTAAAGAGAGGTATATTAATATTCACCCTTATTGGATATTGCTTAATATATTATTAGTGTGAGTAGTTTCCACTCCTACCAAGATATTTTTGGTGTCCAAGCATGACACAAGCTCATCCATATTATTACAAACACATCTCAAACTTTTGGTTGAAGGGCTTCATAATTAATATATTTCTTTTTGCATTAAGTTATATTAAAGAGCCTTTTGTGCTTAAATCTTGATTATTCCAATATCAAGATTCTCTCTCCTCCATGATCATTCAAATGAGGTGCCCCTCTCATTTTCTTTGCTCCACTTGATACCAAGAAACATGAGAGATCCTCTAGAGGTGATATTTTGCATATTGAATTCTAGGTTTTGGGTAAGTTGCATATTACATCAAAACTAGGTTTTAAAGCACAAGGATTGCTCTACAAGCTATATCTTGGTACCCAAGCTTGTGGAAACCTTGTGACTACATCATATTCATTCTTATGATGTCTCAACATCAGAGGAACATCTTAACATGTGCAATTTGCAAGTTAACCCATCTATTTTGGGTAATTTGCACATTAGTCCAAAGTTAACAAAATAATGTCTCAACATTAAACAAAAAAGACCGAAAATGAAATATAAGTTCCTCAAAAGCCTTAATTACTTTTTAACAGATAAGAACAAGCAATTAATCCACGTAATTAGGCAAAACACCTAGGGTTAGTACATAACCCAGGTCAGGGATGTTACAAATTATCCACCCCTTACAAGGATTTCGTCCCCGAAATCATTACAAAAATATATTAAGAGAAAAGAGTAGGGTATTTCCTCCTCATCTCTCCCTCTAGTTCCCACGTGGCTTCTTCAACACCACGGTGATTCTAGAGGACTTTCACAAGACTTATGTCTTTCTTTTTCGGCTTTTTAATTCTTCTGTCAAGGATTGACACATGTCCTTCAACATATGATATATCATCATTCAATTATACTTCCATAGGTTGCAGAACTGATTCTGTGTCAGGATGACATTTCCTAAGCATGGAGATGTGAAACACTGGGTGTAAATTTTGTAACTCTGGTGGTAACTCTAGCTTATAAGCTACCTTTCCAATCCTTTTAATGATTGGATAAGGCCCCATAAACCTAGGAGCTAACTTTCCTTTCTTTCCAAATCTAAGAACTCCCCTCCAAGGTGAGACCTTGAGATACACTCTGTCTCCAACCTGGAATTCTAAATGTCTATGACGCTTATCAACATAAGATTTATGCCTATCCTGTGCAGTCTTTATCTGTTGTTGTATTACTTTAATCTTCTCAGTGGTTTGCTGCACAAGATCATGACCTAAAAGTTGATATTCACTAGTTTCATACCAACACAGGGGTGATCTACAACGTCTACCATACAAAGCTTCATAAGGTGCCATGTCAATGCTATGTTGATAGCTATTGTTGTAGGCAAACTCTATCAAACTTAGGTGCAAATCCCAACTTCCCGTAAACTGAAGAACACATGCTCTAAGCAAGTCTTCCAAAGTCTGTATAGTCCTTTCTGACTGTCCATCAGTCTGAGCATGAAAGGCTGTACTAAACCTAAACTGTGTGCCTAAGGCTTTATGAAGTCGCTCCCAAAAACGACTCGTAAACTGGGGACCTCTGTCAGAAACAATGGTAACTGGGACCCCATGCAGCCGTACTATCTCATCTACATACAACTGTGCTAGCTTCTCAGCAGAATAGGTTGTTTTGACAGGTAAGAAATGTGCTGTCTTTGTCAACCTATCAACTATTACCCAAATGGAATCATGACCTTTGGCTGTTCTGGGTAAACCAACAACAAAATCCATGGTCACATGATCCCACTTCCATTGTGGTATGGGTAAAGGTTGTATTGTTCCTACAGACTTCTGGTGTTCAACTTTAACTTGCTGGCACACAAGACACCGTATAACAAATTCAGCAATGTCCTTTTTCAACCCAGACCACCAATACATATCTTTCAAGTTGCGATACATCTTGGTGCTTCCTGGATACATAGCATACATCGAAGAATGAGCTTCTTCTAGGACTAACTTCCTCAAGTTATCCACATCCAACACTATCATCCTACCATGACAACAGGCTACTTGATCATCTGAGTCATGGAAACCATCTCGTTTCTCATTACCATACTCTGATCTAATCTGTTGAACTGCAACATCAACTTGCTGTGCCTCCTTAATCTGGTGTCTCAGAGTAGGTTTTATGTGCATCTCAGCTAACAACCCTGATATCATCGATACTTTTAACTGTATATTATATTGCCTTAAAGAGATAAGCATATCCCTCTTAGAGCACACTAAAGAATTCAGCTGTGCTTTATCTAGGGCTGGTGTTGCTGATTTCCTACTCAAAGCATCAGCAACTACATTGGCCTTCCCTAGATGGTAATCAATTGTACAATCATAGTCCTTGATTAATTCCATCCAGCGGCGTTGCCTCATGTTAAGCTCATGCTGAGAAAATATATACTTTAGGTTCTTGTGGTCTGTGAAAATCTGGACTGTCTCTCCATAAAGATAATGTCTCTAGATCTTCAAGGCATGGACTACAACAGATAGTTCTAAATAGTGTGTCAGATAATTCTCCTCGTGTTTCTTAAGCTATCGAGAAGCAAAAGAAATCACTTGTTTATCCTGCATCAAAACACATCCTAGTCCATTCTTAGAGGCATCACAGAAAACTATATATCCCTTCCCTTGCTCAGGTAACACAAGTACTGGTGCACTTGTCAATCTTTCCTTCAACAACTGAAAAGATTGCTGACACTTGTCACTCCAGGCAAAAGGAACATCTTTCCTGGTCAACTTAGTCAAGGGTACAACTATAGAACCGAAGTTCTTAATGAACCTCCTATAATAGCCTGCCAACCCTAAGAAACTTCGAATCTCTGTCGGTGTCTTCGGATGTTCCCATTGCAAGACAAATTCTACCTTTTTAGGGTCAACACGAATACCTGAAGCAGATATTACGTGTCCAAGAAAAGAAACTTTAGGTAACCAGAACTCACATTTGCTAAAATTAGCATATAACTTATGCTCTCTTAGCAAAGTTAGAGCCTGACAAAGATGCTATTCATGCTGCTGAGCATCTCTACTATAGATCAGGATGTCATCTATGAAGACAACAACACACTAATCGAGAAAAGGTCGGAAGATTCTATTCATGAGTTCCATAAATGCATCTGGTGCATTAGTTAGTCCAAACGATATAACTGTGAACTCATAGTGACCATACCTTGTTCTAAAGGCAGACTTTGGTATGTCACCATCCTTAATACGCAGTTGGTGATATATTCCTGACCTCAAATCTATCTTTGAGAAAATGGTTTCACCACGCAACTGGTCAAAGAGATCATCAATCCTCGACAGAGGATACTTATTCTTTATTGTTACTTTATTTAACTGTCTATAATCAATGCACAACCACATTGATCCGTCTTTCTTTTTAACAAAGAGGACAGGAGCACCCCAGGGTGAAGTACTCGATCGGATGAAACCCTTCTCAAGCAACTCTTGTAGTTGTTTCTTGAGTTCTGCCATCTCATCAGACGCCATCCTATACGATGTTTGTGCTATAGGTTGCATGTCTGGGATTAGATTGATCTCAAAATCAATCTCTCGAGGTGGAGGTACACTTGGAAGTTCTTTAGGAGATACATCTTCAAATTCCCTGACTATAGGAACTTCAGCAGGATTAGGACTCTCCATAGTGGTATCTACCACATGGGCCAAGAATGCATAACATCCTTGCCTCAACAGCTTCTCAGCAACCATAGATGACACCAAACAGGTAGGAAGAATCTTTCTATCTCCTTGAAAGATCCATGTGTCACTATCATCAGTGAACACAACTTGCTTGGATTCACAATCCAAAACAACCTTATACCTTTCCAAGGTATCCATCCCAAGGATTACATCGAATCCATGCATCTCAAGTGGTATAAGATCCACTTGAATGCGATGATCAGAAAAAGAAGAGAATGCAGGGAGAACATATCTCCTACAACACAGTAGATCCCATCAACGGAGTTTTTAGCAACAGACTATCTACTCTATGACTTGTAGTCAGGTTGCAGTAGAGAATCACTCTTCGAGTGGTAAAGGAATGCGTAGCACCCAAATCGATTAAAAAAGATACAACGCAAGATGTAGACATATCGGAATAAAACAATTCCATCTGACCTACCACAACCCGAGGGTTGATCACTGCAATAGGTGGATTCATCGCGTAGAATCTTGCCGTCGCCTGTGGTTGATTTGGTGCTCGATGACTAGGTGCCGATGATCCAGCTTGGGACGCTTGTCCCCGTCCTCTAGCTCCTCCTGGAAACTGTCTCCTTTGAGATCCTTGTTGACTCTGCCTTTGGGGTTGAGTTACACTCACTTCTCCGGCTCTACAATCTTTCATCAGATGCCCCACCTTTCCACAAATATAACAGCTTCTGGTCCCTTGCTGAGGTCTAGATGGTCCTATGACCGACATAGATGCTGAGCTTCGAGCTCCTTCTAGTGGTAAACTTCGTCCTCTACCCCTATTTGACGTCCACTGCGTCTCGGTACTGAATCTAGGTGGTGGTGTAGGCACAGAAAACCTCGGTTTTTTGAAATCTTTGGATGAGGATCCTTGAAACTGGGGTTACATCTTCTTGTTCTTGGTCTGTCACTTCTCTGACATAGACCTCTCTATCCTCCTGACCGACTCCACAAAGGTAGCAAACCTTTCCCTGTTCTCCAGAGCAGACACAGGGGTGGTCAACTCAGCGTTTAACCCTTTCTCAAAATGCCTAATCCTTTCTTCATCTATGGTCGCCATGTGCGGACAGAACCGTAAAAGCTCCATGAACTTGGCCTCATACGCGCTAATGTTCACTAGTCCTTGTCTTAACCTCTCAAGCTGAGAGATTTTATCATCCAGAAACATCTTAGGGAAGTATCTGTTTATAAATTCCTGTCAGAAAACTTCTCATTCGATCTCAACACCTGGCCTTTTCCTTTCCTCCATGGTCCACCAGTGACCAACACTCCCCTTGAGAAGATACATAGCATGTATAACCTTCTCAGCTTCTGGGATGTCCAGGATTCTAAAGCCCTTCTCTAGTTCAGTTAGTCACAAGTCAGCATCTGCTGGGTCATCTGTTCCAGCATACTCCGTGGCTCCAACTCGGTGAAGTCATTCAAACGTCTTGCCGGATCCTTGTCCTTCTGGATGGGTAGGTGCCCTAGGTACAATTATATGCATTCTATCAGTCATGTGTGTCATGGCAGTCATAAACTGCCCAAACATGGCTTGGAAAGCTGGGTTCCCCATGTCAGCTGGGTTGAACTGGGATGGTTCAGGTACATGTTCCTCCCTTTCTTGGTTTCTTGCACCTTCTCTAGGTGCAGTAACACTACTTTCAGCAACATATTCCTCGTGTGATCTAGACATCTTTAGTTTTCTCTTCTCCTCCTATATGAGAAGAAGACACTATCAGATATACTGGAAGACACTAGAACAAACTCTACAACCTTAGTCCTATGTCTCTATAGACTCAGCGAACTTAGAGCTCTGATACCACTAAACTGTAACGTCTGTCTCAGAAAACGAGATCAACGAATGCAGAAGTGATTAATTAGCAGCGGAATTACTGAAAATCACTAAAAATTAAAACTTTTTGTAAAGAGATCCTTAAATGATAAAACTCTTTCATAAAGAAACAAGGTAAGTTATTTACAAGCTGATTCATTAGTACATCTCTGCATAATCTCATCTCGAGAGTCATAACACTGACTGCCCTGTTAAACTGCACATGAGCAGTATACAAAAAAATCTTGAGGCATTACGCCAGAAATCTCAGATCTATATTAAACCATTTACTGACTCCTAGGACCTGAGAGTACAGAGACGACACATAAGACTTTCTATATATACAAGACCTAACAGACAATGTCTCCTCCTGAGGATCACTACTGTCCCTGATGTTGTTGCTGCTGCTGTTGCTGCTCACCCACTGAAGGGTTCCTTCATCCTCAGCGTCTACCTAAAAAGTTGAATCCCACGGGGGTGAGACAATTGAATAGTTGTCCCAGTGAGAGTTATAACTCTTCGCCAGAAGCATTGTTATTGCAAATAATTGAATAACATTGAGTAGAAGAATTATAATTATTTAATAGTAGGCAATTCATTAAATAAGCTAAGTAGAGCAGTAGTCTCTATACAATCATTTCAATTATTTGATTGAGTAACAAGTCATCTATTCAATAAGGAATATGAAGAATATGTATACTAATTATCCAACTAGGACATTATAACAATGTATCTTGAATCATTGTTTCTCGCAGTTCAACCTAAGCAATTATGCTACACGGCTGATTACATTTTACAAACATACTTATTCCCTGAGGAGATGAGGTATACCGCTCATAATCCAACCGAACACTATGAAGTCAAAATCAGTACCATACATAGGTCATCAGAAGAGCCATATTTCTATGACCTCATCTTCCTCAGTCAGTGTGAGGAAAAACATGCAGGACATCTTGTGTCTCTGCTATAATAGCTTTCCAGGGTATTCTGGCAACTTCGCTATTAGAGTTACAGTGGCATGCTGTACTCTCTTTGCCATCGAGGGATGTCTTGTTTATCTCACATCGATGCAGCATTAACAACATCACCGGGAGATTAGTGATACATCATCCCGGTATATACATATAATGAAGAATTGAGAGATTAAATGTACATCTCACATCAATTCCCTCATTAGGACGTAAGGATATTCACGTCCATAACCCCCACATACTCAAAATTATGCTCTCTAGGAGTTCCCTTAGGAAAACCTATTTCACCATCATCTAACTTCTGACAATGATGGATCTATGGTCAGGGCTCTACATGATATCATTATACTTGATTATTTAAGTACATTATGGCATCTTTTTAGCATCATGCATGTTTTCAAACATAAACCATTAAAACAACTGCTATAAAGAAAGAGTACTAATTGTATCAAGTTCATTTCACATCTTGTTAACATTGGGATATCAATCCCTAACCATATCATCATTATGATTCAGGAATATGGGTGTTCAAACCCTTAGACCATCAAAACACTTGTTACCAAGTAACATATTGCCATCAAGCTATTTAACAGTATAAGCATGATAGTAACAATACAAATATTGCTCATGGCTCATACAGCCTATCAGTCTCATTTGTTACCTCTCACTAGGCAACATAGTATATCATTGCTTTCAGAACTTGTAAAGTGCCTTTAATGAGCATGACATCATAACCCTTACCTGGCTATGCTCACTACTTTATAAAGACCTGCATGACTAACAAAAATGATAACATACACATTCTATCTATATCAACACAATGTAAAATAAAGATAACTTTACTATTCAAGGGTTGCACCACTATGCCCTTATTAGGGTTAGGGTTTCCCTTTTCAATTTAATTAGGGTTAACTAACCCCTTCTGCATATTTAGGAATAATGATTCCTTATTTTATTATCCAAACATAGCACTTCATGCTTAAAAGCATAACCCAGAATTAGGTTTTACTGTTCACATCATCTCCATACCCTAGATTAAAGTTTACTATTCACATTACATCACATTGCCCTAGATTAGGGTTTAATATTCATATTACAATGAATTAAGATCATACCATCATCATGTATTAGGATTACTTCCATTTATGCCCCCAATTAGGGTTAGGACTCATTAACAATCATAATTAGGGTTTCATGATCTCACTAACATGGATCATACCCTAATTAGGCATTCATTCATATTGAGAGTCCATTACTTGATTAATTATTCATATAAGAAGTCTTCTCTCTCATCTTTCTATAAGTTGATGTTTACATCACTCTTAATTAGGCTAAGTCAATTCAACATTGACATCATGGGTTATGTCATTTCTATTGTGATCATTAAAGCTCACTCATTCAAAGAGTACTAACCACTCTATTCCATGAAGGGTACCTTTATTATAATCACCATTGATTACATCATGTCCTAATCAACTAATTACTTGGTCCTTTAACCACATTAAGTATTCATGAGGTTTAAGTTAATCAACCACTAAACCATCTTGACCACTAAGGCATCAAACGATCTTGACCTATTTAGACCTCAAACGGTCTTGCACACTAAACCTCCAAACGGTCTTGTACTGCCCTTGAAACCGTTTGGTGATGAAGACCGTTTGGTCATGTTTGACTTTGAAATCATTTGGTGGTGAAGACCGTTTGGTCATGTTTGACTTTGAAACCGCATGGACACAACCGACCTTGAAACCGCATGAGCACGAACAACCTTGAAACCACATGAGACTAAACAGTTTGGGATTGTTTGGTCCCAAATGGTCTTGAGACCGTTTGGTCCAAACCACCTCAAAACCAAAAGGACCAAAAAGTGTCTCAACCAATTCAATTGAATTAGGGTTTCCAATGTTGAACCCCTCAATCGATCATGCACATGTCAGCCACTCATCAATTGAGTTAATTAGGTCAACCCTCAACTGATTTGACCCTCAATTGATCATCAATTAGGGCTTGGATCAATTGGATTAGGGTTTGAAATCGATGACCCTTCAACATACTTCAATGTGAGTCTAATTGATTTGAAATCATTGAACCATCAATCAATTTGGTCATGACATGACCCCAAACGGTCTTGGGATCATTTGGATGACCTCCAAATGGTCTTGAGACTGTTTTCTCAAGTCTACATAAAAAACCAACTCAACCAATTAAAGTTTGATTCATTGGATTGATCACTAGGTCAACAATCGATTGCACTTCAACTTGTTACCTTTAGATCTTCAACCACTTAACCATAGTCAACCCTAGACCTCCAAATGGTCTTGGGTGACCCCAAAACGGTCTTGGGATTGTTTGGATGTCCTCCAAATGGTCTTGAGACCGTTTTCCCATTATTTTATCAATAACCAAGTCATTCATTTAGGGTTTGGATATAAGAATTGGTCACCAAATCAGTAATCGATTACTCATCAACTTGATATCATTGGATCCTTAATTGGTCAACCATGCTTAACCCTAGACCTACAAATGGTCTTGGGTGATCACCAAACGGTCTTGAGACCATTTGGGTCACTCAACCCAAACTTCAACATAATTCAATTATTAAAATCAGCAATTAACCCAATTAGGGTTTTGATGATTGTTGGACCTTCAATTGGTGAACCACTTGGAATTAATTGATGATTTTTGGTAGGTAATTAGTCTAAATTATTATCAACAACCCTCCAAATGGTCAATGCTTGGTCAACACCTCCAAACGGTCTTGGACCATTTGCTTCTATGCGGTTTGGTGGAAACCGTTTGCATTCAAACGGTTTGAAACCATTTTCTCCCAAACGGTTTGGGAAACCATTTGAGCAAGGTTGGGAGACCATTTGCTAAATTAGTTCTTGGATAAACATAGAAATTAACTTTATCATCTTCTACCTCTGTCCAACCAAGAATAGGGGCTGTTTTTCACGGATTTGATAGCAAGAACTTAAAAGAGTATCTAAAGAAGAAGAATAACCAACGATTTTAGGAGAGAAAGATGCATTAACAAAGCTGGAGGGTTAGAGTTCTAAAACCCACCTCTAGGACTGATCCAGAGCTCCAAGCTCCGTAGCTTTAATGGTGGATGAAGCTCTAGCAGTTGTCCAAGGTCCGTTCTTCAAGTTTTGGATGAACAAGATGGCTAGAAAGGAAAATCGTGTGAAGAAAATGAATTACTAACCATTAAATTAGGATTTCTACCATGGATTCGAGGTACATGATGACCCAAATTACCAAGTAAGTGTGGTCATCCTTCCTTTAGTCCAGAGCTCTCCCTTGGTTGGCCAAAGCAAAGTGATGAGAGAAAGAAGCTAAGGAAAACGATCCTTTGTGTTATTGGAAAAGATACCTTATATATATTTATGGGTCTTTTCAAAGCAAAAAGGAAAAAAGATAGATATTTCCTTTTATCTCCAAAAAAAAATCCACCAAGGATTCCTCCATCCTTGGCCACGTTTCAACCTTCTAGTCTTATGCAAAACTCCTCCATTATCCAAGGTTTAAAGGAAAAGAACTAAACATCTTAAAGAGAGGTATATTAATATCCACCCTTAGTGGATATTGCTTAATATATTATTAGTGTGAGTAGTTTCCACTCCTACCATGATCTTTTTGGTGTCCAAGCATGACACAAGCTCGTCCATATTATTACAAACACATCTCCAACTTTTGGTTGAAGGGCTTCATAATTAATATATTTCTTTTTGCATTAAGTTATATTAAAGAGCCTTTTGTGCTTAAATCTTGATTATTACAATATCAAGATTCTCTCTCCTCCATGATCATTCAAATGAGAAGCCCCTCTCATTTTCTTTGCTCCACTTGATGCCAAGAAACATGAGAGATCCTCTAGAGGTGATATTTTGCATATTGAATTCTAGGTTTTGGGTAAGTTGCATATTACATCAAAACTAGGTTTTAAATCACAAGGATTGCTTACAAGCTATATCTTGGTACCCAAGCTTGTGGAAACCTTGTGACTACATCATATTCATTCTTATGATGTCTCAAAATCAGAGGAACATCTTAACATGTGCAATTTGTAAGTTAACCCCTCTACTTTGGGTAATTTGCACATTAGTCCAAAGTTAACAAAACAATGTTTCAACATTAAAAAAAAGAACTGAAAATGAAATATAAGTTCCTCAAAAGACTTAATTACTTTTCAACAGATGAGAACAAGCAAATAATCCAATTAATTAGGCAAAACACCTAGGGTTAGTACATAACCCAGGTCAGGGATGTTACACTTACTTTGTGAAGCAAAATGGATGGTAGATATACACATAAAACTAAATCAAGATGAGAAAAAAAACAAAATAAAAATTAGATTCTATAAAATATACTAATCAAGATAAGGAGTTCTAGGCTATGTAACCATCAATTTGATAGTTTGTACACCTCATTCTCAGTCATAGACAACCCTCAAACACCCTATCTAGCAACTACCATTCTAACCCAACATGTAGTATGCTAGCTACTCTTGTAGGAGTCATCCCACCCACTCTTTCACAACATGACCAAAACCCCATAAAAAACCCTATGCATCTCTGGATGATCATGGATAAATAGTCCTAACTCTTGTGGATTACCTCTCAGGTCCAAAACATCCAGGATCAGTAGAAGTTGCAAAAGATCTACTAGAACTCTAGACATAGTGAACCCCGTCCTGGTTGGTAGAACTAGGGTTGGTTTGGTGATGTTGCTTCACATTTCTCTAACCTTAGATTCTAGATAAATCCTTTTTTAGACCTCTATTGGATCCTATATGGGTGATTAGATGCTCTAGAGGGGGGGGGTGAATAGAGCTGAATGGGGGGGGGGGTGAATAGAGATGAATGGACTTAAAAAAAAATTCATTAGACCTTCAAGATATATCACAAGATAAGGTTGTTAAATAGGAAATTTGTGTACAACTATAACATACATAGCAAGGGAGAGAGAGATTGAGCAAACACAAGTAGACAAACTATTTATAGTGGTTCCACACTTCAAACTAGAAGTATGTCAATCCACTTACCTAGAGAGGTCAATCTCTAGGATTTCCTAACCATTGCATTCTTATATTCATTCATAAGACTTACAATACATGACCAAACAAAGGACTTACCTATCCAATACAAAAATTCTTCAACTTTACCAAGGACTTACCCACTTTTCAAGGAGTCTTCCGCCTTCTTCCAAGGACTTACCTACTCTTGCACAAGTCTTCATCCTTGTAGGAATTACCCACTCTTCTTGGATCTTCCACCTTTGACTTCACCTTCACCTTCACTCAGAGAAGCTTCCACCAAGGACTTACCCACTTGAGCAAGGAGTCTTCTGCCTTCACCAAGGGCTTACCCACTCTTGCTCCAAGTCTTCAGCCTTGATCTTCACCAAGGGACACATTCCCTTGTTCTTCTTCACATCTCTTAGATAAGAGAGAGAACCTTCATCTTCATGATTGAAAAGAGAGATGGGGAGATGGTGGAAGTGAGAGCCTCACAAGATATACATGTAGGACTAGCTCTCTTACATATTTCCTACTCACTCCAATGGATGTAGCAAGTGATTAAGCTTAGAGAGAGAGGAGGCTGTAGGAAGAACTCAACTATAGAATAGGAACCTCACATAGAGTTTAAAATGAATGCCCAACCTTGGAATGAAGCCCAAGGGGTCCTATTTATAACTGGGGATGCCTCTTAGCCTTTGGGAACACTTGAGAATAAAAACTAGCCATTTTGTGGCTTGCAATGGATATATTTTCACTTGTTGCAACTCCACAATGGCTAGAAGCACTTTTCTACACTTTTCCGTACAGTGCAATCGGTCGAGTTTTTATAAAGGTAACTCAACCGATCAAGTAAACGACAAGGCCGATACTCAAATGATCGGTCGAGTTTGTCCTGACGAAACTCGACCGACCATTAGGAATCGAAATGGTCAATTACTTGATCGGTCAAGTTCTGTGTAAACACAACTCGACCGATGCAATGTGCAGAAAATTGATCAAGGATGATCAGTCGAGTTTTTAGGCTGGGAAACTCGACCGACAAAGTGCCTCTAATCAATTTTCAAAGTTGCATCTAAAGTGATCTAACATTCGATCTAAGTGCTCCTTATGTTTTCTAAGCTTAATTACAAGTCACACAATCATTACAAGTGATTTACAACATGATTCTAATGGATTTACATCATATTACAAAAACGCGCACTTGTATTGACTTTGACTTGTCTTTTCTCCAATTTGATATGCGCAAGTTAGGGCATTTGGAGTGTGTCTATACCTAATCTGAAATCACTCAAGTAGAGACATTAGACACCAATATGTGGAATGGTTAGTCATCATCAAAACACATGTTTAGTCAATTTAGACGTGAGTCAACATTGACCTAATTGACCTCGAGTCAACAACCTCATCCTCTATGAGTTCAATCAACTACCTTTTCTACACATTCTTGCCATTGGTCATTCAAAGTTAGCAAAAATGGAAGTCCATGTAAGAAATTGATCGGCCAATCCAACAATCATAATAAAAAAGAGCAGATAGAATAATAACATGATACATCTAAATATTAACTACTTTCTTTGGGTCAAAGTAAACAAACATGCCCAAAACTAAGTATGTAGTCATAAAGGAGCTCAACTAGCCACAAACAAGCATGGTTGTATTACTATAGAAGACCACCTAATGAGCTGGATGAGGTCATCAACCTTGAGTCCTGTAATGGTAGTAGTACTACCAGATTTAATTCTTGTTTAAAAAATATAGAATGCAGTGAATCAACTATTTTTGCTTGCATGAGAGGGGCGAGATGAATAGAAACCCTCTGACTTCTCCAAAAAAAGCATGGTTGTAATCGAAGAACGATAAAAATGCATTATTTGTACAGAAATAATTGAGAACAATAGAAGAAATGAGGAGGATAAGGAGATTATCCTATGGAGAAGAGGTTGCTCTTATCCTTAGACTCCAAACAAGTTGGATCTTGTCCTTTTGCATTTCTTCTTTGGTCTTCTAGACTCCTTGGCCTCTTTCCTCCTCAATTCCGCTCCATACAATAGCTTGCATGGATGGGTGGTGGTGAAACAGACTTGGTTGAAAAAATAGGGATGAGTTCTGCCTGTTGGTTGAATTCGTGAAGGTGGAGACCCACACAAATGAGTAGAGATTGGATGGAAAATGGTGTGGACCAATGGAAAAGGATACAAACCAACCAAAATAAATATAGGGTGAGATCTTTAGCCCTCTCAGGCTTTGGAACTCTAAGGCAAATGTATGGGAAACACAAGATATTGAACTATTGTCCTAGTGGACAAAGAGGGATATTTATAGTACTAAGTGGTATACTAGTAGGTGGGAGCTAGGCCGACTCAATTTTGATGAACCGCGGTCGATTTCACCTAGTGACTGGATGGAAGGTGTGAAAATGGATTGATTTGGATGAATTAGGGTGGGGTTTGTGGAATCTATATATACATTTGTTTCCATTGATAAATGAAGTTATCTGTTGGTGCTACCGATGGTCACCATAAGTGGGTTCCATTGGTGGTCACCATAGGCAGGCACCATCGATTGGCTTGAATGATGACATGTCTAGTGAATTAGGGCTAGGATTGTGAACCTACTCTCAATTTGTCTCATCAATTGTGGAGGTAGTGAGTATGAGGGAAGGTTGGTAAAAGTAGCTTATAGGCATACACCATTGGTGTACATCAGCGGTCAATGTTTCATCGGTTGATGCTTCATTTTTTGACATTCATGGATTGTCATTATTTGAAGGAGGTTGATGAAGTTTTAACATGAATAGGGGCTGAGTTTATTGAGCTTTGGCCAGTTTTGTGTCATCAAATTGGAAGAATTAGGTTGATGAATATAGTGATTGTTGGTGTTGTTCTAGGCCAAAATCGGTCCAGGTTGGCTGAATCGAGGCCATTTTCATCAGACCAGACTGTCTGTTTGGTTTCAATATTTCTAGTCTTTGGACTAGGACTTGCAAAAGTTGATTTCTTATCACCTCAGTGCCTGAAAGTCCCATCATTTTCTAGTTAAGAAACTATATCTTTTAAGAGTGGTAAATTACAAAAAACTAAAAATTAAGTATCTAGAGTTATTTGGGCACATCAAGGCTATTATGGCTATGAAACTATAGTTAATTACTTAGCATACATCCAAATTTGGGTTTTATCAAGCACCCAACACTTAATCACAACAAGACTTAGCTCAACAAGCCAAAGCTATCATCCAAGTTAAGATTGCAATCAATTCTAAGGTTAGGGAAAAAAATTAATACTACAAGTCTCCCTAGACACGTTTCAGAATAACTTCCCTCACCATTCAAGAAAACATGCTAAAGTATGATCATAGAATATATGTGCATATTTAAGTGAAGTCACTTCCATCCAACATGATTCATGGGAGATTTAACCATACACATTAGCGTTACAATGCAACCACTTAAGGGACCAAGCGTGTGATGAAGGTTAGTAAAGAGTTGTCATCACATATTCATGTGTACCAATTAGGAATGATGCACCTTTCACTTATTATGATCCTAGAGTAGAATTAGAAAGAAAAGACTTTAATGACTTTTAAGGATCTCGATCCATGTCAGGATGGTCCATGTAATGAGAAATGGTCCCCATAGCTCGAGCCAGTTGGTCCAAAGCAATGAGATGAAATCCTCATACAATGCTTAAAGCATCCATGTTACCTGGATGATATCATAGGTCTCCTAGGGTTTCCTAAAGATTCTTTTAAGAGGTTTTTGGGTGATACTACCAGGAACGGCATACACATGTTTGCGAGCACAGCCGTATACATGCTGGGAACCATCCTCAACTCTTTTAAAATTGAAAATAAACACTCATGATTTTATTCACACTTGGGATTTTATCCATATCTAATCATCATTTATGATGATGTAGATATAAGAAAGTAATGTGAAGAGTGTTCATAGAGTATTTTTGTGCCACGATGACTGAGGAGTGGTGGAGGGAAGCAGAGAAGAAAGTGTCTTAGATAGGGCCTATACAACCTACACCACCTTACCTCCACCATAGGCATCACGATCTCATGTTGTCTACCAAGTATTTAGGTATGGAATTTGAGTAGGTAAGGAGAGTTAAAGTGACATAGTATATAGGGAAAGTGAATGCGGTAGATGTGAATCTATGGTTGATAGAGCTCAATAAAGCATTCTGGATCTTAGAAATATCGAAGGAGGAGAAGTTTAAGTATGTGATATATCTCTTGAAGGGCAGTTTTATCCATTGGTGGGTCATTATGCAGAAGACTTGGGTTGAATTAAGAAGGAATTTTAAGGTTGGTACTTTCCTAAGTAGTGCCTATGAGAGCACATGCAATAGTTTGGGAATTTTTGTCATACAGAAATATCAACAAACAAGTGCAAAACATGTTTTGTATATCTTTAAGGTTAGACCCTAGTTAGCCCCTGTAGTTTATGAGAGAATCAAACACTTTGAGAAAAATTGCATGTAGTTGTACAACAGTTAACATTGACAATAAAGGTGAGGGACAAGTTTTCTACCTTTGAAGAATCTGTTATGAGGTTCGAGAGGGTGACAATGGGGCACCAATTGTGCCCTTCATTTCTCATGGCATAACATTCAAGTGGGACTATTACCACTTGAGACACATATATTTGGTATGATACTAACAATGGAAAGCCTAAAGAAGTATAAGGTGTCTTTGGACTATGGGGCTAAGATTGTGGAGCTTTGAGATGTTGATATAATGATATCTCTTAGTCTTTCTAAGGATAAAGAAATATCTTCCCATATGTTAGAGTCTACAACTATAAAAAAGAGGATGTTGAGGCAGGGATGTATGATACTCTAGTACATGTCAGGGATACCAAGGCAGAGAGTCCTAAGCTAGAGGATGTACATGTGGTGTGAAAGTTTGAGGAAATGTTTAGTTTACCAATCATAGAGCCACCTAAAGATATTGATTTTAAAACAAAGTGTGGTCTCTAGTACTCATCCTATATCTCAAATATTGTGTGGGATAGAATCAACAAAGTTGAGTGAGTCGAAGACACAACTTCAGGAGTTTTTGTTCAAAGGGTTTATGTAACATATCAAAACTTGGGCATATTATCTTTTTGGCCATATTTCTAAGATTTTCCTTTCATTTCTATCCTTCTTGGCCTTTCTATTTAATTTTTGGAAATAATAGTGGTTTGGTGAACATTTGTTCATTATTATTGCCAACATATGGGTTTATGCACAAATACATCAATAAATATTTTTAATAATGATCTAATATGTAAATTTACCTTCCAAAAAAAATAATATGTAAATTTACCACTCATGTGATATATTAATAAAATATATTCGTTCTAGATCATTCCTTAGCCTTATGGAGAAAGGAAGAGAAAAAGGAATGAATTAATTAATATGGGAAATATTGGTAATAATGGATAATGATCTAAAATTCATAAAAGGAAGATGAATTGGTTAAAGATAAGTTGAGATTCATTTTCCTCAGGTCTCAATTGACTTAAGGACCAAGTTTCATAATTTTGGGAGGTTAATAACTATATCTCTTCTATTTGGAAAAGAAAAGGTGAGTTTTCCTCAAAATATTAAATAAGATACTTAATGACTCCAAAAGTGGAAAATAATCTTAGATTCATGATCTACACATTAAAAATTGCCTTTGGGTGAATTTTCATGTTATTTGAATAATCTTTATTATACATGTTAAATCTGGAGAGATAAAGTGTGTAGAACCTTCAAAATATTAAATAAATATACAAATAACTCCAACATGTAAAATTGATGGCAAATTCGTGTCTAAGGCACTTAATGTGACTTGTAGGTGAAGTTTCATCAAATTTACAGAATCTTATAACCATTAATGAAGGAGGAAAGAGAAAACAAGTTTTGATTTATTTGACACATCAAAAGTTCTCAAAAGGCAAATCTAATTGCATATTCAGATCCCTCATATCAAAAATAGGATGGATGCAAAATGTCATTTGATTTGGGGCTTGTTTGCACCATAAAAGAAGGAGAGAGGAAAAGATACATATATGCATTCTCACTTTATTCAATTTTTATTTTGGTAAGCTTTACTTGTCACACAAGTCTTTTTATTTCCTTATAAGCCGCACGGTTTTCCTCATCTTTTTGATTCTACATCTGACGGTCATGACCTTGTCCCCTACCTCCGATTCCCCTGTTTCCCAAGCAAAATGGGAACCAGTTTCGGCGAGTTTCTTTCTCTGATTTCTCCCTCAACTCTGTATATTTTCCTATGATTTCTGTTCCCTTGTGTTCCTTTCACCTTCTTGTACCCATTAATCCCATGTTTTCTAGGATTCGTTAGCTATATAACCCTAACTTGACCTGGCCTCCACCATCCCATGTTCATACCCCATTCTGCCCTCTTTTCCTTGTCATCGTGGCTGTAAGCCATCATACCTCTTAGGATATGTTCCCTGACCACCACAAGGGGTCCCAGGTTGGTTTGGTCACCTTAGTTTGGCTTCTACAAGTCTTGAGCATGCCTTCTGAGTTCTGATCGTGGTCTCCCAACTTGGGTTCGCCGCCGTGGGTCGACAACGAGTTTCTGACCTACAAAAGCGCTATGGAGCATCCATGACTCTTCAACGGAGTTCTTAGATGAAAACTGACTACTTGATGCACTGGATTGTTGGTAATGCTCATTTTCCCTCCTTTTTCCCCCTTTCTATTTTCTTATCTGTTGGTCTGTCCATGGCGGGAGACGCCTTAGGCACTCTGGGTCGCCACTCAGGCTATAACATGAATTGTCGAATTCGGTGAGAAGTAGGGATGGTGAGGTAGATCTCCATTGCGGTCATTTTTCTGTGATTTGGGAGTTTGTATTTTAGAATCGAGCTCATGGGTTCCTTTTTCTCATGAGTTCAACGAAGATGACAACCGCCTGTGTTTTAGCATTTCTAGTCCCGTTTTGCTTTTTGTTTTGTCTTCCTCACCAGGGGCAAATTGGTCAAATCGCCCCCTATTAGTGTTCTGCAACACTTTCATATCTGCACCCCATTGGGTTGATAGACTGAGCCATTCTGGAAAGCCCTGATTGGGCCACCTAAGCAAACCATCAATCCGGTTATGGTCAATTCCTGCATGCATGGATTTTTCCTAATTTCTGATTGGCTGGTTTCTTAAAAATCATAGCTTTTAATAGGTAACTCATAAAATTAAAATAAAATATGTTTTGAAATTAGAAAAATGTAAGCTTTCTAATAGAAATGTTTTCTAGATTTGGTTTTTAGGTTTATCGAAAGATGTTTTCTAAAAATAGATTTAATGATAAAAATCACCAAAAATGCACTTTAATCTTCATAACTCCAAAATATATAAAACTATATGTTTTCTTAACTAAGAGAACCTAACTAGGTCAATGGTGATGTTTTTAGAGTCTAAATCAGAGTTTTGTGCAAAAAGTCCAAAACTAGGGTTTTCTTTACCTTTATGCATATGCAAAACCCTAATACATGTTAATACATTGAAAATGGGAAAAGTGGATCTTGGACTCAATTAAAGTGGTGAAAGTTGATAATTGAAATCAATATGAGAGGTATGTGCATTCCTTACACCCTAAGTTTGGAAATTTGTAATCCAAACCCTATTTTCCTTAATGAGGCATTACTTGAACCCTATTTCCTTTATTATTGTTTCTCTTGCTCTAATTACCTCAAAATCAGTTTGATATATTATTTCTTGGGTCTTGGAACACCACTCCCATGTTGCAATTATATGATGATTTATCTTGCCTCTTTACTATTTCTTGAGCATGATGGTTTAGTTGTCTATTAGCTATAGTAGTGGTACTTATGCACAACCACCCATAGTTTAGGGCATGCGTTATTTCACCCTAAGGAATGTGTTTAGTCTCCCTATGGGGAATGTGTTATTTCTCCCCAAGATTAAATATTTGATAGGTGACTGGGAATGTGATTACTCTCCCCTCATCTATTTGGTTGAGGTTTGGTAGGTGCCTCAACCCTACTTAGTTAATGTAGTCCAATTAATATCATGCATGCTACTCTCATTATTTATTTGTTATGGCAAGAATCTTTTGTTTATGCCTCATTTTTTGGCCTTCTCATCTTATGATGAATCTATGCCTTAAGTTCCATTATTGTTCTTATCTTTGTTTCTTGTTCATTATCTGTGACACATAAGTTGTTTTCTTTCCCTTTTGCTGGGTGCTTTCCCAACCACCCAAGGTTGGATCAAGGTGTTGAACAAGATCAAGGAGAACATAGCTTTTGGCATGGACTTAGCTTTGGAGATGTTGCCTTGGAGACAAGACTTTAAGTAGTATGAACTTCCCTCTATCTAGATCTTGATTGTTGTATCTTGATGTAAACCCTAATGGGAGAATGATGTATTTTTGTAATATTTTATGTGAAATTGAATATAGTTAGAAATTTTATTCCACTGTTTCACTATTGGTCTTTTGTATACCATTATAATAAATTTGAAAAATTTATAT
This sequence comes from Alisma plantago-aquatica, assembly GCA_963693085.1. NCBI lineage: Eukaryota > Viridiplantae > Streptophyta > Magnoliopsida > Alismatales > Alismataceae > Alisma > Alisma plantago-aquatica. Next base: position 836,529,453 of record OY856412.1, on the reverse strand, counting down.
CTATTCCATCATACCTTTGAGCGTGTTTTTAATAGATGTTAAGTCTTCAAATTTTTAGTAAAGGGGTGATTTCACTCTTTTACAGTTTATAAAGTCCAACATCTCACCTTAGGGTGTTCCTATCATATTTTTGAAGAAGACGGAGGGGTCTATGATGTAACGACCCCTTCCCCTTATTATCCCCAATTAAGGTGGACTGAGAGGGAAAGAGCCATTATCATATTTACACGATTGAGGTTTAGCAATTAACTAAAAATAATTACGAATTTCATTGAGTGGAAAAGAGTTTGATAACAATATGAAGATATAATTTCCATGCAGGAGTTAAATGAAATGGAAATCTAAATGTTTGTAACATGAAATAAAACTATTTATCTAAATCCCCTAGAGTTACTTTAGACCTTTTCTTTTGGTGCCTTTTTTTTCTAGATGTCCCTATTTCATCATTACTTACAATTTAACCTAAAACACCGTGAAACCAAACCACGGTCAGTATATTGAGATAGACTAGTATGTGGGGGAAACAAAGTAATTGGATGTAGGTGTAACAACATAATCAACCATAGCAATAATTATCATTACAAAATTAAACAAACATTTTCTTATTTTAACGTCACAACCCTTATCCTCTCTTTCTCTATGGTGTGCCCTTTCTTTAGGCAGGGCTCTCTTATGGGGAACCCTCTGTTTATGGTTTGGACCCTGTAGTGGACATTCATAACCTTCACTCGTCAGGCTTGGTTTTCATACATAGCCTTTTGGGCTTGATCACCCGCCATTCCCATAATGACTTATTTCACCCCATTCTCTTTAACTAACTAGAGTTAGTCAGGGTTTGAACATGTTACATTTATATAAGATGGTATCCATAGTGAATTTATAGATTGTAGGAAATTAATAAATAGTCAAGAAGTTTAGTTGTAATCCGATTAAGAAACTTTGAAAAACCACGAAAGTTGGTTAAGGCGAGTAGTCATAGGCGTAACCACATACCTTTCTCAGAGGTGACTTAAAGTCTAAGTAAACATGTATAGTTATAATCAACCAATAAATCACCCTGCATCAATGCATAATACCCAAGTATTACTATTTTGTCCACAATTGTCATTACGACTGGCTTTGGTTCCAAGTTAGTGTTTTGGGGTCAATTTAGGATTTCACTATGATTTTGGCTTCCCAAACCCTAATTACCAAATTTAAAGCTTTTTAACTTACAAACCCTAATTTTGATATCATATGAATTCTTAACATCAAATTAAGTCCAAGATGTCCTTTTTATCCAAAAAGATTAAACTTATCCATTAAAGTAATTTAAGCAAGTTATGATCATTATAACTATGAAATTAGGGTTTCCATGCTTTAAATACATTAAAGTTAGTAACCTTCAACACTTTTGGAATTCGAGGTATAATTAGGTCTTGAATCCAATTTTAATGGATATCTCGTATTTTTCTGATTCACTTTCATATATAACTTGCCTTATTTGGATAATCTTATAATTTTCTATAAATTTTAGAAAATTATTCTTTTCTATCCAATAATGTACAACCACCTCAGTTAACTGTATATTTATAAAGGTGTGAATTTTTTGGATTTAAATACCAAGAAAAGACACATATTTCCATTACTTTGTGACATTTATGTCACACAAATTGGGGCATAAAGGTCTAATCCCCTCACGGATTGTTCCCTTATCGCGCTCGAGGACAAGCCTTCATCCATGCGGTCAACCCATGGTTGACTCAACTATCGAATACATGAGAGCCTCGACTGAGTGTTCAAGGACCTTCTCTAGGTCTTATTGAGTTCAATCATGCGTCACTTAGGCTCTGATTGGTTTGTCGTAACTAGTTCAGAAAACTTATGAACTGGAGTTTCTTAAGTAGTTTTTTATGATTGGTTTGTAGTAAGTATTGTAACTTGAGTTCCGCGACTTCCACTGATTTATAGACTTACATGCATAATATATTTCCTGAGTTCCCTATTAAAAAGAGCAGAAAGAGAGTTCTAGGATAGTTAACAACATTTCTTATACAATTATATTCTTCATTCGCCATAAGTGACACATGCAAATATTTATGACTAAAATTATTAGCGGAGTGGATATAGTTTTTTGCTAAAATTATAACATAATGTTACAAAATATCACACATTATAATCGCACTATGTAATTTTTTTTACACATAACCGCCATTAGTAGTGTGATTTAGAAAATAAAAAATACAACATGAAAAAAGCACCGCACCATGTGAAAACTATGTATTTACCGAATATATTTTTATTCTTGATATCTAAACAATGTGATGTGAAAAATGATAATTAACTATAACAATGTACAGATAATATAGTAAAAATTCTCTACAAAAACAATTTCAAAAGTTAATATTCTACATTGTGTTAAACAATGATGAACTAAAATTTATATTTACAAGCACATGAAATGTGAAAATTAGATACAAAGTGAAATAAAAAACATTGTGATTTAGTTTTAATCATAACATTTTTTATTTAGATTCTAATTGTACCATAATACAATATTTTTTAAAGGAGAAAAATTTGTACCATAACCATTTGTTGAGGTTATCATGATTTAAGAATATTATATTTTTATAGATATGAATCCTTTTTATGTCTTTGACATCCTTATTCATTTATATTGCATAATAAAATTGACAATATTTTTAGTGATTCCATATTTACAGGTACAACAAACCATTCACACGGAAGTGAATGGAACTTAAATTCCAGAAACCAAACTAGAGTTCCCAAAAAATGAGTTCCAGGGAACTTATGACTTACACCAAACCAATAGGAGCCTTAACAGAAACAAAGGTCAGAAGCAAGGAGAAAAAAGTTAAGATTGGTGAAGTTGGCAAGTATTTGTATTGGGAATTCACCTGTCAACACAACAATTCAGATGCACCACATGACTTATGGAGGTCTGTCAGTGGTTGCCCAACCTCTGCCATGTGTTGTGACAGTTTGAACCTTCTCCTTGGTGAATCTTCCCAAGCTTCAAGCACTGTGAGTAGGGGAATGGGTATTCTGGCCTTCTCCTTGCTTCTTGTGGTCTCATGCACCTCTGTGAAGGTCTCATGATGTTCTTCCCCATGGAAGATGGTCGGGAGTCCTAGAGCAGTGGCAACAATGCATTGGAGTTGGGTTAGACTAGGTCAAAATCTATGGGCGCAATTGGCCAACAATTGATGAGTTCTTTGGCTATGTGAGGGGCCAAGGAAGGTGTGAGTATCCTATTTATAGGATAGCATGGTGATCTGAAGGGTGAACCCTCAAATCCCTAGATCCTATAAAATCTTGTATTTAGGTACTTTCTTGATAGGACACGAAAGGAGTTATGGAAGGGGTCTTTGGCTCCATTTTCCTCTCTTGAATTCAATGGAGAAAGAATTGAAGAGGAAGGGAGAGAGATTGGGGTAGGAAAGGGATTTGAGTCCTATTCACACAAATTCCCTTTCTATCATGGGATAGATGACGACTTAGGCATCATTAGATCCTGATCCGATGACTGCACATAATATTAAAAAGTTTGGGTTTATATTGCTATTCTGAATAAAAGTCAACATTATACATTGCTTTATTAACCCTTCCAATTTGGGAAAATTACACAATTCATATCTCCCTATTATTTAATCCTTTTAATGCCAAATTTAAAGGAAAGTCTTTAACACTTATATCTCGGTGTGGGCAAGATTTGTGACCTAAATACAAAATCTAATGATACTTTTCTTTGTCTCCAAGTCTCCCTTTTATTCCATTTGTTTAAGGCATCAATTAGTTATGTTTCTCTCTCAAACTTGGCTATATTTCTTATTTGGATATCTTTTCTCATTAAGCACAACATGGAACTAAACCCAATTTATTAAGTGCCTTCAACATCTTTTTCTAGAAAACTACACATAATTCCATATGTAAAATACTAATTATCCATTACCTTTAGTAATTTATTTATCATTGGATTGTCTCTCATTCTTTTACCTAAATCTATTATTGGATTATTGAAAATAGTAAGACCAAAAAAACCATTGCAAGGGAGAATTCACAAGTTAAATGCATACTTTTCAAACAAGGCATACCCAGATTCCTGATACATCCTTAAAAATCAAATAATTGTATTTAAATATGTAAACACACGTGAAAGAACCATGTTACAATATCCTTTCCCTCTTATAGGAGTATTTTCCTCAAAATTCTACTAATCATACAAAAACTTTAGTATGAAGCTTTTCCATGTCCACATTTATCTCCCATGTGGCTTCATCCTCACCATGGTTCTTCCAAAGAACCTTTACCATCTCTATATTTTTATTCCTGAGCTCTTTTACTTTGGAGTCTATTATCTGCATAGGCGACTCATGGTATGACAATCTCCCTTGGAGTTCTATAGTCTTAATGTTCAACACATGGACATGATTATTCACATAGCACTTCAGATAGGACACATGAAACATATCATACATCATACTATACTGTGGCAGTGAATCTAGACTATAAGTGGCTTCACCAATTCGTTCTAGAAACTCAAACGAACCCACATATTGGGGACTTAATTTTCCTCTATTATTAGCTATAGCTTGGAGGGGTCAGATTTTTAGAAACACATGATCTCCTATGGTAAATTGGAAATATGTCCACTTTGCATCAACATACAACTTCTATCAATCTTGGGTTCGCTTTAGCCTTGGCTTGATCAAAGTGACCTTGTCAAGTATATAACTTTAGTTATTCTTATCTAAGAAAGGTCCTTCACCGACATCATCCCAATGAAGTGGTGATCGACACAACCTCCCATAAAGAGCTTCATACAGAGGATTCTTGATACTGACTTGGTAACTGTTGTTATAGGAAAACTCAACTAAGGGTAGGTGTTTCTCCCATAATCCACCCCAATCTAGCACACATGATCTCAACATATTTTTCAAGGTCTAGATTGTTCTTTCCGACTATCCATAAGTCTGGGGGTGATAAGTTGTGTTGAATTTCAACCTCGTACCAAGTTTCTCTTGAACTTATTTCCATAACTTTGAAGTGAACTTAGGATCTAAGATATATAGACTCAGGATACCATGTAAATGAACTATCTCTCTAATGTAAAACTTATCTAAGTTTGAAATCTTGATAGTGGTCTTCAGGGAAAGGAATTGTGCTGACTTAGTTAAGCGTTCCACCACGACCCATATTGCATCATGACCTTTTCCTGTCTTAGGAAGACCTACAACAAAAGCAATGTGACCTGGTACCATTTCCACTCAACAATCTCAATCGATTGCAATAACCCATTGGTCACTGGTGCTCAGCCTTCACCATCTGGAACTTAAGACAACTAGCCACATATGAGTCTAGGTCCCTCTTCATTCCTAACCACCAAAAGAATCGATTGTAGGTCTTTGAACATATTAGTGGTGCCATGATGCACATTGTACTTTGATCCTTGAACCTCTTGCAAGATACGGGTGTTTAGGGCGAATCTTTAGGAACTCAAATACAACTTTTATATCAGATTCCACCATCCATACCCACTGAGAGGTGTATTTGAGGCTTTTCCATCAAACCCTTCATCTTTTTTAACTCTGGGCTGGCTAACTGGGTTGCTACAAGCTCATTCAATAGGTTAGGATTGATCTGGATATTGGCAAGATGAATCATATTTTCCAAAGGCTATGGATCCCATTGAGCAAAATCTTCCCATTTCTTCCTTAGGTTAACCAAATCATCTACACAACTAAGATGTTTTTGATTGAGGGCATCAACCACCACATTGGCCTTACCTGGGTGGTAGGCTATGGTGAAATGAAAATCTTTCATATATTACATCCAATGCCTTCATTGAAAGTTCAGGTCCTTCTGAGTCAACAAGTACTTGAAGTTCTTATGGTTGATGAGGATGTCAAAGGTAGCCCCATATAGATAATGTCACCAGTTTTCAAGGCATAAAAATTGCCGCGAGTTCCAATTCATGGGCCGGATAACATTGGGCTTTAGATTCCTGGAACAAAGGTGAACACATGCTTGTTTTGCTCCAACATGCATCCTAAGACTATCTTTGATGCTTTGGTGAAGATGAAGAAACCATCATTACCCAAGGGTATGGTTAAGATAGGGGCTGATGTAATCTTTTCCTTTAACTCTTGGAATCATGCTTCACAAAGATCCAACCAAATGAATTTCTCATCCTTCGAGTGATATTAGTCAGGGGAAAAGTGGTATTCGATAAGTCCTTAATGAATCATTGGTAATACCCAACCAATCCCAAGAAGATGTGAATCTTAGATGCATTCTTTGGTGCTGGCCATTCTCGAATGATTGCAACTTTGGTAGGGTCCATCGATATGGTTCCTCCAGATATAATGTGCCAGAGGAACATAACTCAGTCTTTCCAAAACTCACACTTTGAGAATTTCCCATAAAATTCTACTTTATCAGGATATCAAGGACCTTAGATAGGTGTTGACAATGTTTTATAGGTCATTAGAGTAAACTAGTATGTCATCTATGAACACTATGACAAAGGTGTCAAGGAAGGGCTTGAACACACTATTCATGAGGTTCATGAACACACTTGGAGAATTGGACAACCCAAAAGGCATAACCAAAAACTCATAGTGGCCATAGCGTGTTCGTAAAGTTGTCTTTGTGATATCATCACTCTTAACTCACAAATGGTGGCATTCAGATCTCAAGTCAATCTTTAAGAAAACTCAAGCAGTTTTGAGTTGGTCAAACATGTCATCTATGCGGGGTAGGGGATACTTATTCTAAATGGTTTCCTTATTTAACATTCTATAGGTTATTCACGTGCAAAGTGATCCATCCATCTTCTTTACAAAGAGGATCGGTGCTCCCCACAGGGATGTGCTAGGTCAGATGAAGCATATGTATAATAATTCATGCAATTGCTTCTCGAGTTGGCGGGAGCCATCTTGTAAAATTCCATGGAAATGGGGTTTGTCCCGTGAGATTGATCTATTGAGAAGTCCACTTCTATCTATGGAGGTATGCTTGGAAAATAATCTGAGAACACATCAACATAGTCCTTGACTACCTCTATTTCCTCTAAGGGCTGTACCTTTTGCTCCGACTCAGTCATAATGGCTAGGAATGCTAGACAATCTTTAGATACCATCCGCTCTTCTTTCATAGATGACATATACATGTTGGTAGTGGCATCCTTCCTACCTCTAGTCATGAAGGGTGCATGACCTAACTCCTCTATCCCAATTTTCTTTTCCCTAGAGTCCATTGTTGCATTATAGTTAGAAAGACAATCCATTCCTATATTGACATCGAAATCATTCATATAAGTAGGATAAAGTTGGTAGGGAGTTCATTTTTTATATATTTCACATATGGTTGGTGTCTTAAGGAGGGATGAGATGATATGAATGCTAGAGGTAGTGACTTCTAAGACATATCCCAGGTCCTTAAAGTCCAAAAAGAGCATAATTGTAAGATTTCTTGAGATAAAAGTATTAGTAGAACCATATTCAAATAAAGCTTTCACATTATTTCCCATTATGTCAATCATGCCTACATCATATTTATGATAGTCAAACAATGCACCTATTGGTAAAGGATAGAAAATAGAGTTCTAGGGTTGGTTACCTTATATGAGACAATTGGCATTGGCTTGAGCTTCTTCATTAATGGAGAAGACTTGGGCCTATCGATGCTCTCCTGTAGGTGGGGATTTTCCCTGGGGTGCTATAGCCACCGGTTGAGCCACCACTTAACCTAGAGCTTGAGGGATAGGAAGAGGATAGTGGAAATGATATGTCCTTCTTGTTGATAGTGGTAACACACCTTCTTTTCATGGAGACATCTGTCAAGATGCTTCTACCCACATGTGTGGAATTCAGGGTGCCATTTCTCTTGATGGGGTTTTCCCTTTCCTCCATTTCTTCCCTTTCCCTTATTTTGACCTTGTGTCCTCCTATTATCATTTCTTGAGGCAAAAGTGCCTTCAGTGAACCCTAGATATCCCTTAGGTGGGTTCTGGGCAGGCATGGCAATCTTTTCCATGTCTAGGGTGAAGTTGAGGGACTCGGTAAAGTTTGGGGGGGGTTACTTGACATCACACAGGGCCTTATCTGGGGGTGAAGGTGCTCCACAAAATGTTCCATTTGACACTCTTCATTCAGTATGTAGGCAAAGTGCTCCAGGAGGCAAAACTTCCAAGCATAGTCCGCCACTGACATGTTACCTTGATAAAGGAGCATGAACTACTTTTACTTATCCTTCTTGGCAGACCTGGAGATGAATCTAGCAGAGAAGATGGTGCAGAAATCCACCCAGGCTATATGTTCCTTAGTCAGGTCTCGACCTATAATGTAATTTTCCCACCACATCTTTGCAACTCCTTCTAGAAGGTAAGCAACAAAGAGGACCTTCTTGTTGGGTTGCACCTCCAGAATGCAGAAGCCATTCTCCATAGCTAGGAGCCAGACGTCCACCTTGTCAATCACTTCAATCTTGTCCTCGCCCTAGAACTTTTCTATGTTCAGCATGATGAAGTCAACTACGGTGGCTCTGAGATGAGTGCAGATGGGAAGGGGTTCACCATTCTCATATGTGGCAGCATCTCTGAGGTCCAAGGAACTAATGTCCTCAATCATCTTCTTCTGTTGTTCCAGCTTGTATGTCAGGGGTATGAACTACTACTTGTTTGACTGTCAGTCCAGAGTCGGTAGCAAGGTCAGGGACATCCTTGGGCTCATCTTCCGTCATAGGTTTTCTCTTAGGATCATGATAACCCTCAGGGTTCAAAATGTCAAAGAGGATGGGCTTAGGCTCGGAACCTCCATTAGCAGAGGCCTTCTATGGCTTCTTACACTTCTTGGAGGACTCCTCCTCCATGGACCTCCTCTTTTCCCATGAGGACCTCTTCCTCCTATGGGAGGGGCTTCCTTTGAGGAGGGTCCATAGTGTGTCATCGGGGATGGCTGTGGTCTTGATGCGAGCCAAATATTTCACATAAGCAAATTAATCTCAATTTTATCTTTATTCATTTAATGCATTATAAAGATTTATTCCCATGATGTTTTGTTTACATGTATTTTACTATTTGGTGAAGGATTCCTTAATTCATAATATCCATAACTATAATACTTAGAAGGTTAGAGGAAGAAGTCATCATGTCCCTAGGGTTTTGTGAGTGAAGTAAGGACAGAGAAGGAATGCATTTAGATGAGGAGAAATCCTAGAGGTATTTTATTTCTGTAACATCTTCCGACTTTGACCAGGCAGGATGCACGACCCCCAGGAGACTTTGTAAGCCGACTAGCGGTGCAGACGGAAGTTTTGCCACCAATGGATTGTGGTTCCTTCTATACACCATCGTCTTTAGAAAATACCCTAATAATTCCCTTAAGCTCTACATAACTCATAAAATTTAATAATGATGAAATGTTAAATGGAAAACCATGATCTAATACCAAATATAATGATCCCCTCCTCCTGTTATCCTCTATTAAGGTGGACCGAGAGGGAAAGGGCCATTATCATGTTTATAGGATCGAGGATTAGCAATTAAGCAAAAAAAATTATAAATTTCATTGAATGGAAAGAGTTTGATAGCAATATGAAGACAAAATATCCACACATGAGTTACATGAAATGGAAATCTAAATGTTTGTAATAAGAAATAAATCCATCTATCTAAATCCTAATGAATTACTTTAGATCTTTTCTTTTGATGCCTTCTTCTCTAGATGTCCATCATTCATCATTACTTGCAATTTAATATAAAATGCCATGAAACTAAATAACAATAAGTATATTGAGATATAATGGGATAAAATAATTGCATGTAGGTGTAACAACATAATCATCTATGGAAACAATTATAATTACCAAATTAAACAAACATTTTCTTATTTTAAACTTGCATCCCTTATCCCTTCTTTCTCTATGGTGTGCCCTCTCTTTAGGGGATCGACTCTTATGGGGAACCCTCTCTTTAGGGTTTGGTCCATGCAGTGAACATTCATAACCTTTCCTCACCCATACTTGGTTTTCATACACATGCCCTCCTTTCCAGTTTTGGCCCGAGGTGATCTTCCTTTCTGGGCTTGATCACTTGTCACTCCCGTAATGACTTATTTCACACAATGATCTTAACTCACCAGAGATTAGTCAAAGTTTGAGAAGGTTACATTTATATAAGATGATATCCATAGTGACTTTATGGATTACTAGGAAATAAATAAACAACCAAGCAATTTAGTTGCAATCCAATCGAGAAACTTCAGAGAACCACGAAAGTCAGTTAAGGTGAGTAATCATAGGTGTAACCACATATCTTTCTCAGAGGTGACTTAAAGTTCAAGGTAAACAAATGCAGCTATAATCTACCAAGAAATCACCCTAAAATTAATGCATAACACCCAAGTATTACTATTTTATCCACAATCATCATTGAGACTGAATTTGGTTTGATGTTAGGGTTTTGGGGTCAAATCAAGGTTTCATTATAGTTTTGGCTTCCCAAACTCTAATTACCACATTTAATGCTTTTTTACTTCCAAACTGTAATTCTGATATCATTTGAATTCTTAATCTCAAATTATGTCCAAGATTTCCTTTTTATCCAAAAAGAATAAAATTTATCCATTAATGTCATTTAAGCAAGTTATGATCATTATAACTAAGAAATTGGGGTTTCCATATTTTTAATACATTAAAGTTAGCAACTTTATGCACTTTTGGAATTTGTGGTAGAATTAGGTCTTGAATCCAATTTTAGATTCCTCATATTTTTTTGATCAACTCTAATATATGACTTTCCTTATTTGGATAATCCTATAAATTTCTATAATTTTTAGAAAATTATTCTTTTCTAGCCGATAATGTATTGCCACGTCAATTAGTTGTATATATAAAAGGTGTGCCATTTTCCTGATTTAAATCCCAAGAAAAGACACATATGCCTGTTTCACTGTGACATTTATGTCATACAAATTAGGGCATAATGGTCCAATCCCCTCAGGGATTGTTCCCTTCTCACGCTCGACAACAAGTCGTCAGCCATGGGTCAACCCATGGTTGACTCAGCTACCAGAGACACAAGAGACTCAATTAAGTGTTCAGGGACCTTCTCTAAGTCCTATAGAGTTCTATCACAGAACCAGAATCCCAGTCCCATGAACCAAACGTATACCAAAGGCGAAATGCGGAAGCATAAATCTTAGCACACATGAACAGATAACAAGATACAAGCACCAACATAATCTCAACAATCAACAAGATATATTAAGCAACATTATTATATTACACAATTTGAATTACATACTCAAGAGTCAATTTGTACAAGTCTGCTCATGTATACTATATCTGGATCTTACAACAAGTACACCTAGCAAAGCTCACCAAGCCCAACCACCTTCTAGCCATCTCTGGACCTAAAAACAAAATACGAGAAATGGGTCAACACACGAGGTGTTGAGTATGGGGCAGAAAGATACATATATGTATAAGATTTGCATAATTTTGAAAAGATTTCAAGACTAAATGAACAACAATAAACATATTAATTGTTTAACAAATGCGAAACCATATTTTATGTCATTTCACTCCATTGTACCAACAATATCAAGCATGTTTAAGGCCTTTGACCATCTTCCCGTCGGAAGGGTCCGTAAGGGTGCTCAAGCTTAGGTAACCCTTTTATACGAGAGGGACCTCATGGACGTAACCAAGAGTTAACCCTTTCTCAACAATATTATAATGGAGTTCTATCTATATATGTATTCAAGTTATAAAACTGGAGGCAAACATCGAGTAAGACATAGCAATAGTACATGGCAATATTTGAGCAAATAGACAAACAAGCATGCAATATATGTCTTTTCAAGCAAGAAAATGGTAGTCATATAACTAGATAAGGCCCATACATGATTTAGAGATTTCACAACCTAACATATCCTTCACCATCTAGCCACATGCCAAACCTGATTAGGAACAAAATTACATATATGCATTAGATTCTCATAATTACCCTAATTAGATGCATTTTAGGGTTTTGGCCAAGATGGGTTCCAAGTTGCTTATTAGTACATTTTATGACCTTATACTAATTTAGAGTCCATTGTGTGGGTGTGGTTCAAGTTTCATGCCATTATGACGTTCCATGTGGACATGACAAGATTAAGGACACTTGTGCTCAAAGTAGGTCACGAGACTCATAATAGAGCAAAGCTCAACATTATAGTCCAAAGTAGGCACATATCTACAATTGAGGTCATTCATGAACAATGGGTTGATTAGGGCCCTCATTAGGGTTATAAAGACATTATTGTTACTGATTTAGTACTTAGGTGGGTATATATGCATCAAAGTTCCAAAATTCATCATAGCATTGCATTAAATATGGTCATCATGGTCAAAATTGCATATTTGTGCAAAATAGTGGAATTGGAAGATAATTTAGAGTCTAAAAATATATCCATATTGTAGGTCTCACCGAGGTGATCAATTTGATATATAGGTTTGTTATATTTTTCCAAGGGAAAAGAGAGTTATCATTTTTCTAAGATTTCCATTCTAACTATATGGATGGACATAGGGCGCTACCTTGATTTATGTCGTGATCTGGTCCGTGGATCACAGATCCGGCGGTTAGCATCCTGCCTCACCTGTAGGCACAAGAAAGTGGGTCCCTTAGCTACATAGCACCCAACTATTTGTTGATCTCCCTCGTGATGGGATTCTGGCTCCCTTATGCAACCCAGCTGATGCTGATCGGCCCGCTTGGGGTGTTTCCTCACCCGACCCCATCGATGCGCAGGCACACCCCTATTTCCATGGAGAAACAGAGCCAGAACAGGGGCTGCTGTCCAGCTTCCTCAGCCGTACTTCCACCGGAGAGCACAAAAAAAAAGGGGGGAAAGAAGAACAAAAGTGGCCGAGAAGGCCTCTATCCAAGCTGTAGTAGCAACCGTCTAGCAGGAAGGTGTGAAGGAGGTTGGAGGGGTCTATTCCCAGCACCGCTTGGTCTTGCTCCTTCGGCAGGGAAAGACACACGGCTAGATAGGTTTCATCCAACTTGGATTTATAAAATCGATCATCTTCACAACAATCTTAGAAAGGCGTTGAAAGGATGGTATGGCCAGAGGAAGCCAAGGCTCGATGTCCCAAGGTGCTGGCGGTGGCCTGCCAGAGAACATGGCATACAGCAGACATACCTACAGGAAAGGAGAAAGAAAGAAGATGGCCATGTACATGGGCTAGCAAAAAGGGTTTATAACCGAAGTAAATGTGCTAGGGTTAGATGAGAGGGTTTTATCTTTGGCAAGTTAGGGTTGTGAGATCTGGTTCCCTTCCGTTACTCAAACTTGGTGGAGGCAGAGAACCCTTTCTTTTCCCAGCCGCCTCATTGGTTTCCTAAAGAAGAAAGGGAGGAGGGGAAAAAAAGAAAATTGGGCCACAATGTTGATTTGGGCCTAAGTAGGCCATCCCAACATAGAAAAGGGTATAGAATTGAGCTAAAACAAGGTATAAATAGCTAAATTTCAAGGTGTCATAACTTGGACTCCGAAGGTCCAATTGAGGTGATTTTTGTTCCCCTAGATTCGTAATTGAATCCTCTACAATATGATACATATTACAAAGCCAAAGGATTATGGTGATGAGTTTCAAAATTAGATATAAGAAGGTGACATGATATAGCAAGATACTTAGTTAACAATACAAATTAAAGTCGCACATTGCATAATTGACCATGGTAGTTGCCAAATTGGAACATCAAAACTATCCAAATATGAAATTAATATCAAAATGAGTAACAAACACTTGATTATAGAGGATGGGTACAATAGAGGAGAGATAAATTTGAGGTTGTCATAGTTCAACCATCCATCACTCAGTAGAGAAGGAGGTCAAAAGTAGGGAGAATAGGGTTAAGGCTAGTAAAGTCTAGAAAGGATCAATATAGGGAATTCACATTGCCTCAACTGAGTGTTCAGGGACCTTCTCCAGGTCCTGTCGAGTTCAACCATCCATATATCAATCGAGAAGGAGGTAAGAAATAGGGAGAATATGGTTAAGATCAACAAAGTTTGTCAAGGATCGATATGGGGAATTTACATTTCAACACAACAATTCAGATGCACCAAAAGCCTCATGGAGGTATATCGGTGGTTTCCCAACCTTTTCCATGTGCCATAACAGTCTGAACCTTCTCCCTGGTGAGGCATCTCAAGCTTCAGGAACTGTGAGTAAGAGAATGGGTATTTCGGCCTTCTCCTCGCTACTTATGATGCCAAGCGCCTTCATGAAGGTCTTGTGATGCACTTCCCCATGACAATTTTTGGAGTTGGGTTAGACTAGGTCAGGGTTTATGGAAGCAATTACACAACAATTCACAAACTCTCTAGGTGTGTGAGGGGAGGAGGATGGTGTGGGTATCCTATTTATAGGATAGGATTGTGATATGAAGGGAGAACCCTCAAAGCCCCGGATCCCAAAAAATATAGAATTTAGGTACTTTCTTGACAGGGCACAACATGAGTTATGCGAGGGGTCTTTAGTTATGTATTCCTCTCTTGAATTTCATGGAGAAAGAATCGAAGAGGGAGGTGGAGAGGAGAGAGAGATCGAGGTAGGAAAGGGACTTCAGTCCCATTCATGTGACTTTTCTTTTCTGTGGTAGGGTAGACAACAACTCAGGCATGTTAGATCCTGATTTGACAACCACACATAATATTAAAAATTTAGGTTTATATTCCTATTCTGACTAAAAGGAAACATTTAGTATATTTCTTTATAAACCCTTCCACTTTAGGGAAAAGTAAATAATTCATATCTCCCTCTCCTTTAATCCTTTCAATTCCAAATTTTAAAGGATAGTCTTTAACACTTATATATAGGTGTGGGAAATATTTGACACCTAAATACAAAATCTAATGATACTATTATTTTTCTCCAAATCTCCCTTTTATTTCATTTATTTAAGGCATCAATTAATTCTTTTTCTCTCTCAAACTTCTCTATATTTCTTTTTAAGATATATTTTCTCATTAAGCACAACATGGAACCGAACCCAATCTATTAAGTTCCTTCAACATCACTTTCTACAAAACTCCACATAATCCCATATGTAAAATACTATTTATCCATTACCTATAGTAATTCATTTATCATTGAATTTTTTCTTTCTTTTCCACATATCTATTATTGGATTATTGAAAATAGTAAGACCACAAAATCCATTGCAAAGGAGAATTTGTAAATTAAATCCATAATTCTAGAAGAACACATACCCAATTTCCTAATACATCATTAACAATCAAATAATTGTATTTCAAATGTGTAAATACATGTGAAAAAACCATTTGACAACATATGATGTTGTGCATAAATTGTTGACAATTGCATAGATTTACATCAAAGAACAAGTGCCTATGCTGAGGATAGATATATTTGATCAAAATATGGAAATACAATGTTTTCTAAGATATATCTAAGACCAGGTCCTCATGAATTGGATATTAAGCTAGATGACATACATAAGACAACTTTAGGACCAGTTACAATCACTAAGAATTTGTGGATATGTTGTTTGTGATAATCAATGCGCCTACAAATTTCATGGATCTGATGAATAGAATGTTAAATAAGTATCTAGGTAAGTTTTTATGATATCTTGATCAACTCCAAGGAATAAGATCATCATGATCAACATATATGTAAGATTTATAGCCGTAGAGGCAACATCAATTTTATGCAATGTTTAGTAAGTGCAAGTTTTGACTGAGCAAAGTACCTATCATAGAGCCACTTTTTATGCTAAGTCCACACTCCTAGTGGATACACAACTAAAGGTGAGTGGACATGGGTGTTCATGCCTAGAATGGATCACATAACATATGCATAAATAAAACCACAAACAAAAACAAGGTAGGAGGCAACATGGCATATAAAAAGAACTAAAATAGTACCTGACAAGATCTGAGTCCCATATATCAACCCATATGAATTGCATTTGCATGGCATTAGATGATTCCAAGAGTAAGAGAAGAATATTATCATACTAGATCGGAATCAACAATCATAGTAAGATCCATAGTGTACCTCCTACCTAAAATCATAAATGGGTGCACATCAGTACAACTGTGTTGGGTACACTATAAAACACACAAACTCACATGTTTTGTTGGTATGTCTTCCCTAAGAGTCAGTCATATGTTGATTGTAATGATATATCTTGTAATTGATTTGATTAACAATAAAGACAATTCCATCTGTATGTTTGTTTAGTTATGAGATGATGACATAAAATCATCGATGTCTGAAGAATGTTATTTCTCAATGACATATGTATTCAAGTTGAGGACCTGAACAATGAGATAATATGTATGATAAGAGTATATACATTCTTGTTATGTACATAGTCAAATATTATTGTGGAAGCTATTAGACAACAATAACACATAAGAATAGAATGTGTGTTGGTTGATGATAGAATGTCATTAGTCATGATATGCAATAACAAACGAAGCACATAGATACTTGTTAGAGAATGGTGTACCGGATAGACCCGCCCCGAGATGTTATACATGGATAACAATCATAATCACATATCAATGTGATTGTGATTCTTAGACCTGAAGTCATTGCACATCCCTGTTCGTTCGGCATATCACAACGTCATTTAACGTGACCTTGAATAAGGGTTGCCAT
Source organism: Alisma plantago-aquatica (assembly GCA_963693085.1). Taxonomy (NCBI): domain Eukaryota; kingdom Viridiplantae; phylum Streptophyta; class Magnoliopsida; order Alismatales; family Alismataceae; genus Alisma; species Alisma plantago-aquatica. Next base: position 836,512,761 of record OY856412.1, on the reverse strand, counting down.
AAAGGTGATGCTTGGGTACATTGTGATACATGTTGATGATGTAGATGGAATTTTCCCTCCTATTGGAGTTGATATCCTAGCCACTTGATAAGTGAGACTGAGAAAATGTATGGCCATACTCATGTAAGTCAATATATAATATTGAGAAAATATGCATCTCCATAGTCTGCTTTGGTTCAAGAAACATGCATGGAATGACTAAGTGGATGACGATTCCATGCCTTGAGTTCAGTTTGGATATATGAGACAAAGGAATTATACAATTACAATAACACTGATCACAGATCTAGGTTGAAGTTGTTCTCCAACGTTCCAATTACTTTGGTAGCAATGACGTGTTTCTATATACCACTCATTGCTTGTGATGTCATAAATTGGTTATGTACATTCACTGCCAACATAATTTGGTACCTATGGGTCACACACGTAAGATACACTTGGAATAGGAGTTTACTCAAGAATAAGGTTTAACTTGGTTGCTAAAGTGTTTAGGTAATCAAATTGTCAATCGACCAATTAGAGTGTCCAATCCGGCAAGTAGGCATATTCCCAATTGGATTGTAAAAATAAACCAATCAACCGATTGGAATGTCCAATCAATCGACCGATCAAGCGATTATGTTGATGTAATGACATATATTAATCATCACATCAAATTCTAGTACTTTTGTGAATAGGAAACTATTCCAATTAATCGAGTGGAATGTCCAATCAGCTAATTGAAGAGTCTAGTTGACCGACTGGGGATTAACATCAATAGTTAAATTGTGAAAAATCTATCTTTTCAACTCCCAGTTGATCTAGAAACCATAGAAGGTAATAGAAAACAATAATATATAAGACTAAAATATCTGTTGGTTGTTGAAAGAATCTCATTAGTCATGATATGTGATATTAAACCAAACACATAGGTACTTTTTAGAGAACAATATAACAAACATACCTACCCTAAGAAGTTATACATGGATAACAATCATAATCACATCTCAATGTGATAGTGGTGATTGTGATTCTTAGACCCAAAGTCACAAGACTATTCACATGTCATTTGATGTATTTTAACATCATTGAACCTGACCCTAAATAAGAGTTGCCACAAAGGTGATGCTTGCGTACATTGTGACACATGAGGATTAAATGTGAGTGATTTAGATGGAATTTTCCTCCTACTAGAGCTGATATCATGTCCATTTGATAAGTGAGACTGAGAAAGTGTATGTCCATACTCATGTGAGTCAATATATAATATTGAGTTCATGTGCATGTCAATATAGTCTGCTCTGATTCAAGAAACATGGATTGTATGATTAAGAGGGTGGCGATTCTATGGCTTTAGTTCTATTTGGATATCTAAGATAAATGAATTATACAATCGTAGTAACATTGATCATGAATCTTGGTTGAAGTTGTTCTCCAACTTTCCAATTACTTTAGTAGCAACGATGTGTTGCTAGATATTTCTCATTTCTTGTGATGTCACAAATTGGTTATTGACATTAACTGCCAATGTAATTTGGGACCTGCAGGGTCCAACACATATGATACACTTGGAATATGATTTTAATCATGAATAAGGTTTAACTTGGTTACTAAAGTGTAAGTAATCAAATTAGACAACACTGGTAAATTAGTCAACCAACTAGAGTGTCCAATCGACAGACTAGTGTGCATGTCGATCCCTTAGAGAGTCCAGTCGACTGACTGGGATGTACAGACATTGCCAATTGAAAAAGTCAATTGACTGATTGGAATGTCCAATAGGAAAGTAGACATATTCCCAATTACATTGTCTAAATAAACCAATCAATCGATTGGAATGTCCAATCGACCGACTGGTCAAGAAATGATATTGACATAATGGTGTATATTAATGATCACATTGAAATCCAATACTTTTGTGAATAGGAAAGTATTCCAATTGACCAATTGGAATGTCTAGTCGACCGACTAGAGTACCAGTCAACTGAATGGGGATGTACTATAATAACTAAATCGTGAAAATCCATCTCTTTGACTCCCAATTGATCTAGAAACCTAGGTCATGGCCCTCCTACAATTATAGGGGTATTCAAGGCTTTAGAAGACAAATAACACTGACAAACACTGTCTTCTCACATTTGTGGTAGCGTGAGAGCCCGAGCAAGTCTTACCTATAAAAGGGAGAAACAACTAGGGAGAACAACTCAACACTAGAACATTGACATTGAAGGGATAAAATCCTTCTTTTTATCTCTAGAAACCACATCAAAGAGTTCCTAGTAGTCCATGTGGACTATGACAGAGGGGTGGAGGCCATCGCCAACATGCAAGGAGAACTACATCATCTACTATATGCAGTGTCACATTAGGAGGGTGCCCCAATAGTTGTCGATATGTTGTCAGATCAAGAAGCACCGTATTGCAAGGATTGTCACTAGAGTTGCTCGAGGACCATGTATATACCTTAGAAACTCTCTTTCCTAAATAAATCATTATTGATGTGATCTTCTGTATTGGGATACAAGCAATTTTTTTTGTTTCTACTTCCTTATCTGCTATCCTATTTCCCTATCGAAAAATTAGAGCCATGCGGATCCATAATGTATCAAGATTTAATCGATGCGATCAAAATTCATTTATCATTTATATTTCATATGATACAAATACTTAAAATGATTAATGTGCAAATTTGATTAAAAAATAGATACACTTCTATATCTATGATATGATATATATGCAATTGATACATGTAGCCCTAAAATTTGTTTTGATGGTGGATGAATGTGCAATTATGGCCAAACCCCTTTATGGATGCATGTTCTTGGTTGAATGGTTTAATTCCTATTGTTATTCAGTTTGCATACCAAACCTCTACCCTTTCTTCCACATTTAAGTTAATGCTTCCCTCCCTGTACTCCCCACAAATGTAACTCGAGGTTTCACTTTTAAGAAATAATAAGTTAATAGGAGTAAGATAGTTTTAATTTATGTTTGGATAAGAGAAGACATTCTGCACCAGAGGAGTCAACTGAGTGGTAGTCGAGTCGATCTTCCAGAGGACCAAAGAGGCCATAGACAAGAGGAGACAATCGATCAACATGAGGCCCAACCAATCGACTGAAGCAGTTCATATACTACTTGAGCCAGAATCCATTCTATCGATCCATGAAGACCAATCGATAGACCAGTAGGCCAACCTATCAACTAAAGAGTCCAGTCAACTGACTGGATTGGTTCTAACATAGATTTTCTATAAGAACATGTTGCTACATGTGATGTGGACATTAGGTGGTAGTAATTCTTTGTGGCTCCAAAGAATTGCATTAGTATGGCCATAACCGTCGCTCATATTATGTGATTGCATGTTTTATTTGTGGATATGGCATGTATATGATACATATTATAAAGTATGTGGTGATTGGATGTGTATATGTGTATATAAATACAAATGTCTCAATTGAATATTAAGTCTTAGATGCTTTCCATAAGAAACACATTTGCAAAGATTGATCGACTAGGCGTGGACATGCCTTAACATTGTGCACCATCTATCTCGTGGAAGTGTGATGTAAATATGTGGGTGTAGCTCTACAGAGTGCATATTATATCATGTTGACTTTTGGGTCGGGCTTAACTAGGTGATCTTAATGAGATTAAGCACCGAGAATCATCAAAATGGATTATGACAAAGAGTTGTGCATGCCATTATCAAGAGTTGCATATAAATCAATTGGAAAATGTTGCCAACCTAAATAGTCTAGTTGTGGGAGATCAACCCTAGCTGAATCATGACTTTGATTAAATATGGATCTTGACTCACTAGAAGGTTATGTGCTGCAAACTTCCAAATTGATAGTGAGGGCTATAAATTTGAACAAAATAGCGAGAGTGATAATTAATTAAAGTCCTAATTAATGTCATCAAAATATCTTTTAATCAAATCAATCAAAAGTCATTTGACAAAATGCAAATTTCTTTTGTAGAAACAAATGGCAAACAATAATACATTTTTGTTGCAATATTCCTTGAGAAGGAAAAATTTAACGAGAATAACTTCCATGATCAGTTCAAGATGTTGAGAATTGTTCTCACTCAAGAGTGCAAGCCTATGTACAAGAGACATCAAAGACAAATGAACCCTCTCACACAGTGCTTAAGGATGAAAGGGATTCTCATAAGAATTAGATCAATGATGCCGTAGATGTCAAGTATGTGATGATATGCTCAATGAACTATGAGTTGTAGAGATAGAATGAGAATATGTATGTTATTTAGATGGTAACACATCTTAAAAACATGTACCAAGATAAGGCAAGATAGAGAGATATGATGTCTCAAAGGCATTATTCAAGTGCAATGTGGCAAAAGGATATCTAGTAGGTCCCCATGTACTCAAGTTGATTCAGTATGTGGAGAACCTTTCTAGACTAGGATTTCCCTTAGGCCAAGAGTTGGCCATAGATGTGATGTTGCAGTCACTGTCGGTTCATACAACCAGTTTGTCATGAAGTACAACATGAACAATTTTGGTAAAGCATTGTCAGAATTTGCTTGGCATGTTGAGAATAGCTGAAGTGCAGATGAAGAAAGACAAACCCAAATATGTGATGATGATCATAAGAGGAAAGGGAAGTCCAAGAGAAAAGGCATAGCTAATAAGAGTTATAAATCTAACCAAAAACCCAAGTATTATGCACTGAAAGCTAAGGGAGGGGTGAACAAGGAAGGAAATTGTCACCACTTTTGAAAGGATTTTCCCTCTTTATCTTAAGGAATTATGGAAGAAGAAGTAGGGAATAGATGTATCCACTTTAGGTATATATGTTATTGAGATAAATATGTCTACTTCTTCATCTTGGGTATTGGATGTGGATCTCACATATGCTCTAATATGCAAGATATGAAAAGAAGTACAATCCATAAGAAAAGGTGAGGCCAAATTACACATTATAAATGGTGCAAGAGTTGTTGCCACTATAGTTGAAACCTATCATTTATCTCTACCCAGTGGGCCTGTGATAGAGTGGAGATCTTGTGACATCGTAGGATGTTGAATGCCTTGACCACGCATGTGGTGTCCGAATTGAAACCCTCACCTCAGTGAGAATATTGATTCAAACCTTGCAGAATAGGCCATGAAGAAGAAAATCAAGGGATTCATAGGAACAAACAGTAGAACATGCACATGAACAATAAAACAAACCATAAGACAAGAGCTCACCATTCAACATATAATTAAAAAATGAATTATTACAAATTAATATCACACATTGAATAGTAAACTTTTACATATGCATGTACTTCATCTACAATAGGATCTTTAGATAATAGGTCCACCTATACATTTTCTCACCACACAAATCTAAATTATCAAGGTTCTTCAAGATCATATGTCCTCAACCTAAACAAAATATTACATGTGGTACACATCATCACCATATTCTAAAATATTGTATTGAGTATGCCCGCTTGTCTTTTTATATACCTCTCATTACCGTGACTTGGCAATAAGATAAAACTAGAAGTTGGTAGTATAAAAAAATATAACAAAAGTATACTTGAATAAAGAATGTTTATTAGCAAAATAGAATATGTCTTTTAGGCATATTTTCCAATATATCATCCATGCATTTACTACCTTAGATTTGAATGCATTAAGGCCTTTATGATCTACTAATAAATAGTTGGATCATTTCACAATGTGATCTACTACCAAAAAGTTGGATCTCTTCTAAATAACTTACTACCAAAGAGTTGAAGTACTTTACTTTCTAGCAATTTACTACCAAAGAGTTCAAGTTCTTAGATATAATGGAACATATATATATTATGTTTGATGTGCTCAAAACTACATATATAGAAAATAGTACAAGGTAGCATAAGAGAAGTTATTTCATCCAATATCATATGCCAAGTAGTTTGTACACTTATAATACAACCATACTAAATAGTAGGCCAAGTAATAGGTAAGGCATACCTTGATCAAGACATATCCTAATCATAACATATTCATGAGTCACTCTATCCTTGGTCAACTCCTGATATCTATTCTATCCTCATCAACCCATGATTAAACAATATTACATATGACTCGCATCGGATTCTCATCGTCAACCCTAGTCATGACTTATCTTAGAGTTTTGCTTAGTTATTATGGTATTCTCATCATTACTTGTCTTGTATTCTTATAGTTATCTTACTGAATTTATGTTTCAATTATGTTCCAGATTAGTATAAATTATTTGAATTTGTGTTGCATGCATTTTTGTGCACATATTAGCCCTTGGTTACATACATTATTCCAATTAGGGTTACAAACCATGTATCAAGTCATATTTATATAACATGAATTTCATGCATCAACATTATAATCACTGACCTCAAATGGATTACAAACATGATTTAGGATCTACTAAGATGTTTTCATAATTTTAGGACATTGTTTGATATTTATTACTCATGAAACAAGTGTAATATATCTTACATGATATCACTATGATTTAAGAATCAAAGGACTAATATTATGGTTCCATGTTGTTCTACTCATTTTTCCTAAACATTTTGATACCTCATTTGTATTTTTCGGATGAATGTGATAATTACTATGAATTTTGCAAGATATGATAGTTATCTAAGATTTTTACCTTTTAGGACCAATCCAGCTATGCCAAGTGGATTTGAGGGTGTGCCCCTCAACTCTACTACCCGTGTTGAGCTGGAGGTTCTCTGGATTTAGTTCAGGGTCGATTTCAATGGTTAACAATCTAACTCTCTTGTCGGTTCACCCACTCCACGTCATCTCCTGATCTACAGTGTCGTTCTCTATCCGTGAGGGAGTGCTGTCACAAGGGAGATCACTAATGAGAAATACAAGTGATTTTGTGGCTCCTCGTCATCTCAAAGGCCAACATCATCTTCACCAAAGTTGTCCAGACCTCTATAGCTTCTCACAGTAGTGTCAAGATGTGGAAGGCATGAGCTCCATCTTTGGTTTGCAACTACAGTGGAGCAGTTGCTAAACAATATTGGGCGAATCCACTATGGTTTCCCTCCCATTCCTTTATTGATCTATGCAAGCTCCACAAGATCCCTATATTCTTTAGTGGATGCTTCAATGGTGATGGGGATTTCTTTAGGTGTTGACTACAATTGCTGCATGCTCCTACTGCAAGAAGGGTTTGGTGCCCATGGTAGCCACAATCGTAGTCCATGGAAGTGACTAGATTGAGTTAATCTTGTCTCAATCTTGATTTATCCCTATTCATTTGTCTCTGATCTCACTTGTGACTCCATACATTACCCCCGGTCACGACATGTTCACCGTTATGAAGAAGCAACAAGAGATGGTGATTAGTTCTCTCCATTGTAGTGGTCATGCATCTCATTTACGGGGTCTTCTTACTCCTCTAGTCAAACCAAGCAAAATGATCCAATTCATTTCCCCCTTTGGGCCACGACCACAATGTGTGGTGAAGAGGGTGATTGCAATGCTAACTGCTCCACTACCTTGCTCTAACTGTAAGGTAGGAGACAACATGTTAACCCTCCATCTAGCATCCTAGGTTCATGGATCATCTGCCACTCAAGACAATCCGTGGCTCCTCTTATGTTTTCGTACAACCACTAGATTGGAAATCTAGGGGGAAAAATAGGCTATGCAGCCCGTCATTTAGAAAGGGGCGCGTGACACATCATTACCCAAGAACTTAGCCCAAAAATACCATGAACTTTGTCCAAAAATCACCAAAATACTAATGATTTCACGATGTTTCAAACCTAAATAACTTCTTCTAGGAATGTTCAATCTTCATGAAATTTTAGTCGTAGCTTTATAGTAACTCAAGCTACATTCGACACATATTTGGCAACAAAACTCAATTGTTGGATTAGTCAAATAAATACCTCAAAAGGGCAGGAAATTAGGGATCTTAATCATGATATCCACATTAATCATCACTCAGAATTTATCAAAACACTTGGAACTTCAAATATCCCAAACACATGAAGTTCATTTATGGGATTAAGTATCTTGGAATTCCAAAAGTTTACTCTATCACATCTACACACCTTATTTTGTCCTTGAAATTAAGCCAAAATATAGTCTTTCACATTATATACATCTTAAAATAAATTTTGTCATTGAAATTAAGCCATTCTATTATTTCAAAGAAAAGTTCTCCATCTACACGTGTGGAACCACTCTAGGTGCAAAACCTCCACAAACAAATTTTTTATAACTATTTATTTATCAACCCTTGGAGATTTTCAAGCATCTTGGGTGCACGATCACTCCGTATAAGGTTAAAACAAGATTTCAGAATCATAGGTTATGCCATGACATTTCTAATATTTGAAGATTTACATTTTGATTTTACCCTAGAAGTAGGGTTCCATCATGCATCATATGATTGTGTTTCTGAAGGGATTAACTATAATTAACCCATTTTATCCAACAAGCTCATATTAAGGTGCCATAATCATATCACTATGTTAATTGTTAGAACATATTCAACATATTCATTAAGCAATAATATTAACACCTCATCTTAATACTTATAATCAATATGTTTTCCTTTGACTTTTGTATTAGGTTTCAACCTTTATTAGTGATTTCAACACTTGATTAACCAACTATATTATATTCTATACATAGAGAGATATCAAACCATCTCTAGGTTCTCCATCATGTCATATCCATATGTCAAATGTTGATATTAGATCACATTCTTTCATATGTTATATCATGGTTGTTCAAAACAAACTCATACAAGTGGCTTGTCAAACATATATCAAAACTTTATGTAGTCCAAAAGAGGTTCTCCTAACCCTTATCCTGAGGGTAGTGACATTCTTAGTCTCTCTAATAACACTCATTTTTGTGAGTATCTCATAAGCAAAAACTTTATCTTCCCTCTTTTGTGTAGGGTTTCAGGGTCTACCTCATTGGCAACAATTGATAGCTTTATTGGCTCTGGACACATATGCACAAACCAAAACATGATATGGCATACTCTTCATAGTTTCTCTACCCATGACATACTATCTCTCAATTCTCTCTCTTATACACATCCACTAGATTCCTACAAGGAACCACCAACATGATATTGAGGCTTTACTAAAACTAACATAGTTACCTCCTCTAGGGTCTTGGGTATCTCTCCCTCACCTAGATGGTAGGTTATAATATATCCTTGTTCACATATGCATATATTACCAGCCCCTCACCGACTCTAGGGTTTTGTCCTCAAGAGGACATCTAGCGTTAAACAAAGCTATATGAATCATATATAAAGTAGCTCAACTCATTCACTCAGGAGTAGTGTAGTTTAGGACATATCATAACACAAAAAATATTTCTTATAACTTCTTATATCTTGGGGTTTAGGTTCTCTGACCTTCTCCCTACAGGTCTCACTCTCTCTGGATTTGACCCTATAATTGGTACTAACACTAGAGGTCCTCCTTTATAAAAGAGCTTGAGGCTCTAGATGGTTCACATCTTATCTTAGCTTAGCTTATCTCATCTTAGAAAAGCACATGTACATGCATCATATAACTTATGTCAAATCCTCAAAAATGAACTCAAGTTCTCAAATCTGATTTTGATAATCATAAACCATCTTGTCTCATTATATAAAACTTAGATCACATCATCTATGATTATGTCATATATTCCATCTATAACATATCATAGAATGACTATAGACAACTAATCTAGAACTACTCTCTCTTCTAGACTGATGTCATTCACTTTCACTTAGGTTGCATGACCACCTCCTACTCGTACATCTGTGGGAACACAATTTTGTATTAACTTACATGTATACTAAAATATTATATAGTTTTACTTTGATAAAACAAGCATCAAAGAAAATTATTGAGTCTCGATCTGATTGGAATCAAAACTAAATCAGCAAAACAAGTGTCCCACACAATGTAGAGATCTAGTTTCATGTCACCTAGTGAAAAGGATGAGAACAAGGTGTAGACCAGTGTAGGTACCCTAGACAACGAGTGCTATGTGTCTAGGATTTCTCTTCCCTTGTTGCACATCATATCTGAATAATGTAACGTCCCATACTACCACATTATAAGGAAAGAATGACATCTTAGGACTTGCTATACAACAAGCAATAGTCGAGACCTAGTTCTCAGACATCTAGGTTCTAACCTAGAGGCTAAGTTAGATCTTGTCACTAAAAGATGTGATTAATCTAACCCTAAATATTTTCAAGTTCAAGGTTTTTCATTAGTTTTGAGTTGCATAATGAGAAAATGTCAGGCTTTTCTATGGTTCATGCTTTGATACCACCTATGATGTCCCCAAATTTTCAACGCCTTGACCACGCATGTGGCGTCCAAATTGAAACCCTCACCTCAGCATAATCCCAATTCAAACCTCGCACACTAGGCCAAGAAGATGAAAATTAATGGAGTCAGAAGAACAAACAGTAGCACATGCACATGAATAATAAAACAAGCCATAATAAAAGAGCTCACCATTCAACATATAATTATAAAATGAATTATTACAAATTGATATTATACATTGAGCAGTAAACTTTTACATACGCATGTACTACATCTACAATAAGATCTTTAGAAAATAGTCCACATGTACATCTGCTCACCACATAATTCCCAACTATCAAGGTTCTTCAAAAGCATATGTCCACAACCTAAAAAAAAAGACTACATGTAGTACACGTCACACGATATTCTAAAATATTGTACTGAGTACACCTCCATATCTTTTCATATACCTCTCATTACTATGACTTGGCACAAGATAAAACTAGAACTTAGGCATTAATAAACAAATATAACAAAAAAATACTTGAACAAAGAATGTTTATTAGCAAAAGAGAACATGTCTTTTAGGCATATTTTGCATTATATCATCCATGAATTTACTACTTGAGAGTTGAATGCATTAATGGCCTTTATGATCTACTACAAAAGAGTTGGATCATTTCACAATGTGATCTACTTCCAAAGAGTTGGATCACTTCCAAGTACTTTACTACCAAAGAGTTGAAGTACTTTACTTTCCAACACTTCACTACCAAAGAGTTGAAGTGCTTCGATATATTAAAACATATATATTATGTTTGATGTGTTTAGAACTATATATATAGAAAATCAAGCAAGATAACATACAAAAGTAGTTATTTCATCCAATATCACATGCCATGTATTTTTTACACATATAATACAACCATACTAAATACTAGGACAAGTAAGAGGTAAAGCATACCTTGATCATGAATGATAACATATTCACAAGTCACTCTATTCTTGGTCAACTCATGATATCGATTATATCCTCATCAACCCATGATTAAACAAGATTTCTCATCGTCAACCCTAGTCATGACTTATTTTAGGATTTTTCTTTGTCATCATGATATTCTCATCATTACTTGTCTTATATTCTTGTAGTTATCTTACTGGTGGTATTTTTCAATTATCCTTTAGATTAGTATAAATCATCTGAATTTATGTTGCATATATTTTTTTGCACATTTTAACCCTAGGTTACATACATTATTCCAATTAGGGTTATAAACCATGTATTAAGGTTCATCTTCATATAACATGAATTTTATGCATCAACATTATAATCATTGACCTTAGATGGATTGCAAACATGATTTAGGGTCTAGTGACATGTGCTCGTAATTTTAGGACATTATTTGATATTTATTACTCATGAAACAAGTGTAATATATCTTACATAATTTTGTTGTTAAGCATCAAAGGAATACTATTATGGTTCCATGTTGTTCTCATTTTTCTAAACATTTTGATACCTTCTTTGTATTTTTCCACATGAAAGAGCCAATTACTATGAATTTACAAGAACTGATAGTTTTTTGATATTTTTCAATTTTTGGACCAATTGAGTTCCTCCACGTGAATTTGAGGGTGTACCTCTCATCTCTTCAGCTTGTGTTGATCTGAAATTTCATTAGATCTGGTTCGGGGTCAATTAGACTGGTTAACAGCCTGGCTCTCTTGCCAGTTCACTCACTCCAGGTCATCTCCCAATTTGTAGCACTATTCTCTATCTGCTAGGGAGCACCGCTGCAAGGGAGATCACAGACGAGCAATACTAGCGATTCTGTGGCTCCTCATCGATCCTAAATACCAACATCATCTTCACAAAAGTCATCTAGACCTCCGTAGTTGCTCGCAATGGTTCCAAGATGTGGAAGGCATGAGCTCCATCTCTGGTTTGCTGCTACAGTGGTGTAGTTGCCAAACAATATTGCGCTATCCACTGTGGTTGCCCTCCCATTCCTTATCAATCGTGCAAGATCCATGAGATCCTTGTAAACTCCAGTGGCTCCTTCAATGCTGACATGGATTTCTCTAGTGTTGACTTCAATTACTGCAAGATCCTATTGCAAGAAGGGTTCGATGGCTATGTTAGCCACACTCGTAGTCCATGGAAGTGATTAGATTGAGTTAATCTTATCTCAAGCTTGCTTTCTCCCTCTTTGTGTTTCTCTGATCTCACTTGTGACTCCATATATTACCCGCATTCATGACATGTTTGCCCCTGTGGAGAAGCAACAAAGGACAATGGTTGGTTCTCTCCACTAGAGTGGTCATGCATCTCGCTTAAGGGGTCTTCTCACTCCTCTAGTCAAGCCAAGCACAACTATCCATTTCATTTCCCCCTTTGGGCCATGACCACAACGTGTGGTGGAGGGGATGATTGCAACGCTAACTGATCCACTAACTTGCTCTAACTGGAAGGTAGGGGACAACCTATTAACCCTCGATCTAGCATCCTAGGGTCCTGAATCACCTGCCACTCAAGCCAACCCGTGGCTCCTCTTATGATTGTCTGCGACCATGGGATTGGGAATCTAGGGCGCACACCAACAACTTAGCCCAGAAATACCATGAAATTTGGTCTGAAAATCACCAAAATACTAATTACTTCACAATATTTGAAAGCTAAATAACTTCTTCCAAGAATATACCATATCCATGATATTTTGATCATAGCTTAGCTACATTCTATACCAATTTGGTGCCAAAACTCTTTTGTTGGATTAGTCAATTAAATACATCAAAAGGGCATGAAGTTAGGGATCTTAATCATGATATCCACATTAATCATCACTCAGACTTTACCAAAACACTTGGAACTTCAAATATCCCATACACATGGAGTTCACTTATGGGATTAAGTATCTTGGAATTCCAAACATCTACGCTATCACATCCTACACACCTTAAAATATATTTCATCTTTGAAATTCAGCCAAAGTCTAATCTTTCACATCATATACATCTTAAAATAAAATTCGTCCTTGAAATTAAGCCATTCTATTATTTCAAAGAAAAGCCAAAAGTTCTTCATCTACATGTATGGAACCACTCTAGGTGCAACACCTCCACAAACAGAAGTTTGATAACTATTTCTTTATCAATCCTTTGAGATACTTATGGGATTAAGTATCTTGGAATTCCAAAAGTTCACTCCATCACAGAATTGATATTATACACCTGCCATTAATAGATACATCATTTTGGTGTCTTGCATGGACAAGAATGGATTCAAATTTCATATTAAGAATGGTCGATGTTCTATTTCTAAAGATGAGATCTTTTATGGCAGTGCCCCAATGTCTTATGGTCTTTATTTTCTAGATGTAGAGACAAATGTTTATAACATGAATACAAAAATGTTAAAACTCGATAACTAAAAAAACATATCTTTGGCATTGCCGTCTAGGGCACATTAATGAGAGATGCATCTCTAGACTCCATAAAGATGGTTACCTAGAATCTTTTGATTTTGAATCAATAGAGACATGTGAATCCTATTTATTGGGCAAGATGATGAAGGCTCCTTTTACTGATTAGAGTGAGAGAGAAAGTGATCTATTAGGACTTATACATACTGATTGCGTTCCTTTTAGAAAAAATGGTAGAGGCAGTTATCAATACTTCATTACTTTCACTAATGATCTCAGTAAGTTTGGATATGTGTACTTGATGAAACACAACTCAAAAAACCCTAGAAAGTTCAAGGATTTCATGAATAAAGTACATAACCAACTTGATAAAATATTAAAGCACTTCATTCTGATTGAGATGGAGATTACTTAAACCCAAAGTTTGCGTACCTTCTATTAGCCTATGGTATCGTATCACAATGGACTTCACCTAGAACACCACAACATAATGGTGTATCAGAAAGAAGGAATCATATGTTACTAGATATGGTGCAAGCAATGATGAGTTATGTTTATCTTCTAATTTCATACATGGGATATGCTTTAGAAAATGTCTTGTTTACACTTAATCATGTACCGCCTAAATCGGTTTAAAAGCACCATATGAGATATGGCATGGATATCGTACCAATGTATCTTTAATGTAGATTTAGGGATGTGAAACTTATGTGAGAAAAATGCTTCCCAAAAAATATTGGACCCCAACCAGATAAATGTTATTTTGTTGGATATCTCAAATAAACTAGGGGATACTAATTTTATATCCCATAAGACAACAAAGTCTTTGTAGCCAAAACTAGTGGATTCCTTGAAAAGGAATTTATTTCTTAAGGAATAAGTGGGAGAAGTAGAACTCGAGGAAGTTAGAGACCAACAAGAAAACATTTAACCTCTAGATGTTCATAAGGTACAAGAAGACTCAGAAGCTATTGTGGAATCTCAAGTTCCTCTTGTGACAGATAAACCTTGTAGATCTAGTAGTAAATGCCTTGAGCCTGAAATATTTGGTTATCTTGTGATTCAAGAAGGCAATGAATTTGTCATTGATGATGATCGAACACCTACCTAGATGCTATTGAGGGACCAAAGTCTGAGAAGTGGCTTGAGGCCATGAGATATGAGATGGAATCCATGTTCACCAACAAGGTATGGAGCTTGGTGGATCCACCCAAAGGGGTAAAACCAATAGCATGAAAATGGGTCTTCAAGAAGAATACGTACATGGATGGTAATGTATAAAGCTATAAGGGTAGATTGGTTACAAAAGGTTTCAGACAAGTTCAAGGTGTTGACTATGACAAAACTTTTTCACCAGTTGCCATGGTTAAATCCAACATGATCATACTTGATATTGCAACTTATTATGACTATGAGATTCAGCAGATGAATGTTAACACTACTTTCCTTAATGGGATTTTTCTTGATGATGTGTATATGACATGGATTGAGGGGTTTATAAATACAATGGAAGACAATAAAGTTTGTAAGCTACGAAGGTCAATCTATGGATTGAAGTAAGCATCTTGGAGCTAGAATTTTCAATTTGACAAAATAGTCAAAGAGTTTGGCTTTAGTCAAAATGAAGATGAACTGTGTGTGTACAAGAAGGTCAGTGGGACCATATTTGTATTCTTCATATTGTATGTGAATGACATACTATTTATGGGGAATGACATACCTACGTTACAGATGGTAAAGACCTAGTCAGGAAGTACCTTCTCTATGAAGGATTTAGGCAAAGCATCCTATATCTTAGGAATAATCTATAGAGATAGATCTAAAAGGATTCTAGGCCTAAGCCAGAGAAATACATTGACAAAGTGCTGAAAAGGTTCAACATGAAGAAATCAAAGAGAGGAAACTTTCCCAAGTCCCATGGTGTTAGTATCTCTAGAGATCAATGTCCCAATTCTTGTGAAGAACGAAAGCACATGAGTTAACTTCTGTATGCATTTGCAATTGGATCTATCATGTACACAATTTTATATACTTATTTTGATATCTTTTATGCCTTAAGCATGACAAGAAGGTATCAAAAAATCCTGGTGAGGGCCATTGGACTTCCGTAAAGAACATTCTTAAGTACTTGACAAGAACTAAGAATCAATTCCTTGTTTATGGAGGTGAGGATGAGCTGGTAGTAAAAGGTTACACCAATTCTAGCTTCCAAGATGACAAAGATGATATAGGGCACAATTTGAATTTTTTCTTTGCCTTAACAATGGAGATGTATGCTGGAAGAGTTCCAAGAAAGAGACAACCATTGATTTTATAATAGAGGACAAGTACATTGTTGCATCCAATGTATCAAGGGAAGCTATCTGAATCAAAATGTTCATCATTGAACTTGGAATGGTCCCAAGCATTAGTGATGCAGTAGACTTGTATTGTGACAATAATGGAGCTATTTCACAAGATAAGAAACCCAGATCACATCAGCATTCCAAGCACATACTATGACAGTTCCATCTCATATGAGAGATTGCACAATGAAGAGATGTGAGATTTGTAGAGCTCCAACTGAAAGCAATATTGCTGATTCCACTGAGAAAAGAACTTTTATAGTATAAGCATGATGGTTATTTAAGGTATTTTGGAATTAGTTCATGGGTGATTGGCTCTAAGTGCAAGTGAGAGTCTGTTGGTATGTGTGCCTTGAGAGCCAGTCATATGATAATTGTTATGGCATATTTTGTAACTAATTTGATTAATAATAAAGGAAATTGCATCTATATGTTTATTCAATTATGAGATGTTGACATAACATGATAGATGTCTGAAGAATGATATTGCTCAATGACATATGTCTTTAGGTTGAGGACCTGAACAATGATGTCATATGTATGATAAGAGTATATACATTCTAGTTATGTCCCTAGTTGGATATTATTGTAGAAGCTATTAGAAAACAATAATACATGAGACTAGAATGTTTGTTGGTTGATGACATGATCTCATTAGTCATGATATGTGATATCAAACCAAACACATATGTACTTGTTAGATAACAATGTACCAGACCAACCTACCTTGAGAAGTGATACATGGATATAAATCATAATCACATCTCAATGTGGTACCGGTGATTGTGATTCTTAGACATGAAGTCCCTACACTCATCACTTGTCATTTGATGTATCACAACATCATTGAACATGAACTTGAATAAGGGTTTCCATAAATGTGATGCTTGGGTACATTGTGACACATGAGTGCTGTGAGCAATGTAGACGAGATTTTCCCTCCTACTGGATTTGATATCATAGCCACTTGATAAGTGAGACTGAGAAAATGTGTGGCCATACTTATATCATTCGATAAATGATATTGAGAAAATATGCATATCTACAATCATTTCTGGTTCAAGAAACATGGATTGAATGATTAAAAGGATGACGATTCCATGCCTTGAGTTCAATTTGGATTTCTAAGACAAAGGGATTACACAATCATAGTAACACTAATCATGGATCTAGCTTGAAGTTGTTCTCCAATTTTCTAATTACTTGGTTAGAAATGATGTGTTTCCAGATACTACTCATTGCTTGTGATGTCATAAATTGGTTATGGACATTCACTACCAACATAATTTGGGACCTACAGGTGTAGGGAAATATGGTGTCAGAGTAGGCAGTGGAAACAAAAATTTAACTGTCATATTCCCTTTGTAATAGGATGATGACTATATAATGATAATCATGGTTTTGAGGATATACTTGGTCTTAGTGCAAGTCCAACAACAATCTCCTCGTCATCTTGTGCGCCTTTCTTCAAATCACTCTTGAATAGCCATTATAGTAGCTCTCATTTGATCGCCATGGATGGAAGCTTGACATTGTCCTCCTAATGGCAAGAAACAACCTCCTCACCTTTATGGTAGTCCACACGGACCTCTGGTAACTCCTGTCATTCTAGAAGAACAGACATGAAGGAGTTGTCCCTTCACATTGGGGTACTAGCACCAACTTGCTCTCCCACAATTGTTCTCCCTTACTATCCCTCCCTTTATCAGGTAGGATTCACTCAAGTTCTCTCAGTTACCAAAACCAGAGAAGAAAACAATTGTCAGAAGCAATTGAGTTATGTCTCAAGGAAGAATACCCCTCTATTTAAAGGAGGGTTAGGGTCAAGGTTCCTAGCCTATCAGGGAGTGGAAGAGACCAAAATTTCATGAATTTTCACAACCTGCAAGAGGCAAAATGATCAGTTCACAGGTGAACCAATTGGTTGGCATGTGAGGCGATTGGTTCAACCGTTGAATTGGTTGTTTCGTCATGTTTCCCAATCATAATTGTATTGACAATTCTAGTCCAATTAATGCACAACATGACATCAACACTAATCCTTGATACAGTCGAATTGATCTATGAATGGGGAATTGTATCACATGAATTGGTCATTTAAAAACCTTGAGCCGATCAGTTCACTCAGTGAACCGGTCGGTTCAGGCACTGGTTCATCCAAAATTCAGCCAATGCAATTTCCAATCAACCTGGCACTCTATCTGATCGGTTTAACACTTGAACTTGTCAGTTCAAAGTCTAGTCAATCAATTTTTTTTAAAATGAAATACCTAAACACTTCATTCATGAACAAACTCCTATTCCAAGTGTATCCTAAGTGTGCGACCAGTGACCCTATAGGTTCCATATTATGTTGGCACCGAGTGTCCATAACTAGTTTATGACATCACAAGTAAAGAGCAATATCTATAAACACATCATTACTGCCCAAGTAAATGGAAAGTTGGAGAACAAATTCAACCTACATTATGTGATTGGTGTTACAATGTTTGTATAGTTCCTTTGTCACTAATATCCAGATTGAATGGGCAGGGAATAGTCATCCTCCCCAACATTCAATCTCTATTTCTTGAACTAGAGCAGACTGTCTGAGATATATGTAAGCCCAACATAACATATTGACTCACATGTGCATGGACACACATTCTCAATCTCTCTCATCAAGTGGACATGATATCACACTCCTGTAGGAGGGGCAAACTCCATCTACATCACTCACATTCATCCCCATATGTCACAATGCACCCAATCATCACCTTTGTGGAAACCCTTATACAAGGTCATAGTAGATGATGTTAAAGTACTCGAATGACATGTGACGAGTTTAGTGACTTCAAGTCTAAGAACCACAATCACCACCAACACTATAAGAGATGATTCTAACTACTGTGTAATGGTTTCTATGTATCACTCTTATGGTGGGTCTGTTAGGCACACTATTCTCTAACAAGTACCTATGTGTTTGGTTTGATAACACATATCATGACTGATGAGATTCTGTCATCAACCAACACACACTCTAGTCTTATGTTCTATTGTTGTCTATCTGCCTTCCAAAATAACATCCGACTAGGGACATATCAAGAATATGTGAACTATTATCATACATATGATCTCATTGTTTAGATCCTAAACCTGGAGACATATGTCATCAAGTATCATCATTCTTTATACATTTATTATGTTACTCCATCATCTCATAACTGAATAAAATAGAATAAATTGGAAAATTGCCTTTATTATTAATCAAATCATTTGCAAGTTATACCACTACAATCATCATATGATTGGATCTTTGGGCATACATACCAACATACTCCCACTTGCACTTAGAGCCAATCACTCATGAACTTAATACCAAGTGATCGAACATGACCATCATGCTTCTACTGTGAAAATGCTTTTGTCAATGGGTTAGCCACATTTCTCTCAGTTGGTACTCTATAAATATTCACATCCCCTCATTGTATGATCTCTGGTATGAGATGGAACTTCCTTGGTATATGATTGGAATGCTGATGCGATCTGGGTTCCTTAGCTTGTGCAAGAGTTACATTGTTGTCACAATATATCTCAATTGCATCACTGATGTTTGGAACCACCTCAAGTTCTGAGATGAACTTATTGATCCAAACAACCTCCTTTGTTGCATTTGATGTAGCAATGTACTCGACCTTTGTTGTAGAATACATAACTATCTCTTGCTTAGAACTCTTCCAGCTCACAACATTGTTGTTGAGGCAAAATAAAAATCCTGATTGTGATCGATAATCATCTTTTTTAGTTTGGAAGCTTGCATCAATGTAACCCTTTACCACCAACTCTTCCTCTTGTCATAGACAAGGGATCCTTAGTTCTTCTCCAGTACTTAAGGGTGTTCTTCAAGGATGTACAGTGAGCATCACCTGGATCTTACTGATATCTACTCATCATGCTCAAGGCATATGAGACGTCTTGACAAACACATAAAATTATGTACCTGAAAGATCCAATTGCAGATGCATCTTACTCATGTGCTCCCTTTCTTCACAAGAACTAGGACACTGAGCTCTAGAGATACTGACACCATGACACATGGGTAGGTTTCCTCTCTTTGCGTTCTCCATGCTAAACCTCTTCAACACTTTGTCAATGTAGTGCTCTAACTTAGTCCAAGAAGCCTTTTATATCTATCTTTATAAATCTTTATTCCTAGAATATAGGATTCTTTGCCTAAGTCTTTCATAGAGAATGTACTTCCAAGCCAATTCTTTACCATCTATAAAGAACAAATGACATTCCCCATCAGTAGTATATCATCTACATATAATATGAGGAATACTATTATGCTCCCACTAACCTTCTTGTATACACAAGGTTCATCTTTATTTTGATTAAAGACAAACTCTTTGATTGTCTCAACAAAATGAAGATTCCAACTCTGAGATGCTTGCATTAATCCATAGATTGACCTTTGTATCTTATAGACTTTATTTGCACCCTTTGCATTTATAAAACCCTCAGGTTGTGTCATGTACATATCATAAAAAAGATTCCCATTAAGGAATGTAGTTTTAACATCCATCTGCCAAATCTCATAGTCATGATAAGATGCAATGACAAGCATGATCCTGACAGACTTAACCATGGCAATTAGATAAAAGGTTTTGTCATAGTAAACACCTTGAACTTGTTTGAAATTGTTGGCAACAAATTTTACCTTATATGATTGTACTTTTCCATCCATGTTGGTCTTATTCTTGAAGATCAATTTACACCCTATGTATTTTACCCTTTTAGGTGGATCCACCAAGGTCCACACCTTGTTGGTGTACATGGATTCCATCTCATATCTCATGGCCTCAAGTCATTTCTCAGACTCTAGTGGCTTAGTAGCTTCTATATATTTCATTAGCTCAATATCTATGACCAACTCACCACCTTCTTGAGTCATAAGATAACCAAATCTTTCAGGCTCAAGGCATGTCCTACTAGATCTACAAGGCTCCTATGTCACTTGAAGAATTTGATATTCCACAAAAATTTTTCAGTCTCCATGTTCCTCATGTACCTCTCAATGTTCATTATTTTCTTGTTGGTCTTGAACCTCTTTTAGTTTTACTTTTCTCCCACTGATTCCTTCAGAAATGAATTTCTTTTCAAGGACAGTCATGGAAACAAACACTTTGTTTTTAGATGAAGTGTAAAAGTAGTATCCTCTAGTTTCTTTTGTATATCTAACAAAATAACATTTATTAGATTTGGGTCCAAGCTATTTAGGAAACATTTTCTTGACATAATCTTCACATCCCCAAATCTTCATAAAAGACACACTGGGACGTATGCCATGTCATATCTCATATGGTGTCTTATGAAAACAATTTAAAAGGTACACAGTTATGTGTAGTGTTGCGGTTTGTAGAGCATGTCCGTAGAAGGAATTTGGAAGATCAACAAAACTCATCATTAATCACACCATATCTAGCAAATTGTGATTCCTTATTTTGATACACCATTATTCTGAGGTGTTCTAGGTGGAATGCATTGTGATACAATACCACAGGTTATCAGAAGGTCCTCAAACTCTTATCTTAAGTATTCCCCACCTCGATCAGAATGAAGTGCCTTAATACTTTTGCCAAGTTGGTTTTTTACTTCATTCATGAAATCCTTGAAGTTTTTAGGGGTCTCTGACTTATGTTTCATCAAGTAAAAATAACCATACCTATTGAAGTCATCAGTAAAGGAAATGAAGTACTGATAACCACCTCTATCATTTGTTCTAAAAGATCCACATACATCAGTATGTATGAGTCCAAATAGATCACTAGCCCTCTATGTAAGACCCTTGACCTGTGCTTTGGGTTAAACCCATTTTTTTGCTTTATTAAGTGCTTATAATCTTGTTCTAATTCTTTGAGATTCTTTTAGAGCTTTTGGAGAACTTAAGTTTTTAGTTTGAGCTTGTGTGGATGATGTTAATGCTTTATGTGCTTGTTTTGGGTCAAATTGCAATTTACTCAAATGTGAGGGTTATCTTGCAGTTTTCCACACCTATTGTGTACCCTCTCTTCCTTGGCATCATAAGAGAGAGTGTGATGCTTTGGAGTGCTTTGGTTTGGACTTGGATGAGTGGTGACATCCATAGAGGTGATTAGGGTTTCTAGGGTTTGGTTGAGTCTCGACCATGTGATCCTGGTTGAAGTGTTGTAACGTTTGTCTCGACCTTAAGGGTGTCTTGGGTGTATCTCAATCGAGAAACCTACCTTGGCTTCATATTGTCTTGACCATGATGGTCTTGAGGGGTTTGGGTCAAGATAGTGGTTTTCTTGAGGTGTGTCTCGACCTTTATGTCTTGGTAACCCTTTTGTCTCGACCATGATGTATATGATGCTCTTTGTCTGGACCCCTTGGTGTGTATCGACCAAGACCAATGTGTTGGGGACCTAAGTGGTCAAGACCCATAATTGGTTGTATCACCATCTCGTGCATGCAAGGTTTAAGTGGTTGCATGTTGGTTTCTTTTGTGGACAAGTGTCTATTTGATGCCTTTAGGTGTTGACCCCTCATCTCCACCGCACCTCTCTCCTCCCTCAAATATATAAACCCTCTTCTCTTCATGCAAGTGAACCTTTCTTCCTTCCTTCTTCCTCCCTCTCTTTTTCTCATCCTTGGATCTTGGTAGAGCAAGGAGAGCTGACCCTTGGAGCTTTGGTGACCGAGATCCCTTGCATGTGTTGACTTTTGGTTATCTTCAACCTTGGGAAGTGTTTTCCTTTCTTTGGTGACGTTTTCCATGGATATCCTACCCAATATTCATCTCTTTTCTTGGACCTAGATAGTGGATCATCCATGGTGGTCATTTTGGAGAGAAAACTCTTCATCACAATGGTCATAGGCCATGTTTTGACAAGGTGGTACCCAAGTGAGAGGAGGTTTCTTCTCTCTTTCTCCCTACTTTTGGTTTAGCCTAGGGTTTCTTTCCCTCTCTTCTTGAGCAATCTTTATCCTTGGTGTCTTCTTCTTCTTGAGGTGATCTTGTGGCCGACAGTAGATCTTCATCATCCTTGGTGATCGTGTGCTTGGAGCTTGTGATCCTTGGAGTTGATCTTCCTTAAGGTGGGTTATATAATACTCTACCCTCTCTATTATTACACTTTTCTTTACATGCAAGTTGTTGTTTCTCTCTCTAAAACATGCCTTAATATTCTAGTAGATATTACCATGCTCTATAACTTGAATGATGGTGGTTATCATGCTTGGTTTGCTTAAAATCTAAAACCCTAATTTGAGGTACCCGATTTTAGAGATGGTTGTGAAATGGTGGTTTTCTTCCTATCTTTTGATCTTGGTTTGAGCACGTGCATGAGGGCCATGTACCTTGATGTATTATGGAGTTTTGGTTCTGTTTTGGAGTCTTTAAGGTGGATTTATCTCTCTTGCATGAGGTTTTTTTCATGGTGGTTTCATGGCACATGTGTTAGGGTTTTTGGTGACCGATTTTGTGTGAAGTTTCTCTCCTTGAGGAATGTGGTTTTTCTTGTTGTTATCTTCTGTTTTAGCTGTGGTATATTTCTATTTTGATCTTGGATAATCCCTTTTTTGACAAGGGTCTTTGTCCTTGGTGGTATCTTGACCTTAGTGGTTGCTACACCTTGATTTCTTCTTAGGATGAGACACTTTGCTATGGTGTTTGGTTGAGAGGTTGCTCCTATTTTTGATTGAGATAAGTGTTATTGTTTCGGTTGAGACATATGCTTTGGTGTGGTCGTGACTCTTGATTTTGTTTTTGTTGAGACATGACCTTGTTTTTGAGGTCGAGGCATGTTTTGGTTTGAGGTTGAGACATGTGCTTTGAGGTTGGTTGACACATGGTTTTATGTGGTGGTTGAGACATGGTTTTATGTGGTAGTTGAGACACCTATTGGTTGCGGTTGAGACACCTCAATCTGTTGCAGTCGAGACACCTTGCATAAAGGTTGTTGGGACACTTTTCTTGAAGGTGGTCGAGACACTTACTTCGTGAGTGGTCGAGACTCCTATGTGATGAATGGTCGAGACATGTACATGAACATATAGTCAACACATGTGTGTGAGTAAGTAAGTAATGCACCATGTATAGTGTTGTTTGGAGGATTGTTTGGTTAACCCTAATCATGTTCCTTAATCCTAAGATGCTCCAAGAAAGTGGGATATGGTGTACCTAGGCTTTGGTGATTGAATGCGACTATAAAACCCTAATCGGCTATACATGCATGTAACTCTAACCCTAATGTGGGGAACTACGATGTGCTTGCTTGTGTCACTTGGAGTCGTTACTATAATGTGATTTTTTCTCTCTCTTGTTTACAAATATCTAACCTTGCAGGTGAAATGAATGCCATAGCTTGTGTATTTTGTGGTGATTATTATGTGATACAGGGTGTTGACTATAAGCCTTGATGAGATATGATGAGATCCTATCAATGTGATGGGTCCTATGACCTAGTGAAGGCTTGATGCCTATTGTGAGGTGATATCCTCTAGTGATATGAATAAGGGATTGATATCCCACAATGATGTGATATTGGTGATGGCCTAGTGAATGGAAGTTCGACAAGTATCATGTGGTGGTGATGTGACTAGCTCACACCTTAAACATTGTATATCTTTTGGAGTTCCACTATTCCCTTATCTTAGTATAGTTTGTTTTGGATTTGTAAATTATAACTTGATTGATGCTAAAAGATACCCAACTGGCTTAATTAATCCAGTGAAACTCTAACCATGTAGGTGCCTTTTCTGCCATAGATCCATTCCAGTGTCACTCTTAGTGTTGGATGGTAAAATGAGTCATTCCTATAGGAAACTCAGAGTGCATATTTTTAATATGTGGGGGTGCAAGTTGAGTATCTCCTTGCATCTACAATTATAAGTTGTGTGAGAAGGCCATGCGTGAGCTACTCTCCTTGTGATATGGATGGCCATTTGTGAGCCAATCCTTCTTTTTAGAATGGCCATGCATGAGCCTGTACTTCTAGCGCCGTTACCTGTACCGAGGTGGGTTTGGTGTTATTATATATGGATGGCCATGCGTGAGCCAATCCTTTAGATTGACTATATGTCATTGTTGCAGTTGACTGATATGTCTCTACAGAGTTTTCTCTTGTGTTGACCAAGAGGTGTTGGAGAGTTTGTGGTTTCTGGCTCTTCCATTGACCTTGTATGACTGATTTTGACTTAGTAGTGTCCGATTGGATATGGGTGGTACTACTTAAGTCCTTATGGCAATAATAAAAGACATAACACAGACATGTAGTGTGCTTACTTAGGGACAAATGTGGATAACATTGGATGATCCCTTTTGCCTTATCTTTGTACTGATTTCTTGAATTATAAGGCGATAAGAGAAAAAACATGTTCTTCATATTACTTCTTAAAATATTAATTATTCTATTTCTCAGTGGTAACTGCCTAGTTTTTCTTAATCTGCTGTATCTGTTAGATACATATTGTTTAGCTAAATCTGCTTTATCTGTTAGATACACATTGTTTAGTTGAATCTGCTCAACCTACTAAGTAATTTATCTACCTGCTTAGTTATCTGTGCTTTAATAGATGTTGGCAAAGAGTTATATCTCTCATTGGGACGTTTGGTCTCACCCCATGGGTTTCCATATCTTTTAGGTGGTCGTGCACGAAGAGGTAAAGATGGTGCAGCTGAGGAAAGATAGCAACAAGAGCAGTAGATGATATGGTTGGATGTGCTACTAGTCTTTTGGTGATAGAGTCCTAGATTTCGTCCCGCACACTCAGGTCTTTGGGGGTGTTCTTGATGTGTTTTGTGGATAAGTTATCAATACGAGGTCTTTGGCTTGTGAGCCATGTATGTAAGATATGGCATATGTATAGGTATATATATGTGGAACAAGTATCTCATGTAACAAGTTGATGATAGAAATGATGATGCACCATGATGTAATTTACTTGTATTATGATATGTAATGCATATGACACACTTGTGGACTTATATGTGATAAGTTTTTGGCTTATGGTGCTTTTGAGAAATCAATTTTAATTTCCTGTGTTTTCTAGTAATCTGCTTGCTTAGTTATAATTCTATATTTGGTATTGAGTAATCTCATTTGGGGCACTTCGGGGTGTCACGCTCTCACTATTTCTAGTGAAAGGAGTCTTTTTCGACTTGCTTAACAAACACTATTCACATGTCTCTATTGATTTGAAATCAAAAGAATCTTGATAACCATCTTAATGGAGTCTAGAAATGTGTTTCTCATTATGCACCCTAGAAGAGGATGCCAAAGGTATGTTTGATTTGAGTTATTGAGTTTTTGCCTTTTGGTATTTACATTTAACACACTTGTCTCTAGATCTATCAAGTATAGACCATAAGACATTGGGGTACTTCCATAAAAGATACCATCTTTACTAATAGAACTTCAACCATTCTTTATTAGGAATTTGAATCTGTTCTTGTCCAAACAAGATACAAATATGATGTTCCTATTAATGGAAGGTACATAATAGCACTTCTCCAACTCTATTACAAGCTCACAAGGCAAATATAACTCATAGGTTTCAATTGCACTGGAAAGAACTATTGCTCCATTAGTGATGTGTAGTTCAAACTCACCTTTTGTTAAGGGTCTAATTCTTTTAAGATCTTTCACATTTGAGCAAATGTGTGATCCACATCCGGTATCAAGTACCCAAGATGAAGAAGTAGCAAGGTTAATCTCAGTTACATATATATTTGAAGTAAAAATCTCTATGCCTTGGCTCATCTTTCTAGGTTTCCTTATTTTTTCTCCTTATTTTGAGTGTAGAAGATTTGGACTTCAACTTAGCCTCACAACACTTCTTGGCCTTGCCTTTGTCCTTGGACTCTATTTTGCTGATTCCCATCACAAATTTGTCATTCTTCATTTTTTCTTCGACATATATTGATATTTCAAGCAACTCAGACAATAGTCTAGACATGTAACTCAAGTTGTAACACTTGATAAAATGGCTATACGATTTGGGCTGCAAAATCATATACGTGGCCAACTCTTGACCTAAAGGAAATCCTGGTCTTTCTAGATGTTCTACATGGCCAATCATATTGAGCACATGGGACTCTACTGGGTCTCCCTTTATCCGTTTGCACTCAAAAAATGCCTTAGAGACATTATACCTTTCATGTTGTTCATGCAGCCCAAGGTTCATATACCTTAGTATAAGGTCTTTGATGTCTTCAACATCATTGGCATGCTTCAAGTAAGCATCTATTTCAGCCTTAGGTGCATATGGAGTGGATTCTACTGACACTGGTGTTTCAAGAACATAGAGAACACTTCTCAAAGTCCTAAACCAATTATGGAAATATATCTCAATTAGATTTCCCTTCATAAGGACCAATCACAATGATGATTTGATTATAAAAGAGAAAATTTGCATTTTGTGAAAACACTTTTTTATTTGGTTTTATTTGAATAATATTTGGTGATATTTAATTAGGCCTTTAATTAATGATTGCTCCCACTATTTTCTTCAATATGATAGCCCTCACTACTAATCTGAAAGATTGCAATGTACAATCTTCTAGTGAGCCAAGATCCAAAACAATTAAGCCAATACCCAACCAACACTAGCACTCATGACCAATTATTAAGGTAGGAAACATTTTCCAATTGCTTCTCATGCAATTCTTGGATAGATGGTATGCACAATTCTTGACATGGTCCATCTCCATGCTTCTAGGCACTTAATCCTATTAAGGTCACCTAGTTAAGCCTGACCCATAAGCCAACACGATAGAATATGCACTCTACTAGGGTAGACCCACATATTTATAACCACACTTCTACAAGATATCTGGTGCACCACTCTAGGGTGTGTCCACGCTTGGTCGATCATGCTTCATGTGTTCTTCTTATGGAAAGCATCTTAGGCTTAATATTTTTTGAGGAATTTGTATTTATAAATACATATACATATCATTCACCACATACAGATAGTACGTACAATATACATTCTATATCCCACATACAAAAACATGCAATAAAACATAAGTGATAGTTATTGCCATTATATTGTAGTTACTTGGATACACAAGGAATTATCATCACCTACGGTCTACATCTCATGCATAAACAAATTGTTGATGAAGATATGTGTTTTCCAATCTGGCTTGATCAGTTCAACCCTTGAACTAATCGATACACCTCTTGGACGGTTGGTTAGTCATCTCTCAAGTCGTCTGGTCTCTCGTCCACCATTTTCTAGGTCCTCCAGTCAACCGGTTGGCCTTCCAAGTAATCGGATCAACTCCTCCTTTTGTCTGTCCTCTAGCCAGTCAGTTCATCTTCTCAAATAGACAACTCATCTTCTTTATCATAATAAGAAATTAAACTATACTAATGCTATTGCATATTACATGATATTACAGAAACCTTAAGTTACATTTGAGGGGAGAAAAGGTAGGAGAGAATAATACTTTTACTATTGGAAGATAAGGTATAGGCTCGGTAGGCAAATCGAGATGAAACATGAATAAGCAAACACAACTACCACACATAAATATGTTAGAATTATTGGCCATAACCATACTACACATCCACCATCAAACCAACTTTTAGGGTGACACATGTGAATTGCCATATATATGTATACATATATATATATATATATATATATATATATATATATATATATATATATATATATATATATACAGAGAGAGAGAGAGAGAGAGAGAGTCAGGCTAGAATACACTCGAGTGTACAGATCACACGAATACACTCAAGTGTATTTGCATATCAAGACTATTTTTTTTACAAAATGTAAACCATTGGTCTTCACTATAATACTATAACTAGGCTACTACAAATTTTTCCCATTTGGATGAGTGTAAGTCACTCATCCAAGGGTAAAAAAATCGATGTGCGAAACTAATTTGAAATGCATAATTTTTGCACTCTTTATAACATGACCTATAAATGTCAAAATGTGTTCAAATTTTGTATATGAGCTACTCACAAGATGTTTAAGAAGATCAAAGGATTAGATTTTTAAAAAAGATATTGAATCATAAAAAACTACTTGAGTGTATTATGCTCTGAATACACTCAGGTGTATTCTAGCTTTACTATATATATATATATAGTTTTAGGATTGTATGTGGTTCATAATCATACATGCACATTAATATACACATCGTATGCAAAAAAGAAATGATAAAAATCATAAATCGAATCATATCGATTATCCCAAAATATAGTAAATTGACATGGCTTTGATACCACTGTAGGGAAATATGGTGATAGAGCAGGCAGTGAAAACAAAAATTTAACTACCATATTCCCTTTATAATAGTAGATGGCATCAATAACTATATAATGAGAAGTATGGCTTTGAGGATATACCTGGTCTTGGAGCAAGTTCAATGACAATCTCCTCATTGTCTTGTGCATCTTTTTTCAAATCACACTCGAACAATGTCTACATCAACTCCTGGTTGATCACTATAGACGACTGCTTGATGTTGCCCTCCCAATAGAAGGCAATGACCCCCTCACTTATATGGTAGTCTAGACAGACCACCAGGAGCTCCTGTCATTCTAGAAGAACAAACATGAAGGAGTTGTCCCTTCGCATTGGTGTACTAGCACCAACTTGCTTTTCCACGATTGTTCTTGAAACGACCGACACCAAACTGACAATCAAATTAACGAATGCGGAAGCGATTAGCAGTGTTATTATAAAAAATCACTAAAAATTTAAAACTTTTGTAAAGAGATCTTCGAAAGATAAAAACTCTTTCATAAACAACATGATAGGTCATTTACAAATTGATCCATTGATACATCTCTGTAATAAACACATCTCGAGCATTACAACAAAACCCACCTTGTTAACTGTACAAGGTAATATACAAAATCTCGAGGCATCATGCCAAAATCTCAGATATACTGACTCCTAGGACCTGAGAGTACAAAGACGACATAAGACACTATCTACAAGACTAGACAGTTAGTATCTCCACCTGAGATTCACTACTGCCCCTGATGCTGTTGCTACTGTTGTTGCTCATTCTTAAATGGATTCCTTCATCCTTGGCATCTTCCTAAAAAGTAGAACCCTACGGGAGTGAGACAATTTGAATAATTGTTCCAGTGAGAGTTATAACTCTCCACCAGAAGCTTTGTTATAACATTTAAGAAACAACATAAGAAAAGTAACTTAAATCATTCAACAGCAGGTTTGATAATAAGTAAAGTAACTTTTACTTAAGCAATCATTTCTTTAAAGCATATAAAGAACATGTACACTAAATATTTCGAACGGATCATTAATGTAAACAATGTAACACCAATCATTGTTTTTCGTAGTTCAACCTAAGAAGATATGCTACGCAATTGATTATGTTTTACAAACATTATTATGCCCTGTGGAGATGAGGTATACCTCTCATACTCCAACCGACCATTTATAAAAATCGCGTCGGTACCATACATAGGTCATCAAAAGAGCCAGATTCTTATGACCTCATCTTCTTCAGTCAGTAAGAGGATTTACTTGCAGGACATCTTGTGTCTCTGCTGTAGTAGCTATCTAGGGTATTCTGGAAACTTCGCTATAGAGTTGCAGTGGAGTTCTGAACTCTCATCGTCATCGAAAGATTTCTTGTTTATCTCTCATCGATGCAGTATTAGTAATTTCTTCGGGAGATTTGTGGTACATCACCCGGTATGAATATATAGTGAAGGGTTGAAAGATTAAAGTACATCTACATCAATTCCTACACTAGGACGTAAGGATATTCACGTCCATATACCCCCATATACTCAAAAGTATATGCTCCAGGAGTTCCCTTAGGAAAACCTATTTCACCATCATTTGGTCTCTGACAATGATGGATCTATGGTCAGGGCCCTACATGATATGATTATACTTGATTAGTTAGATACATTCTAGCATTCTTTTAGCATCAAGCATGTTTCCAAGCATTAATCATTAGAACAACAACTATAAAAGTAGAATACTAAATGTATCAAGTCTAACTCACATCAATTATCAATTGGATATCATTTCTTAACCATTTCATTACTATGATTCAAGAATAGGGTATTCAAACCCTTAATTCATCATAAGTCATCTTATTAGCATGGCCTTGATGTTACTCATGGCTCTCACATCCTATCAATCTTATATGATGTCACTTAACTAGGCAACATGGTATATCACTATTCACAAAGCTAATAACATGCTTCCAATGAATATGATATCATAACCTTTACCTGGATATAATCATCCTTTTATGAGAACCTGCATGGTTAATTCAATTGACAACAATAAACATTTCATTTCCAGATCAGCAATTTATAAAGCAGAATTAACCTTTCAATTCAGGAATAGTACCTTCATGCTTACACTAAGGCTAGGTTCCCTTATTTACATCAATTAGGGTTATTCAATCCCTTTCTTTATGATTAGGAATAATGATTCCTCATCTCATACTTTAATCATGAAGATTCATGCTTAAAAGCATAAGTAGAGTTAGGGTTTACCCCACTCAATTAAGGTTATTGAATCCCTTTGTCTTATAAGGCATAATAATTCTTATCTTGTAATTAGTTCACAGGGTTTCATACTTGAAAGCATAACCCAGGACTAGGGTTAACATACCCCATCCTTCATTAGTTAGGGTTTCATGTTCATGTTATCAGTCCAACCCTAGCGTACGACTTTACCATTCTTGGGAGCATACCAGGGTATGATGAGTGTTTACTTTTGATTACAATACTTATTGAATATCATTAATTATCATCAATTCTAAGTATCAACCCATTTCTCCTTCATATCATGTTATGATTACATCATAATTATTGATTTGGCTTCCTCCCTTTCCAAGATATAATATTCTACACTTACTGAGTACATGTAATTCATTGTGCCTATATCATAATTAATTATCTATTGGTTCATAATAGATAAGCCATAAACTAAGCTTACTATTCATCCTAATAGGGTTTCCCATATCTTCATTTCCAATTAGGGTTCCTCATTCACATCACGTCTCTCCTAGGTTAGATTTATGATTAATATAGTTGAGGACATGCATATATAATAGTATTAGCACAATATCAAAACCTTTCAATTCTTTATAGGGTAACACGGCCGTGCTCCCTTGCACGGTCATGCAAGAGCAAGCTACCATGGCCGTGCTTCTTAGCACGGGCGTGCTGAGAATCAACATATCACCATTGATTTCTAGGGTTTGGATTAAATCACTTAAACCTAGGGTTATTGAACCTCTTAGCTCACAAGGCATAAAGATTCCTCATATTACAACTTGTAGTTAGGGTTTCATACCCAAAGGCATAACCCTGAATTACTCCATTTATCAGATCACCCTAAATTAGGGTTTACTATTCACATTACATGTTATTATTTCTAGAATTAGGGTTTACTATTCACTTCATAGTGAATTGAGCTCATAGCATCATTATATATGAAAATTATCATCATTGATGCCCTCAAATTAGGTTAAGATTCATTAATCATTATAATTAGGATTTCCATGATCTTACCTTGATGGATCATACCCTAATCATGTACATTCTTACATATTGAAAGTATGTTACTTGATTCTCATTCATATTAGGAGCTTTCTCTCTCTTCTAACTACTAGATGATGTTTAAATCACTCTAGGATAGATTAGGTCAAGTCATCTTTGATTAACATAGATTAAGACATCCCATTATAATCATTAGGGTTTACTTGATCAAGGGTTGTTATCTACTTGAACCCTTCAAGGGTACATTGGTAATGTTCAGCATTAACCATAACATGGGTCAAGCTACTAATTACTTAGCCCCTTAATATCTTTAGGTATCATTAGGGTTTAGGTTAAACCACCATTGAACCATCTAAGCCTTCAAAGCATTAAGCAATCTTAACCCTAAAAGTCCCCAAACGTTTTCACACTTTAACCTCCAAACGGTCTTGAGACCGTTTGGAAGAGTTGACCGTTTGGTTAGGGTTGACTTCAAGACCGCATGACATTCAAGACCATTTCCCTTAAACGGTCTTGAAACCATTTCATCATGTTGACCGTTTGGACATGGTTGACTTTGAAACCGATTGAACAAATCACCATTGAAACCGCATGACCTTAAACGGTTTGGAAACCGCATGAGTCCAAACGGTTTTGAAACCGTTTGGGTCCAAACGGTCTTGAGATCATTTGCCCCCAAACGGTCTTGAGACCGTTTGGCCCCAAGCTATCTTGAGACCATTTGGACTCAAACGGTCTTAAGACCGTTTGGTCCAAATGTCTCAAAACCGCATGGACCAAAAAGGTGCATCAACACTTGCAATTGATTAGGGTTTTCAGTGTTGAACCCCTCAATTGATCTCATATATGTTAACCACTTATCAATTGAGCCAATTAGATTTATCCTTAACTAATTTGACACTCAATTGAAACCGCATGACCTTAAACGGTTTGGAAACCGCATGAGTCCAAACGGTTTTGAAACCGTTTGGGTCCAAATGGTCTTGAGATCATTTGCCCCCAAACGGTCTTGAGACCGTTTGGCCCCAAGCTATCTTGAGACCATTTGGACTCAAACGGTCTTAAGACCGTTTGGTACAAATGTCTCAAAACCGCATGGACCAAAAAGGTGCATCAACACTTGCAATTGATTAGGGTTTTCAGTGTTGAACCCCTCAATTGATCTCATATATGTTAACCACTTATCAATTGAGCCAATTAGATTTATCCTTAACTAATTTGACACTCAATTGACCCTCAATTTATCACCAATTAGGGTTGGGATCAATTGAATTAGGGTTTGGAAACGATGATCCTTCAATACTAACCAATGTAAGACTAGTTACTTTGAAACCATAGAACCATCATCCAAATTGGGTATGACCTGACCCCAAACGGTCTTGAGGTCGTTTGGATGACCTCCAAACGGTCTTGAGACCGTTTTCCCATCATATCACTCAAATCCAAGCCATCCAATTAAGGTTTGGATCATTGGATTGATCTCCAAATCAGCATTGCATTGAATATTAACTTGGTACCTTTAGACCTTTAAACACCTAACCATACTCAACCCTAGACCTCCAAACGGTGTTGGGTGACCACCAAACGGTCTTGAGACCGTTAGTATGATCTCCAAACGGTCTTGAGACCGTTTGGCCCATCCATCCTTTGGATTCTAGTGAAAAATCATCAAGGATTGGTCTATCGAGTTGATCAACAATTCAACACTTAATTGCAATATGATTGGTACCTTTGGACCTTCAATTGATCAACTATACTTGACACCAGACCTCCAAACGGTATTGAGGTGACCCCCAAACGGTATTGAGACCGTTTGGGTGATCCCCAAACGGTCTTGAGACCGTTTGGGCAAGAAAACCCAAAAAGTCATATCAATCAAGTTGAAAGTCAGCACTTAATCCAATTAGGGTTTACATAATTGATTAGCCTTCAACTCACGATTCCTTTAGAGTTAATCCCTCAAATTTGGAGGATTATTAACCAACATAATTATGAACAGGAATCCCAAACGGTCAATGCTTGGTCAACGCCCTCAAACGGTCTTGAGACCGTTTGCCCAAAAAGTTCAAGTTAATCAGATTGAAAATCAGCATTTAATTCAATTTGATTTGCCTAATTGATTGGCCTTCAACCTACGATTCCTTTGGAGTTAACCCCTAAAATTTGGTGGGTCATTAGCCTACATAATTATGAACAGAAATCCCAAACGGTCAATGCTTGGTCAACGCCCTCAAATGGTCTTGGAGACCGTTTTCTCCAACCGACCTTGTGAAACCGTTTGCCCTTCAAACGGTTTTGCAAACCGTTTGCCCCAAACCGTTTGGCCAAAGGGGGGAAAACAAGACCGTTTGATAAAGTAACATTGGTAATCACGCCCATTTTCTTATACCTCCAGATTAAGGTCTGTTCTTCGTGGTTTTAGTTGTAAGAAAGCAAGGAAGGATGGGGAAAAGAAGAACAAGCTACTTTTGCAAGTACAAAGATATGTATAAGAAAGCAAAAGGTTTAGAGTTATAAAACCCGCCTTAAGGTCGTTCCTTGAGCTCCAAGCTTCCAAGTGTCAAGTCTTTAATGGTGTCTTGGGATCCACAGGTCGGCCAAGGGTGTTTCTCCAAGGAAAGGTTGGGAAAAGATGGCTAGAAAGAGGAAACAAGTAAGGAAGACCATAAAACCAACCTTGCACCATGAATTCCTCCATGAATCTGAGCAAGAAGATGACCAAAGCTTACCTAGAACTCCTTATACGTCCTCCTCTGATCCAGAGCTCTGTCCTAAGTCAGTCTAAGCAAGGGGATAAGAAGGGAAGTGAAGGAAACGATCCTTGCTAAGTGAGAAAAGGTGTATATATATACTTTGGGTGAAATTCCAACATAAGGACAACTTGTTTCTCCATTTCTCATCTAGGTCCTTCCCTTCTTCTAAACCACGTTTCTACCTTCTATACTTAAGCAAAACTCATCTTAAACCCAAGGTCTAAAGGTGAAGAAAGCCAACTTTTTACTAAGTTGCACATATAGAAGGGTTATTAGGCTTATAACTTGGTTATTTAGTTACAAGGGTTATCCTTCTTATTTGTTTATTCAAATGAAGCGCCCCCTTTATCATTTTCACTCTAATTGATGCCAAGAGTCATAAAATATATTCTAGAAGGCATATTTTACATGTTTCTCCCCATGTTTTGGGTAAATTGCACTTTATACCAAAACTAGGGTTTAAAGCACAAGGATGGCTCCACAAGCTACCTTTTGGTGCCCAAGCTTGGAGAATCCATAATACTTCATCAAATTCATTCTTATGATGTATTATCATCAAAGGAACATCTAAACATGTGCAGTTTGCAAGTTAACCCCTTTAATTGGGTAATTTTCACATAAGTCCACTTTTATTACAATATTGTTTAAAAGGACAGAAAGGGAAATATATATTCCTCAGGAGATTTAATTACATTATCAACAGATAACCACAAGCATTTAATCACATGATTAAGAAAAAAACCTGGGGTTAGTTCATAACCCAGGTCAGGGATGTTACAAATTATAAACCCCTAACAAGGATTTCGTCCCCGAAATCCCAGAAAGAAAAGGGAAAGCAGATATTATTTAAGCATTATACCATTATGTCTTCAAGTGACATTTCGTTATTATGGAACATCATAGAGTTTTGTTCAATACAAAGTTTCTCCACTCAAGTTTTTCCATGGAAAGATTCACATGGGACATATACTCTCATGTTCCTTAGTTAAATCAACATTTTCTTAAAATCACAATCATACTCTGTCATCTATTTTGAGACTATATAAGTCCTTTCATACCTTGATTGTGTCATCTCACCTGATAACACCATACTAACATTGCTTATTACTTACACTAAGTAACTCATTAGTTGTACATTCTCTTATCATAGGGAAAAGTTACTTATCAATCAAGGACTTATTTAATAGATATCTTGGAGAAAGATATGTTTATGAAAACATAAACCCCTAACAAGTGATGTTCATAATATTTTACATGTTTACTTTGATTCTATTGTTGACTATTCTAGGTAAGCAATATAATTCATCATATATATTATTACATTCTTATCTTGTTACCTATTACATGTGTTATCAACACATTACATCTTATCTTCCTTTCATCTTGGAACATTACTTGTTACATATATTCTCAACTTGGAACTAAAGTCCAAGATAAACTGATACATTTTTAGGTATACTTCACATAAACATCTTTATATTATGCACATCAAGTGTCCTAAGACCCACTTGATTGCCATGTCCCTGGAAAGAAAGAGAATAAGGGATCATATTCCTCTTGTTATATCATGTATTTTCAACCATTCATGAAACATCTTATGATTCCATCACATTTTCACATTATGGGGAGGATCTTTATTATTATTCTTACATCTTTACTGGACAGGGTTGACCTCCCTTATTCCCATATTTCTTATTTCTTGATATTCATTAGATTGTTTCAGAATGACTACTTGATCAAAGCAATAAAAAAGATAACAATCTAAGAGTTTCCATATTTACTTTATCATCAGCAATTGTATACCTGGCCAGGGTATATAAATACTGAGATAAGGTAATATGCATTTGTATACTACCATTTTCCTTCTCTTTTCCTATTATCACAAGTATAAGATCTAACATTACTGAATTTTATCCAGACATCTCTTTAATACTTCATCCTTTTTATGGAGGTAAGCATGCAACATGAAACATCTATTTTATACAACATTATAAGTCCTTATAGGATTAATTAAGAAAATTTCAATCAATTACTTTCTCAGTTTTGTCCAAGAGATCATAAAAATACATATAAGAATAACATTTATTTCATCTAACCTGTCATGACTCGAGGATTATTCATTGTCTCAAGCTGATTCTGCCTCAGAGGTTTATTTTCCATAACATTTCTGGCTGGGCAATTTCTTGCCAGATGTCCAACCTTCCTACATATGTAGCAAATTCTAGGTGCCCAATATGGTCTGAAGGGTTCTTTACCCTTTCTGGATGACCATTGTCTTGGTGTACTAGGTCCTGGTTGTGTTGGTGACACCAGAAACTTCTTCCTTTTGGAACTACCAGGTCTCTGCTCCTAGGTTTGGATAGGCCTTTTCTCAATTCTTCCTTTATATTTCTCTTCTGGACAATTATTTCTGATTTGTCCAGGCTTCCTACACCTATAGCAGGTCCTGGTCTCTAGTTGTATTCTAACCCCTATATTACTGTATACTGATTGATCAGACTGAGGTTGAGCACTGACTTGCTTTAGGTTCAAAGCTTCATCATTTACCATTGCTTCAACATGTTGTTGTGGTTCACATATTCTGTTGATATCCAAAACATCATCATTAGGAGCTGGTAATCTGGGTTGTATTGCTAGTTCTTGATCCACTAGATACATCATGGTAGCCCTAAATTCCCCAACAGTGATTCCTAAGGAAGAATTCCTTATCATGGTTGGGTTAGCTAGGGGAATCTTAGGTAATTGTCCCTCTATTGCTTGCTCCTCTGCACCTCTTCTTGGTGCAGTATTGTTGCTCTCCACAGCCAACTCCTCATCCGATCCAGTCATCTTCAAGTTCTTCTCCTCCTATGTGAGCAGAAGTTACCATCAGATACACTGGAGGACACTTAGAACAGACTCTACTAGCTAAGTCCTATGTCTCTGTAGACTCAACGAACCTAGAGCTCTGATACCACTTGAAACGACCGACACCAAACTGATAATCAAATTAATGAATGCGGAAGCGATTAGCAGTGTTATTATCAAAAATCACTAAAAATTTAAAACTTTTGTAAAGAGATCTTCGAAAGATAAAAACTCTTTCATAAACAACATGATAGGTCATTTACAAACTGATCCATTGATACATCTCTGTAATAAACACATCTCGAGCATTACAACAAAACCCACCTTGTTAACTGTACAAGGTAAGATACAAAATCTCGAGGCATCATGCCAAAATCTCAGATATACCGACTCCTAGGACCTGAGAGTACAGAGACGACATAAGACACACTATCTACAAGACTAGACAGTTAGTATCTCCACCTGAGATTCACTACTGCCCCTGATGCTGTTGCCATTGTTGTTGCTCATTCTTAAATGGATTCCTTCATCCTTGGTGTCTTCCTAAAAAGTAGAACCCTACGGGAGTGATACAATTTGAATAATTGTCCCAACGAGAGTTATAAATCTCCACCAGAAGCTTTGTTATAACATTTAAGAAACAACATAAGCAAAGTAACTTAAATCATTCAACAACAGGTTTGATAATAAGTAAAGTAACTTTTACTTAAGCAATCATTTCTTTAAAGCATATAAAGAACATGTACACTAAATATTTCGAACAGATCATTAATGTAAACAATGTAACACCAATCATTGTTTTTCGTAGTTCAACCTAAGCAGATATGCTACACGGTTGATTATGTTTTACAAACATTATTATGCCCTATGGAGATGAGGTATACTGCTCATACTCCAACCGACCATTTATAAAAATCGCGTCAGTACCATACATAGGTCATCAAAAGATCCGGATTCTTATGACCTCATCTTCCTCAGTCAGTAAGAGGATTTACTTGCAGGACATCTTGTGTCTCTGCTGTAGTAGCTATCGAGGGTATTCTGGAAACTTCGCTATAGAGTTGCAGTGGAGTTCTGAACTCTCATCGTCATCGAAAGATTTCTTGTTTATCTCTCATCGATGTGGTATTAGTAATTTCTTCGGGAGATTTGTGGTACATCACCCGGTATGAATATATAGTGAAGGGTTGACAGATTAAAGTACATCTACATCAATTCCTACACTAGTACGTAAGGATATTCACATCCATATACCCCCATATACTCAAAAGTATATGCTCCAGGAGTTCCCTTAGGAAAACTTGTTTCACCATCATTTGGTCTCTGACAATGATGGATCTATGGTCAAGGCCCTACATGATATGATTATACTTGATTAGTTAGATACATTCTAGCATTCTTTTAGCATCAAGCATGTTTCCAAGCATTAATCATTAGAACAACAACTATAAAAGTAGAATACTAAATGTATCAAGTCTAACTCACATCAATTATCAATTGGATATCATTTCTTAACCATTTCATTACTATGATTCAAGAATAGGGTATTCAAACCCTTAATTCATCATAAGTCATCTTATTAGCATGGACTTGATGTTACTCATGGATCTCACAACCTATCAATCTTATATGATGTTACTTAACTAGGAAACATGGTATATCACTTTCACAAAGCTAATAACATGCTTCCAATAAATATGATATCATAACCTTTACCTGGATATAATCATCCTTTTATAAGAACCTGCATGGACCAAAAAGGTGCATCAACACTTGCAAGTGATTAGGGTTTTCAGTGTTGAACCCCTCAATTGATCTCATATATGTTAACCACTTATCAATTGAGACAATTAGATTTATCCTTAACTAATTTGACACTCAATTGACCCTCAATTGATCACCAATTAGGGTTGGGATCAATTGAATTAGGGTTTGGAAACGATGATCCTTCAATACTAACCAATGTAAGACTAGTTACTTTGAAACCATAGAACCATCTTCCAAATTGGGTATGACCTGACCCCAAACGGTCTTGAGGTCATTTGGATGACCTCCAAACGGTCTTGAGACCGTTTGCCCATCATAGAACTCAAATCCAAGCCATCCAATTAAGGTTTGGATCATTGGATTGATCACCAAATCAGCATTGCATTGTATATCAACTTGGTACCTTTAGACCTTTAAACACCTAACCATACTCAACCCTAGACCTCCAAACGGTGTTGGGTGACCACCAAACGGTCTTGAGACCGTTTGTATGATTTCCAAATGGTCTTGAGACCGTTTGGCCCATCCATCCTTTGGATTCTAGTGAAAAATCATCAAGGATTGGTCTATCGAGTTGATCAACAATTCAACACTTAATTGCAATATGATTGGTACCTTTGGACCTTCAATTGATCAACTATACTTGACCCCAGACCTCCAAACGGTCTTGGGGTGACCCCCAAACGGTCTTGAGACCGTTTGGGCAAGAAAACCCAAAAAGTCATATCAATCAAGTTGAAAGTCAACACTTAATCCAATTAGGGTTTACATAATTGATTAGCCTTCAACTCACGATTCCTTTAGAGTTAATCCCTCAAATTTGGAGGATTATTAACCAACATAATTATGAACAGGAATCCCAAACGGTCAATGCTTGGTCAACGCCCGCAAACGGTCTTGAGACCGTTTTCCCAAAAAGTTCAAGTTAATCAGATTGAAAATCAGCATTTAATTCAATTTGATTTGCCTAATTGATTCGCCTTCAACCTACGATTCCTTTGGAGTTAACCCCTCAAATTTGGTGGGTCATTATCCTACATAATTATGAACAGAAATCCCAAACGGTCAATGCTTGGTCAACGCCCTCAATCAGTCTTGGAGACCATTTTCTCCAACCGACCTTGTGAAACTATTTGCCCTTCAAACGGTTTTGCAAACCGTTTGCCCCAAACCGTTTGGCCAAAGGGGGGAAAACAAGACCGTTTGATAAAGTAACATTGGTAATCACGCCCATCTTCTTCTACCTCCAGATTAAGGTCTGTTCTTCATGGTTTTAGTTGTAAGAAAGCAAGGAAGGATGGGGAAAAGAAGAAAAAGCTACTTTTGCAAGTACAAAGATATGCATAAGAAAGCAAAAGGTTTAGAGTTATAAAACCCACCTTAAGGTCATTCCTTGAGCTCCAAGCTTCCAAGCTTCAAGTATTTAATGGTGTCTTGAGCTCCACAGGTCGGCCAAGGGTGTTTCTCCAAGGAAAGGTTGGGAAAAGATGGCTAGAAAGAGGAAACAAGTAAGGAAGACCATAAAACCAACCTTGCACCATGAATTTCTCCATGAATCCGAGCAAGAAGATGACCAAAGCTTACCTAGAACTCCTTATCCGTCCTCCTCTGCTCCAGAGCTCTGTCCTAAGTCGGTCTAATCAAGGGGATAAGAAGGGAAGTGAAGGAAACGATCCTTGCTAAGTGAGAAAAGGTGTATATATACTTTGGGAGAAATTCCAACATAAGGACAACTTGTTTCTCCATTTCTCATATAGGTAATTCCCTTCTTCTAAGCCACGTTTCTCCCTTCTATACTTAAGCAAAACTCATCTTAAACCCAAGGTATAAAGGTGAAGAAAGCCAACTTTTTACTAAGTTGCACATATAGAAGGGTTATTAGGCTTATAACTTGGTTATTTAGTTACAAGGGTTATCCTTCTTATTTGTTTATTCAAATGAAGCGCCCCCTTTATCATTTTTACTCTAATTGATGCCAAGAGTCATAAAATATATTCTAGAAGGTATATTTTACATGTTTCTCCCCATGTTTTGGGTAAATTGCACTTTATACCAAAACTAGGGTTTAAAGCACAAGGATGGCTCCACAAGCTACCTTTTGGTTCCCAAGCTTGGAGTATCCATAATACTTCATCAAATTCATTCTTATGATGTATTATCAGCATAGGAACATCTAAACATGTGCAGTTTGCAAGTTAACCCCTTTAATTGGGTAATTTTCACATAAGTCCACTTTTAACAAAACAATATTACAATATTGTTTAAAAGGACAGAAAGGGAAATATATATTCCTCAGGAGCTTTAATTACATTATCAACAGATAACCACAAGCATTTAATCACATGATTAAGAAAAACACCTGGGCTTAGTTCATAACCCAAGTCAGGGATGTTACAGTTCTCCCTTGATATCCCTCCCTTTATTGGGTAGGACTTACTCAGGTTCTCTCGGTTACCACAACCAGATAAGAAACAATTGTCAGAAGCAATTGAGTTGAGTCTCTAGGAAGCCCCCAATACCCTTGTACTTATAGGAGGGTTAGGGTCAGGGCTCCCAGTCTGTGCGGGAGAGGAAGGGAATGGAATTTCTTGAATTTTTGCAACATGCGAGCGGAAAAATGACCAGTTGATAGGTGGACTGATTAGTTGGCATGTGAGACGATTGGTTCAACCCTTGAATTGGTCGTTTCCTCATGTTTTCCAATCACAATTGTATTGGAAATTCTAATCCAATTAATGCATTAAATGACTTCATCATCAATCCTTGATGCAATCAAATTGATCTATGAACCAGACATTTCATCACATGAACCAGTCATTTGATGACCTTAAGCTGATTGGTTCACTCAGGGAACCATTCGGTTCATGCCCTGGTTCATCCAGAATTCAGCCAATGCAATTTCCAATCAACTTGACACTCTAACTAATTAATTCAACACTTGAACCGGTCGTTTCAGACTCTAGTCAATCAATTGTTGTTTAAATTGGATACTAAGCACTTTCCTAATCAAGTTAAACATCATTCATGAAAAAACTCCTATTCCTAGTGTATCCTAAGTGTGTGACCCTATAGGTTCCATATTATATTGGCAATGAGTGTCCATAACTAGTTTATGACATAACAAGCAAAGAGTGGTATCTAGCAACACATCATTGCTACCGAGTAAATGGAAAGTTGAAGAACAACTTCAACCTACATTCTGCAATTGGTGTTATAGTGTTTGTATAGTTACTTTGTCATTGATATCCAGATTGAACTCGAGGAATGGAATACTCATCCTCTTCAACATTCAATATTTTTTTCTTGAACTAGAGCAGACTGTATGAGGTATATGTAATCCCAATATCATATATTGACTCACAAGTACATGTCCATGCATTTCTCAGCCTCACTAATCAAGTGGTTAGGATCTCACACTCATTTAGGAGGGACAAATTCCATCTACATCACTCATAGTCATCCTCATGTGTCATAGTGAACCCAATCATCACCTTTATGGAAACCCTTATACAAGGTCACAGTGGATGATGTTAAAGTACATTGAGTGACATGTGATGAGTGTTGTGACTTCAGGTCTAAGAACCACAATCACCACTAAAAGTATAAGAGATGATTCTGACTACCATATAATGGTTTCCATGTATCACTCTTATGGTGGGTATGTCCAATACACTATTATCTAACAAGTACCTATGGGTTTGGTTTGATAACACATATCATGATTGATGAGATTTTGTCATTAACCAACACACACTTTAGTCTTATGCTTTATTCATGTTTATTTTCCTTCCACAATAACATCTGACTAGGGGCATATCAAGAATATGTGAACTCTTATCATACATATGATGTTATTATCTAGGTCCTAAACTTGAAGACATATGTCATCGAGTATCATCATTCTTTAGGCATTTGTTATGTTTCTTCATTATCTCATAACTGAATAAAATAGAATAAATTGCAAGCTTGTATTTATTATTAATCAAATCATTTACAAGTTATGTCATTACAATCATCATATGATTGGATCTCTGGGAATACATACCAACAATAGGGTCATACACATGGGATACACTTACAATAGGAGTTTAATCATGAGTAAGGTTTAACTTCATTACTAAAGTGTTTAGATAATCAAATTAATCAACATCAATAAATGATTCGACCGACTGGAGTGTCTAGACGACCAACTAGGATGTAAAAACATTGCCAATGGAAATTGGAAATCGACCAATTTGGAGTGTGCAATCTGGCAAGTAGTCATATTTCCAATTGGATTGTCAAAATAAACTAATCAATCGATTGGAATGTCCAATTGATGGAGTAGTCAAGT
Source organism: Alisma plantago-aquatica (assembly GCA_963693085.1). Classification (NCBI taxonomy): domain Eukaryota; kingdom Viridiplantae; phylum Streptophyta; class Magnoliopsida; order Alismatales; family Alismataceae; genus Alisma; species Alisma plantago-aquatica. The sequence continues at coordinate 836,468,481 of OY856412.1, read as the reverse complement.
GATATGCTGACATAATGACATGCATTAGGCATCAAATCAAAAGCCAGTACTTCTATGAATAGGAAAGTATTCCCATCAACTGAATAGAATGTCTAGTCGGCCAACTGATGAGTCTAGTTGATCGACTTGGGATTTGCAACAATAGTTAAATTGTGAAAATTTGTCTCTTTGACTCATAGTTGATCTAGAAACCTTGGCCCTGGTTGTCCTATAAATAGAGGGGTAATAAAGGCTTTGATAAGACATAACTAACTCTGAAAAATGTTGTCTCATACTTTTAGTAGTGTGAGACCCTGAGAAAGTCTTACCTGTAAAACAGAGAAACACCTAGGGAGTTATAATTTAGTGCCAACATGTTGACATCAAAGGGATAAAATACTTCTCGTTGGCTCTAGAAAATGTAATGAGGAGTTCTTGATGTTCCGCATGGACGACAATATAGGTGTGGAGATTGTCACCAACACACCATGAGGACTATGCCAGTTGTTATATGTGGTGTCACACTAAGAGGCCACCTCGATAGCTTCAAGGTGTTGTGAGATCAAGAATCACCGTACTATGAGGATTGTTGATGAACTTGCTCTAGGACAAGGTATATACTCACAAACTCTTTCCTAAAAACATTGTTGTTGATGTGATCTATTGAATCGGGACGAAGGTAGATTTTTTTTTGTTTTCACTGCCTTATCTACTGCCTGATTTTCCTATAGGTTTAAGAGAACATATATGCTTGGAAAAACTTAATATAATAGCAAAAAAGAAATTAACAACATTAAATACTTTCTTATTAACAAGCAAATGTGTTTTAGATGCATTTCCATCATACTAGACAAATTTATCTCCATTTGACCTACTTCTCAAAGGAAGGGTTCATGAGGGGCATTTGAGGCTCAAAGCCTAAATTGTCACTGTGTTTCTACATAATCGACCTCAAGACTATAGTCAATGATCTAACCCTATTTCAGCATGCCTTGTTCCCTTACCTCGAGAATACATGAAAGTTCACAAGGTTTGCATAATGGACTAGTTCATTTATGTTCATGGTTCGTTGAACAAATTTGAAAGCAAACTTAACATACTAATCATAGTTTTTTTGTAAGGTTCAACCTAGAAGTTAGGAAAAAGAGAGAGAAAAGAGGTTAGCTTACTTCATTGTTGGGCCGTGAGGCCTTGAACACATGCTTGCCCTACGATTGGGTAGCATTGACCTAGCCCATCTGGGGTTCTTGGTCACTGCCAGCTGCTCTTCATCGATCATTGCTGGTCTGAGATCACCCACCACTCCCTGCCATTAGCCTCTTGTGAATGAACACATCACAAAACTGCACTTTTGTTGCTTGCCAAAGTAGAAACTGCCTGTGTCAGAATGGTCGTGGCATCCCTCACTATGGTGTTGGTGGGTCTCAATCAGGTGTACCAAATTCTAGGGTGGAGAAATGGGGTTCATAGGAATCATGGGGTTGCAGACCCCCAAGTACCAAGACATGGAAGTACTAGGGTTAGGTAAGGAAGAAGGAGGTGGAGGGGAAAGAGGTAGTTGAAGGGTGTGAAAAGGATGGAAATAAGAGGGGAAATGTAGAGGGAAGCAAGGGGAAAAGATTGGGCTGTCGATTTTGCAAAAAGAGGTAGAAACAAAGGTGATTGGTGGTGGAAAAGGGGAGTGGTTGGGATGCTAAAACATAATCGATGCTGGATCCATATAGATCATGAGATGAAGCTTTAGTTGTTGGATGTGTGGGGGCAATCCGTGGGTCAAGATCAAAGGGCCAAACCTAATCCAACAAGGCACAACTTGAGTAGCTAAAAGGGGAAGACAATGATGGATGAAATGGCTAAGGGTAAGGAGGGGCACCCACCATGATGGACACGCCTCCAAGATTGGACCGTTAAGGTTTAGAAACACATAAATTTGATCAAAACACATGTAGGTTGACCCAACTTTTTAAACACCATAACTGGACATGTGATGGTTAGATTAAGATGATTTTTAAGTTGTTAGAAAGATAATTGAAAGCTCCACATCATGAAATACATTAGAGAGAAAGTTGATGATATTTATTAGGTACAAATTAATTTGCAAGAAGGTGACATTAAAGGATTAGAAAATTAGGTCTAAAAACAAATTGAGTGTCACCACATGACAAATGTACATAAGACACACCAGTCGAGCATCAAAACATAGTAAATCATACAATGAAGCACTATAGTGAGGAATTAGTGTCATTATGAACTGCAAAGAACATACATGAGAAGAGGGAACAGTCAAGATTATCACATCCTACCCACCTTAAAAGAAAATTTTCCCCAAAATCAAATCAATCCATCAATCAATATTGGGATTTCATACTCCAGTATTATAATCAACTTGATATTCCTTCCAAATCAAGATATTTAAAAATAGATAAATTCAACATCATGGTCAATATTAAGTTGCATTGACCATAAAATTAGGGAGATCACTATATATATCACAAATTTGGGGAGGTCATCCTAGAGATAAAAAATTTGGAGATATCATATTTTAGGTCAAATGAATAGAGATCTTCAAATCAAGAGTAAAACATAATTTCGATTCCTAACTTTTAGGGTTCTTGCTTCTTCATTGGCCTAGGTGGGGTATACATCCATGATTGAGATTTTCATATTTCAACAATTCGAGACACACATAATATTTCAATATCATGGTTCTTTTCTCAAAATCAATGGGAGATCCCACCCTAATCCACATGAGAGCTCATACATAAGTCATAAATTGAACAAATCAACATAATTATCATTTCACATTTTCAAGGTCTGGGAACACAAAAATCATCAATCTAAAGTAATATCATGATCTAAATAGGGTGATCATAGGACCCAAATCAAAATCAAGATCAACAACCATGGGTCAAGATTTCATAAATCAATATCGAGAGTCAAACTTTATACACCCAAGCCATAGATACAAACTTTTTGAATCTAGGGTTTAGACTCCTCTATAGACCTTAGGGGTGATCATTCATCCATATGCATCAATCGAGAAACAATTGAGTTACATTTTTTATAATTATTCGAGCAACATTTCATGACATCAATATCGAGCTCATTTTCTTGGTACTCAAGGTTGATGAATGATCTAGACCTAGGTCTTTCTAGGAACTTAAACACAAGATATAATAAACATCATCATATTTCAAGATCTTCATCAAGTTGAGATTCAAGATCAAATATGAATATCATTTTAAGTTTTACATGTTAGAAGCTTAGGTCACAAATCAAAATAAGGTGGAAGAGGTTTCCTTTCAAACTCTAAATAATCAATGGTATGAAAATCGAGAGGTCGTCATAATAGGTATGTGACATAGGTTAGGGGAGTTATACGTAAAATACCACCCTAATCTAGCCCATTAGACTACATTAGTCATGAGTCACCAAGACTATCCAAATAGGGAGAGTGTCAATTATCAAATTGTACTTCATAGGGTCATGATATCAAAGATCAAGATCATAATAGGGAAACCATACTTAAAAAAAATCAAGATCAAGGTGATAATCACGTTCCCTTCTTTTCATGATGGAGGTTAGGGAATATTTTGGAAAGTAAGAAGTCAAATTGGGAACTCCAAGAGTTAGAACATAATCAAGAAATATGAAGATCCATATCCCTCAAATAATTTACAATCAAAATTATCAAGTGGCATAGAAATTAACAGGGGTGATGCCTCTTTTATCTAGGTCTTTTGTCATGATTTTGGGAGTCTAAGAACATAGTAATTTCAAAGCATGATCATGATACTAATTAAAATATGGAATTTATTTATTAATCATGTTTGAGGTTTGGTTAATAGTAGGGAAACATAGATTTAATCAAATAGGGACCTCAACAACCATGAGGTATAAAGTACAAATCCTCCTTATCTCATCATATCAAGATTATTATCATTTTACCTAAAACATAGAAAGTATATAGTATAGATTTGGTAAAGTTGAGATTTTAAGATCTGAAGAGTCATATAAGAGTACTTAACTCTAGGAGTACTTTTCATTAGTCATAGTGGGGTTTTCGTATTAAGGCCAGATCATGGAATCATCATCGTTTTACATAAAGTTTACCAATTCATTCAAATTTTAGTTTTCCCAATACATAAGCTACCCATAATCAAGAGATCATGAGATTACTTATCATGAGAGAAGAATCACATGAGGAGATAGAAAAAAAACTAACTTATCATCATATAATGGGTGGCTTAGGTTGGTACTTAAAGAAGAGATGAGATTCTAGAAGACTCTGTAAGGTATGTGAAACTAGGTTACTAAACATGCATAGAGGATATATGATTGCTTTAATACCATTTGCCACAGAGCAATTTATTACCCTAAGTCCACACTCCTAATGTCTACACAGCCAAATGCGAGTGGACCTGGGCAGGCGTCCCTAGAACAGATCACATAACATATGCATGAATAAAACCACAAACAACAACAAGGTAAGAGACAACATGGCATATCAAAAAGAACTAAACCAGTGCCTGACAAAATCATTGTCCCATATAACCCATACGAATTCCATTTGCAAGACATTCAATGATTCCAAGAGTAAGAGCATAAGATTATCATGATAGAGAAAAAGCAACAATCATAATAAGAGTCATAGTGTACTTGGTACCTAAGATAAAAAATGGGTACACATCAACACAATTGTGTTGAGTATGGTATAAGATACAAATTGCAGGCTTAAGAGAACATATATGCTTGGAAAAACTTAATATAATGGCAATAAAGAAATAAACAACATTAAAGACTTTGTTATTATCAAGAAATCATGTTTAAGATGCATTTCCATCATACAAAACAATATTTATGGCTATTTGACATGCTTCCCAAAGGAAGGGTCCATGAGGGGCATTTGAGGCTCAAAGCCTAAATCATCACCTTGTCTCTAAGGGAGGGATTTCAAGACCATAGTAAATGAGATAACCCTATTTCAACATGCCTTATAATCCTACCCTAAAAATATAGTCAGTTACACAAGGCTTGTATAATGGACAAGTTCATTTATGTTCATGGTTTGTTCAACATGTTTCAAGAAAAATGAACATACTAATTATAGGGAAGAAGTAGCTCAAGAAAGTATAAAAATCCAAGACAATTAATCATACATACATATAAGCAAGTTTAATACCACTAGTTTGGCCAATAGGAGGATAAATCACACCTTGGTTGGAGAACGAGACTAACCATTTGATTTAAAAAAATAATAGTTAGCAACTTCGACTAGATCTTGGCAATAGAGTCAATTAATTGATCATGAGATTACAAATAAGTATAATTGGATTAATATCAGCAAGATCAAGTCTAATTAACCACTATCATGATGGTTGGATGTGTCAGCTAGATCTAGATATCATATCATTCATCATTGATTTCAATATCTCAAACTATTCATGCATTAGCATCATCATGTTACATCATACATCTTGGATTCATCTAAACCTAGGGTGACACATCACAACTAAGACTATGTATCATAATATTAGGGTTTAATCTAAACCTAGGGTGACATACCACTGGACTATCCCTTCTTCTAGAAACAACAAGAAACTTAATGATTTTCTTGAGAAGTATCCGTGCTCTTTGAACAAGGAAGATGTTATTCTTTTTTGCAATAGGGATCGCCCTAAGTTGAAGAATATTTGGAATTCTATTAGAGATAAGTGTTGTGAATCTAAAATGTTTAAGTGGATTTGGAATTCTAAAGCCCTGAATAGATTCAAAGTCCATGTGTGGAAAGCAACTCATAACAAACTCCCTACTTCAGATTATGCTAGGAGAAGGGGCATTCTTACTCCCTCTATGTGCTTCCTGTGTAAGTGTGATTGTGAAGATACTACACATATTTGCTTTTTCTGTCCTTTATCCAGGAAGATTTGGAACCTTATTGGGTTGGAGCTGAATGTCTCAGTTGATGTGAAGTCATGGACTGAGGTGACTAAAATTCAATGCAATAAGTTCAGATTTTTGGTCTTATGCTCTCTCTATTATCTTTGGTGGGAAAGGAATATTTGAGTTCACGAAGATAGAGAAAGAAATTGGACTGATTTGTGGAAGTCGATCTTTAGAGATTATACTGATTACCAACATCATCCTCCCTAGTGTCTTTGTACAGAAGTTTTCTCGTTTTGAGATCTGTTGAAGGAGTTATTTTCAGCAGAGTTTCTGATCCTTCTCTGTGCTCTGTCTGTTGGTGCTGTTGGTTTGGCCCCTTTCCTCTGTTGCTGTTTGGTGGGTTGGCAGTAGGATGTTGTTGGTGTGTTGCAGATGGATGTTGCTATCTGTATGGGTTTCATTCTTGGTTGGTTTGCCTATTAGTGGTTGAGCTTATCCTTTGGGAGTGGCAGAGCTTGCTATAGGTTTGCTTGGTTGACGAGTTATGTCTTGGAGGGTTAGTGGCTGTTCTTTGTCTCGTTGGATAGTTTCTCTTCTGCTGTGGTGTGAGGGATTTGGTGTGATGCTTGAAGGCTACTTTTTTGCTTTGGAGGTCTCCCTTTTGCGTGTTGTGAGGGTGTTTTATTTAGGTGTTTTGCTGTTGTTGTTCTTGGGGGTTTCTGCTCTTGGTTGGTGCCTATGGGTGGGTGAGCTTATCCTTAGGGAGTGGCAGAGCTCTCCTTAGTGCACAACATGTTGTTTGTTATGGAAGGTTCCATCTTTTTAGGAGTTCCTGAGACTTGAGACACCTTTTGTTTTTTCCTTGGGTTTGGAGTAGCACCCTCTTCTTCCGCAAAAGTTTTGTTCTGTATGAAGATGGTATTACGACAAAGTTAGATAAAGGTTTGGTTGTTGCTGTAGTTGCTCTGTTTGGTGCCTTCTATGCTGCTAGTTTTTTTCCTGTTCAAGATTATCTCCCCTCATTTACTGAACCTGGTTTTCCTGTCTTGAAGATGGATGTTTGTTTTTAGTTGATAGATGTTGGTCTGCTTTTTTGCTTTGAGCCTTCTTTGGTGGTTCCCCTACTGGTTCAGTCGGTATCTAGGCGATGCGCTCTTCTAGAAGATCTATTGGATGTATATAATGATCAGTGGTATGATGTCGATACGAAGCAACATCTATCTGGCAGGTTGCTCCATTGATAGTCAAGGAGACTTTTCTTCTTCTAGAAGCTTTAGTAGTTGCTGCTGCTTGTGCTGGTGGGTGTGTCTTCTGCTCCCCTCTCTCATATGGTGGTGGTTTTGCTTGGTTGATGGAAGCGTGTGGTGTTTTCTGTGATGTTTGTGAGCGTGAGGCCTGTGCTTGGAGGACTGGTTGGTGAAGGCTGTGGGAGTTATGATGGTTTTTTGATCTGGTGATCTTTCTTTTTCTGATGGTTGCTGTGATGTTTCCCGGTGCAGTGTTTCATTCTGGTTCTGTTGGAGAAGTTGCTTCTAGTTCTTTACCCATCTCTCGGCTGATGTGTTGGGTGTGGTGTTTCTTTCCACCTTTTTTTGGAGGTTTGTTGTAGCTTCTTGGTTCTGGCTGTATGAGGTTCGTTTCTCTTATTTCTATGTCAGGGATGTATAGTTTTTTTAGATGTATAGACAGTTTTTTGTTAGTTGATTCTTGTTTGGGAATCAACAAGTTTTGTACAGTTACTTTACAAAAAATGAAAAAAAAGCAACAGGAGTTTCGACCGACCAAAAAAAAAAAGCAAACGAGGCTCGAGCAATATTAAGCAACATAAGCATCAATGTTGTCAAATTATTTTTGAGTCATTATCATGCTATATTATCAACATTAGAATATAGTTGGGTTATACTTGAGTTAAGTTTCATAAATATCACCAAGATACTAATTTGGATAAGGATGATCTTTCCATAAGATTAAAGTTCCAAATATCACCATGCGACATAGATTATTTCTATGTCAATATTAGGTCAAAAATCATCATAATGCACATGACTGATTTACATAGAAATTAGGGGTATAAGGCATGTAAGTTACTAATTTGTAGTCCACATGAGAGAAAGGGTTGATATTCCACATCAATGTATCCACATAAATCACGTTTCAAGGTTCAAGGTACACATTGAGCCAAAATAGGATGATAGGATGAACGTGTTCAAATTTTAGTCCAACATACATCAAATATTACTTATATGGGTCAAGCATGTCGTATTAGGGGCACCTTCAATAAAGGTTAAACGTTATAGAAGTAATCTTTAGCATAAGTGCTCATTTTAGATCACTTAATCAACATAAGATTATTTAAAGAAGGGAAGATAAATAAGTTGAAACATTGATGCATACAGTTGTTTAAGTTACTCATATAAGGCTAACATCAATTTTTGCGGCATACAAGATCAAGCTTAATAACTAATTAGATTGAATCATGTAAAAAAGATATTATAAGTTATTATTTTTAGCACATAAGAAGAAATATGAGTTAGATTAGGTCTTGAAACCAATTCTAATAGACAGATTTTGTTCTCTAGATTGAAAATCATATATCACACGTCAAAAATAACCCAACGATCCATTTTATATGATTTTTATAAGATTCAACCTAAAACCTAAAAAAAAGAGAGTGAAAAGAGGTTAGATATTGTTGGGTCGCGATGCCTTAAACAAATCTCTAGACCACAATTGGGTAGTGCTAACATAGCCCATCTAGATTTCCTAACCATTGTCAACCTCTCTTTAGTGCTTGTGGTTGGTCCACGATTGCCTGCCACTTCCCGTAATCATCCTCCCGTGAATACACGCACTATGTCGATGCACTGTTGCTTGCCGAAGCAACATTAGCCTGCATCAAGATGGCTATGGTGGCCCTCCATGGGGTGTCGGAGGGTCCCAACTTGGTGTACTGAATTATGGGGTTTGGGGGAAGCATGGGGCAACATAACCGCAAGGGCCAGGACATGGTGAAACTAGGGTTATGGAAGGAAGAAGGAGGAGGGGAAAGAGGTAGTTGGAGGGCGTGAAAAGGATGGAAATGAGAGGGGAAACAAACAAGGAAGCAAGGGGAAAAGAATAGGGGCATCAATTTTATAAAATGAGGTAGAAATGAAGGTAATTGGTGGTGACAAAGGGGAGTGATTGGGATGTAGAAGTGCCATTGGCGTCAGAACCATACGGAATTAGGAGACGGATCTTCATCTGTTGGATGTGTGGGGGGTGATCTGTGGGTCTAGAATGAAGGACCAAAACTAATCCAATAAGGCACGACATGGTTGGCTAAAAGTAGGAGACAAGGATGGTTGACATGGATAAGGGCAAAGAGGGGCACCCACCTTGATGGACCGTGCCCTCAATATCATCCCATTAAGGCTCAAAAACACATAAATTTGATCATAAAAATGTAATTTGACCCCATTTTAAAACACCATAACTTGAGCTATGATCGTCGGATTAAGACAATTTTTATGTCATCAGAAAGATATTGAAAGCTCCATATCATGAAATTCATTAGAGAAAAAATTTGTGACATTTATTAGGTTCAGATAAATTGGCAACAAGGTGAGATGTTAATGATTAGAAACTTATATCTAAAAGAAAATTGAGTGTCACCACAAGACACATATACGTAAGACACACCAATCAAGCATCAAAACATATTAAATCATACAATTGAGGGCTATACTGAGGAATTAGTGCTAGGATGAAGTGCATAATAGATACATGAGGAGAGGGAAAAGTTTGGGTTATCATAGTACCACTCCTTGGTCATCTCATCTCTAAGAAGTGGGCTTGTATATATTTCAAGAAGATAGAGTCATTTTTGTAGCATGAGTAGTTAGATCAGTGAGAAAAGTGATGAGTTTCCTTGACTTTATTCATTACTATATACTATTCACTGAGAACTTTAGTTCCATACATCTATGACATTGACTAGGCTAACCAAGAATAATATAACTTTTGTGTGGGATGATGAGTGTCAATATTGTTTCCAATTTTTGAAGGATAACTTGACCTCAAACTGGTGTTAGTTTTTCCTGAAATAGATAATTTAGATCATTGTTAGTGATTCTTTAAGGAGAGGCCTTAGTTGTGTGTTGACGTAGGATAATAATTTCATATCTTATGCTTCTAGATATCTCAAGAAGCACGAGGAGAACTATCCAACACATTACCCAGAGTGCAAACTATTTTTCTTACTTTGAATGTGTGAAAATCTACCATTTTTATTAGAAGTGATACATCTTCACAGATGATTAGTATGTATTACATAAAAGGCAATGAATGTGACACATATGTGATGGTTGGAGTTGATCAAGGATTACAGATGTACCATATATTACCATTTTGGAAAGGCAAATGTTGTTGTATATGATTAGAGAGAGAAGTCGTCTTTTTCTTGGTTAGGGGACAATGTTAAGTTGTACTAGGTGGCTAGATGCAATGTTAATTTCATTCAAATAAATGAATGTTTACAAGGAAGCATCTTTATTGGGAGGTTTGTTGGCACAACTTTAGATCAAGGAAATATTGTCACAATAAATTAGAAATGGTCATGTGATAGATCTAGTGATACATATATACAATCAAATTTTGTAGATGTGAATCAAGATGGTCTTCACGAGACAAATGGCAATTTAATTACCGTCACTCACAGTATTTGTGTATCTGAAGTAGGAAGTTTGAAGGATAGGGTGATGTATGAAGCACATTCAATTATGTATACTATGGATCATGGAAATACAAAGATATATAAGAATGAAAAATATATATATCTGTGTCTAGGGATGAATCATGTTGTGAATGATTTTGCAGCAAGTGACATGTATTTCAGAAAGTTAAGGTAGAGCATTGGAAACATGCAAGGTTGTTACAATCTTTTCTTATACCTAAGTGGAAATATGATCACATCGCTATGGACTTCGTGATTGGGGTTCTCAAGGAAAGGAAAGGATATGACTCCATGTTGGTAGTTATTGACCATTAGACTAATTCAACAAACTTTTTACTTATTAGAAGTACCAACTTATTTGGGAAGTTGGTGCAAATCTATGTTGATGAGACATTCTGTACGCATTGTATACTATTATATATAGCATCGCACAAAGGACCTCATTCCATGTGAAGGCTTTGGGAGTGTTTGCTTGAAGCTTTTGGTATGTTCTTTAAGTTTAGTACATATTTTCATCCACAAGTGGAATATAATTATTTGAGATTGACTTTTGAGATCATGTGTCATAGTTCCTGGGTAATTGGAATATAAGCCTCTATTTGATAATTTTTTCCCACAACAACACCATTATAGGAGTCTATAAATGTCACCACTAGAAGCTCCATATGGTAGGCATTGAATATTTCCTATATGTTGGTATGAGACAAGAGAATATCATTTTCTACATCTAAAGTATGTGCAGTAGAAAGAAATCCAGATGGCTCCCGTGCTCTCGACTCCCCCGAAGGCGACTACAGTGGTGGAGACTCTGCTCTACCGAGATCTGTCAGGGTCCAGTGGTTACGAAGGTGATGAGTGACGAAGGTTACTCTACTGAGTGACGAAGGTGATGAACACCTGGTTAGCTTGAAGTATGAATGGATTCCAACTAAATGTGGGAAATGTGGATTTCTGGGCCATGATAAGTGTCAAATGAAGCCTGTTATACCGAAGGTGATTAATCCAGTAGTAGTTCCTAAGAAAGTATGGGAAGTGAAGAAGAACCAGGATTAAATTCGAATTGTTACTAATCCATCAGGTGTTCGAGGGAATGACTCTGGCTATGTTGTAGAAGAAATTGAAGATGAAGATGAAATTGTTGCTGCAAAAAATGCGATACATGATGAACTAATCATTGAGGATCATGAGCTATCTGCGGTTGTTAATGAGGGCTTTGAGTGTACCAAAAATGATGAGGCTGCTTTGAAGCATAAGCTCCTGATGAGTCGTCAGCTTCTTCTACTCCTAATACTGTTAATGTGGTTAAAACTCCAGACAACGGTATTAGCTCTCAGGCCTCATCTAGCTCCATTCAGCTTAATAAAAAGGATACGTCTCCGATGATTCCTCTGAAGTGTCAGACCAAAATTAATGTAGGAATTTCACACAGATTAGATAACTCTAATTACTCTCCAGTAGCGGTTGAATTACAAATGACTTCTTCTAGCGTTGAGGTTGTCAGTTCAACAACCGAGGTTAAGAAATGAGCAATTATCTCTATATAGCTTCTTGGAATGTGAGGGGTATTACTAATAAAATCTTATCCGTCCAAGAAGATATTAGAAGATTGAGGTATGATATTAACATTCTGGTGGAAACTAAACTTCAGAAGAATAAGATTTCTAAGTTTATGAATAGATATTTCCCTAAGTTCAAATGGATGTCTAACTTACTATCTCACCCTCTTGGTAGAGTTCTAATTCTTTGGAATGACAGTAGATGTAATATTTCTAAGATTGAGGAGATTGACCAAGTTATCCATGCTGCTATTCAGATTGACAACTCTAATCTATATTTGTCTGCTGTTTATGGTCATAACCCAGATAGTGATAGAGTTGGTCTTTGGGATTCTATATGTAACTTTTCTATGAAGATTGATGGTCCTTGGATCTTGATGGGAGACTTTAACTGCGTCTGAAAGGCTAATGAAAGAGTCTGTAAACAAATACCTACTAAAAAGTCTATGGATGACTTTAACTCTTATGTTATGAAGTGTGGCCTTTATGAGCTTGACTTGAATGGTCCTTTGTTTACTTGGAACAATAACCAGGGTGGTGTGGACTTTGGTGCTTCTAAGATTGACCGTATTCTTTATAATGCTGATTTCCTTTCTACTAATGAGGATTTTTCTGGTGAGTGCATCTCAAACATTATTTCTGATCATAGGAAGATCGTTTTATCTATTGGGCATCCTAGAAATATTAAAGCTCCGTTTAGATTTGTGAATGCCTGGATTCAACATAATGATTTTTTAAATGTTGTTAATCAAGCATGGAACTCTGAGGTCCATGGCTGTGCTATCTTTAAACTCTATAGGAAGCTTTCCTCGTTAAAAGTCAATCTTTCTTATTGGAACAAGACTGTCTTTGGGAATATTGATGATAATTTTAGGACTGCCAAGTTTAATGCTATCCAGGCACAATAGCAAGTTGATTCTCACCCTTTTGACTTGATTCTTTGTTAGAATGCCAGAGTCTTGCTGTTGGAGGCTAAGAAACAAGCTGACATTCAAGAAGCCTTCTATAAGAAAAAATCTAGGGTTTCCTGGCTTAAGGAAGGTGACTCGAATACCACATTTTTCTATTCCTCTATGAAGACCAGGCGTCAAACAAATTCTATCAAAAAGATGATGATTGATGGATCCATCTCTTATGATAATGATAGTATTAAAGGGTATATTGCTTCCTTTTATGAAAATCTTTTTAATGATTTGTCTTCTGGTCCTCATGTTTGGGATAGAGAGTGGAAAGGGAGTGTTCTATCCCCTGATCAGAAATGCTCTTTAATTCGCATTATCACTAGGAAGGAGGTGGATTATATCATTATGAGTTTGAGGAATGATAAGGCTCCTGGTCATGATGGCTATAATTCTGTGTTTTATAAAAAAGCTTGGCCTATCATAGGGGATGATGTCTTTCTTGATGTCTAGGAGTTCTTCAGGAATGGCAAGCTTTTGAGGGAGGCAAACAAAACTTTAATTACCTTGATTGCTAAAGGAGATGATACTTTTGAAAATTAAGAACTGGCGACCTATTTCTCTTTGCAATGTGTTCTATAAAGTCATTTCTAAAGTTCTTACTAATAGGTTGCAGAGTGTTCTGCCTTCTATTATTGATTGGAATCAATGTGCCTTCATCAAGGGTAGAAGTATTAAGGATGCTACTCTTCTTACCAATGAGATCATTAGTGACTTTTAGAAGATGAATTCTGTTAAAGCTATGTGCATTCAAGCTGACATCACTAAAGCATATGATTCGATCAATTGAAAATACTTGTTTTCTATTATGTATAAGATGGGTTTTCCTATGATTTAGATCAAGTGGATTGAGGAAATTTTCTTATCTACTTCTTATCAGATCCTTGTTAATGGTGAACCCACTGTTTCCTTTTCTCCTTCTAATGGTGTGAGACAAGGGGACCCTTTTGCCCTGTATCTTTTTGTCATAGCTATGCAAGGTTTCTCGGAGATGATTAAATGTGCTGAAAATGATGGGAAGATCAAACCTATATGTGCCTCCAAAGATCATTCCCTGTCCCACCTTATCTTTGCTGATGATTTGATGATCTTCACTAAAGCTGATTCTAGTGTTGTTTGTACTTTGAGCAACATTTTTAGTGATTTTGGAGCTATGTCTGGGTTGAAGATTAATCCTTCTAAGAGCTCTATTATCTTTAGTAGGAATGAGGATAAGGATACTATTATTGACATTCTTGGCATTAAAGAAAGTACTTTTCCTACCAAGTACCTTGGTTTGCCTCTCTTTACTGGCAAGTTATCTAAGCGTCTCTGCTCTGGTCTTATTGACAAGATTAAAAAGAAGCTTGAGTGTTGGAAAGCTAGAGTTTTATCTATGGCTGGTAGGCTTGAACTGGTTAATTCCACTCTTAGGAATATGCATATGTATTGGTTGTTTGCTTTTCCTTTTCCTACTGCTGTTTTGGACAATATCGACAGAATTTGTAGGGATTTCCTCTGGGGTGGAAATGATAATAAGAAAAGTATTCATTTGATTAGTTGGGATTGTATCACTGAACCCAAAAATGAGGGAGGTATTGGCTTAAATAAAACTAAAGATACTGCTAAAGCCTGCTTGTTGTACAATGTTTGGAATATTGCTAGCAAGAAAGACCACCTTTGGGTTAAGTGGATCACTAAGAAGTACTTAAATAAGGTTTCCTTTTGGACTGTAAAGGAGTCTCCTAACTTTTCATGGCTCTTCAATAATATTATTAGATGTAGGAATTCCTTGAGGATGCATATTAAGTTCCATATTGGTAATGGTTGTAAGACCTTATTATGGAAGGACCCTTGGCTTCATTCTAACAATTTTTTGTTTGAAATTTTTGATAAGAATATGGTGTCTCTTTCTGCTCTTGAGTGGAATAGCTTGGTCTCTACTATCTTGAATGGTACTGGCTGGTGTATGCCAAGAACTAATAATAGGTTCCAGCTTCAGATCCTTAATGTTTTAAAGAGCTATGGCTTCAATCTTTCTAGAGAGGATTATCTTACTTTCAATGACAAGAAGGATGTAACCTTTAGATTTATCTGGGATTGTATTAGAAGAAAGAGTGCTAAAGATGATCACTTTGCTTGGATTTGGAGGATTAAGACTCATATGCGTTCTAAGGTTCATCTTTGGAAAGCTATGCACAATAAGATTCCTACTTATGATTATTTGAGAAGATGTGGTATTCTGTCACCATCTATTTGCTTCCTCTATATGAAAGGGTATGAAGATAAGAACCATATCTTGTTTGGTTGTGAGTTTACTAAAAATCTCTAGACTTTGGCCTCCTGTTATCTTGAAAACTTAAACATACCTACTTCTTGGAATGATATGTGCAATTCTAGTTCTCAGGTTGCTGACTCTCTCTGCAGTCTCTTATATTATCATATTTGGTGTGAAAGGAACTCTAGGGTTCATGAAGATAATTTCAAAGCTGTGGATACTATTTGGAAAATTATCCTTTCTGAGTATTTTTCATACAAACTTAGAGGTTGCTGATTTATGACTTTGTGCTATTCATTGGAGGTTCCTCTCTCCTTTGATGGTTGAGTATCCATCCTGCTGCTGGATGTTGAGGCTCCCCTCTCATTTGTAGCTTTTCTGCTACTTTTCTTTTGGTTTGATGGCCACCTGGTTTCTTCTATTTTTGTGTGCTACTACTGTTCCTGGACCTTCTCGTTGATTGTTGATGTCTTTCATCTGCTCTGGGATTGTTTGTTGTGGCTGTTGCTCACCTAGTTCTATGGCCTTCATGCGGTTGTTTCTTCCTGGACCTTCCTTGGTGGTTCATGTGATGGTTGAGTCCCCATCCTCTTAGATGTCGACGCTCCCCTCTCACCTTCTTCTGATGTTTTCTGCTGCTATGGTGCCTTGTTTCTTTCTCGCACCTGCTCTGGGATGCTTGGTTGAGGCTGATGTTGCTGATGTCTTTGTGCATGTCTTTGTGGTGGCTTTTGTGATGGTCGAGTCCCCATCCTTTGGATGTCGACACTCCCCTATCACTCTCCTTGATTGGTTGGCTTTCATATAGGATTCTTCATAGATGCTGCATCCTTCTCTTGTTTGGCTGGTTCCTGGTCTGGCTCGCCTGGTTGAGTTCACCTTGGTCTAAGATCTTTCCTTTTGGGGTGCTGGCTGTGGGTTTTGCTGTTGAGTAGATCTTCTATGGCCTTGCTACTTGTTTTCTTGGTTCCTAGTGATGGTTGAGTCTAATGCTACCCTCTCACTAGATGGTTTTTGTTTTTGGTTCTTGTCTTCTGGTTCTGTTCTTTAGCTCCCCTCTCACTTTATAGTGATGGTTGAGTTTGATGATGTGTTGTGTTTGGTGGCCTGAGATTTGCTGCTGCTGGCTGAATTTTATTCTCTTTTGATGAGATGAGCATGTATGTAGTCTGAGGCTGTCCATGTTGCTCCTATGCTCGGTCAGAGAGAGTTTTGGTGTGCAGAAGGTCCGCTTTTGAGGCTATTCATGGTGGATGTTTTGGGTTATCTTTCTACATATCTTGGGATATGCTATGATCAGGTGCTCTATGTTTTGTGGTCTTGACAGTTTCTTTTCTCCCTCTCCTGCTGAGATGAGCGGTGATGATGCTGAGGCTGTTACAAATCTTCTATTAGATCCAAAAAAGATTTGGATGCACACTTTCTCTACTGATAATAGTTATAGTACGCCCAAGGAGTGGAGCTCGATTGCCATTTGTCTTTCTAAGAAGTTCTTGTCATTTGCAAGTCTTATATACTATCACTGCTGGTGCGAGAGATTTTTCAGAGTTCATGATGACATGTCTCGATTGTTATCCGTTCTTCTGTCCTCTTGGGATGCTGGCTGCGAGATCTGATATCTTGGTCTTAGCTTTTGGTCAGTTTTTTGAAGGAAATCTTGGTTTCTGCCTAGTCTAAGCATCTGTTTAGTTCTTTTGCTCCCCTCTCACTTGGTGATGGTTGAGCCCTGGGATTGGTTTTTTGTTGGTGATCTGTGGGTTTGTTGTTGTTTCGGTGAGTGTGCTTCTTTTTCCCTCTTCTGATGATGAGATGTGGTGATGGCAGAGGTAGCATTCTTATATGGTGCTTGTGGATAAGCTTAGGAGGTTTGTTTCTCTACTTATGGACTTTGTCTTTGTGGTTGTGTTGTATGAAGCTTACAGATGGATTCATTCTTTTTTTTTGCTTTTCCTGGTGATGGTTGAGTCAAATGCTCCCCTCTCACTAAGCTTTGAGATCGGTTGGCTGTCTGGGTTCTGGATGCATGCTTTTCCTTGATGCAATGATGTGGACACTGCTGGTGCGAGAGTAGCATCAGAGTTCTTGATGACAGTTCATGATTCTTATCTATTCTGTTGTCCTCTTGGGCTACTGGCTATGAGCTCTGCTATCTTGGTCTTGGCTTTTGTTCTGGGTTCTGAATGCCTTCTTTTGGAAGTTTGTCTCTTGCTCCCCTCTCACTTCATAGTGATGGTTGAGTCTGGTTTTGGGCATTTTTTGATGGCTGTGAGCTGCTGCTGTCTGGCTATGTTTGCTTCTTTTCTCCCTGGTGAGATGAGCTGAGATGATGTTTGAGGTATTTTCAGAGATTGTTCATGGTTTCCGAAGTCTGTTATTTTGATGGAAGTTGTGCTTCTTGTCCTTTGTGCTACCTGCTCACATGTGATGGACGAGTTTGAGTTTTTTTTGTAGTGTTTGATGTTCTTTTAGGGCTTTGAGTTTAGATATCATTTTTTGATGTAAAGATAGTAGGTTGCTTTGATCTGATATCTCTTAGGCAACATACTCTGATGTAAAGATAGGAGATATGTTCTCTTTTAGTTGAGTCTCAGTTGGGATTCAACAAGTTATGTACTTTCAAACAAACAAAAATGAAAAAAAGCAACAAGAGTTTTGGTCCACCAAAAGAAAAAAAAAATATTTGTAGCAGATGGTTGTGAAGTTAAAGATTATACATCAACAATAAAAATCAACATGATACATAAAGGTATTCTACTAATAGTCACAAGAGACAGGTTGGGTTCTACGTTGAAGACTAAGTTTATATGAATTTCATGCCACATAAGGGAGTTTTGAGGATCTAGAAGTAGGGCAAGCTTTCTTCAATGTACATGGGGCTTATCCTATCATGAATCATGTTGGCATAAAGATCTATAAGTTGGAGCCTCCATTAGGGATGACCATATTGCATAATATTTTCCATGTTTCCTTGTTGAGGAAGTGCATCCTAATATAGAAAATGTGATATACTGAGTTGAATGTTTCATTTGAGAAGGATTTGGTCAGATGTTGGACATGTAGGTATAAAGTTGAGAAATAAGGGTATACCATCATTGAAGGTTTTGTGGCATCACCTTGGTGTTGACCTAGGATTTTTAGAAGGAGATGTCTCAGTTGCATACAATTTTTTTTAAGGATTTTAGGGGAAAAATCTGATTAGGAGGGGATAACTATGAGAACCCTAATCTTCCTTTGCTTAAATAACTTTTTTCCTAATTACATGATGCACGGGGTTTGGTATAGATTCCTTTGACTAGTTTAACAATAAAAGAAATCATGTTGTGTAATATTTGCAAATATATGGCTTAAACAATGGGGAGAATATATGGTAACATTTTGGTTCAAAAAACATCATAAGTTCAAACCTTAGAAAAAAACCTTATAGATTACATTGATAAATTGGATCAATCAATGCACCACAAGTTGGTCATAGGGATTGGATTGCATTTATAGTGGTCTACTGTGACCCATATGTTGGCCTAAGGGCATTAATAACCTATTTTGATGAGTGACAACCTTTTTTATTAATGTTGTTGCTAACTACCCTATTATGTTTTACATGATCACATAAGGCAGGACAACTAAAATGGACACATCATATGCTATGAGAAATCATTGTAAAGTTTTGCATTATGTCCATTTATTTTTATGTAAGAAATTAATTTTGATGATACCAACATATCGTTTCATCTTAGTTAGATCTCTAGGAAGTCATATAAATCACTACCTATTATTTCTAGAGTGAGTTGAAATTCCATTTTTCTATACATGTCAGTAGAATCCTCAGTCGAATGACTGAGATGGGCTTTGTAACTTACAATTTGTCTGGGTTCATCTCGTCCAAACTCTAGTTAAGGCAATGGGCATTCATAAAGATCTAAGTTTTAATTTCCTAGACACTGGGTTGAAAAATATACATTTCTATACAATGTGATCGAACTACTATTTGAATGAAGTACATCTCAGTTAAAATACAGTTTATCCAAGAGGCAGTCTGAACTCATTGGCTTCTTTATTTCATTTTACTTAACCTAACAACTCTATTGACTAAGGACACTCTTAGACAGTCAAATTGAGTTTCCTAGATTAACCTTAATCCTTTCCTATATATATGGATTATATTTTTTGACTTGAGCATACAGTTAAGCCATGTAATTCATTTTGATCGAAGATCTTATTGCTATTGTGATAAAATCTTGTTTTGGGATCAAGCTTTTAACTTCTCAATTTCCATGATTTCCTATATTTGGAGAAGTTGATCAACAATCCTATTGTGGTTAATTGTAGATACTTTCTTCCAATCTCATTCTCTTGTGATCAAATCTTATAGAGGTTCTTTAAGGTGAGTGAACTGACAACTGATCTTGAAGATTTGGTGGTCCTCTTGTAACCTGACAAAGAGGATAAGAGGTGGTGACCTTCCTGTGGCCATCTGTAAATGAAAGTGTTAGTAGTGGCTTCTTGGAAGCCCTACAAGGAAATGATGGTGATCTCCCAAGATCTAAATGAGATAGTAAGTGGGTTTCTTTGTTCTTAGTTGTTTGATTTTTTTATTTTGTATTGCATTCCATCTCAACTATAAACAAAGATTGTTTGCATAATCGTAGTAGATGGAAAACAAACTTGCACAAATTAGGGAATGTTGTGGTTTTTGAATCACATTACATAATCATGTTCATTATTGTTCTCCCTCCTTATTTTACATTAGTTTCTTTTATCATATAACTTTTTCTACTAATCATTTTTTTGTTGAGTATTTCCAAAACAGTACCTATATAGTCTATTCAGACCCCCACTATATACTATACTTTCAATTTGTATTAGACTTGTGCATTCTAGGTATTGTAGGACTACACAGCTTATAAAGAGTCCACAAACAGCACAAAGCCACCACTCTTTTAT
Source organism: Alisma plantago-aquatica (assembly GCA_963693085.1). Taxonomy (NCBI): domain Eukaryota; kingdom Viridiplantae; phylum Streptophyta; class Magnoliopsida; order Alismatales; family Alismataceae; genus Alisma; species Alisma plantago-aquatica. The sequence continues at coordinate 836,448,189 of OY856412.1, read as the reverse complement.
GGAGAAAACTATTTATATTGGAAAAGGGGGATGTAATTTTTCATGTAGGGAATGAACCATGATATGTGAAAATGGTCACTAGAGAATACAAGGTGCCTATAATTCTAATTGAAGCATGTCATGCTGAGATGAAAAGGAGTGTCAAACCTAACATCATAGAAATGATTGTCATATGTTCTATACATTTTTTTTTAATTTGATATAATACCATCTTGTGGTTCTACATTTGATACTTTGAGAAATATTTATGTTACCCATTAAAGAGCCAACCATGCCAAGGAATCTAAGATTAATATGCTTAGTAATAAATTAGAATTATTTCATATGTATAAGAAAGAATCCATTTCACAATTGTAGTCTTAATTTTTCATCCTTACAATAGTCTAGAATCTCTTAGAAATGAAACTATATGAAAAGGACTAGTCACCAAGATCTTGATATCCCTCACTCCAATATATGAAAAGAAAGCAACGACAATATAATAATTTACTGGTTTCAATATCATGAAGATTGAAGAGTTGATTGACAACCTTGAAGCATATGAAGTCAAACTACAATACCAAGCTGACTGAGAAGAAGAAAAGCAAACCAAGAAGAAAATTGTCACCTTTAGATCCTTAAATTCTTCAAGTGAAGTATCCTCTAATTAAGAAGAAAAATATATAAAATGTAAGAAAGTTTTCAACAGTTTTCTAATAAAAGCTCATTGTCTGTGTCAATCAATGCTACAAATGTGAAACAAGATGACACTTCCAAAGTTAGCATCCAACATCAAGAAAGATGGGAAGAAGTTTAGAAAATGGAAGGAACAGAGGAAGGAAAAGAATGAAATTTCATGCAATGAAGCATGGAAGTCAACCATTAGAAAAAACTCAAGTGAAGATGAAGATTCAAATGACTAAAATGTGGAAATATGAAAAACATGGTTGCACGAAGTAGTTGTGGCGGCGGAGAATACCTTAGGCGACCAGAGTTGTCCCATGGGAGGAAATGACAGCCCAGAGCCCCGGTGACAAAAATTCCAATCGTGTCAGCTGCAAGAAACTGGTCATCACTCTTTGCTTCCCCAGTGGGAGGTGTGAATACCAGATTGAATCAATAAGACATTCGAGTGGAAGAAGATATTACCATCATTCTACAATTAGAGGTGGATGCAAAATCTGATCTATGGTCTAACACGATTGTTGGTTACATCATAGGATTTGAGCCCCATATCCCAACTATGTAGGACCGTCTTAGATGTACATGGAAGATGAAGGGAACACTAGAAGTCATCAGATGAGAAAATGGATGTTTCATCCTAAAGTTCAAAAATTTTGAGGACTTGAATAATGCCCTGGAGGGTGGTCCCTAGTACATTAGGAGAAATCACATGATTCTCAAGAAATGGGAGAAGGGTGAACCTCTGGAATAGGCTAAACTTTTTTCAGTCCCTATATGGATAAAAATTGTTAATCTTCACTAGAGTTATGGAGTGATACAATGCATGCTAGGATTGTCTCATTCATAGGGAAGCAGTAATGTCTAGATCAGGAGATAAAGGCTCACACCAAACTAGATTATGCTAGACTTAATATTCTAATGGATGCAACCTCCACCTTTCTTAGAACTGCCAATTTTCTCACAGATAAAGGGCACAGTTACTATGTGAATATTCAGTACAAATGGATTCTTGAGTTCTGTCCTCATTGGTACTTTGGACATGAAAAAACACTATACAAGCTGCTAGAGCAAGAATTGAACTTGGAAACAATCAGAGTCGGGGAGGCCCCAAATAAAAAAAAAAACAACCAAGAATTAGTTTTTTGATAGAATGTAGTTGAAAGCACTCCTATATCACAGTCTGCCAGAGTCAAGGAGACTCAGAATGCCCCTGTTGAGAATAAATAGGCAGAGACCAACAATGGAATCCCATGAACTAAGCAAGCACCTTCTCAGCCGCCTCCGACCATGAATAGAAGTTCAAGTAGATCGACGAGAACTCACAAGGCAGGGATCAATAACGCCCAAAGCTCGAGAAATAGATACAAACCACTCAGGGAAGACAGAGGTAATGTCTAGAATGCTCCTTAACAAAACACCACTACTATCTAGCCTAGTTGCAAGCCTGTGTCAGAGACCAATGTCTGACAAACTGAAGCCCTTGGCTTGGAATGTCTGGGGGCTTTCCAATTGGGGGAAGCAGGACATAGTCCATGCCAAAATCAGAAGGGATAAGGTTAGATTTGCTATTCTCTTAGAAGTTAAGTTAAGAAGAAAAAAAGATATATAGAGCTGGTCAATGACTCTATCTAGGATCTAGTTGGTTAGATAACTCTCAATCCTATGGAAAAATAAGAAACCTTGTAGTTTGGGATAACTCCACCTATATGGTTACTCCCATTAGAGAATCCAAACAAATTATTCATTTTATTATGGAAGATGAGACAAATAATTTGGAAATCACTATCGTCTATGAAGATGTCAAAAAGCGAGCATTATGGCAAGATCTCATTGAAATCAACAAAGGCATCACAACCCCCTGGGTTGTTGTTGGTGATTTCAATAGAATGAGGGCCACAATAGAGAGAATGGGGCGATCCTCACTCTTAGCCAGATCAATGGAGGACTTCAATGATGCTCTCAGAGATGTTGAACTCATAGAACTCACGACTAATGGTTCTTTCTTTACCTGGAACAATCAACAATTGGGTGATAACAACAGACACAACACGATTGATAGAGCCTTTAGCTCAATGAATTTCTTGAATGCATTTCCTAAACATTGGGTACAATGTCTTCCCACCATTCATAGTGATCATTGTCTACAAATCCTTCAACCGGATGATATTAAAAAGAACTAAAACTTTCACTTTTATTTTTTCACTATCTGGATTTCACTTCCTGAATTCCAAGATATTGTTAAAGAAGCTTGGAAGACACCACTTATGGGGTGCCCTTTGTATCGAGTTTTCCAAAAATTGAAGCTAACAAAGGCTGTCTTGCAAAGATGGAACTGAGAGCAATCTGGTGACCTGGTTGACTCCAGTAAAAATAAAGAGAAATAAGCACTCCTAGCTCAATTAGATGTTGGTCAGAACCCATAAGATGAGATACTATGGGATAATGCAGAATACAAGACTGATGAAGCTATTAAGGCAAAACATATAGAAGAATCCATGGTGAGGCAGAAGTCCCAAATATTTTGGTTAAAGAACGGTGATAGAAACTCTCATTTCTTCTATGCATCTTCAAAAACATGGAACAACAAGAACCAAATCAAATTTATGGAATATGAAGACAATCTTATTAGTGATGAAGAAGATATTGTAGGAAAATTCATGAAAGATTACAAAAACTTGTTCAACATGGATCATACCTCTGAACTCATGCTTGATTTTTCAAACATACCTAAACTTTCCTTGTAGCATATTCAGACCTTGGTTAGGGAAGTCTCTGGTGAGGAGAACACATCTATTGTTAGAATTCTAATGGGGATAAGGCTCCAGGTCCTGATGGATTTAATGCACATTTTTTTTCCAAACGACTTGGGACATAGTTGGCCAGGACATCATAACTGTTGTAAATGATTTCTTTGCTAAAGGGAGGATGTTAAAGGAAGTGAACAAGACATTCATTGCTTTGATTCCAAAAATTCAATAGCCTACAAAGATTGGAGAATGGAGACCCATTTCTCTCTATAATTACTTGTATAAGATTATATCTAAGATTATGGCTAATAGGATGGGATACATCCTCCCTAGCCTTATTAGTCTTGATCAATGTGCTTTTGTAAAAGGTAGGTGCATCTCTGATGTGATTTACTTGCTAATGATCTAGTATGTGATTTCAGGAAGCCTCTTTCCAAGCCAAAATCATGTTAGAAGGGATACCTCAACAAAGCATATGATTCTATAAATTGAGAATATATCGTGCACATTATGAAGACGATGGTTCTTCCTTCTTGTTGGCTGAACTAGACATGGGAGTGCATGGGTTAGCATCATTTCAGATTCTGATAAATGGTTGTCCTACTCCTCGCTTTCAAGCTACAAATGGGATTCACCAAGGCGATCTATTAGATCCTTATCTATTTGTCATTGGGATGCAGGGGTTCACTTCTATCTTGGAGACAACTATAAGTGAGGGAAAATTGAACATATAAACTCAGGGTCATCAAATATTTCTCACCTTATATTTGCAGATGACCAGTTGATTTTCACTAAAGGTGATAAATACAATGCAAAGGGCATTCAAGACTGCTTGGCTACCTTCTCTACTGCTTTAGGACTCAAGCTTAATTTGTAAAAGAGCCAACTTTTTCTGAGTTCTAGTGCACTAAAAGATATCTAACATACATTTGGTGTTCAAGAAAAGGAGTTCCTCGTGAGGTACTTAGGTGTACCCTTATTCACTGTTCACATGACAAAATAGCCCTATCTTCCCCTAATAGAGAAAAGTAAAACAAAATTGGACTTCTGGAAATCATGACTTATTTCCATGATAGGGAGGTTGGAGCTTATTACCTCTACCCTCACATCATATCACCCCTTCTGGATAGGTACCTTTCCCCTTCCGTGATTGGTCATTGAGGAATTAGAGCGACTGTGTTGAAATTTCCTTTGGGGGAGAGTAAGGAAGAAATGTGTAGCTTCTGTGCCATTGCCTGGGATAGTGTGTGCATACCCAAGACTGAAGGAGGATTGGTATACACAAAATTTATGACTAGATTAGGGGTGGAGCTATTCGTAATATTTGGGAAATAGCTAATGGCTAATTATCTCTATGGGTACGTTGGGTTCATAATAACTACCTCCTAGCTAAGATGGTCTGGTCCTATGCGAGCAGGCCACATCATAGCTAGTTTTAGAGACATCTCCTATGACAAAGAGACAACATCCTACCTACTATTCACTTTCAGATTGGGAACGGTGAAAAAATTATGCTATGGAATGATCCATGGATAGAAGGACAATTCTTAAAAGTTGTGATTGGGTCTAGGTTAGCTCTAAAAATAGGATTCACTAGAAATCAAAGACTGAGTGCCTTTATAATCAATTCTGGATGGAAGTTTCCTAAGACAAGAAGTGTTGAAGCTCTAGAGAGCATATGTTCACGGTTTCACCTGCACAATTCAGATCAATGCTATTTAAGTAACCTCAGGGAAATTTCCTTAAGAAATGCTCGGGAGTCATGTAGAACACCTCACCCTAAGATCACTTGGGTCGTTTGGATATGGAAATCTGGTGCTCCTAGAAGGTTCATCATCCATGCTCATAAGGCTTTTCAAAACAGACTCACTACTGTGGACTTTTTGAAGACTAGATGTTTCAGTTGTGCCTCTAGATGCTATTTGTGATGCATTGATGAAGAAAGCATGGACCATTTGATTTGGAGGTGTACTTTCATGAAGCAAATCTGGCATTTGGCCAGCCCAATTCTAAAAAAGGTGCCTCAGAATGTCGACTACTTGATAGTCCTGAAGAACATGAGACAAATGCTTTTATCCATAACCATTCTTTATTAAGTGTGGAATACACATAATAAGTTCATTTTCAAAAATAGGGATACCTAAATAAGAAATGTTTAGAGGAAAATAAGTCATGATGCAAATGATTTATATGTGTATATAGATAGGTAATTTGATCAGCTATAGTGTTACATGTAAAAGTTGCAAATTTTAATGAGAATGAGTATCACGCTTATTGATTAAAAAAAGACTAAAATGTGGAAGGTGAATGCCTCATTACAAAATAAGAATTACAAAGAAAACCAACAATATCAAACCACATCAATCCATAAGGAAATTTTTGTTCAATTCAAGATAATGAATAAGATGATATCAACCTTGATAACCAAATGGGAAAGACTAGTGAAGAAGACTCCAATGAGGCAAAGCTACTCAACTTCTCAAAGGAAGAAGTTATCGATATGATTTCTTTCAATTGACGTGAAATGCTAGACCATAGAGGTGTTCACAAGATATTATCTAAGATAGTGGATCACAGACATGACCAAATTCATGACCTTAACTGTGGACTTTATAATCTCAAATCAACTAATATCATTGGTGATGCTATTTCTTCTATAAAGTGTAGCATAGATGTAGATATTGAAAATTCTTGCCAACATTGACATAACACTTCTCTTGTATATAGGTTGCTTTGTTACCAAAATAAACCTATCATATGCAATCTTGAATATTATCATCATCACATAATTAATAAAAAGCACAACCTTTATTCTAGAATTGTAATCCTTGAAACAACAATATGTGATATAATGAGAGACAACAATGCCCACAAAAATAAAACCTCAAATTTCCTAAATCTGTAACAGGATTAAAAACCTATTTCATTTTTCCTATACACAAGTAAGCTAGAGTAGTTTTGGCTACAAATCATCCACCAAAGAATAGATATATCAAACCACTTGTGAGGCTAATCACTCATCCAAAAGAAAGTTGTTTTAATCTGGGCAATCATTTTGGTCATGATGTATACTAATGCCACTACAGTAAGGGTGATCATCAAAGATTGTTTGGATCCCAAAAGCTACCCATATAAATGACACAAACATATTTGACATCAAAGTTGTGATCAAATCATATATATATATATATATTCATATATATATATATATTCATATATATATATAAATGAATATTGAATGATTGATGATTATTCAAATATCAAAGTTATTCATGATTTACAATACCCTTGTTGGTCAAACTTATAGTTCAAATGTATAGGTTGTTGGTTGAACTCCCAATTCGACCGAGCTATGGTTTTTCCAGTTGAAAAGATTGTGAATCAGAATATTCTTTTATTTGATATGCTATATGGTCCATCTATTTTATGTAAGAATATTCTTCAATATAAAATGACCCAACTATTATACTTAATAAAAATATTATCCCAACCCATAAGAACTCTCACATGAGTAAAAAATTTAAATTTGTAGGATTGGTTGATTGGGAGTGGTTGTTGCAAACATGTAATTGGAGATAAGAAGATATAAAAATCACTGGAAAGGAAAAAAGGAGGGTCAATAACCATTGTTGATATGTGACATTGTAAGTTATTGGCATGGGAAGAATAGGTAAAAATCTATCCAATAAATAATTTATTAGTATATTACTTGCATCATAAGCTAAATATTGTTAGTCAACTATATGATAATGGTTTTGATGTTTTATTAAAAAAATATGCATATTGACTTCTTTATAAAAATACTAGTAATGGTATATGTGACAATAAGTGAAATGGTAACTTATGTATCCTTCTTTCCAATAAAGTTTTTCCACTCCTATCCATTGAATAATGCGAACTCCTCTATCATAGAAGACTTGGAATTATTAACATAAATATCATTGACAAACTATCCAAACTTTTACCTAGTTAGGGGTCTTCCTAAACATCCTAATGAAGAATAAGAAGAATAAGAATCTTGTACAAAGGTAATATAAACCAAACACTCGTTCAATTCTAAGAACATCTTATCCACTACTAGACCTCCACACTCATCCATATGGATTTTTTTGAACCAAAGAGAACACTAGTAGTATAGTGTGAGGGGACACAATGTAAATGCAACCCAAGCCAATAGATTTGTTGTATATATAAAACTTCAATATATTAAAGACATAAAAGGGATATAGAATATACCTTGGTGCACACTAGTTTTCCTACAACTAGACATGTCTTATGTTGGTGTAGAACTTGCACTTATGGATATAGATCTAAAGTGGTTGTTGTTGTTGTCACCTTGTTGTCACATCAGCACCTTGTCTTCTTCTTGAAGAAGCTAGATTTTATCAAGACCTTCACCCAAGGGCCTCAACCTCTACATCATCCAGACAAATGTGGGAATTCTTGGGTGTACCACCTTGGTTTCCAAGAGGAGGAGCGCAAAGTTGTCAATGTGCTAGCATTGCTCACTATCCTTATCCTATTATTCCATGTTGTTGTTCATGGAGTGAGTTTCTCTCTCTCTATAAAGAAGAACTCGTAGACAATTTGTCTCACAATATTGTGTTAAATGGTTCACACACCATGGAAATACACATTTATGTATATAGAAGAGTCGATGGCTTGGAATTTCAAAAGTCCAATCATATTCCTTATTACAACTCAAAATAGAATCAAACAAGGAGAACTCACGTGGTAATTCCCGTCGCCTGATTCAACTATCCAGTCACCTGTCTGGGACCAATTTGGACTCTATGCCACCCGAAATGCTTACTGAGTATCTTGACTCACTAGTCGTATTCCAATTCTATTTGCAATTCGATTCCAATTCCAACTTTGGAAACTTTCTTTCCTTTCTCTAACCTAGTCCAATCACTCATGACTTTCTTAAACTGATTATTAGTCGATCGATTGAGAATCATTTGTTTCACTGAAGCAAATCATCTAGTTGACTGATTGGACCTTCCAATCACCTGATTGGGCTAGAAATTAGCATGTACATGATTCATAAACATTTTAGTCATATGTTTGTTAGAAAACTTTAGTTCCCCTATGCATCTTTATGTATGTGACTCCATATTTCCATGTTACATTACTTGTGATATTTATAGCTCATAAGAAAAGATTGGTGTCTAATAAAAAATCATTGCTATCCAAGTAACTGGAATAAGTTTAACGATTTGAACCTATAATGTGGCCAATGTTACCATGATTGTGTAATATGTTTGCCATAGATATCCATATTTAAATCGTGGCATGGAGTTTTAATCCTCTTAACATTCAATATATGTTCCTTGAACTAGAGAGATCGTGTGAGTTCAATATCATATATGGAATCACGTGAGCATGTCCATGCATTTCATAGTATCACTTATCAAGTAGTCGAGATATCACTCCAATGGAGGGGGAAGTTACATATAAATCACTCATAGTAATACATAAGTATCACAATGCACATATGTATTGCAACCCTTATTCATAATCATGTCGGGCTAGTGTTAAGTTACATAGGACAACATGTGATTACTATAATGACTCTAGGGTATAAGGATAACAATCACCAGTGTCACATTGAGATATGCCTATAAATACCATGATATGGCTTCCACACATCAATCTTAAAGTGGGTTTTTCTAGTACAACTTGTTCTCTCACAAGAACCAATGCATATGAGTTGATATCAATATCATGAGTAAAGAGACATAGTCATCACTCAACATACACACTGGTCTTATAAATTATTATTGTCCTATAATATCCACAATAATAACTGACTAGGGACATAACACAAATGAATTCTCGTAAGTGTACATGTTAACTCATGTTTAGGTCTTCAACGCAAACCATATGTCATTAAGTCAAAACATTCTTAGGACATTATTGCATTTATTCATTATCTCAATATTGAAATAAGTGTAACAAGTGGAGTTTCCTTTATTACTAATCAAGTCATATATAATGTATCACTATTACTTGATGACTCTCAGGGCACACAACCAATAGTCTCCCACTTGCATTAGAGGTAATCATTCATGAATCTAATTCCAAGTGATCTAACATGATATGATGCTTTTTGTAAAGGTGCTTTTGTCAAGGGATAAACAATATTGCTTTTAGTTGGTACTCTACAAATGACTACATCTTCTCCATGTATGATCTATGGTATGAGATGATATTGGTAAATTATGTGCTTGGAACAGTGATGCGACTTGGGTTCTTTAACCTATGAATGGCTCCATTGTTGTCACATTAAAGCTCTACTGCAAACTAAATAGTTGGATCCACACCAAGTTCACTCATGAACTTCTTGATCTATATGGTTTCCTTTGTTGCATTAGAAGTAGAAATATACTTAGTTTCATTGGAGATTCAATCATTGTCTCTTTCTTGGAACTATTCCAGCTTACAACTCTATCTTTTAGGCTAAACACAAATCACTATTGCGATCAGTAAATCTTGCATCACTGTACCCCTTTATAGCTAAATTTTCCTCAGCTCCATATATCAAGAATCTTGAATACATGGTAGATCTAATTTTAGATGCATATAGAATTGTACTCATGTGTGCCCGCTCTTCCAAATAGATAGGATTTAATTTTAGAGAGACTTATTGTATTACACATGGGTAAGTTACTTCTCTTAGAATCATGTATGTTAAAACTTTATAGCACCTTGTTACTGTATTTGCTCTCGCTTAGCCAAGAAGCCTTCTAGATCTATCTTTATAGATCTCCGTTCCTAGAATATAGGACGATTCACCTAAGTTCATCATGGAGAGTGTATTTACCAAACAAGTCTTAACCAATTGTAGAGTAGGTATGTAATTTTCCATAAATAATATGTCATCAACATATAATATGAGAATGCTACTATGCTCCCACTAACCTTCTTTTACACACAAGGTCTAATTTACTTTTTATAAAGCCAAAATCTTTGAGTATATCATCAAAAAAATAGATTACAGATTCTAGATGCTTTCTTCACTCCATAGATTCACCTTTGTAGCATAGAAATTCATTTGGAGTGATAAACCCTTTGGGTTGTGTCACATAAACATCCTCTAGAAGATTAAACATCCATTTACCAGATCTTGTAGTCATGATAAGATGTAATGGAACACATGATGTTGATCGATTTGACAATGGAAATTGGTGTATAAGTTTCATCATTCTCAACACCTTGAACTTGTGGGAAGCCTTTTGGAGCCAGTCATCCTTTATAGGTTTGTACATTACCATCCATGTCAATTTTCTTCTTGAAGACCTAGTGCATCTTATGGGACGTTAATTTGCATCCATAAAAGTCCATACTTTGTTGATGTACATAGAGTCCATCTTACTTCTCATGGAAAAAGCCATATACTAGATTTTTCTCCATTTATGTCCTCATTGTAGGTTGTTGGACCATCATCTATGGCCATCAAATCATCTGATTGAGTCACGATAAATATAAATCTCTCTGGATCCATATGTGTTCTATTAGACCTTCAAGGTTCTTGTGCTACATGAGGAATTTGAGATTCCTTAATGTCTTGTGATTCTCTTTCTTCCTCATGTCAACATTTCTTATTTTTCCTCAATGTTCCTTGAGATCTATTTTCTTCACGTTAATTCCTTTGGAATTAGATTCCTTCTTAAGGAATATAGGAGTTTTAGCAACAAACATTTTGTTGTCATATGGAATATATATAAGTAATGGGCCTTACTTTCCTTTGGGTATCCAATCACTACTACATAAATGGCTTATAACGTCACTTTTAACGGTGTCAGTTGTAATAATACACCGACACCTAAACAATACATCGTCGGTTTATAAAATAAACTGACATCAATCTGTGAAGGGCGACCAGACACGGGAATCACTTTTATTCAGCGTCAGTTACTTAATAACAAACCAGTGCCAAAAATTAACCGCCAAATCCAAAATTTCCAGCAAAAAAAATTACCTCCAAAAATTTAACATATAGCGTCGGTCATTAACTAAAAAACTGACGACGAAAGGTTATTTGCGAAATAGAAATTGGGCACATTTTGATCGTCATTTTTACAGCAATGACTGACACTTATGGGTTTTCCCGCACTCTTCGCGTGAAATTTTTCACACCCTTTGATCGTCGGATTTTAAAAACAACCAACGACTATGGTCATTAATCGAGAACCAATTTTTTAATCGGCATATGTAGATAGACGTCAAGTTTATTCTAGTTAAAATTGACAATTATCATGGGGAACAGGTGTCGGTTTGTGTTGATAACTGACACCATTAGTGTTATGTGTCGGTTTTTTTGAATAACTGACATCGAATGTTAACTAAATATCGCGCGAGCGAGCCCGACTCTTCCCCTTTCTCTCTGTGTTGCAATCGTCTTAGCTAGGGTCTGGCGATTCCGACGGTGAGCAAGCAGACTCCCTCCGCCGTGGAGCTTGCCGCCATTCTCCTTGCCGCCGTCGTGGAGCTCGCTGCCTCCGTGGAGCTTGCCATCGTTCGTGGAGCTCGCCGCCGCCGTGGAGCTCACCGCCGTTCGTGGAGCTCACCGTCTCTGTGGAGCTCACCGTTCATGGAGCCGCCACCGTCATTGGTCCTCTCCTCTAGCCGGTCTTGCTCTCGCCGGTCCTCTCCTCTAGCCACTAAAAAGCCAACACCAACAACAGCAGCCGGAACCAGAGCTTGCCACGGCACGACAGTCTGTCAGAGCCAGCCGGTCTCCTAGTACTGTTCATCACCACGACAGTCCGTCAGAGCCAGCCACATCTAGGGCTGGCAGTACATCCACAAGACTACCACTATTGTGATTGCCACTGCTAGAGGTAAAGCCTTCAATTGACTAGCTTTGCATCCTAAATTCATCCTTAACATATGTTAACAGATAATCCCTATAAACATGTAATGTTTATTTAATAGAATTGATGATTGGCTTGGTTATTAATAATATATGACAAAAATAAAATGCTTAATTTTAACATATGATTGTCTAGTATTTTTTCAATGATCACTTCCATTACAGTTCAGGAGCTCGCCGGCCTTCTGCCTGCCCATTCGGCTTCCACGTGCACCCATCCGTCTTGCCTCTCTCCCTGCTCCAGAGAAAGATGCCCGACTAGGCTCAAACAGAGGTAAACATCCCCAAAAACCCTCTGTCTCGCCCTCTGATTTGTATTTACTTAAATACTGATTTGTATTTACTTATCTACTCATTCATCTAATGATTTTTTTATTCATCACATTATTTAAATTTAGGGCTTTATATTTATTCATCTACTTTTTAAAATTATTTAATCATCTCTTGATTTATATTTGTTTATCAACTGAGATGTACTTTTTATCTATTGCTTTGTATTTGTTTATCTACTGATTATATTTATTTATCTAATGTTTTGAGTTTACTTATTTAGATGTTGCTATTGTAAATCAACCTAGGATATGAATAAATCTTGTGCTTGCATATATTTGTGCTTCTAATCCTCATGCTTGACCTAATTTAATAAACCCTAGGAATTGATAGTATAAATGCATCTAAACATTCATAAGCTATTAATGTTGATTAATTTAGGAAGCATTGATATGTTTTTATGGATGTCCACAAATGTTTTTATAAAAAATTATGTGTTGAATGGGGTTGTGAATTAGGACTTGGTGTTGTATTTGTTGGCCTAGAAACCCGTCCAAGATTTACTCATTAGGAGTAAATCTTGGATAGTCCCCGGTTTGGGACTGTTCTTGAAAACCTAATCTCACTTAGGATGTAAGTGTATAATGTTTATTGTGTTTTCAAGAAAATTTCGGTAGCATTTCCCCATTTGTTCTCTAAGTACATATGTACTTGGAGAACAGCGGGGAAATGCTGTCGGAATTTTCTTGAAAACCCAATACACATTATACACTTACTAGTGAGATTAGGTGTTCAAGAATGGGATAGGTGGTACACATTTAAGAAAGACATCACATGTATAAACCCTAAAGTTTTAACCATAAACTCTAATCTGTTTACCCTAGACCCTAATCTTGTTGTAATATATACTTATTTTCTCTTTGATCATAGAATGGATAGATCATGGATGTCCATTCGCAATCGCTGCACCCCAGAATTTATTTCTGGTCTTGATCAGTTTGCTAGATTTGCCGAGGAACATAGGAAACAACCTGGAGATAGGTTCTACTGTCCATGTAGGCATTGCGGTAACAACTTGAAAGTCAGTACTGGTGACGAAATCAGAAGTCATGTCATGTGCAACGGGATTATACAAGGCTATACAGAATGGCACTGGCATGGAGAGATTTCAAACCTAAAACCAGTGGATGTCGATAGCAGTGCTTGTGTGGAAGAAGAAATTGCCTCCGATGACGTAGATGTGAATGAACCAGTTCTAGTAGACATCGTTGATGCGATGGTGGATAGTTGTGGGGTAGAGCACACCGATCCACCTCCCATGTTTAGAAACATTGTGCATGATGCTGAGATACCATTATACATGGGTTGTAAGTTTATGAAGCTTAGCGCTGTGTTGAGATTGTATAAACTGAAAGCTAACAATCGATGGAGTGACAAAAGCTTCACGTCATTGTTGTCTTTGTTGAAAGAAATTCTTCCTGAAGGAAACGAGCTGCCGATCTCAACATACCGGTTAAAGAAATTGTTGTGCCCAATGGGAATGGAAGCCATGAAGATACACACATGCCCGAATGATTGTGTATTATTTCAAAAGGACTATGTGAATTTGAAAGATTGTTCGAAATGTGGTGCGTCAAGGTATAAATTGACGACTTCGGGGGAGTCCAAAACTGGTTCTCCCACCAAGGTGATGTGGTATCTACCTATAATACCACAGTTTCAATGCTTGTTTGTCAATCCTATAGATGCAAAGAATTTGAGGTGGCATGCAGATGTTAAGAAAAATAATGATGGGATCCTACGACATGCGTCTGACTCCCCACAGTGGAAGAAGATTGATCTATTGTACCCTGAATTCGGTGAAGAGGACAGGAATCTAAAACTTGGGCTTTGTATAGATGGGATGAATCTGTACGCGACATTGAGCAGCCAACATAGCACTTGGCCAGTCATGCTTGTTATATACAATCTTCCTCCCTGGTTGTGTATGAAAAATAAGTACGTTATGCTGTCGTTGTTGATATCGGGCCATAAACAACCTAGAAATGATATCGATGTTTATCTTGAACCTATGATTGATGACTTAAAGAAACTCTGGGGTGAAGGTGTGATGACCTATGATGCTTCACGAAGAGTGAAATTTTGTTCGCATGCTATGTTGTTTTGCACTGTGAATGACTTTCCAGCATATGGGAATTTGTCTGGATATAGTGTCAAAGGATCTAAAGCGTGTCCTATATGTGAAAAGAACACTGATTCAATACGACTATAACATGGAGGCAAGACTGTATATATTGGTCATCGAAGGTTTCTTCCAAAATTTCATCCGTATCGTAGGTTGCGCAAAGCATTCAATGGACGAAATGAGGAACGTAGTGCACCTAAACCTATATCAGGGGAGGATGTTTATGAAAGAGTGAAAGACATCACCAATGAATTTGGTAAGAGATCACAATGTACGATGGCCACAAGGAGTGACAAGTCTTTATTCAAGAAGAAGTCGATATTTTGGGATCTTCCTTATTGGAGTTCTTTGACAGTCAGACATTGTATCGATGTCATACACGTTGAGAAAAATGTATGTGATAGCGTCATCGGTACTCTGTTGAATATACCAGGTAAGACTAAAGATGGGATAAAATCTAGAATGGACCTACGTGAAATGGGAATAAGGACAGAATTAATAGAAGTAGTTAGTAGCGATCGGAGAACATACTTACCTCCCGTTTGTTACACGTTGTCTAGAAAGGAGAAGAAAGCATTTTATGAATGCTTGGTAAATGTTAAGGTGACACAAGGGTTACTCATCCAACATCCATACATTGGTATCAATGAAAGATCTGAAGTTGATAGGTCTTAAATCTCATGATTGTCACATTCTAATGCAACAAATATTGCCTGTGGCAATTAGATCTATATTGCCGAAGCATGTAAGGTTTGCAATCACCAGACTTTGTTTCTTTTTCAATAGTCTGTGCAGCAAAGTTATTGATCCTGATACTCTCGATAATTTGCAAAGAGAAGTGGTTGTTACCCTATGTCAGCTTGAGATGTACTTTCCTCCGTCGTTCTTTGATATCATGGTACATCTTGTTGTCCACTTGACTAGGTAAGTGAAAATGTTGGGACCGGTTTTCTTGCATTGGATGTATCCCTTTGAACGATACATGAGCATTTTTAAAGGTGATGTTCGAAACCGTTATCGGCCTGAAGGGAGTATTATTGAGGGTTATGTGGCGAGAGAGGCTATGGATTTTTGCAATGACTTTCTGAGTGGTAATGATGCTCCCGTGAATGACAAGAATATTGAGGAGCATTTTGGCAAAGGAGTTTTGGGAGCACATGTGAAAGTAATCAGCCGTGAGCAGTTGGAGCAAGGTAACTTGTATATTTTACACAACATCGACGAAGTGAGTGTTTATATCGAGGAACATACCAATTTCATCAAGAGACAATATCCTCGATCCAATTCAATGTGGCTTTCTAGAGAGCATAACAAAACATTTATTAAGTGGTTTTGAAGATAAAGTCTTACATCAACTATCTCAAACACCAGATAATGTTACTGAAACCATCAAATGCCTCGCCTTTAACCAAAATTGAATGTTATGTCTTATGAAGGGTTTGACATAAATGGTTTCTCATATTACACAAAGCGTCAAGATGATAATAGTGTCGTCCAAAACAGCGGGGTCACCCTTCAAGCGTCTTCATTGTTTTTTGCAAGTGCAAAGGATAAAAGTCCACGTGAAGCTAAAATGTCATATTACAGTGTCATTGAAGACATATGGGAGTTTGACTATGTAGATTTCAGAATTCCGCTCTTTAAATGTAATTGGGTTGACAACAACAAAGGAGTTATAGTGGATGAATTGGGTTTCACGTTAGTGAACTTTGAAAAGATTGGCGAGAAGGGTGAACCATTCATATTGGCATCACAGGAAAAACAAGTATTTTATATCGATGATCCTGCAAATGATAAATGGTCGGTTGTTCTTCATGGTAAAAGATAGTTCATTGAAGATCCTATAGATGAAGAAGAGTACTATGATAAGTATGATGACTCCAATCCATTCTCAGTTGGGTTCTCAACACCACCAAACATTGAAGCTGGGGATCACAATGACTTGTATGTTCACGGGGATCATAATGAAGGATTGTTAATTGATAAAAGATCACAATATTAGAGGCATGAATGTTTATATTTTTATTATTCCCATGATGACCGTGCTGATGATCACCATGAGGGTGAGGACGTGCTTGCATCGCCTGACAATGTAAGTTTTAAGAATATATCCCTGAGGTTTCTATCTATATGTTCATTTATAATTATATTATGTAAGTGTGTTTTTTATCAAATTTTTAGGATACTACTTAATAGCAATTCTATTTAATTTGTAGGCATTCACCAAAGACTACAGGTTATGCAGGACGACCATGATATAGCTATGCAGGCCATCGACATTGCTTTGTAAATCCAAAGCGCAACAGTCGTAGAGAAAGCAAGCATCCCACACTAAGGTTATATAGATATATAGTGGGACTAAGTATTGATAAACTTGTTTAGCTCAGTGTAGGTTAGTAGACCTTCTTCAATGTTAACTCGTGGTGAAATCTGTTTGTCCTCATGCTAATGCATATAGTTGCTGAATCACGACCTCCCAGTCGTAACATGTAGTTTTCGGTAACCTATTTTAGCAGGTGGGATCATCACCTTAGTCCCACTATATATATGTACTAAGATATAGTGTTGTATGTAAATTCGGCGCTGCTGTTGTTATGCACTATATATGTGTTAGTCTGTCATGTTGTTATATGAATCTGAAACACTTGTGCGTGCTGCAGTTTATGTATTGTATCTGTATCATGATTCCCTTCATTGTGGCTTCTTTTGCTGTTTCATGGCTCTTTCAATATGATTTTGTTGACAATGATGAATATAGAATAACTTTGTTCTCTCATAATTAATTTTGTGTGAATGTGAATGATTTTTTATGAATTGTGTGTGAAAATCATCAATACATGAATGTTTCCACATGTGTCTGAATGTGAAAAGAGATGAAATAAATGGAACTGTAGGTTGCTACTGGTTTCTACATGCGTGTGATGAAAAAAATAATATGAGTGTGAATCACATATATATAATATTGTCCATCATGTTAATTTTGTAGGTTTGTGGCCTGTTGTTGGCTGATATCAATGGATGTCGTAAAACTTGCAGTTCATAACTGAACTGCATGTTTCTCATCCTGCGACCAACCACAACAAGTCTGCAGACTGACAAAATAAAACATAGGCGTCGGTTATTTGAATAAAACCGATGACATATGGTTACAATGTCGGTTTCCATAATAGTAATCGACGTCGATTTCCCTAATGAGTCCAGACACCACGGCTGTGCTGGCCAGCATGGCCGTGGTAGCGAACCAGACATAAAATAGGCATCAGATATTTGCATAAAACCGACGACATATGGTAAAAGTGTCGGTTGCCCTACTAGTAACCGCCGTCTATTTTCCCTGGAGGCCAGACACCACGCCCGTGCTAGTCAGCACGACCATGGCAGCGGGTGAGATGTCGTCGACTATCACTAGTACACCGACGCCGATAGTGCTCCAGATGGCACCCTTTCTGTGGCGCGAAGATATATGGCGTCGGTTTCGAAGCTAATAACTGACGCCGATACCCCCTGCGGGCGCATTTTCGACGCGGTTTTGGTGGCGTGCGAAGGGTTATGGCATCGGTTTGAGAACCGACACGTAACGGTTGGGCTTTCAGCGGTGCCCACATAGGTGCCACTTAGAAACTGACACTAAAGGCCTGAAAAAACCGACACTAAAGGCCGGTTATGTACTAGTGAATAAATAAACATTTATATGATTTGAGTCAAAGCTTTTTAGTAACTATTACTTTGGGATCCTCAATTGGTGTTCCTCCAGAATGGTTTTGTTGTATCATCTACATTAATGTAGGGCTGATAGAGATGATGGTTATGATGTAGATAGTCTGATCTAGTCTTGCTTACAATTCAATGCTTCTTACTATAATAAAACAATATTGATGCTCCTTGGCAATGGCTCCAAAAATGTCTTAGTTGTGTGCACAAGTCTTAAATGTATAACTCGAACACTATCCCACAAGTATAGGGTGCCTGTAGCATATTCAGAATCATTTACAGAGAAAGGTTTTATTAAATACAGTAGCAATGAACTCCAACAATGTAGATCTTTTTTCAAAAGAGAGGTTTTGTTACGTTAACTAAACAACTAAAAGGAAATGAACTAAAATAGAATGATTTATTTTAAGGATCAAAGATTGGGATTCTTGAGAATATTGTTTCACTACCACATAATGAAATAAACCAAAAACAAATTTATAGTAAAGTATAAAAATCATAAAGGGAGGTTTGAGTTCTACACCCCTCCCATTACTGTAGAATGGTTCTTCCTTTATATAGAACCACCGTTCATATATTCGGGAGAGAACCACTAAAAATGTTGAAATCCCTTTCAATTCAAGCCACTCCCATGGTCAGGGGAACAAAGCTAGGAAAACACATCCTTACTTCAAACTACACCTTCTCAATAAGTACAAGAAGCACAAGACATGCATACAAGATGGACAATGAAGCACATATGTAAAATAAACACCAATGCATTTGTAGAACAATGATTTAGCTAACATTATGTAAGAAAAATTGTAGTTCAATAAATTATGACATAAGAGTTATTCTTCCATGCCCTAGAAAAGGAGATCTCCTCATCCATGGTTGTAGAAAATAGATACAAACAATAGCAATCGGGATTAGACATAAAAGAAGGAAATGAACTTAGATGTCCATAGCATGGAGTACCAACTTTGATCAAGGAGTCAAAACTCCATCCTTGAAGTTGAGTTCTCTCTAAGAAGCTCCCCTCCAGAGTGGAGAGAAAAGAATGGAAAAGATCCTTATAACAATTGTTGGAGAAGAAGGAAGAATAAGAGTTTCTCTCCCAAGAAACCAACTTTTCTTCCCTTGAACTCCTCCAACCTCTCATAGCTCTTCTCACACCAAGTGGTCCAAAATATTCCATGGTAATCATCCCAAGATGGCTTAGGGTGATATATATTAGCACGAGGAAGTTACATTTGCTTTTCAGTAAATCTATAGGTAACACATGTAGGTTGAGATACACGATGTGTCACTTGCATATTCTTTATATTATAATTGATCTATAGTTCTGGAGCCAAGGTGACATAGTGTGTTGTTAAGTCAACATGGCATGTCAATGGAAGCTATTCAGTTATGTCAAAATCTAGAATGAGTAGACATGGCGTGTCATTATGTCATCACATCATATTGCTGGACACCAGTGACTTTTGTCAAAATCTAGAGCTAATCTACACGACCCATTGTTATTATCCTTGTTGGTGTGGGATTTTGATCATCTCCTCCCCATAATTTTCCATTGGTGATTTCAAAACCTCATCCTATTCTAATTGAAAAAATTGAGTTTTACATGGAGAATGCAGTGAGAGAGGCATGACATGCAAACCATATACATGTTACATTATTTTCGATCACCATCAAAAACCATGAACTACATGTTTGAGAACACATGCATGCATCACAATGGTCCCATTTCTCTATCCATGTCCATCTTACAAAATAATTTAGAATATGTTTCATTGTATATGTAGCATATATACATCATAGTATATATTACAATGGGTGCTTGACATGGATATAGTTGCACATCATTCATCCAATGTATCATTTGCGGTTCAAAATCCAAATCGGTGTTATATACTTATAATGCCATCTCTAATACCATTCTAGGGTTTTAATTAGAGAAGTGCAATGTAAATATAAAAATGTCTCTTAATAAAACCCTAGACAACAAATCCTCCACATCCATAAAACATTGGTATATTAAAGACATAGAAGGGATGTTGTACATACCTTGGTGAGCACTAGTTTTCCAACAACTAGATATGTCATTTTTTGGTGTAGAATGTGTACTTACAAATTCGGATCTGAGTGGTTGTTGTTGTTGTCACCTTGTCATTCAACAACATCGTCTCTTCTTCTTGAAGAAGATTCTTGTTCTCAATCTTCCACCCAAGGTCCTCAACCTCTATTTTATCCATGCAAATGCAGGAACTCTTGATCAACCACCTTGGTCACCAAGAGAAAGAAGAACTCATAGTTGTCGATGTGCTAGTGTTGCTATCTCTCCTTATCCTCCTATTATGGGTTGTTGTCCTTGGGATGAGTTGTCTCCCTCTCAGAGGAAGATCTCTTAGACAAATTGTCTCACAATATTTTGTATAAGTGTGTCTAACAACATGGATGTCCACCTTTATATACAAAAGAGTTGTGGTCTTGGAATTTCCAAAGTCCAATCCCATTGCTAATCATAACTCAAATTAGACTAAAACATGGAAAACATGGCCAGTAATCCTAGTCGCATGATTGGGACAAATTTGGATTCCAAGTCACCTAACTCATTAGTCTTAGTCCAATTTAGTTTGTCAATTCGATTCCAAATCAAACAAGGAAAATTTGTTTCCTTTCCCTAATCTGGTCTACTTGCCCGATTGGTATTCCCAATCTCCTGAATCATCACTTTCCCAAAGTGATGATCACACAATAAATCTACAATCAATCATTTCCCTAAACCAGACCATCCTGTGGACTGACTAGACTATCCAGTTGCCCGAATGGTTGGAAATTAGCATCAACATGATTCAAAACCAGTCTAAGTAAATGTTTGATTATGAAATCCAATTCTGTTATTCTTCCTTATGTGTATGACCTTGTAGGTTCCACATTACATTGGTAGTGATGTAATAACCTCACAAACAAAGATTCATATTTAGAAACACGTCATTGCTACCTAAATAATAAGAATAACTTGAGAACAACTTGAACCTATAAAGTTACCATAGTTACCATGATTGTATAATTCCTTTATCATGGATATCCATATTGAAACTAAGGTACATAGTTGTCATTCTATTAGCATTCAATCTATGTTCCTTGAACTACAACATATTATAAATATTGTGTGAGCTCAATATCATGTATTGACTCATTTGAGCACGACCATGAATTACATGGTCTTGTTTATCAAGTGGCTAGGATATCAGTCCAATGGAGAGACATATTCCATTTACATCACTCACAATTTTCCACAAGTGTCACAATGCACCCAATCACCACATGTATGGTAACCCTTATTCACAATCATGTTGTGCTAGTGTTAAAGTATATAGAATAACATTTGATCGTTGTGGTGACTTGAGTGTTGGTATGTATGCCTAGAGAGACAATCATATGATGATTGTAATGGCATGTCTTATAAATGATTAGATTAAAAATAAAGGCAATATTCATCTATATGTTTGTTCAATTATGATATAATGGTATAACATGATATATGTATAAAGGATGATATTACTCAATGACGTATGTCTTCAGGTTGATGACCTAAACAGTGAGATTATACAAATGATAAGAGTACATACATTCTTGTTATGTCCCTAGTCAAGTGTTATTGTGGAAGTTGATAGACAACAATAATACATAAGACTAGAGTGTGTGTTGGTTGATGATAGAATGTCATTAGTCATGATATGTGATATCAAACCAAACATATAGGTACTTGTTGGAGAACAGTGTATCAGATAGACCCACCTTGAGAGTGATGAATGGAAACCATTTAATGGTAGTCAGAATCAACTCTCATAGTGATAATGGTGATTTTGGATTTTAAACTTGAAGTCATTGCACTCATTACATGATTTTTTATATATTTTGACATCATCCAACATGACTTTGAATAATGGTTGCCATAAAAGTGGTGCTTGAATACATTATGACACATGGGGATGATTGTGAGTGATGTAGATGGGATTGGGCCATCCTACTGGAGTTGATATCCTGGTCACTTGATAAGCAAGACTGAGAAATGTATGGCCATATTCATGTGAATTAATATATGATATGTGATCTTACATGTATCTTAGACAGTCTGCTCTAGTTCAAGGAACATGAATTGCATGTTGAGAGAATTATGATTCCACGTCTTGAGTTTAATTTGGATATCAGAGACAAAGGAACTATATGATCAATGTAACAATAATCATAGATTGTAGGTTGAAGTTGTTCTCCATGTTTCCAGTTATTGGGGTAGCAATAATGTGTTACTGGATACCGCTCATTGCTTATGATGTCACAAATTAGTTATGGACATTTATTGCCAACATAACTTGGGACCTATAGGGTCACACACATATGATTTACCTAGAAGAGGAGTTTACTCACAAATATGGTTTAACTTGATTACTCAAGTATTTAGGTATTCAATTTAAACAAGATTGGTTGTCAGAAATAAAAAAACAATCAGTTTTGAAAGTGAACTGATCAGTCTAGAAGTATGAACTGATCGGCCAGGTTGTGAATTGACTGGTTCAGGTTGTGAACCGACCGGTTGGGAGATCAATGAGACTGGATCAAGGATTGATGTTGACATCATGTTGTGCATTAGTTGAATATTGAAAGCAATTTTTTTTGTGAATAGGAAACATAGTAAACTGACTGATTCAAGTGTTTAACTAATCATTTCACATGTGAACCAATTATCTCATGGATGAACTAATTGTTTCATGATTCACATGTTCCAAAAAATTCATGAAATTCCATCTATTCAACTCCAATTGAGTTGGAGACCGTAACCGTGGCCCTCATATAAATAAAGGGATAGTGAAGGCTTTCAATGGAGACAACAACAATCTCTAAAAATTGCTCTCCTCTCACAGTTGTGGTAACATGAGAGCCCAAGCTAGTCTTAGTAATAAAATGGAGAGACATCAAGGGAGAGACAACAAAGGAGAGAAGTTAACACTAGCACATTGGTGTTGAAGGGACAACTCCTTTCTATCAATTCTAAAAGAACAGATGGAATTCTCAGTGGTCCACGTGGAAGAAGTAGAGGTGTGGAGGCTATTGCCAACCTATAGGAGGATGTTGTCAACCGTCATCTACGGCGCTACACTAGGAGTCCATCTCCAACATCTTACCATGTTTTGCTTGTGAAAGAAGAATGCCATTGCAAGGATAGTCGTTGGACTTGCTCCGGGACAAGGTATTTGTCTTGCAACCTTCCTTCCCAATCTATAGTTGTTGACCTGATTAGCTATTCAAGGGGTATATGGCAAGACAATTTTTATTTCCGTTACTATCTTAATCTCTATATTTCCCAACAATGGTATCACAACCACCTCAATTTAATATTTTTTGGGATTTAGATATGATTTCATCATTTGTTCATTACATGTGATGCAAATATTTGAATGATTAATTTGCATGTCCAATTAAATACCACAAATGATACCAATATTTATATATATGATACGATATATATGTAATTTATATGTGTCACCCTAAAATTGTTTTGATGGAGGATGTAAGCGTGGTTATGGCCAATACCCCCCAAATATGTGTATATGGTTGAATGGTTTTATTCTTGCCTTTTAATTTGATTTGCATACACATCCTCTCTCTCTCTTTTTCCATATGTAAGTGAATGCTTTCCTTCCTATGCTTCCCTCGAATATAACTTGAGGTTTCACTATTATAATGTAATAAGTTAAACATGAATAGGATAGTTTTATTTCCTATTTTGGCAAAGAGGAGGAATTCTACACCAGACGAGTCGGCTGACTCAAAAGTCAAAGCAATCGACTGGAGGACCGAGAAGCCGACTGATTGACTAGGTGGCCCAACCGATCGACTAGAGGAGTCCAGATGCCACTTAAATTAGAGACCAGTCAACCAATCCAAGAGACCAATCGATTGATTAGGAGGCCAACCGATAAGGGTTGAGTCGACCGACAAGACTGGTTCCAGCATAGATTTCTACAAGGCAAGGTTGAAACATATGATGTGGACCTTAGGTGGTAGAAATTCTTTGTGGCTCCAAAGAATTGCATTAGTGTGACCATAACCATCACTCATATTTTATAATTGCATGTTTTATTTGTGTAAGTAGTATGTATATGATACATATTATGACTATGTGGTGATTTTATATGTATATGTATTTATATAAATATGAAAATCCCTCAATCCAATATTAAGTATTAGATGCTTCTGATAAGAAACACACATGAAAAGCTTGATCAACTAAGTGTGGGCACACCAAGAGTGGTGTGTCATCCATCTCGTGGAAGTGTGATGGTATTTATATGAGCCTGCCAAGCAGGATGCTTTAGTATTGTGTTGTATTTTGGTTCAGAGTTAACTAGGTAACCTTAATGAGATAAAGTGTCTAGAATCATGAAGATGGACTATGTTAAGGACTTGTGCATACCATATATCCAATAATTGCATGAGATGCAATTGGAAAAAGTTGCCTACCTTAATAATTAGTTATAGACATTGGCATCGGTCAGGAATAGATTTATTGTTTTGGGTCTTGCCTCACTATAAGGTTGTACGTTGCAATCTTCCAAATTGATATGTGAGGATTATCAATTTGAAAAAATAGTGGGAGTGATACTTAATTAAAGGCCTAATTAATATAATAAAAAGTTATTTTAATCAAATCTAATTTTTTTTGATAAATTCCTAACTTTTCTTGTAGAATCAAATGGCAACCAATAACACTTTTTCGTTGCGATCAGTCCTTGAGAAGGACAAGTTGAATGGGAATAATTTCTATGATTGGTCCAAGACATTTAGAATCATTCTCACACAAGAGCACAAGCTCTATGTCCTAGAGACACCAAAGGCACATGAACCTACTCCCACTACAGCTAAGGCTGATAGGGATGCTTACAAGAAGCACTTTGAAGATGTCGTAGATGTCAAGTGGTTGATTTTATGCTCAATGAACTATGAGTTATAGAGACAACATGAGAACATGGATGTTATTGAGATGGTAACATATCTTAACAACATGTACCAAGATCAGGAAAGACACGAGAAATATGATGTCTCCAAGGTGATGTTCAAGTACAATATGGCAGAAGGAGATACACTAGGTCCCCATGTACTCAAGCTAATTGGGTATGTGGAGAATCTTGCTAGAGTGGGATTTACCTCTGGTAAAGAGTTGGCCACACAAGTGATTTTTTTTTCACTACCAGTTACATATAGCTAGTTTGTCTTTAACAAAAACATGAATGATTTTGATAACTTGCTGTCAGAATTACTAAGCATGTTGAAAATAGCTAAAGTGTAGATGAAGAAAGACAAGCCCAAGTCTATGATGATGATCAGTAGAGGAAAAGGGAAGTCTAAGGGCAAAGGAAAAGCTAAGTAGTTCTAAAGCTAGCCATAAATCCAAGTCTTCTACACTGAAAGCTAAGGGAGGGGTGACTAAGGGAGGCAATTGTCACTACTGTCACCAACCTAGACATTAGAAAAGGAATTTCCCTCTCTACCTAGAGGAATTGAGAAAGGAGGGGATAGATATATCACTTCAAGTATATAGGTTATTGAGATAAATATGTCTACTTCATCATATTGGGTACTATATATTAGATGTGGATCTCACATATGTTTCAATATGAAGGATATGAGAAGAAGTAAGAATTTAAGAAAGGGTGAGGTCAAACTGCACGTTGTGAATGGAGCAAGAGTTGTTGCCACTGTGGTTGGAACCTATCATTTATATCTACCCATAGAGCTTGTGATAGATTTAGACAACTACTATTTTGTACCTACTATGAATAGAAACATTATTTCTATATCTTGTATGGACAAGAATGGATTTGAATTTTATATAAAGAGTGGTCAATGTTCTATTTCAAAATATGAGATCTTTTATGGCAGTGCTTTAATGTCCAACACTCTTTTTTTTCTAGATCTAGAGAAAATGTTTATAACGTAATTACCAAAATATTAAAACTCAATAATTAAAATAAAACATACCTTTGGCATTTTTGTCTAGGGCACATCACATTTCTAGAATCCATAAAGATGGATATATAGACTCTTTTGATTTCGAACCAATAGAGACATGTGAGTCTTGTTTGTTGGGAAAGATGACAAAGACTCCCTTTACGAGTAATAGTGAGAGGGCAAGTGATCTATTAAAACTCATACATACTGATATGTGTGGCCCTTTTAGTATAAATGCTAGAGGTGGTTATCAGTACTTCATTACCTTTACTAATGGTATTAGTAAGTATGCTTATGTTTACTTTTTTATCATTAAGTGTGGGACTCCTTCTCATTAAATGTCAAAAAGAATATGTACAAATGAATCTACAACACCCATCAACCTATATAGATAAGTATAAGTCGTTGGTATCTTGTATCATTTGTCTCCAAACTATAAAGGTTGAAGTGTTGTTATCTTAAAAAATGACTTTGTTTCTGGCTATCTAGATGTGATGGATGATATATATGATAAGAAGGTTGTTCTTCGTATTCTTATGACTCTGAATTTTAGCTATATTTTGTGGAGTCTTGTGTAAAATGGATGTGGCATAGGCCCACATTTTCTTTGAAAATGGACAATTCCAAAGTAGATTACCAGTGTCCTCTACATCCTTGCAACAGAGGAAACATCTTGAGGCTAGTTGTATGCCTCTCGATTGTAGGAAGAGTTGTGTCACAAGCTTGTTTTGAAAGGCTTTCCACATAATGATAATGAATTTGTGGTGACCTTTCGACTTCCATAGCCATCTTTCCCACATAAGAGTATGATGGTGTTCTCTGCACATTTCCCATCCATCCCTCAAGAGTGTCAGTCTTCATGTTGGTGATATAGAAGCAATCCACTCCATGTAGCGGTATGTTTGAGTATGTTTTGGTAGAGATTCTCTAGTGCTTGAGCACCTCTACATTTGGGGATACATCATTTCTATTCAAAGATTAGGCATTGACACGGTGTTGGTCACAAAAGCCATTCTTGAGTGTGAGACATGTGCCAATAAGGTTCTTTAGAAATTGCCCATCGACCCAAGGGTCATGCCAGAGCATGATTCTATTTCCTTTCCCAATGTGAAATCGAACAAAGGGGAGAAGAGAGTCCTTGTATCTCATGAGCTGCTGCCAGTACCAGCTGTGATTTTCTTTAATAGTACATGACCAGATAGACGTGTCCCTGAGGTATTTGATGTGTACCCATCGGACCCATAAGGAGATCTTATAGTTTGTGATTGTCCTAGACATTGCTTGTCATGCCCTCTTTGATCTAGTCTTCTACCTTGTGTATGCCTAATCCACCCTCCTACTTAGGTTGGCATATGGAGCCTCGATCCGCTCAATGTAGGTGCTTCTTAGTAACTCAATCTCCCCATAGGAAATTCCTACAGGGTCTTTTGATTTCTTTAATTGTTGCCTTGGGGAGAGGGAACACTCCAGCATAGAGTAAATGATAGGCTAAAAGTGTGGAAATGATGAGTTCCAATCTGCCTGCCATGTGATGTGCGCATTTCATATCTATTTTTCACACACATCCACACACAAATTCAGTTCATTTTGCCTTCCATTTAGCATGTAATCATAATTAACTCACCATCTTTTAGTTATTTTACTCGTTGCATGATGTTGATCACAGGAACACATAGAAAATGCCAAATTAAAGATAGCCCAACCTAAATCCGACCTCAATGGGACCTTCCCTCGATTTGTAGATGATTTAGAGTTCATTTTTGAAGAAATAGCATTGAACACGATGTGTCTTATTTAAGACATGATGTGAAACTTTCTAGAAAGGCTCACGCAACAAAGAACACGCAATGTGCTATTAAACACATGGGCGTGTAAGTTTCTAACAATCTCACTACCCGAATTGTAGATCAGACAACACGACTTGTATTTATTAAGACACAACATGTCCTTACGATCCAGAGGTCGACTCTGACTTACTGCCAACACACATGAGTATGTATTTAATCAAACGCGCCATGTGTCTTATGCCAAGATTGACTCTGGTAGTAGCTACATGGTGTGTCACTAAGGGGACACACCGTGTACTTCTCGCACAACAGTAGTTATTCAACAAGTTACATGATGAGACACGACGTGTCTCCTCAAAGACACGTCATGCCTTTACCATTTTCTATAGAAATCAGCAGCAACCACCCCTCATTTTAAAACATGAGTCTAACCTTTTGGGTGGTTATCACTTGTCATTTTGACATACTCCGAGCAAGAGGAGAGAAATTTTGGAGTGGAAGAAGAGGTTTCTTGTAAAAGAACCTCCATTCTTCACCATTGCTTCTTCAAAAGGTTTATCATAGCTTTTCTTCTCATTCAAGCTTCTCGAAAGGGAAGTTTGGTCGAGTTGAAGCAGCTCCAAGGGTGGAATTTCATCCTCTAGTCAAAGTTCTACCTCTTTTCACTTCACCTTTGTGTTCCCTTTCTTTTTCTTCTCTTTAGCTATGCAAAACTCTTAAAATTCTACAATGTGTTTGTGCATCGCCATTATGGATGGCTAGAACTTTTTTCTTAGGTATGGGCTCATGAGAACTCAAAATTTATATTGAATGTTAGTTAATTTGCTTCTCCATGGATGCCTACAGTGATTTGTTGCATGTATTCTTAGTTGGTCACCTTTTATACATTTCTTATGCTTCCTTGTTCTATTCGGGAGGATGTATGAGGAAGTATGGAGTAGGATTCATGGAAATATACTCTTGACCATGGGAAGGCTAGAGTATGTTGAGGGTTTTAGATTGTGTTTGAATCTATCATATACATAGAAGTGTTATGCAATGAAGAGAACCATCTCATGTCACCAGGAGGTGCATGATGATGACAATCTCCTTACAAATTGATGGCATGTTTTAATTTTGTAGTAATGCATGATGAGATGGTGTGGTAGTGAAATCTTATATCTGGGATTTTCTAATTTCTGAATTTAACCTTTAACTTAAGCTCTTTTTATTGTTACTTATCTTTTAGCTATCTGTAATCGACTCAAATTCTGTAATCTGACTTAAATTAATGAAACTTATCAATTTTACTCCTATCTAACCTAGCTCCTTGTGTTTGATACTAGACTACAATTAACCCCATACACTTGCGGGTGATAAGCAAGTTGAGATTTTATTTTAAAACTCTAACAAGTTTTTGGTGTCATTTTTGGGGAGCTACGATAATTTTAGTTAGAGTAGAAGAGTTAACAAGTATTTGAGATGGTGTCATCATTTTCATATCCCGTATCGTGGTACCTCTTTGTTGTTGTGAATCTCACTCAATTTTTGCTTTTCAGGTTGCATGCATCATTCTAAGAGGGATCTACAGACATCAATCTTTCTAGACCCAGAAATAGATCAAACTTTTAGTAGCCACATGAGAGTAAGGAGGAGTGATAACTCTTAATGTTTGGAGGGATCACATCCTTCGTCAACACATTCTTCACCTTCACCGCCGCTTTCCCCTGATCCTTATTCAAGAATCGAAGATTGAGGACAACTGTATGATAAAAGATTTCATTATGTCAGATGCCATCAAAATTTGTGGAGGCATAGATCATCCAGAAATAGAAGCCAATAACTTCTCCATCAGTCCTACAATCAGGAATATGATCCAACAGAACCACTTCATAGGAACTCCTATGGAAGATCCAAATCTTCGCATAGTAGAGTTTTTATAGTATATGAACACCTTTAAGATCAACAATGTTCCATCTAAAGGAGTATGCCTACTCCTATTTCTGTTCACCTTATGAGACTGGGCCAAGACATCGCTCTCTTCATTGCCCAAGTGTTCCATCAAGAGCTGGGATGAGTTGTCAAATACTTTTCTCACTAAGTATTTCCCTCCTAGCAAGATGGCCATATTGAGGAACCAAATCACAAACTTCAAGCAACAAGAAGGTGAGATGCTTTATGAAACATGGGAGAGATTTAAGGATTTGCAATGCCTTTGTCCTCATCATGGTTTGACCAATTGGTTGCTACTTCAAACTTTCTATAACGGGTTATTCTACAACACTCATATGTCCATTGATGTCACTGCAAATGGAGCCTTAATGAACAAGTCTTGTAGTGAAGCTTATGCCATTATTGAAGATATGGAACTCAACCACAGCCAGTGGAGTTGTGAAAGGACCACTCAGCCTTTCTCTTCTACCAGCTCAAGTGAGAAGTCTAGTGGGAAGCACACTGTAGACGTCATGGATCTCAATGCAGCCAAACTTGACACCTTGATTCAAAAGTTTAAAAAGCTGACTACTCACTCTACTCAAGCAGTTGAGCAAGTATGTGAGGCATGTGGAACATACAACCACAACTCTGCTTCTTATTTTTCACCACAGATGAGCGCCACTGAGACGTCATAACAAGTCAATGTTGTAGGCAATTCAAATAACATACAATCCTACAATCGTTTTTTTTGAGACCTATAACCCAGGTGGAGAGACCATCCAAACTTTTCTTATAGGAGCAACAACTCATAAAACAAACAGCAACAAGGTCAAGCCAAGGTCAACAACCTATGAGAAATCTCCAACCAATGAATGCCAACCGTCAACAGCAGCTAGGGTAAAATAACAACAACAAGAGGAACTTCAATCAATTTCAACAAATGACTAAACCACCACAAAAATCCAGTTTGGATAGCCTTCTTGAGACTTTTGTGACCACACAAATTCAATAGAATGACGAGATCCAGGCACATGGAAATCTCTTGAAGGATACTATCACATAATTGTCTTTTAAAGTTGATGGGATTGTTACCCACACTAAGATGTTGGAGAACCAGATAGCTCAACAAGATTTAGCCAACCAAGGAACATCTTCAGGTTCTTTGCCCAGTCAACTAGTTATGAATCCCAAGGAGACTTGCAAATCCATGACTATAAGGAGTGGGATAGTCATAGGAGGGTCCATACAGCCTTCCAAGAGGAAATCTGAAGAAGTTTTTTTTTTTTCAATTTAAGCCAGAGGATCGTCTATTCATCCCACTCCTCTCTTTGTGGGCTAAAATCAATCAAAAAGGTTACAACTCCTGCTTACTAAGCAGGTAAACGTCACTCAAGAAAACAGTCCAAAAGCAGAAAACATCCATACATGGGCCACCCACATGAGACTAAAAAAGGCTAGACATTCTCCCATCTAAAGAAGAGATAAGGTGTGCTGTTTCTCTCTAAGATGTTCATTCCTCTTATCCGCATAGGAAGAGAAGATTGATCTGAAATGATGTAGGTATGCTCAAAATGAGCACCCCAAAGCCCAAGCTCCTGAGGAATAGAATTTATGATCTTCGGGACCAAGGAACCAGAAATGGCTTCAATGTCAAGCAACTCACGCATCTCTCTGGTGATATGAGTAATGTGCCAAGGACCATGGTCATCATGCCAAAGGATCTTCATCACGTGAGGGTCATCAATTTCAATAGTAGAAATCGTCAGATTCTTATCGTCAGCAATCTTGAGAGCAACCATGATTCCACAGATGTAAGCCGAGATATAATCATTAGCATTCAGCCAAGCTCTGAACGCGAGGCGAATGTTACATCGCCTATCTCTAATGACGCCAGCAATCCATCTTCTAGATCTATTGTCTTCGGTGATGTACTTGCCAGTGGTGATATTCATCTTAAGATTGTTGATGTCGGGCTTGTTCCATTTTACACAGTGGATCTTTCTCATCTTCATAACAGGCTGAATGATATGAGCATCGTTTAGCCTAGAAAATAGATTGATGTCCTCACTGCATATAAAGAAGTGACGACGACTGTTGAACCAGATGATGTTCAGAATGTTAGCCCAAGATTGCTCAGAATTGTACACCTTGTTGTCATATCTAGCAGAACATCTGGCTTTCCAGATAGACCAGCAAATCAAGGTAATTAACTCGATGGTTAACCATCCACGCAAAGAGTGTCTCTGCTGATTGCCGCCCATGCGGAGAAGGCCAGCAATGGAGGTGGGCGGGAACTGATCGTCGACCAAAAGATTAGCAGCTTTGGTCCAGAGCTCAGTAGCCAAGTCACTATGGATGAATAAGTGAGTGTCATCCTCGCAGGAATGATTAAAGCAGCAGACACGACGAGACGCCAAGGGAATATGACATTGCCTAATATGGTCGTCAGTAGGTAAAATTCTTTTACCAAGCTTCCAAGTCGTCGCACTGGCCCTTGGATTAGAAGCATTCCAAATCCAGTTCCAGTTGTTGTTGTCGTTGGGAAGATGATTATGGGTTGACAACATCTTTGCAGATTTAAGACTGAAGCGTCCATAAGGATTAGGCGTCCAAACCAGCAAATCTGGCTGTTGGTTGATGATCGAGTGTGAATTGCGGATGAGATGGCAGCCTTCATTATCAACGATTTGTTCCAAAGAAGTCCAATCCTAGCCGTTGTTGGGGGTCCAGAAGTCTTTGATGATAAAATCTCTATCAATGTCTCCTCGATGAATGGCATAAAGATTGAGAGGTTGATCGCACCACCGAATGTCCCAGAAAGAGATGTTCCCGCAACCAACAATCCATCTAGTAAGAGGGAGGACCTTGGGAAAAAGACTCCAGATCTTCTTCCATCTCGGGGACGGATTAGTACCCAGCTTGAGATATGGTGGATAACAGCCCTGAAGGTGTTTGTATGGCGAGGAGTACTTGTTGCGGCAGAAGAAAGCCCATAGGGAGGCACCGTTTGTAATTTCCCAACAATCCTTGATGATGTAAGCATCCTCAATGTGCTTGATAGAGGTGAAACCCAGGCCACCTTGCCGAGTCGACTGAGCAAGATGATCCCAAGCAATCCACACTCTGTGTCTTTCATTGCTTCTGTTTGCCCAAAGAAACCTAGAACACATTGCCTCGATTCTGTTGGTGACGCCAGCAGGGATGCCAATCGAGGCAGCAGTATAAATGGCCGTTGAGGTCAAAGCATGGCTGATGAGAAGCTTTCTACCTGCAAAGGATAGGAGTTTTGCTTTCCACGATGCCGTCTTTTTCATGAACTTCTCAAGGAGGTATTTGTAATCAGCAAGCCTGTGCGGCCCAACAGTAAGAGGAACACCCAAGTATGAGATGGCGTGTTCAACTGGGGAGATGTTCAGAAGGTTTGAAATTGACTGAATCATGTTCTGTGAAGTTTTGCCAATGAGGAAAGAAGACTTGAGCTTGTTAATAATCTGTCCCGTCGACGTGGTGTACAACTCAAGGGCAGAATCAAGATTGGACAACGATTGCATATCAACGTTGAAGAACATAATCAAGTCATCGGCGTACGCAAGAACAGAAGGGGCACTACCACAACCTCTAGTGATGAATCTAGAGATGGACCCGTCATCTGTGAGACGTCTGATATGTCTGAGAATAGGTTCTTCATATATGATGAAAAGAAGCGATGAGAGAGGATTTCTTTGTTTCAGCCCTCTCCCAAGAGGGGAAAAACCAGCAGAGTGATCACCCACGGAAATCGAAACCTAGGAGTTCTGGAAGAATCGAAGACACAACTGAATGGTAGCTTGATCCATGCTAAAGGCCTGCAGAATAGATCGCAGAATAGACCATTCCACTCTGTCATATGCTCTGGACATGTCGTACTTTATGATAATATTCAGATGAAGCATCCCTTTATTAAGATCGTGACTAATCTCTTTAGCAAGCTTAATATGGTGAGTGATGTCCCTGCCTCTGATGTAAGCACCTTGTTCTTCCGAGATAAGATTGAGGAGCATGATAGACAATCTGTTTCTAATAACCCTCGCCAAAATTCTGATGGATACATTTTCGATAGCAATCGGCCTGAAATCAGAATGAATAAACTTTGGATCGTTTACTTTTGGGATAAGAACCACCTTGCAGGCGGTAAGGCTTCTGTGGCATACTTCACCCTTGAAGAATCGGGCAACAAGTTGCATAAAATCATCTCGGATAATATCCCAGGCAGCAAGGTAGAAGGACACAGTAAGGCCATCCGGACCCGGAGCAGTGTGAGAATTCATCTCTTTAATAGTGCAGTATACTTCTTCAGGAGATGGGGAGGCAATCAAAGTGGCGTTATCATCCATGGAGACGACTGAGTTAATGTATCTCAGAAGGTTACTATCAAGGGAGTCATCTGTGCCCGATGTAAAGAAGCTTTGGTAATGGTTGGCAGCGGCTGTTGCAATGAGATCCGGATCAATGAGTTCTGATCCATCTTCAAGAATGAGCTTCTGTACAATACGTTTTTTTTCTTTTGGATTTTACAACAGAATGAAAGAAGGCAGTGTTTCTGTCGCCACCCACAAGCCAATTAATGTTTGCTCTCTCTTTCCAGTGTTGTTCTTCAGTATTTAAGAGATCTTCCATCTCATCTTCAGCAGTCTTTAAGGTGTGTGCATTCATGGGAGTCGGGTTGTCATTAAAGGCGTTCTGAGCAATGTGAACAACGTCTTCAATATCAAGGATCTTCTGCTTTAAATTTCCAAACGTGTGCTTGTTCCAGGACTTGAAATGTTGCTTAAGATTCTTGGACTTGGCGTAGAAAATAAAGGATGGATCACCGCTCAAGTCCGTGGTCCACGCAGCTTCAATAATATGGCGACAATCAGGGTGGCTCAGCCACACATTATTAAAAGTGA
Organism: Alisma plantago-aquatica; assembly: GCA_963693085.1. NCBI lineage: Eukaryota > Viridiplantae > Streptophyta > Magnoliopsida > Alismatales > Alismataceae > Alisma > Alisma plantago-aquatica. The sequence continues at coordinate 836,413,111 of OY856412.1, read as the reverse complement.
ACGAAGGTTTATGGACTCTGGAAGAGGCACAGTTCGTAGCTTTGACGAAGATGGGGCAATGATCGGAAACTCTGAACCTAGTAAGGTGATGCGATGCACAAGAGGGAAAATGAAGCTTCCAAGGAGTGTTGAACATAACCCGATCTAATCTCTCCCAAGTGGTGGGCGTACCATTCTGCTTGTTAACCCAAGTGAAGCGACTTCCAATGAAATCAACTTCATGAAAATCTGAATCAAGGATGAAATTGTTAAAATCTAGCATAGCCTGGAAGTCCAGTGGGTCGCCACCTCTCTTCTCATGTTGGTTCCTAATCGCGTTGAAGTCACCAGCGATGAACCAAGGCTTGTCTCCCACAGTGTCCATTAAGTTGAGAAGATCGTTCCATAAGTCTCTTCTAAGATTTCTGTGATAGCTAGCATAAATCGCAGTAATGTACATGGTTTGGCCCTGAGCAAGCTCAATCTTAATCGTGAGATGTTGTTTGTGGACCTGAACCACAGAAGGTTGAAAAGCATCATCAACATAGAGCCATATCTTGCCGAGCTGCTGCTCATTATCTGTAACCCAGTCCAACTTGGTAATGTCCACCAGCTCAACAGCTCTGTCAGCGTGAACAAAAGGTTCGAAAAGGGCCACAACATGTGGTTTGTGCTTGCCACAAAGTCGCGCCAAGACTCTACGGGTAGGATTGTTCACAGCTCCTCTAATGTTCCAGCAAAGGAGTTTCAGGTCAAGCATGATCACCAATCAACCTTCTCGTTTGCAAGCAACACGATATGGGTCAGAAGCTATGAGTTCTCCTCACAGTCCTGCTGCTGACTTCAATCTCATGGATGGACCTGGTGTCATCGTCGATCGTGTTGTGCCATTCATCATAGAACAAGATATCATCGTGTTTCTCCTCCCAGTTTAGGATCTCATCAGATTGCATTACATAACTATCTGTTCTTGTGCTTCTCTTGCGGCTAGGAATGATTGGTCTCGGCTCAATGAAATCACAGAGTTGCGCTTTGAGTAATCTAGTTTTCTCTCCAGAGGCATCAGTAACGATTCTCGTGTCTACTTGAGTTTCCGCAATGGGGCCATTTCCTTCGGATAGTGACTCTCCATGTATCATGGGATCTGAACAACTGGAACGGACGTCGATCTGCACTTCGCTGATGGGTTTAGGATGATTCTGCGCTGCCACAATAGAAGGTGGTTCTAGATGAACCTTCTCAGAAGGTATCACTTCCTCTGAAGAATCAGGTATAGCCGAGGTGTCTCCGTTTGGGGGGACCCTGAGGGCAGAAGGTGGGACGCCAAAATCTTTCCCAATCGCAGTGAGATTGAAATCATTGCTTCCTATCCTCCCTTTTGTGATGATATCTAATTTAAGTTCTGATCGGTAAATGTCTTCCGTTAGAGAGATGAACCGTGGAATGTCTTCATTGAAAGTTTCCACAAGCACAAGAATTCCTGATGCATCGTCGCTTGCCTTCTGCCAATTAGAAATCCAAATCAGCTCGCCAAAAGAATTGACAATCTCTTTGATCGATTCTCTGTTTCTACAGAATAGCGGAATGTTTTCAATACGAAACCAGACTGCTTCTTTCATATGTTGCATTCCTCCTTCACGCAGGGACATCAAGGATAGGGAGACGTCCTTCATCATGATAGACCTGAGTTGTGTGTGACGCCATGCTTCATAGGATGATTCAAAATAGACCACCGCTCTGCGAGCTTCGAATCTGAATATTTCAATGGCCTGAGGCCATCGTTCCCGTAGGAAGGCCGCGACTTCTTCCCATTGGACTTTATCAGTCCATGCTACGCCGACCGCAAGGTCCAGGGCTCTCATGTAGTCTCTTTTGATCGGTGAATCAGGGTTAAGCGTAACGGACGTTCTTTTAGGGTTCAGAGTCATGGTGCTTCTGACTGGAACGATCCTCGGTAGAGGAGGAAAGAAAGTATGAGACGCAAGATCTGGTCTGGGTGTAGTCCGTGTTTTTTGACGGCAGGAGCGAGCAACATGTCTGAAGAAGTTGTTGACACTACTGTTGAGGAAATTGTCAAAAATCAAAGAAAGAAATCTGCTGGAAATCTGCATCAAGGTGATTCTTCTAGCAAGCCTAACACTCCTTTCCCTCATAGGTTTGTTAATACCAAAGATGATGTTAAGTTCAATAAGTTCATAGATATCTTGAAAATGTTTTATGTGAATCTACCTTTAGTTGAAGTCATAGCTTAAATGCCGTCTTACGCTAAGTTCTAGAAGGACATCCTAACAAAAAAAGAAGATATGGTCAAGACGAGACTGTTATGTTATCTGAAAGGCTAAGCTCTATCATCCAGAACCATATTCCTAAGCTAGATGATAAAGGTGCTTTCATTCTCCATTGCAAGATTGGAGACTCTACCTTTAATAAAGGCCTTGTTGATCTTGGAGCTAGCATCAACCTGATTCTTGTTTCTTTATGGGAAAAGTTGGACTTGGGAGACTTGAAATCAATGTCAATGATGATTCAGCTGGTTGATCTCTCGATCAAACATCCTAGAGGAATGATTGAATACATCCCCGTACAATTAGAAAAAAAATTCATTCCTTGTGACTTTGTGGTCTTAGACATGCATGAGGACCCAACCAATCCAGTCCTCTTTGGAAGACCTTTCCTATGCATGATAGGTTGTCTAGTTGATGTTAGAGAAGGAAAACTCACCATCAGAGTTGAAGATGAAGAACTTGTATTCTCTATTTATGATGCCATGAAGGCACCCAGCTCCAAGGAGTACCTTTGTCTGAGTGATACTATTGATATGCTGCTTAGGAAGAAAATAATTCTATTGAGATTACTCTTGATGATCTTTAAGAAGAAGATGCAAAAGTCACTTTCAATGAGGAAATTTCGAAAACCTTGAAGATTCCACCTAGTGAGGAAGATTTAAAGAAGAATGATGAAAGGAACATCATGGATACAAACAAATAGGTAGAATTAAAACCCCTCCCACTGGGGTTGACGTATGTTTTCTTAGGCCCAAACTCCACCTCTACAGTTATTATAAATGTTGAATTGAATGATGATCAATAAGAAAAACTCTTAAATGAACTTAGAAGCTATAAAGATTTGATAGGGTACTCAATTGATGACCTCAAAGGAATTAACCCATCTATCTATATGCATAGAACAACTTTAGAAGAAAATGCCAAACCATGCATAGACCCCCCAAGGAGACTAAACCAAAATATGACGGAAGTTGTAAAAAAGGAAATTCTCAAACTTAAAGATGTCGGAATTATTTATCCAATAAGTGATAGTCCTTGGGTGAGTCCTACACATGTTGTTCCCAAGAAAGGAGGAACAACTGTAATAAAAGGGGAAAATGATGAATTAATACAAACAAGAATCGTCACTGGGTGGTGAATGTGCATTAATTATAGAAAATTAAATAAAGCCACAAGGAAGGATCATTTCCCTTTACCTTTTATTGACTTGATGCTAGAAAGGCTTTCCCATCACTCTTACTTATGCTATCTTGATGGGTACAGTGGCTTATTTCATATTCCCATCTACCCACTCGATCAAGAAAAGACCACTTTTACTTGCACCTATAGAGCTTATGCTTATAGGCGGATGCTTTTTGGGCTTTGTAATGCTCCCGTCACTTTTCAAAGGTGCATGATGGGGATTTTCTCTGATTGCATTGAAAAAATTATGGAAATATTCATGGATGACTTTAGTGTTTATGAAAATTCCTTTGATGATTGTTTGTTGAATCTAACTAAAGTTTTTTAGAGATGCCAACAAGTCAACATTGTGCTTAATTGGGAGCCCATTTTGTGGTGTAGACAGGGGTTGTACTAGGCCATGTTATTTCAAGCAAAGGAATTGAAGTGGGTAAAGCTAAAGTAGAGGCTATTGAAAAGATTTTAACTCTGACCAATGTAAAATAAATTCACAGCTTCTTGGGACATGTGGGTTTCTACAGAAGATTCATAAAAGAGTTCTCAAAGACTTAAAAGCCTCTATGCTCTTTTCTATCCAAAGATATTGAGTTTGTGTTTGATGATGAATGCCATATAGCTTTCTGAATATTAAAAGATGTCTTACTTTCAGCTCCCATCATCCAACCACTAGATTGGAGTGCTCCTTTTGAAATAATATGTGATGCAAGCGACTATGCTATAGGAGTAGTTTTGGGACAAAGAAAAAACAACAAACTCCATGTTATACACTACACGATTAAGACCTTAGATGATGCACAAATTAACTATGCTACCACTTAGAAGGAGATTCTTGCTATAGTGTATGCCTTTGACAAGTTTAGACAATATCTAGTGGGTTTCAATGTCATTATGTACACATATCATGCTACAATCAGGTACCTTATGATCAAGAAAGATGCCAAACCTTGCCTCATCTATTGGATATTTCTATTACATGAGTTTGACATGGAAATCAAAGATAAGAAAGGGACTGAGAATAATGTAGCCGACCATCTCTCATGTCTATCTACTAGTGCTGAAGACAAGGTTCCAATTGATGACAAATTGCCTATTGAGAATCTTTATGTGGTAAACTCTCTTACTATGTCGTGGTTTATTGATTTTGTGAATTATCTTGCCATCGGACACCTTCCACCTGATTTCACATACCAGCAAAAGAAAAAGTTTCTTCATGATGTCAAATTATGTTACTAGGATGATCCCCTATTGTTTAAGTAATGTGCAGATGGGCTTATTAGGAGATGCATCCCCAATGAATAGATTGCAAGTGTGATTTAAGATTGTCATTCCTCCCTCTACAGTGGACACTTTAGAGTGGATAAAACTACAACCATGATTCTTCAAGAAGCTTTCTATTGGCCAAGTCTATTTTGTGACGTGCACACATTTGTCAAGGCTTATGTCAAATGTCAATGAGTTGGGGGAATTTCAAAGAAGGATGAAATGTTATTGAATTCAATTGTAGAAATAGAAGTCTTTGATGTGTGGGGCATAGATTATATGGGCCCTTTTCCATCCTCGTGCAGCTACAAGTTCATCCTAGTAGCTTGTGATTATGTATCCAAATGGGTGGAGGAAATCCCCACTCAAGAACCAGATGCAAATTCCGTGATAAAACTATTCCAAAAGATTATTTTTCCCAGGTTAGGATTCCCAAGAGCAATAATATCCGATGGTAGCATCCACTTCAATGAAAGGAAGTTTAACAAACTGCTTAACAAGTATGGAGTGAAGCATATGGTGTCCACAGCCTATCATCCTCAAACATTAGGTCAGGTGGAGATCTCCAATACACAACTAAAAGCTATTCTAGAAAAGACCGTCTCCATTTCAAGGAAGGATTGGACACTAAATCTAGACAATGCACTATGGGCATATAGGATGGCTTTTAAAACTCCTATTGGGATATCTCCATTCAAGCTAGTCTATGGAAAATCATGACTTACCCATAGAATTGGAGCACAAGGCATTGTGGGCGATCAAATTCCTTAACTATGACCTAAAGAAAGAAGGATAGACATATTATTGCAACTCCAAGAGCTCAAAGAACTCAAAATGGATGAATATGAGAATGCAAAGATCCACAAAGAAAAGACAAAGAGATGGTATGACAAAATAACCAAGGTTAAAGAGTTCAAAGAAGGAGACCAAGTCCTATTGTTCAATTCCAAACTCAAGTTCTTCCCAGGGAAATTGAGATCTAAATGGTCTGGACCATTCTTAGTTTTGAAAGTCTATCCGTATGAGACATTGGAGTTGCAAGGAAAGCAATTAACATTCAAGGTTAATGGATAAAGATGCAATTTGTATACCATAGGAGATGAGATTGACAAGGGAGCCTCTTGCTCCCTCCAAGATGCATGATCAACCAGTTGAAGAGTCTTACTCCAGACTTTAAATTGAGGAACTTGTAGGAGTTGACCCCACATTATATTTCATTAATTAGTTTCCATCAAGAACATTTTCCAATTCCCAAAGTAAACTTGTCATGGATGAATGTAATAGTATAGACCCTCATAGATACATATCATCATCTCTGTAGGTGTTGATCAAAGAAGACAATTTTTGCAGAAATTTAGAAAGACATGATGTGTCTTTATTTGCACACGTCATATCACTACTCACAGAAGGGATGACTATGCAAATTCTCAAGAGTACATAACATGTACTATTTTGAATATGGCATGTATGATCACAGACGACACACGCTAGAACCAAACACGGCATATTTTAAATCCAACATGATGTGTCCACTAGGCCTTTCAAATGCCCTCGGTTTTTTTGGGACAACACACATCGTGTATTTATTTGCACATGTCATGTCATTTTCAGGTTGAGAGAACCTTGTATATATCTAGAATCTCACACATCGTGTTTTAAATCAAACACAGTGTGTCCTTTGATCATTCAAATGAAGCTATCTTTCTGGAAAATCACACGTTGTGTCTTTATTTGCACACAGTGTGTCGTTATCAATTACGCAAATTCAACTTTGGTTTCTAGAATCTCACACTATGTGTTTTAAATCATACACGACGTGTCCCCTCCTATCAAAGCACATTAAAAAAGGAGTAGATGACATCTGTAAAATAACACACCATGTCTTCAAAATGACATGCTGTATCCAAGGACATCAAAGTGGGTTTTTAACCCTAATCCCAAGACATCACCCCTCACTTTAACTCTCAACCAATCATGTTCTATCAACTGTGTGAAACTCCTTGACTATGTCCACCACCGTCACTCCCGAATCAAGCTCGAACCATGGTCGTTATTCTATAATCAAGTTCCAAGTCTGCCACCGCCCATTCCTGCTTCAGATCAAGCTCTGATTTCCGCCGCTGCCCTCTGTTGCTCTGCAAGGAAGCTTCCACTGATATGATTCCACTCCGCAACAAGCACCTCCTCCATCCTAGAAATCAAAGCAACACAAGAAATTCTTCCTTCATCATCTTCTTCATCACCTACTCACAAAGACATGTCATGAGCAACCGATCTCACGCCAAATGAATGTACCATCATCCCTAACCTTCAGTCGTTGAAATTCTCCAAGTACATGTCATGTTTCCCATAACACACGACATGTACTCTCCCCAGTTAACTATCCCTCCTATCCAGATACACGTCATATCCCTCTTTAGACACTCCATGTTCAAAACTATTTTAGTAACATCTCAAGCAGCAATGGCACCAATGAAGCAGACATCAAACCACAAGCATGGATCGATCTTGTCTTCCACCCCCTCCCCCCCACCTACGTCCCCACAACCCATTTTAGGGGGACTGTAGAGGAATACCCAACATATCAATTCCTCATCTCTCGTAGGGTCCTACCTACCTGCTTCACTTGAGAAGACACCATTAAAGCTCTGGGGTTCTAGAATGAGGTCAAGGAGAACTTCAAAGACATTCATCTTGAGTACATCTACTTCACGGTAATGAAAACTTACCCTCACCTTGTATATGAATTTCTTACTACTCTTAAGGTTGAGGAGGACCCAAAGCATAGGCTCGAACCATATGCCTTCATTCACTTCTGTCTTCTAGGCCAGAGCTACAAAATCACCTTCAAGGATTTCTGAGAGATTTTAGAGAAGAGGGTTATCTAGCCTACCCTCCAACTCTTGAAAGTGATGTTTTCTAGAATGAGATCATATATGAAGAGAGACATGACATCACAAAGGCCAGGGCTTCTGCTATCCATAACCCCATTATCTGATACGTCCATCACCTCCTCAGTACACATGTCTTCACCAAGAAAGAAACACAAGGCGTGTGTAGGAAATAAGATTTGTTCTTTCTGTGGGGTATGGTTTATGATTTCCAGATCAATATAGGTTATTTCATCCTCACTTGTTTCTTGGACATCAAGAAGATCAACAAAAGAGAATCCAGGGACATCATGTAGGGGGATTAATTACCCTCTTGGCCACCAAGCTTGAAGTGGACCTGACCGGTCTAGAGGCTACACAAGGCAAGAACCTAGTGGACATCCAATATATGATCTCTGCTGGGTTGATTAGTAGGGTCCCCAACAATGATGCCAAGTTCAGGCAATACTTTGATAATGATTAGTACATAGACTTTCCTGACTGGGAGAACGTCACTTTGAAAAAAGGATAATGGGAAGGTTGACCTTAGTGGCCAAGCCGATGATGTTAATGCACCTAAAGATCAAGCTACTCCAGTCACTCATCCACACAGAGCACCGCCACCCTCCAACAACACTCAGACAGAGTACACTTGGGCGATGCATGATGTTAGGCATCTTTACGGCTATGTTCAGTAGTAGTTTGACCATATGGATGGATGTCTTGACCTGATGGATCAGTAGTATTCTATGATGCACGACATGGTCTAGCGCATGAATATGTGGCATATCTCTCAAGGACACTATCATATACCTCATCCGCACCACCCTAAACCTACATGACTACAACCCAAGCCTACCCCACAGCCCATGATGGTTGCCATTCTCGATGATGATGATCTGGTCAACTAGTATTTCACTACTGGTCACGGTGGCATGGGCCCCTTCCTACTAATACCTTCCATGATAGGTACCCAACTGCTTCTTCCATAGGTCTAATTAATGTAGTGAGGATATTGCAAATTTCAAGCTTGGGGGGGTGTAACTGGCCAGTAATGTTGTTGTTTTGTTGTTTTTCATTTTCTAGTTCTCTAGTTCTTGTCTTTACTTTCTATTTTTAGTTTCTATTCTTTTCTTGGCAAGTTAGGTATGATGTGAGGCTCATTCTGTGTAATGAACTGTCTTGCTTCACAAGTTTGAACTATCTTGTCCTCCCTCATCAGAATTTTCAATTGAAGAAATTGTAAAAGAGCATACATGATTCAAATGAAACTTTATGGACACCAACATGTGTTTAATTTCATATTAACGTTTGTAGCCTGAATTTTCATCTTTTTCATCTTGGATTGCCTAAAACATGTAATTGGTAACAAAATTTTATGAATATGTCAACTTTGATATACTATTTAGAACACGGGAAGATTTTTCTAAACTTCTAGTAAATTTACAACCACCCCTTTTCAGTGAAAATTTGTCAAAAAATATGAATGGAATCTAGGTATTGTGCAAATTTGGTTCACTTTCTTCTATTTTGGGAAAATTAAGTAAAAAAACCCTTGACCAATTTAACTTACATTCTGGTTTACTTCACCCTAATTACCCAATAAAAGATGGCTGAAACTTCCCACATGTCATACTAACATAGTGTAAGTCCAATCTGACCACAACAGTTAGGTGATATGTCCTAAAAAGAGGGTAAAATGCCCTGATCGGCACTCCTTGTGTGCATAAGCCTACATTAGCAGCCGAGTGTTAGAATCACTGATCCTATATCATATCTTTTGAGAAAACAAGAAGAGAGAGCTAAAGTTTGCTAAAATTAACTAATATTCCATCATTTGCATCATTAATAGCTAAAAGTTTTGTTGCATATTCATTGATTGTTTGGCCTAGTCATCCAAGTTCCTTCTAGTGCTGCCTAGTTGACTACTTCATTTAATGTGTTACCATCCTTGTTGAACTTAATTTTCTTTCTTTGATGTCTAAGCTAAAATCAAGGCTATGAATATGGACCTGATAATTATGATTGGTTTGGCCTCTTTTATATCTTCCATTTCATTTGATCTTTACATGAGCTTTGCAATTCCTTCAATTGTGTTCTATGCCTTTTTTTTCTTGAGGACAAGCAAGTAGTTCAAGATTAGGGGGATTTGATGTGCGCATTCCATATCTACTTTTTGCACACATCCGCACACAAATCCAGTTGATTTTGCCTTCCATTTAGCCTCCAATCATATTTAACTCACCATCTTTTAGTTATTTTATTTGTTGCATGATATTCATCACAAGAACACATTGAAAATGCCAAATTGGAGATAGGCAAACCCAAATATGACCTCAATGGGACCTCCCCTCGATTTGTAGCTGATTTGGAGTTTATTTTTGAAGAAACGACATTGAACACGATGTGTCTTATTTAAGACTTGATGTGTAGCTTCTTAGAAAGGTTCACACAACAAAGAACACATCATGTGTTATTAAACACATGGGTGTGTAATTTTCCAGCAACCTCAGTGCCTGAATTGCATAGAAGATGACACGACGTGTCTTTATTAAGACACGACGTGTCTTTATTAAGACACGACGTGTCCTCACGATCCAGAGACTGACTCCAATTTGCTGCCAACACACATGGGCATGCATTTAATCAAACACACCGTGTGCCTTATGACCATATCAACTCCAATAGAAGATACACGATGTGTCTCTAAGGGGACACACATTGTGTATTTCTCACATAGAAATAGTTATTCGACAAGTTACACGAAGAGACATGACATGTCTCCTCAAAGACACAGTGTGTCTTTACCAATTTCTATAAGAATCAACAGCAACCACCCCTCATTTTAAAATACAATTCCAACATTTTGGGCGATTATCACTTGTCATTTTGGATATTTTGAGCAAGAGAAGTTGTAGAGAAAGAGGAGGGTGATTTTAGAGAGGAAGAAGAGGTTTCTTGTCAAAGAACCTCCACTCTTCACCATTCCTTCTTCAAAAGGTGTAGTAGAGCTTTTCTTTTCATTCAAGCCTCTAGAAAGGGACGATTGGTCGAGTTGAAGCAACCCCAAGAGTGGAATTGTGTCCTCTATATGGAGTTCTACCTCTTTTCACTTCACCTTTGTGTTTCCTTTCCTTTTCTTCTCTTTAGCTATGCAAAACTCTAAAAATTATGTAATGTGTTTGTGCATCTCCATTATGGATGAGTAGAACCTTTTTCTTGGGTATGGGAGAGTAGTTCCCATGCCATTACTCAATGGAACTCAAAATTTATGTTGAATGCTAGTTAATTTTCTTCTCCATGGATGCCTATAGTGATTTATTGCTTGTATGCTTGGCTAGATACCTTTTATACATGGCTTATGCTTCCTTGTTCTATTCAGGAGGATGTATGAGGAAGTAGGGAGTAGGATTCATGGAAATATACTCTTGACCATGGGAATGGCTGGAGTATGTTGAGGGTTTTAGATTGTGTTCGAATCTAGCATATACATAGAAGTGTTAAGCGGTGAAGAGAACCATCTCATGTCACTGGGAGGAGCATGATGATGACAATCTCCTTGCAAATTGATGGCATGTTTTAATTTCACAATAATGCATGATGTGATTATGTGGTAGTGAAATCTTATATCTGGGATTTTCTAATTTCTAAATTTAACCTTTAACTTAAGCTCTTTTTGTTGTTACTTGTCTTTTAGCTATCTGTAATCAACTCAAACTTTTGTAATTCGACTTAGATTAATGGAAGTTAATGATTTTGTGCCTATCTAACCTAGCTCCTTGGGTTCGACACTCGACTACTATTGACCATGTGCATTTGCGGGTGATAAGTAAGTTGATATTTTCTTTTAAAACTCCAACACGATGGAGAGGAGATGTGTGTTCCAGGACTCCAGCTTGTTTTTAAGCTTATCTATGAAAGGATGACAGTGAGTCATTGTCATCCGACCAGTGAATAAGGGCAGGCCGAGGTATCTAATTGGAAATTCAATCAGCTAAACCCCCAGGGCACTTTTGAGACTAGTGGGAGATTTGGCACTTAGAAAGAGTTGTCTTTTATCTTGATTCAAATTGAGACCAGATAATTCAGTAAACTGATTTAGACATTTCAGAATACCACTAGCATTCTCTTCATCACTTGTTGATAAAATAAGCAAATAATCCACAAAATTAAGTGCAAGATGTGTAAGGATCCAACAGATAAAGCGGGAATAGAGCCTTCATTAACAGTCATGTCAATAATCAATGTAGTCCTTGCATCCCTATAACAAATGTGGTTATGTTTATTTGATGAAACATAAGTCAAAAACCCTTGAAAAGTTCAAGGATTTCATAAATGAAGTACATAACCAACTTTGTAAAAGTATTAAGGCACTTCATTCTGGTCAAGGTGGAGAAGTCTTAAGCCAAGAGTTTGAAGACCTTCTACAAGACTGTGGTATCGTATCATAATGGACTCCACCTAGAACACCACAACATAATGGTGTGTCGGAAAGAAGGAATCACACATTGCTAGATATGGTGTCCTTGTTGGGTTTTGTGGAGAAAACATGTGTGGCGGAAGCAACAAAAAAATCCACACAACCCAAAATAGGATCACATCGACAATAGTGTATTTAGAAAGAGTGTTTGTGGGATATACCTTATCGCAGAGCAAATCCGGCGATGTCCCACTGCACGATGGTGTGCAACGTTGTTGGCCTACATGGAAGGAACTTCTCTCCCATTCACTGAGTGCTTTGTAGGAAGATCTGGTGGTGCTTCTTTCGTGCAGTGATGTACGCCACTCGTAGCGTGTACGGATGGTCATACATGTCCTCCGAACGCAAGCGTCTCAGTGTCTGCATCTCTACTTCATCCACGCAGATGGACTGGAACTCCACATCATGCTTCCTAAGTTGGTGGGAAGGAGTCGTCTCTGTGCAGCAGTGTGCTAGTGTCGCGGTTCTCTCCTTTCTCTCCTGAGGACGATGATGGCTAGGGTTTATGTACGTGAGCATAAATTGAAAAGCCTCTCTCAAAATCTTATATAGATATTGGCTATCAAGCCCCTTTAAATAGGAGATGAAAGGAAGTAGGGTTTCCTAAACCTATCAATAAATAGAAACACTGTGTTAAATAAAATTCTCGTGGATTAATTAGAATGTTCTAGAATTAATTAATTAACCAAATAATTGCATTAATTGATTAATTAATATCTGACTCCTTGCAATAGCTTGGGATGGCTCTGTGGGAATATATATATATATACCAAAAGACTCCCACTTGCACTTAGAGCCAGTCACTCCAATTAATTGGATCAAACATTCCAATATTATTCTAATGGATTACATAAACATTTTATTAGTCAATGTGATTCAAAGCAATTCCAATCAAATCCACAATTATACTCCTATTCTAACACATCCTATGAGTGTGACTCGGTAGTCTCCAAATTATGTTGGCATTGATATCTATAATCATATTATGATTTCACAAGCAATGATTGGTATCTAGCAAGACTTCATTGCCACCCAAGTAATGGGAGAAGTTGGAGAACAACTTAACCTATCATTCATGATTGGTGTTACAGTGATTGTATAGTTCCTTTATCACTGATGTCTAGATTGAACTCAAGTCAAGGAATTGTTATCCTTTTCAATGTTCAATCCATGTTCCTTGAGCTAGAGCAGACTATCTGAGATATATTTAAGCTCAATATCACATATTGACTCACATCAGCATGGCCATGCATTTGTCAGTCTCGCTTATCAAGTGGCCGGAATATCAAAATCCCATAGGAAGGACAAATTCCATCTACATCACTCACAGTCATCCCCATGTGTCACAGTGCACCCAAGCACCATCTTTATAGCAATCCTTATTCAAGACCATGGTGGATGATGTCAAAGTACACCGAACAACATGTGATAAGTGTAGTAACTTCAGGTCTAAGAACTACAATCACCACCATCATTATGAGATGTGACTCTAACTACCAATCATGGTATCCATGTGTCACTCTCAAGGTGGGTCTATCTGATACACTATTCTCTAACAAGTATCGATGTATTTGGTTTGATATCTCCATATCATGGATAATGAGATTCTTCCATCAACCAACATACATTCTAATCTTATGTGTTATTGATGTCTATGGATATTTCCACAATAACAACTGATTAGGGACAACACAAGAATACATACTCTTATCATAGATACGATCTCACTATTCAGGTCATCAACCCGAAGACATATGTCATTGAGTATATTATTCTATAGACATCTATAAGTTTTATGGTCATCTCACAATATAAAACACAAACATATAGATTGGAAACTTGCCTTTATTGATATGATCAATGTAGTATTACAAATCATTTACATAGTATCTCATTACAATCATCAAATGATAGTCTCTATGGGCATACATACCAACAGATTCCCACTTGCACTTATACCCAATCGCTCATGAATCTCAATCCAAGTGATCGAACATGTCCGTCATGTTTCTGCTATGAAAGTGCTTTTGTGAGTGGGTCAGCCACATTGCTTTCTATAAGTACTCTACAAATCTTCACATCTCCTCGTTGTATGATCTCTCGTATGAGATGGAATCATCATAGAATATGTTTGGAATGTTGGGGCGATCTTGGTTCTTTAGCTTGTGCAATTGCTCCATTGTTTTCGCAAAACAACTCAATTACATCACCAGTGCTTGGAACCACTCCAAGTTCAAAAATGAACTTCTTGATCCACACAACTTCCTTTGCAGCATTAGATGCGACAATATATCCAACCTCTATTGTAGAATCTGCAACCATATCTTGCTTGGAACTCTTCCATCTTATAGCTCTGTTGTTCAGGCAAAACACAAATCCAGATTGCAATCTATAGTCATCTTTGTCAGTTTGGAAGCTAGCATCAGTGTAACCCTTTACCATGAGCTCTTCCTCACCACCGTATACCAAGAATTGATCCTTAGTCATTCTCAAGTACTTTAGGATATTCTTTATGGCTGTCCAGTGACATTCACCTAGATCTGACTGATACTAGCTCATCATGCTCAAAGCATACGACACATTAGGATGAGTACATAACATCGTGTACATGATAGATCCAATGGTTGATGCACATTGAATCTTACTCATGCCTGCCCGTTCATCACATGAACTAGGACATTGGGCTTTAGAGATCGTAACCCCATGGGACATGGGCAAGTTACATCTCTTAGAACCCTCCATGCTAAACCTATTTAGCACCTTGTCAATGTATGTGCTCTGGCTTAGGCGTAGAAGCCTTCTAGATCTATATCTATAGATCTTGATCCCTAATATATAGGATGCTTTGCCTAAATCCTTCATAGAGAAGGTCTTCCCTAGCCAACCATTTACTGTCTGAAGAGTAGGGATGTCATTTCCCATCAATAGTATGTCATCCACATAAAATATGAGAAATACGATTGTGCTCCCACTAACCCTTTTGTAAACACAAGGTTCATCTTCATTTTGACTCAAGAAAAACTTTTTGACTACTTCATCAAAATGTAGATTCCAGCTTCGAGATGCTTGCTTCAATCAATAGATTGACCTTTGTAGCTTATAGACTTTATTGGCTTCCTTCGGATCGATAAAACCCTCAGGTTGTATCATGTACACATCCTCGAGTAAATTCCCATTAAGGAATGCTATTTTAACATCCATCTGCCAAATCTCATAGTCATGATAAGATGCAATGGCATGCATAATCCTAATGGATTTAACCATGGCAACTGGTGAGAAGGTCTCATCATAATCAACACCTTGAATTTGACGGAATCCTTTCACAACAAATCTACCTTTATAGATTTGAACATTTCCATCCATGTCAGTCTTCTTCTTGAAGACCCACTTGCACCCTATGGGTTTTACCCCTTTGGGTGGATCCACCAAGGTCCATACCTTGTTGGTGTACATGGATTCTATCTCAGATCTCATGGCTTTGAGCCATTTCTCAGATTTTGGTCCCTTAGTAGCTTCTAGATAGGAAGTTGGCTCATCTGCTATGCCCAATTTGTCACTGTCTTGAGGCACGAGAAATACAAATCTCTTAGGCTCAAGTCATGTCCTACTAGACCTATGAGGTTCCTATGTTACATTTGGAACTTGAAATTCCACAATAGTTTGTGAGTCTTCATGTTCCTTATGTACCTCCTAAGGTTCTCGTATTTCTTGTTAGTCTCAAAATTCTTCGAGCTGTACATTCCTACCACTAATTCCTTTGGAAATAAATTCCATTTCAAGAAATACAATAGTCCTAGCAACAAACACTTTGTTGTCAGTTGGTGTGTAGAAGTAGTATCCCCGAGTTTCCTTGGGGTATCCAACAAAATAGAATTTTTCAGATTTGGGTCCAAGCTTTTTAGGAAATTGTTTCCTAACATAAGCTTCACATCCCCAAATCTTTAACATAGACAAATTGGGATGATTCCCATTCCATATCTCATATGGTGTCTTTTGAACCGATTTAGAAGGTACGCGGTTAAGTGTAAACATTGTGGTTTCAAGAACATATCCCCATAATGATATTGGAAGTTCAGCTGAACTCACCATTGATTGTACCATGTCTAATAATGTATGATTCCTTCTTTCTGACATACCATTATTTTGTGGTATACCAGGTGGAGTCCATTGTGATACAATACCATAGTCTCTTAGAAGGTCCTCAAACTCTTGGCTTAAGTATTTTCCACCTCGATCTGAATGGAGTGCTTTAATACTCTTACCAAGTTGCTTCTCTACTTCATTCATGAAAGTCTTAAACATTTCAAGAGTTTCTGACTTGTGTTTCATAAGATATAAATAGCCATACCTACTGAGGTCATCAGTGAAGGTAATGAAGTATGGATAGCCTCCTCTAGCATTTGATCAAAAAGGTCCACATACATCAGTATGTATGAGCCCTAGCAGATCACTGGCTCTCTCACTATGTCCAGTGAAAGGAGTCTTGGTCATCTTCCCTAATAAACATGCCTCACATGTCTCTAATGATTCAAAATCAAAAGAGTCTAGATAACCATCCTTATGGAGTCTAGATATGCACTTCTCTTTTATGTGCCCAAGACGACAATGCCATATGTATGTTTTGTTTGATTTGTCAAGTTTTAGCCTTTTAGTATTTACATTGTATATGCCAGTGTCAAGTTATAACAAGTAGATACCATAAGACATAGGGGCATTGCCATAAAATATCTCATCTTTAGAGATATAAATCATTCCATTCTTAATGTGAAATTCAAATCCACTCTTGTCCATACAAGATATAGAAATAATATTTCAATTAATGGAAGGTACATAATAGCAATTCTCTAATTCTATTACAAGGCCCATAGGCAAAGATAAACTAATAACTTGTGATGACCCCAATTTCTATATACTTTCCAAAGTGACATTCACATATATGCGTGCACTCATATCTATAGATGTCAAAACGGAAAATATAAGAGATTAAGGTAATCAACTAAAATCAGAGATTTAGCCAAGATCTAGTCCACATCATCATAAATTGCCACACAAACATTCATTCATATAAATAAAATAAAGTCATTAGATATGGAGAGAAAATATTGTTCTAGAGAAAGATAACTTTATTACATAGGATCTCATTCATCCTCAACATCAACTAGAAAAAAAAAGAAATAAACTAACATCTAGCAAGAAATGAGATAAGAGGAAGAGATCTATCTAATATATCCTCCATGTTTATTATTTTATGCCTTCAGGTACTTTGAGCATGCATTTCACTTTGTTGTCAACTGCTCCTTGCACCTAGAAAATACGAGAAATAGAAACATCAACAAAGTTGGTTCATGGTAAAAAGTTACACTAATAACGTTGCATAAAGGAAAATATTTGAAAAAGAAGGAAAGAGAGATAAAACCATTTCTTAAGGAGAAAATCAAGTAAACACCCTATTTATTACATTCATTTTGATGCGGTTGTACTACACCTATTGCACTTGACTTACATCTAGTGTGGGCAATAGAATATCATCATACATCTGACATGGGCCAAGGAATCATACATCCATGTTAGGCAACATACATCCACACCAGGCTATGTGCTCTAGTAGCTACAACCCATCATAATCATTTATGTTTCTCTTAAATTTGGTGAAGTATAACTCATACTAGTTCAAACAAGCAATCATATCCAAATATGAACATTCAAGAAATTACATAGCATAGGCAACCAGAAATCTAGTCTTATACTTATAAGACCACATACCTGCTTGTTCAAATCAAATATCCAAAGATTTAGAATCAATCAAGAATTTAGTCACCCTGCAAAGAAAGCAAGGGTACAACATTACTATTGGTCCATGTGACCAAGACTAAGATATGTCCTTAGTTATTATTCCTCTTTATGTTATCTTAATCCAGATAAGGGATTTCCCATATTTTAATTGAGTTTAGAGATATTATCAGGTCTGATCCATCATTAATTAGTTTTCTTAAAAGATAACTTTTAATTAATTAATTAGAAGATTTCCATAAACTAGGGTTTATAAGATGGTTGGATAAAAGGGAAAAGCAAACCTAAATATATTAATCACTTATAACATCAGGGTTCGTTTAAGGATTTCAGGACCAATCATGATCACTAATCATCATCTAGTAATACTAGATTTGATAAAAAGATGTATATCCAATTACATGTAGAGAGATATAATTATATTTAGGGTTTCCTCTACTCATTTCACCATTTATATACTTAGATTAGTGTTCCGAGTTATATTGAAAACAAGGTTACATCTAAGGTTAAAACATTTTGGAAGGTCAGATATCATCAAGGAGAACTATTATCAACAATTAATTACAAATAAGGAGGTCATTAAGGCTTTAGGAAACTATTTTGAAATAGAAGATGGATCTAGGTCATGATATCATTTTATTTGGATAAATAATATTTTTCTGATTAAAATAGTATATAGGTTCGATATATTATGATATTTTTAGCATTTACTATAATTTTTCTAAGTTAAGTTATTTTCTTGAGTAAAAGAAAAAGGAAAAGAGAATTTTACCTAGACCGACGACCGGATCCGACTGGATCAACAGTTCAGATTGATCCAAAACTTAGCAAGGTCGATCCCGGGCTGCCGATGTGGCATTTGCTAATATGTCTAAAAGGATTTAAGTTGGCACCTCCTCTTCCTCCACTGCTGCTTGCTCGAGCAGTAGGTAGGTACTCCGGCGAGGCTCAACTCGCTCTTGGGTGGCGCTGGAGACTGGATGAAGGTGCCTTCACCTCCGCGAGGCTTCCTTGATCCGAGGAGTGAGGTTTCCGATCTACGGCTCCCCCTAGAACTCAATGCCACCGCAGTGAGGGCGAGGTCGCCGGCGAGGTGGAGGTCAGGGATGAAGGGGTGTTCTGGGGTAGTGTGACCTGGACGGGAAGCTCGACGATCAAATGGGGAAGGTGTTGGTAATGAGGAATTGGTGGATAGAGAACAGAGGTAATGGGGTGGTGAGGGCGTTGGAGGTTGGAGAAGATGAAATGGGGATGGCTGCTCGAGGTAGTTGTGCTCGAAATTGAGGGTGCGAAGTGAGGAAAGGAGGTATGGCGGAGATGTTGGAGGCCTTATATAAGCATTTTAGAATGAGGGAAAAGAATCCCTAAAGTCTACTGCTGCCGCCAGGAGCAAGGGTGAGGGATCGGGAGTTTGTTCTCCCTGTTCTGTGGATGAGGGAAGTCGAGGGCAGGCTCGTTGAACTCGTCTCACTGAGGGGGAGCATCCTATTCAGAAGATATTCCATGGGAGGGTTGAGGTGGCGCCTGCGAACGAGGCTCGGTTTACCTGTCTTCCCCTGCTCTTTGCGGGAGGTAGAAGATGGGTTCTCTGCCCTTGGATCAGGGTGGGAAGCCGGGGCCTCAAATAGGATGGTTGGCATTGAAGACCAGCTAAGTGGTCCGTGCCCAAGCATTTTAATGGGCTGCGTGACATTTAATTTAATCGATCAAGTCCAAAACTTAGGTCCTTGGTCCAAAAATGATGGAAAATGCACCAAATTGAATTGGTCATATCTCCTAATTGGTTGACCCAAAAGACACAAAATTTTAGGGGTAGCTTTATAAGGTCGTTATGATATTACAAA
This sequence comes from Alisma plantago-aquatica, assembly GCA_963693085.1. Taxonomy (NCBI): domain Eukaryota; kingdom Viridiplantae; phylum Streptophyta; class Magnoliopsida; order Alismatales; family Alismataceae; genus Alisma; species Alisma plantago-aquatica. Next base: position 836,393,421 of record OY856412.1, on the reverse strand, counting down.
ATGAATTTGAGATCCATATTCGAATAATTGATATTTTCATTTACTAAATACACTAACACATGTATTTTATCATCATAGCATATTAGGGTTTACATTTTCTTTGCAATTTGTGACTCGTCTTTGTTCAATTGAGCGAGGAAATTTTATGAGGGTATATTGGTCAAAAAAAATTGATAATAAACTTTTAAGAGAGAAAAATATTATAAAAACTCACTTTGTCACATTCTCCCCTCCTTTTAAGAATTTTGTCCTCAAAATTCAAGCATCCTGAAAGAGATGTGGATATTTCTGCTTGATTTCGGACTTGAGATCCCATGTGGCATCAGTTTGATCATGGTGGCTCCAGAGAAATTTCACCATATCTATATGCTGATTACTGCGAAGCTCCTTTGTCTTGAAATCAAGAATTCTGACTGGTGACTCAGCATACGTCAGATCATCTTTTAGCTCAAGAGGCTCATGATTCAGAATGTGACTGGGGTCCTTTACGTAAGGATTCAAATTAGATACATGAAAGACATTATGCATAACACTATACTGAGGTGGCAAAGCAAGACGATAGGCACATTCTCCAACCCTTTCAAGGATCTTGAAGGGTCCCACATAATGAGGACTGAGCTTTCCCTTATTCTTGGCCAAAGCTCGAATAGGTCAGATCTTCAGAAAGACATGATCACCTTCCTTGAACTGACGTTCCTGTCGGTGAGCATCTGCATATGATTTCTGCCTATCCTGTGCTCACTTCATTCTTTGCCTGATCAGTGCAACTTTATCTGCATACAGCTGCATCTCCTCAGATTTCATCAAGGTGTGTTCGTCGACGTCATCCCAATGTAATGGAGATCTGCACGGTCGGCCATAGAGAGCTTCGTATGGTGGCATCCCAATACTCACCTGATAGCTATTATTATAGGCGAACTCAGCTAAAGGCAGGTAATGGTCCCACGAGCCTTCCCAGTCAAGCACACAAGCTCGTAGAAGATCCTCCAGAATCTGCACTATTCGTTCTGACTGTCAATCTGTCTGCGGATGATAAGCTGTACTGAAGTTCAACTTGGTGCCCAATTCTTCTTGAACTTGTTTCCATAGCTTTAAAGTGAACTTTGGGTCCCGATCTGAGATAATAGACGTTGGAACTCCATGCAGACGTACAATCTCCCATATATAAAGGTCGGCCAACTCAGAAACTTTTGCAGTAGTCTTCACAGGTAGAAAATGAGCTGACTTGGTGAGACGATCCACGATGACCCATGCAACATCGTACCCCTTCCCGGTCCTGGGTAATCCCACTACGAAGTCCATAGTGATATGTTCCCATTTCCATTCTAGGATCTCGAGGGGTTGCAGTAGACCACCTGGTCTTTGATGTTCTGCCTTGATCATCTGGCATGTCAGGCATCTGGACACGAAATCTACAATGTCATGCTTCATGCCTCTCCACCAGAACTGACGTTGTAGGTCTTTGTACATCTTTGTTGTGCCAGGATGAACTGTGTACTTGGACCCATGTGCATCACTAAGAATTGTTGTCTTTACAGTTGACTGCTCAGGGACCCACATACGGTTCTTGTATCTAAGACCACCATCAAGACCCACAAATAGATGTGTATGAAGTTTAGCTAGGAGAGAGGAGAGCTCTGCGAGCTCGGGACTAGCCTTCTGTGCCTCCAGAAGTTCAAAATGCAGGTTGGATGTGATAGAGATGTTATTGACATGCATACGATCAGCCAGGAATTGTGGTCTCCAGCTTTCTAGGTCCTCCATGTTCCTCCATTCGGGTACAGACAGGGATGCACAAATAGCTTTTTCCTACTAAGAGCATCTGCAACCACATTGGCCTTACATGGATGGTAGCCAATGGTGAAGTCATAGTCCTTCAGGTATTCAATCCACCATCGTTGTCACAGATTCAAATCCTTTTGCGTCAGAATGTACTTGAGGCTTTTATGGTCGGTGAAGATATCAAATGTTGCCCTGTACAAGTAGTGTCTCCAAAATTTGAGAGCATGGATGATAGCATCTAACTCCAAATCATGCGTAGGGTAATTCAACTCATTAAATTTCAGCTGTTTAGAAGCAAAGGCCACTACTTTCCCGTTCTGCTGTAGTACACACCCTAGACCATGTCGAGAAGCATCGGTGAATATCACAAATCCTTCATTGCCAGATGGTAGGACAAGGACAGGTGCTGACATCAACTTATGCTTGAGACTTGGAAGCTAGACTCACAAGCAGCTGACAGAATGAAATGCTTGTCCTTACGAGTAAGCTTAGTGAGAGGAAGTGACACTTTGGAGAAATTTGGAATAAAACGACGATAATATTCGGCCATGCCTAAGAAACTCCAGATTTCAGAAGGATTGCAAGGAGGTTGCCAATCAAGTACATCAGATACTTTAGAAGGATCAACATATATGTTACCCCCAGAAATGACATGACCAAGAAAAATAACTTTGTCAATCCAGAATTCACATTTAGAAAGCTTGCCATAGAATTTCTGGGCTCAAAGAATCTCAAGGACAAATTTCAAATGCTCTTGATGTTTCTCCATAGAATCAGAATAGATCAGAATATCATCAATGAAGACAACAACAAATTCATCAAGATAAGGTTGGAAGACTTTATTCATCAAGTTCATGAATACACCAGGTGCGTTGGTCAACCCGAACGACATCACCAGAAATTCATAGTGCCCGTAACGAGTTTGAAAAGAGGTCTTAGATATGTCTGTATCCTTGACCTTAAGTTGGTGGTAGCCAGAACGAAGATCAATTTTTGAGAAAACTTTAGCAGTACAAAGTTGATCAAAGAGGTCATCAATACGAGGGAGAGGATATTTGTTTTTAATGGTAGCTTGGTTCAACATGCGATAGTCAATACACATTCGCATTGAACCATCTTTCTTTTTAACAAAAAGGACAGGTGCACCCCAAGGGGAAACACTAGGGAGGATAAAACCCTTATCAAGAAGTTCTTGTAATTGTTTCTTTAGCTCCATAAGCTCAGCAGGTGCCATCCTATACGGTGCCCTAGAAATTGGAGTGGTTCCAGGAAGAAGATCTATGGAGAACTCAATGTCTCTGTTTGGAGGCAGCCCAGGGAGCTCCTCCGGAAATACGTCGAGGAAATCACATACCACCTCCAGTCTTTCTACAGGCCCGTTGTCAGGACTGGTCTCTGAGATGAATGCGAGGAAGACTTTACATCCTTTAGATATGAACTTTTTAGCTTTAAGAGAGGAAATTATTACATTATTACAGAATCTGCTTCCCCGAGGGATCACTACAGGAGAGGAATGAGGTTGAGAGATAACTACCATCTTGTTTCTACAGTCAATATGGGCATGGTATGTGTATATCCAATCCATACCAAGAATAATATCTAAGTCTTCCATGGTTAAGAGAATGAATTCAAAGGGCATATCATGATTTTTGAATTTTAGAGGGAGAACATCAGTTTTCTATAATGTAGTAAATATTTTTCCACTAGGAGTTGACACATCCATAATATATCCCAAGTCCCTTATATGTAAGTGCAACATTGAGGCCAGATTTTGAGAGATAAAAGTATTTGTGGATCCAGATTCAAACAATGCTTTAACATGATGTCCATTCAAGAAAACAATGCCTACACATGATAATTACATTTTAAATAATTGAAGGCATTGAACAAGATATTAGATATATGAAAAAGATTTAAGGTTACCTTCGACAAGATGGTTCAGATTTTCCCTAGCCTCCTTTGTTGTTACTGCGAACACCCTGGCATTGCGGTGTCCCTGTGGGGGTGGAGCACCCACTGGAGGTTTGCCAAGGATAGACGCATTAGGACACTTGGCAAGGAAATGTCCCTCCTTCTTGTAGTTGTAGCATACTGGCTTGGTGTAGCAACAAGGCCCATCATGTCCTCATCCACAAGTCTTGCATTTGCTGTGATAATCCATCATCTTGCTATTCTTGTCCTTTCTTTCCTAAACCTCCTCCTTTTCCTGATCCTTTATTATGGCCGGGGTGGAACTTCTTGAACTTCTCTTCCTCAGTGGTGGTCAACCCTAAATATCCCATGCTAGAAGGCTTCTGCAATCCCTGCTCCCTTTCCTGCTTAAGGGCCATATCTAGGGCTTCATCAATGCTTCAAGGACGAGAGGCTATAACTAGGGTTTTCAAGTGTGCCGAGAGACAATCTACATAATGCTCAGTGAGGTGGTCCTCAGTCTGGATAGGGGCATAGCGTTCCAGAAGCCTAAACTTCTGGGTATAATCGTCCACTGAGAAACTGCCTTGCCTAAGCTCCATGTACATTTTCTCTTTCCTCTTCCTCTCAGTTATGGGCATGAAACAGTCAGTGAAGAGGGTTTTGAAGGCTTCCCACCCCAAGTTGTCTACTTCCTCTCCCCGATTCCCACCATAATTCTCCCACCAGATCTTCGCCCCTCCCTTAAGCAAATGGGTGGAAAATTTAACCTTCTTTTCTTCGGGTACTTCTAGGGTACGGAAGGCATTCTCTATGGAAAGGACCCAGGCCTCAGCCTTGTCCATGACTTCGGGTTGGTCTTCCCCCCAAAACTTGTTAGGGTTGAGCTTAATGAAGTCTATCACCGTCACTTCCTTTTTCCTAGAGGAGCTAGGTTTAGGGGTTCCTTTTGTGGTGAGGGTTTCCATAAAATCTAGGAGGATTTTCTTATATTCCTCCCACCTTTCCTTGGACGCGGCATCAGGATCATGTACTTCAGAGGTTTTAGGATCTTTTCTCTTCTTAGAGGACGATTCCTCCGAGGCCTTTGAGTTGTGAGTTTTAGGAGGCATCCTGTAATTAATATGAACATATTAGGTCTATTACTTCAACAATTATTCTCATCATTATCTTTATTATCATCACATGATATTTCATTATTCTCATTTATCAATAATTAATGTTCTGAATGTTATGATTTATGGAGGATATCCTAAAATCCCTATCAGTCGATCCTTAGGATTTTCTAAATAGAGAGACTCCTTCCTAACCTTATAACAGAGGTAAGAGGGAAGATTTACTTTAAAACATAGATGAGAGGGAAATTTTTTTCCTATAGAAGAAGTGAGAGGGAAAATCTATAGATGAGAAGGTTCCTAAATTAAGGTACACCCAAGCATAGGGGACACTTAGGATATCGGCCAGGTAGACTTATATTTCCATAAAGGTAGCCTCGTGATTGCCAAGCTAAGTGGCTCAGAGACTTTAGTCAGACCCATGGAAGATGCTATCCCAGACACCTCCATCCTTCATATACCTAACTCAAGGACTACCCTAGACTCAAAATTGGGTGAATGAAGTTCATGTCACTTGATGTGTGAACATTGGCTCTGATACCAACTGTGACGACCCCAATTTCTATATACTTTGCATAGTAACATTCACAGATATGCGTGCACTCATATATATAGATGTCAAAAGGGAAAATATAAGAGATTAAGGTAATCAACTAAAATCAGAGATTTAGCCAAGATCTAGTCCACATCATCATAAATTGCCACATGAACATTCATTCATATAAATAAAATAAAGTCATTACATATGGAGAGAAAATATTGTTCTAGAGAAAGATAACTTTATTACATAGGATCTCACTCATCCTCAACATCAACTCTAAAAAAAAGAAATAAACTAACATCTAGCAAGAAATGAGATAAGAGGAAGAGATCTATCTAATATATCCTCCATGTTTATTATTTTATGCCTTCAGGTACTTTGAGCATGCATTTCACTTTGTTGTCAATTGTTCCTTGCACCTAGAAAATACGAGAAGCAAAAACATCAACAAAGTTGATACGTGGTAAAAAGTTACACTAATAAGGTTGCATTAACGAAAATATTTGAAAAAGAAGGAAAGAGAGATAAAACCATTTCTTAAGGTGAAAATCAAGTAAACACCCTTTTTATTACATTCATTTTGATGTAGTTGTACTACACCTATTGCACTTGACTTACATCTAGTGTGGGCAATAGAATATCATCATACATCTGACATGGGCCAAGGAATCATACATACATGTTAGGCAACATACATCCATACCAGGCTATGTGCTCTAGTAGCTACAACCTATCATAATCATTTATGTTTCTATTAAATTTGGCGAAGTATAACTCATACTAGTTCAAACAAGAAATCATATTCAAATACGAACATTCAAGATATTACATAGCATAGGCAACCAAAAATCTAGTCTTATACTTATAAGACCACGTACCTGCTTGTTCAAATCAAATATCCAAAGATTTAGAATCAATCAAGAATTTAGTCACCTTGCAAAGAAAGCAAGGCTAAAGCCGGGCAGAAGCCAAAGTCATCTGTGCTCAAAGCTAAAGGTGGGATCTCCAAAGAAGGTAGTTGTCACCATTGTCACCAAGATGGACATTGGAAAAAAAATTGTCCTCTCTATCTGATGGAACTGAGGAAGAAGAAGCAGGGGATAGAGATCTCCACTTCAGGTATATATGTTATTGAAATAAACTAAAATACTTCTTCATCATGGGTACTGGATACTGGATTTGGATCTCACATATGTTCTAATATGCAGGATCTGATAAGAAGTAAGTCTTTACGAAAGGGCCAAGTCGAGTTGCGGGTCGCTAATGGAGCAAGAGTTGTTGCCACCACAGTTGGAGTTATGTGACAAAGTGAGTTTTTATAATATTTTTCTCTCTTAAAAGTTTATTATCAATTTTTGTTGACCAATATACCCTCATAAAATTTCCTCGCTCAATTGAACAAAGACGAGTCACAAATTGCAAAGAAAATGTAAACCCTAATATGCTATGATGATAAAATACATGTGTTAGTGTATTTAGTAAATAAAAATATCAATTATTCGAATATGGATCTCAAATTCATTTTGTAGTATCATAACGACCTTATAAAGCTACCCCTAAAATTTTGTTGCTTTTGGGTCAACCAATTAGGAGATATGACCAATTCAATTTAGTGCATTTTCCATCCATTTTAGACCAAGGACCTAAGTTTTGGGCTTGATCGATTAAATTAAATGTCATGCGGCCCATTAAGATGCTTGGGCGCATACCACTTAGCTAGTCTTCAACTCCAGCCATCCGATTTGAGGCCCTGGCTTCCCGCCCTGATCCAAGGGCAGAGAACCCATCTTTTACCTCCCGCAAAGAGTGGGGGAAGACAGGTAAATCGAGCCTCGTTCGCAGGTGACACCTCAACCCTCCCATGGAATATCTTCCGAATAGGATGCTCCCCCTCAGTGAGACAAATTCAATGAGTCCGCACTCGACTTCCCTCATCCACGGAATAGGGAGAACGAACTCCTGATCCCTCTCCCTTGCTCCTGGGGGCGGCAGTAGACTTTAGGGCTTCTTTTCCCTAATCCTAAAACGCCTATATAAGGCCTCCAACATCTCCGCCATACCCCTTTCCTCACTTCACACCCTCAATTTCGAGCACAGCTACGTCAAGCAGCCATCCCCATTTCACCTTCTCCAACCTCCGATGCCCTCACCACCCCATTACCTCTGTTCTCTGTCCACTAATTCCTCATTACCAACACCTTCCCCATTCGATTGTCGAGCTTCCCGTCTAGGTCACACTACCCCAGAACACCCCTTCATCCCTGACCTCCACCTCGCCGGCGACCTCTCCCTCACTACAGTGGTGTTGAGTTCTAGGGGGAGCCATAGATCAGAAACCTCACTCCTCGGATCAAGGAAGCCTTGCGGAGGTGAAGGCACCTTCATCCAGTCTCCAGCACCACCTAAGAGCAAGTTGAGCCTCGCCAAAGTACCTACCTACTGCTCAAGCAAGCAGCAGTGGAGGAAGAGGAGGTGCCAACTTAAATCCTTTTGGACCTATCAGAAAATTCCACGTCGGCTGCCCGGGATCGACCTTGCTAAGTTTTGGATCAATCTGAGCCATTGATCCAGTCGGATCCGGCTGTTGATCTAGGTAAAATTCTCTTTTCCTTTTTCTTTTACTCAATAAAATAGCTTAACTTAGAAAAATTATAGTAAATTCTATGAATATCAGAATATATCGAACCTATATACTATTTTAATCAAAAAATATTCTCTGTCCAAATAAAATGATATCAAGACCTAGATCCGTCTTCTATTTCAAAATAGTTGCCTAAATCCTTAATGACCTCCTTATTTGTAATTAATTGTTGATAATAGTTTTCCTTGATGATATCTGACCTTCCAAAATGTTTTTAACCTTAGATGTAACCCTATTTCCAATATAACTCAGAACACTAATCTAAGTAGATAAATGGTGAAATGAGTAGAGGAAACCCTAAATCTAATTCTCTCTCTACATGTAATTGGATATACATCTTTTTATCAAATCTAGTATTACTAGATGATGATTAGTGATCATGATTGGTCCTGAAATCCTTAAACGAACCCTGATGTTATGAATGATTAATATATTTAGGTTTGCTTTTCCCTTTTATCCAACCATATTATAAACCCTAGTTTATGGAAATCTTCTAATTAATTAATTAAAAGTTATCTTTTAAGCAAACTAATTAATGATGGATCAGACCTGATAATATCTCTAAACTCAATTAAAATATGTGAAATCCCTGATCTAGATTAAGATAACATAAAGAGGAATAATAACTACGGACATATCTTAGTCTTGGTCACATGGACCAATAGTAATGTTGTAGGTGGACCGTAATCCTTTGTTTCTCTAAAGGATTACAATAGTATGGCCATAAATGATGTATTTGTGTTTGTGATTGCATGTCTATCGTTTTTGGTTGTGGATATAGTTGTATATGATACGTACTATAAGTATGCAGTGTTTGGATATGTATATGTATTAATAAAACCCCTAAATTAATAATATTAAGTTTTAGTTGCCTTCCATAAAGCAACACACATGAAAATCTTGATCGGCTGTGTGGGCACGCCTCTGCATGGTACACTGTCTATCTCGTGGAAGTGTGATGGTGGGTGTGTGGGTCTACCTCCGCAGGGTGCACACTCATTGTGTTGGCTTATGGGTTGGACTTAACTAAGGAACCTTGATAGGATCAAGTACCTAGAGGCACACAGATGCATCATGGCAAGGAGTTGTACATGATCATCTATCCAAGAGTTACATATGATGCAATTGGCAAAAGTTGCCTACCTTAGTATTTGGTCTTTGACACTGGCGTTGGCTGGGCATTGATCCAATTATTTTGGATCTTGACTCACTAGAAGGTTGTATGTTGCAATCTTCTGAGTTGATAGTGAGGTCTATCAATTGAATAAAATAGTGGGAGCGTAATTAATTAAAGGCATAATTAATCTCGTTTATCAAATCTTTACAAAAAATGCTTTGGACTAAATGCAAACTTTTTCTTTTGTAGCAATCAAATGGCAAACAACACACACTTTCTCATTGTGATCGGTCCTTGAGAAAGGACAAACATACTGGAACCAACTTTCAAAATTGGTTTAGGATACTGAGAATTGTTCTCACGCATGAGCATAAGCTCTATGTCCTTGAAACACTAGAGCCAGTGGAACCCGCCACAAATGCACCCAAGGCTGAAAAGGATGCTTACAAGAAGCACCTTGATGATGTCGTGGATGTCAAGTGCCTGATGTTGTGCTCAATGAACTATGAGTTGCAAGAGAAGCATGAGAACATGAATGTCATGGAGATGGTAACACATCTCAAGAACATGTATCAACATCAAGCAAGACAGGAGATATATGATGTCTCCAAGGATTTGTTCAAGAGCAAGATGAAAGAGGGAGACTCGGTTGGCACCCATATACTCACTTTGATTGGGTATGTGGAAAGCCTATCCAAGATGGGATTTCCCCTAGGTTAAGAGTTGGCCACTGATGTGATTCTACAATCGTTGCCTGAATAATATAGTCATTTTGTCATGAACTACAACATGAACAATCTTGACAAGCTGTTGTCAGAATTGTTGGGCATGTTGAGGATAGCTAAAGCATAGATGAAGAAAGACAAGCCCAAGTCTGTGATGATGATCAACAAGACAAAGGGAAAATCAAAAGGCAAAGGCAAGTCTAAGAAAGGTTCAACAACACCTGTGAATCAATTGTAAGGATCAACATTACAATGAACAACTTCATGGATGCTCCGTGAGGTTGGAGCTTCAAGTTGTTTCTTATAATTGGATCTTCATGTTGCTTCTTCATGGACGCTCCTTGGAGTTGGATCTTCAAGTTTCTTCTTAGAATTGGATCTTCATGGTGCTTCTCCATGGATGCTCCTTGGAGTTGGATCTTCAAGTGGCCTCCTTACATCAAGTTTAAAAAGGCTAAAACTAATCCTATCTCTATTACATAATATGAGTACAAATATAAAGGGAAAGAATTAATTACACTTTGAAATAAGAAATGAGGCTCAACATGCAAGCTGAATACTTTATACAAAGGATCCACGTACAACCATTATACATCCATAACATTCACAAACAAACATATCCACAAGATTGACATCCACATTCATTCACAACATTCACAAAAGGGGACACTAGGCCATAATTGTGCATGCATTCACCACATAAAACAAATTTTAAAGGCTACATGTATGATATCATATGTATATCTACATATATGTATATACATATTAAAATTGCAGTACTTTTAATGTGGGACATTCTCCTTTAACTAAATTTTTGACTCCCTACGTAGACTATGCGGGGTACACAGGGGCAACCCAGTCAGTGGGCGGGGGTCGAGGGGAGTCCGCCCCTTGTGGGGTCTCAGGGGCAAAGCCCCTCAAAGGTCTATGGAATTTTACTTCCGTGTACTTAGGAAAATCAGTATTTTCCATAGTCAACCCCGTCCGAAATGTCAAAAATTGGAGCCTACGGCGTATGTAGAATTAGGTTTAGATTTGCACAATAGCAGTTTTAATTCACATCGCATGCAACATAGAAAACAATATACATCGATTCAATCATATTGAAACGAATTCAAATACGCCATAGATCGACACTGCTCTGATACCACTGTTGGGTGTTATGGAGAAAACATGCACGGTGGAAGCAAAAAAAAATTCACACAACCCAAAACAGGATCTCGTCGACAACAACGTATTTAGAAAGAGTGTTTGCGGGATGTACCTTATCGCGGAGCAAGTTTGGAGATGTCCCACTGCATGATGGTGTGCAATGTTGCTGGCATGCACGGGTAGAACTTCTCTCTCATTCATTGAATGCATCGTAGGAAGATCCGACAGTGCTTCTTTTGTGCAGTAATGTATGCCGCTCGTAGCACGTACGGATGGTCGTAGATGTCCTCCGCATTCAGGCGTCTCAGCATCTGCGTCTCTACTTCATCAACGTGTATGGACTGGAACTCCCCGTCGTGCTTCCTAAGTTGGGGGGAAGGATTCGTCTTTGTGCGGTGGTGTGCTAGCATCACGGTGTTCTCCTTTCTCTCCCGAGGATGGTGATGGCTAGGGTTTACGTATGTGAGCATAAATTGAAAAGCCTCTCTCAATATCTTATATAGATATCGGCCGTCAAGCCCCTTTAAATAGGAGATGAAAGGAAGCATGGTTTCCTAAACCCATCAGTAAATAGAAAGACTATGTTAATTAAAATGCTCATGGATTAATTAGAATATTATGGAATTAATTAACCAAATAATCACATTAATTGATTAATTAATATCTGACTCCCTGCAATAGCTCAGGATGGCTATATGGGCATATATATATACCAACAGTCCTCATGATGAGATTTTTTTATCTTCTGAATTCCTTATAGGGTTATGCTCTAGAAACTACAATGGTTACAGTAAACTGGATACCATCTAAATCAGTTTAAGAGACACCATATGATATATGGTATGGGAAGTGTCCCAATGTATCTTTTTGAAGATTTTAGGAAAAGAAGCTTATGTGGGAAATAAGTTTACCGAAAAGCTTGGACCCAAATAAGATAAATGTTATCTTGTTGGATATCCTAGGGAAACTAAAGGATACTATATTGATGCTCCATCTAACAAAAAAGTGTTTGTTGCTAGGGATGATGTATTCCTAGAAGAGGAATTTATTTTCAAAGGAATCTTCAAAGAGGTTCGAGACCAACAAGAAAATATTGAACCTATATAGGTACAAGAGGAACATAGGCAATCACAGAATGTTGTGGAATCTCAAATTCCTCATGTAACATAGGAACCTCATAGATCTAATAGGACATGCCTTGAGCTAGAAAGATTTGGTTATCTTGTGGCTCAAGAAGGCGATGAGTTGGTCATTGATGATGTGCCAACAATGTACCTAGAAGTTGTTAAAGGAGAAAAATCTGAGAAATTGATTGAGGCCATGAAATCTGAGATGGAATCCATGTACACCAACAAGGTACAGACCTTTGTGGATCCACCTAAAAGGGTAAAACCCATAGGGTACAAGTGGGTCTTCAAGGCAAAGACTGACATGGGTGGTAATGTACAAACTTACAAAGGCACATTGGTTGCAAAGGTTTTTAGACAAGTTGAAGGTGTTGACTATGATGAAACCTTTTCTCCAGTTACCATGGTTAAGTCCATCAGGATCATGCATGCTTTTCGTTATAGCTTGTTATGACAATGAGATTTGGCATATGGATGTTAAATTCGCATTCCTTATTGGGAATCTACATGATGATGTGTACATGACACAAATCGAGGGTTTTATAATTACAAAGGATGCAAATAAAGTATGTAAGCTACAAAGATTAAACTATGTATGGAAGCAAGTATCTTGGAGATGGAATCTTTGATTTGACAAAATAGTAAAAAAGTTTGGCTTTAGTCAAAATCAAGATGAATCATGTGTTTACAAAAAGGTTAGTGGGATCATGATTGTATTCCTCATATTGTACGTAGATGACATACTATTGATGAGGAATGGTATCCCTACTTTACAGATGGTATAAAATTGGCTAGGAAATGCATTTGCTATGAAGGACTTAGGTGGAGCATTCTATATCTTAGGAATCAAGATCTATAGATATAGATCTAGAAGGCTTCTTGGCATAAGTCGAAGCACATAAATTGACAAAGTGTTGAAAAGGTTCAACATGGATAACTCAAAGAGAGGAAACTTACCAATATCTCATGGTATTAGTATATCTAGAGCTCAGTGTCCTAGTTCTTGTGAAGAATGAGAGAGAATGAGTAATATTCAATATGCACCCGCAATTGGATATGTCATCTATGCTATGTTATGTACTTGTCCTGATGTATTATGTACTTGACAAGAACTAAGGATCATTTCCTTATTTACGGTGGTGTGTAAGAGTTGGTGGTAAAAAGGTTACACTAATGCAAGCTTCCAAATTGATAAAGATTACTATAGATTGCAATCTGGATTGGTGTTTTTCCTAAACAACAGAGCTTTAAGCTGGAAGAGTTCCAAGAAAGAAATAGTTGTTGATTCTATGGCATAGGCCAAGTATTTTGTTTCCTCCAATGCGGTAAAGGAAGTTGTTTGGATTAAGAAGTTCATCTCTGAACTTGAGGTGGTTCCAAGCATCATTGATGTAGTAGGGATATATTGTGACAAAAAAGGAGCTATTGCACAAGCTAAGGAACCTAGATAACATTAGTGTTCCAAGAACATACAATGATAGTTCCATCTCATACGAGAGATCATACAGTGAGGAGAAGTGAACATTTGTAGAGTACCAGCTGAAACCAATGTTGTTGACCCCTTAACAAAACACTTTTGCAGCAGAAGCATGAAGGTCATGTCAGATAACTTGGGATTGATTTCACAAGTGGTTGTCTCTAAGTGCAAGTGGGATTCTATTGCTAAGTATGCCCAGAGAGGTTATCATGTGATAATTGTAATGGCATACCTTGTAAACAATTTGATCAATAATAAAGGCAATATGTTTGTTCAATTATGAGGTAATGGTATAACATGATAGATGTCTAAAGGATGAATATGCCCCTAGTCAGATGTTATTCTGGAAGCTGATAAATAACAATAACACATAAGACTAGAGTGTGTTTTGGTTGGTGATGGAATCTCTTTTTGGTGATCAAAAGAACCCACCTTGGGTAAGCCCGACGTGGTAAACTCTTGATGCATGAGATGGTGTGGTTCGGTTACCCCCCTTCCTGCATCAAACTATCATGGATTGGTCATTCACAAAGTGCCTTCGGTGAGGTTCAAACTTGGGTCCTTCGTTGGGACTTATCGAGCTTTTACCACCCGGGTTAATCTCTAGCCTGACAGTTATAAAATCTCATTAATCATGATATGTGATATCAAACCAAACACATAGACACTTATTAGAGAATAGTGTATCAGACAGAACCACCTTGAGAGTGATGCATGGAAACCATTGAATGGTAGTCAGAATAAACTCTCATAATGATAGTGGTGATTGTGGTTCTTAGACCTAAAGTCACTACACTCATCACATGTTGTTTAATATATTTTGACATCTTCCAATGTGACATTGAATAAGGGTTGTCATAATGGTGGTGCTCAAATACATTGTGACACATGGTGTGGCTATGAGTGATGTAGATGGGATTTGTCCCTCCTACTAGAGCTGATATCCTGGCCACTTGATAAGCAAGATTGGGAAATGTATGGCCATACTCATGTGAATCAATATATGATATGTGAGCTCACATGTATCTCAGAAAGTTTGCTCTAGTTCAAGGAACATGGATTGAACATTAAGAGGATGACGATCCCATGCCTTGAGTTCAATCTGGATATCAAAGACAAAGGAACTATACGATCATTATAACACTAGTCACATATTGTAGGTTGAAGTTGTTCTCCAACTTTCCAATTACTTGGGTAGCAATGATGTGTTCCTAGATAGTAATCATTGCTTGTGGTGTCATAAATTAGTTATGGACATTTACTGCCAATGTAACTTGCAACCTATAGGGTCACATAGATAGGATTTGACTACAATAGGATTTTACTCATGAATATGGTTTAACTTGATTATTAAAGTGTTTATGTATTCAATTTAAACAAGATTGGTTGTCACAAATATGAAATGACCGATTTAGAAAGCAAATGGGCTGATTTAGAAGTATAACCAACTGGTTCAGGTTATGAACTGAATGGTTGGGAGATCAATGAGACTAGATCAAGGATTGATGTTGATGTCATGTTGTGCATCAATCGAATATTGAAATACATTTTTTTGCCAATCGGAAACATAGTGAACCGACCTATTCAAGTGTTGAACTGATCGATTCACATGTGAACCGACTAGTTAAGGGATGAAGTGGTTGTTTCATGATTTGTAGGTTTTGGAAAGTTCATAAAATTCCATCTCTTCGAACTTCCAGTTGATCTGGAAACCCTAACCCTATCCCTCCTATAAATAGAGGGGTATTCAAGGCTTTCAATGGAGACAACAATAAGCTTTGACAATTTTTGTCCTCTCAGATTTATGGTAATGTGAGAACCCAAGCAATTCTTACCCATAAAAGGGAGAGACATCAAGCTAGAGACAACAAGGGAGACTATTCAATGCTAGAACATTGACGTTGAAGGGACAATTCCTTCCTATCAGTTCTAAAAGAATGAAAGGAGTTCTCAGTAGTTTGCATGAACTACGCAGAGGCATGGAGGTCGTTGCCACCCGCTAGGAGGACGTCGTCAACCACCATCCATGGTGCTACACCAGGAGGCTGCCATCAAAAACTGTTCAGGATCTACTTGTGAAAGAAGCACACCACTTCAAGGATAGTGGTTGGACTTGCTTCCAGACTAGGTATATGCCTTGCAACCTTCATTCCCAATCTATAGTTGTTGACATGATCTGCTAGGGGAATATGAAAAGAAATTTTTTGTTTATGCTGATGTAATGACCTCACTTTTCAGAAACCCCCAATTAAGGAAGCCCAAAAACATGAGAACCATTACCTAAAATTTTCCCAAGGATCCAGATTTAGAAAATAATAAATAATTTACATTAATTCAAATATATGTTTACAAGTTGTTCCTCTAGAACTTACATAACTTTATATAATTAGATTTGTACATATGAGAAGAAGTTTGTATCTAATCCTTCTTACAAGTTAACTTTAATGTCTTCAACTAATATCATATGTTCATCATATCTTGATATCCTTATCTAACATGTACCTGAAACATCGTGAAGCAAAAGCATGGTACAACATATCAAAATATATTGGGTATGTGGGTTGCATGCAAAAGTATGCCAGTAAACTAACAACATATACTCCATAAAAAATATGCAAATAAGAACTGTCATTTTATCCACTTAATCTTTCTTTATGTGACACTCGTAGTGGCATTATAATTGAATAGAACTAAATAAACATCCAACAGTTTATATTTTCAATCTTTGACAAACACTCGGAAAACACAAGAAAATTAATGTGGGTAGTCATAGGCGTAACCACATACCTCCATGGTGAGCCATGTAGATTATGAAATTATACTTCAAGCATAATCAATTAGTCCAATCAACAGATCCAATCAATTTAATTGTTAATTTTCATGTATGTAAATCCTAAAGTTTCACCATCACAATAATCAAATTAAACCCTACTCGGTCCTAATCTAGGGTTTACGTTTCCATGGTACAAAGTTATCATTAGGGTCATGTTTGATACCCCAATTCCCATGTTCATTGATCTAATGACTTAAAAACCTTGGTTAATATTAGGTGTAGCCATCATTACCAAATCTACCACATTATTGCATCATGAATACTTAGATCAGATTGATTTCATTGATAACATGGAAAGCTAGTATCTTTAAACCCTACTTATTCATATACATGATTATTCTCATTAGAAACACCAATTACCATAATTATGAGCATAATCATGCCAAATCACCATTATGTTCAACATTATTAGAATAGCATAAAAGAGAATTTTTTAGAATATTCCACATGTTAATACCCAAAAGTAGCATTTTCATACTTTGATCACTCACTTTAGCACATGTTTGCACTAATTTTTGAATTGGGGTCATATTTAGGTCTCAATTATATTTTCTTTTTTCCTCTAATTTCATAGATCAATTTTCGTAAATAACTTGTCCTAATCTAAGTTACCAATAATTTTATACAATTATTTCAAGTTTACCATCCCTGGACCAATTATGGCATGACACGTCAGCCCAAAATCCCTTCCCTTTTTTTGTTTAAGCCAGCATAAGGTTATAAGGAAAAGACACCCTTGCCCTCAGTTTGCACACACCTGTAGGGACTCGTGGGTCCTTTCACCTTGTGCTGCCCCCTTCCTCACAGAGGGCCTAAATTTTGCCCTAGGAAGTATGCTCCTTGTCCCTTGGGCTATGAAGGTCCAAAGGTGGTCAGCCACCTCTGCAGACCCTTTTCAGTCTTGCTCAGTAGCTTTGCTACTACAGATGGTGGTTGGCATGGATGAATAGCATCTGGTTGGAATAGGAAGAATTGCATGTCTATTCTTACCTTAGCTACATCGAAGTGTTGGTCGATGATGACCCACCTCGCCAGAGCGTACTAGATCTCCCCTGCAACCTGAGACCCACCAATGGACTCATCATGTGCTTCTTTTGCATTGAAGAGGATTGATCTAGCACTAGGCACTCTAGGAGATGGTTGTGAGCACTTCATTCTACATGGAGGGTGGAGGGATGTCTGATCCCATGCTATGTTCTAGCCTAAGCATCTTCGTCCTTATATAATCCATTGTTATAGGAGGGAGAGCAAAGGGATTCAAGAAGATAGCACAACCCCATCCTCGTGAGAACCTAGTTCCTAGGTTCTCTAATTTTGTTTTTTATTTTCTTTTTAGATAAAACCCCAAATTAGGGAAGTCATTATATCTCTCTCTTAGTAACTCCTTTTCCCATCAAAATTTGGGAAAACCTCCCTTTTTATCTTATTGTCAACCAAGCAAGATTTGGGTTCCAAAATATTAGTTCAAGTACTCAAAACTTTCCATTTTAGTACTTTTTAGATATTTACATAATTAATTTTGTAGATCTCAAGGCATCTTGGAAATTTCTAGTTTTTCTTCCAAAATCTTAGATTTAGATTTTCTTTCTTCAAAAATTATGTTGGGAAACTAATATGAGTATTAAGTTCCCCTTTTCTCTACTTTATATCATAGGGACCTACATGTGAACATTTTGATGATAGAAGTTATGCAATTTTTATTTCTCTCTCATCGTTATTCCAATTGGTCCCAAAAATTGGGATTCTCTTTATCTTATTATAATTCCATAGTATGCCAAGTTTGATGCCAAAATGATACCCCTTGATATCCTTTTTCTTCCTTTCAAATGATTTCTTAAATTTATTACCACCTTTGCTTGGAATTTCACTTTTGTTTCAAATTCTTGAATTCTCTTATTTTTATTATTATCACCAAATATACCAAAAGTCAGACTGAGGCAACATTTTTAATGCCTCCAACATTGTGTTGCCACATGTGTCCAGACAATTACACTTTTTAATTGTCTAACACATTACTTATCGTATTTTCTTTTAAAAACTTGCATATTGTCTTGTAATTTAGTTATCCAATAATTAACAAAGATATTAATATTTATTTGTACACAAAAACTCTTACTCTTTTGTCTTGTTCTCCAAGGGAATATTTGCAAAGGAAATAGTATCATAAGTACGTTATCATTTTATCCATAATGTTATTGGAGAAATTACTTATCAATTCATGCCTTTATTTATATATTTCAATTTTACCAAAATTGAGGATATAACATTCACCCCTCCTTAAAAGGAATTTTGTCCCAAATTCGACCTACTAAGGTAAAAAGGTGAATGATGCTCATCTTACTTTTGAACCTTAGGGTCAGTAACCCTTCTTGGATTAACTTTAACAACTTTTTATTCATATGCAAAATCCCCACACCATTACTAGAATGGGTACCCCAAATCCAATTCAAGGTATATCCAAATCCTTAGTATCACATGATATCATATATTGGTGATTACATTTTTCATTTGTTAATTCAATTTCACTTGGTGATTCCCTTTTCACCTAGGTTTCCAACCTATTGTTAATTTATTCCCACATAAGGGTAAGTTAACACCTCCAACCCTAGGTCATATCATTAAATTCAACTTAAAGTATTCAAATCATATGTCAATTAATAAGAACAACATATGTCTACCCAATATCTCTCCCTAATAATAGGATTAAATAAGTGTTTGACTACACCCCAAAGACAAAGTTCACCCCATTCCAAGAGAAAAGATGGTGTACTCACACATTATCTCAAAATTTCATAGTTTAGGTTGAATCATTCTCAACATGACTTGAAACTACACATAGTTTTTCACAACTTTCATATATTTCATGAAGTCAAATGCCTTTTTCACCCTTGAGTTTCTACACAACTCCTTTTAAGTTTTCATTGTTACATGACTTCTTTGTATCTTTTACATTTACACCTCGTGTATTATGAGCCTTAGCCACTTCCTCGAGGCCTCTAGGGGTACATGTACTTTTGGAGTGATTTCATCCTTATGCATGTAGGGAGTGCCTCTCACATTCACCCATTGGGCCACATGAACATTATGAAGGTCGCCAATCTCATGAGTCGTGGGACTTGGGAAATCATAGTTGTTACCTCCCAACCAAATGGTCTTATGCATTCAGGGCCTCACAATCAACTCCTAATCCCATCATTCCCATGTACCTTTAATGCTTCCTACTTGACCTTAGGATTGACCTAGGGCTCTAATCTTCCCAAGTATTTATCGAGTGAACATCATTTTCATATATAATTCTTTAAACTATATTTTCTCCATCTCTTATGATGCTTATTATTCATTTTATGTTCCCTCATTGAGCTCCTGGCTACTTTCCATTCCAAACTTGGTCTCATATTATCAACCACTTCTATAGTGAATTTTCCTCACGTTCCTCAGATATGGCATACTTAGGTCCAAGAATCATACTCAATATATGTGCTTGCTTATGTTATATCCTTAGTTCTTTACAATTTAGGTGACATTTCATTGATGGAGCTTCCACTTACGTGGAATTGCGTGCACCAACTAAAAAAATCCTAAAGATAGTAAGTCTTTAGGTTTAGCCTTGCATATACTAGATAGAGAACTCCACCCACGTATGCTAAGATACGTGGAAGTCTTATCATAGTATAGTTAAGGGTCGAATCCTCAGGACAACGGTCTTGTTGCAAGCAACAAGATGGAAAACGTTAGAATTTCACTTAGTCGCTCAATAGTAGGCACTTAAATCGAAAGGTTGGTTTTTGTTGTTTTAAACTAAGAACGTGTAAAGTAAAGAAAGCAAGTAAATCTAAGGATGTAAAACTATGATAAAAGTCACTAGGGTGTGATCGGTTTTCATCACCACTACACATGGATCAAAACATGCAAAGTAAAACATAACCTGCAAAAAGAGTTTAATCAGTTAGTATCTTTGTAGACTTAGTCTCCTTTTGGAGAACTAACTACGAGGAGCGTGGGAATGTTGCAAAGTTAGCCATCCCCAAATGAATGGTCAACTACTTTGCATCATTCCCTTCGTAAAGTGTGTTCCTCGACTCATCAAGGTCGTACTTTCACACGTCAACTGATTCCATTTCATAGCATGAAAGTACAACGATGGAAGTGAGTATACTCCACTCCTTGAAAGACACTCCTAGACACCAAAACAGATGCACGGTGGATACATGCACCAGGAACCAACATACAAACGAGCCTCAGATCTAATAGTACAAACATGGACAATTCATACTAAAAGATAAGGGATAACACAAGTTGATGATCAGGCAACATGCATTCAAATAAATGTTTGATGTTGAACTGAAAAGATAAAAACTCTGTATTACAAACTATGGATTACATTTACGTGATATGAAAACATGGGTAGCGGGGCTACTCCCCGCACCCTAGTGAAAGAGACTACTCGCTCATGACTAGGACAAAGAAGGAGGCAAGAAGAGAGAGAGAGAGCATCATCCCCACAAAGGAGAGAGGAAAGTCAACCCCTTGGAGAGAGAGAAATGATCCACCAGCTTCACAGGTTGCGCGATGATGAAATCTCCCTCTTCCCACCTTCTTTGGTGGAGAGAGAGAAAGCAACTTCGAGATGGAGTGTGGGTCTCAGACCGAAAGCCCATGGGCGGAGGATGGAAGTCGGATGTGCTCTGGAGTGATTGAGGCAGCCTTTGGATGTCTGAAGATTCCCCCCACTCCTCAGGACCCTTGGGGTCTTATTTATAGGCCTTAAGTGAAGTCCAAATGGTTTGGAGACCGTTTGGACCTCAAGACCGTTTAGACCTCAAGACCGTTTGGACCTTGAGACCGTTTGGATCTCAAGACCGTTTGGACCTCAAGACCATTTGGACCTTGAGACCGTTTGGATCTCAAGACTGTTTGGACCTCAAGACCATTTGGACCTTGAGACTATTTGGCTTCATGCGGTCTCGGGACCGTGTGACTCCATGCGGTCTCGGGACTGGTTGGCTTCATGCGGTCTCGGGACCGTGTGACTCCATGCGGTCTCGGGACCGGTTGGCTTCATGCGGTCTCGGGACCGTATGACTCCATGCGGTCTCGGGACCAGTTGGCTTCATGCGGTCTTGAGACCGTATGACTCCATGCGGTCTCGGGACCGTGTGACTCCATGCGGTCTCGGGACCAGTTGGCTTCATGCGGTCTTGAGACCGTGTGACTCCATGCAGTCTCGGGACCAGTTGGCTTCATGCAGTCTTAAGACCGTGTGACTCCATGCGGTCTCAGGACCAGTTGGCTTCATGCGGTCTTGAGACCGTGTGACTCCATGCGGTCTCAGGACCGGTTGGCTTCATGCGGTCTTGGGACCGTGTGACTCCATGTGGTCTCGGGACCGGTTGGCTTCATGCGGTCTCGGGACCGATTTAGTCTTTTATGATTTTGTTTGTCTTTTTCTGCAGATATAAAGGGGAAAAGTCAGTCTAATAGTATATTTACAATAAGAGGGAATATTTAGGGATTGTGGCTAATTCTAATTGAGAAAGAGTGTGGAAAACTAAAGAAAAGACTAAGATAATCATCCAAAATTGGAGGTTATCACCCCCCCAACTTAGAGTCTAGGTTGTCCTCAAGTTAGATAGAGGTGAGACATGTAATGGCGAGGTGATTTTATTTAGTTAGGATTTCCATACTCTTGCTTCAATTCTCAACCTGAGTTCTCCTAAGGTCATATCAGATCTTATTGCTTGCCTTGACTCCTTTAGGTTTCGAGAGTTGCTTGGGTCTCGGGTTCCTTCTGTATCTCGTAGCTCGCATCGGGACCACCTTTATTCTGTGCATGTTGTTGACTCTAATAAGCTTTATACCTCTCTGAAGGACCTACTGGAAGCTAGAGAGGGTATGAGGGTTGGCTAAAGGCTTGAAGTGTAACTCCCCTTTCAAGTGGGGGAGGGGTTGTCTATGCTTTTAGGATCTCACTACCGGGCACAACACATCTGCCTTTGTGAGGGCAGCTGAATGTACCGGCCGGGTGAGTCCTTTATAAGCCTTTCATATATTTAGATACCTTAGGGTTTCACTACTGGGCATGACACATCTGCCTTTGTGAGGGTAGCTGAATGTGCCGGCCGGGTGAGACCTTCATCGGTTCTTTATATAGATCCTTATTTATGGCACAACTCTCATAATTTTATTCAACTCTCTGGCTTTTATTCGAAGACTCACAGGCTTGGGTTTTGGGGTTTTGTTCGGGAAATTATTTTGGGCGGCCAAGCCTCTTTTATTTGAAGGGAGGAAAGTTGTTCTTAGAGTTTTTCAACATGCACTTATTATTTTTTTTGGTCCACTTGCAGAACTTCTTGATTTGGAAGTTTCCTGATGCCCCTCTCATCCTTGAGAGCCAGGCTTATTTCTGCCTTGATATTGACCTGTGGAGAGTCAGATGAAGAAGAGAAGCAAAGACATGAAAAGCAATAGTGGAGGGACATCATTAAATCACCATTATATGTCTAAGTGCTATTTACTTTTGAGGACTAACTTGATTCTAATGTTAACTGAGGGTGACTATTTTCAAAAAGGATTTTTTTAAAAGAAAGTTAAAAAGGAAAGAAAGAAAAGAAAATATGTACAAATAGAGAAGGGAGATAATGGAAAAAGAGGGATTTAGAAATGATACCTCGCCCTTGTCTAATGTACCCCCCCTAACTTATCACTCACTCTGTCCTTAGAGTGTCAAAGTGATAGGTTGAGAAGTACGATGACAATGGCTGCAGGCTAAGTTAATTCTGAATTTGCCCCTGGTGATTGAAGTAGGTTAGCTGTGAACTATCTGCGTAGAGCGTGGTAATCCACGTCAGTCATATCTTCTACTGGTCTTTGAAGGACGATGATGGTGTACATCCAGTAGAGGATGTGGAAGCCGCAGTCATTTGATTGTCGGATTTGTTGGGGACATTTGTGGCTGAAGGAAGGGCGATGAAAATGTTCTTTGTCGTAAGCCCTTGTATGTGGACTTAGAAAGGCGATTAATTTGTCAGCACATTCCTTCGCCACTACCTCTGTTGGCATCTTTGGTGTCACGACATAGTTCTTCTTCCATGGATTGTACTGGCTGTCGGAGCTGTTATAGATTGTAGTTGTTCCTTCTGGTAGGTTTTTTGCCAGGAGCATCCAGTGCTCATGATAGAGGAAGGGTAGCATGATGAACGTCGGTGTTGTGTGTTGCAGAAAGGATATTAGTGCTTCAGTTGTTTTGAAGTTCTTTAGCTTTAAAAGATCATCCTTCATGTATGGGGACGCCATATATGTTGTGGGGTTATTTTGGCCAAGGAGAAACTGATAAGCGCCCATTAAGCTTACAGAGAGGGATTGTTTAAATTGTAAAGTCTCTCGAAGCGTGTCTTCCATTACTAGAATGTCACTAGACATGAATACGAGATCATCCTTCTCGGATGAAAGCCGCGACATAATGAGACGTAGTTCGATGTCAGAGAGACCTTTGCAAGTACTGTGGTCGAAGTCAGGAAAGGTTGGTTCTATGGCAGAAAAAGGATTTATGTCTCTTTTACTTTGCTCGGTATCTAAGGATGGCTCCTTGGATTTCTCCAACTCTTTCAAAGTTTGTCGGAAAGGTCGCCTCTGCGGGCGTTGGATAGTTGAAAAAAGGTAACGAGGGACGTCATATGGTGCCATTGTTGGGTCCTTGAAGAACCTTCTATCACAAATGAGCTCCATGGCGTAACGCCCTCGCAAGGAGTGAAAATCTTCACCAACTAGGTCAGTAAATGGGATTTCTTGGTTCAGCGCTTGGATGTGACGTATGGTGCAGAAAGCACAGTCCCGAGATCCCTCGGAAGCTTGAACTTGAGGGTTAATTATTTGGAACCAGGGCTGGCTCCAGTCCTGGCGGAGGGGTGGGCGTGCAGAACAAATTAACTTAAGCAGCCAGAAGGGTATACATCTTGCTTCACCTGTTGCTTCACCAAAAAAGTTTATTGTACCGACGGGTAGCTCAGCGCCGCAAAAATTATAAACCTTGGCATCCCGAGCCTCGGTGTCTACAATCATAAATAGGCAGTGATTCGAAACTTGAAAGGGCACGGTTAGATAATGTACCCGATGTGCTAAACCGGCACGCAGCCGCTCGATTGACTTTGATCGTATGTCTTTGTATAAAAGGCCGATAGACAGAGCAGGCGAGGCATTGAAAACTAGTTGCTGCCTCTTAGAACTTCTGTACACTTCTATACAGTTGGCAAGAAGGACACGGAAGATTGCCATTGGCATCGTGGACCGTGGTCGCAGGATGTTGAGGAAGTCTTCTCGTGTCATCTTGCGGTTAGTTTTCATGTTATGGTAGATGATGTCTTCCCCTGCCTTTGCATCGTCCATAATAGTGTTCAGTATAAAAATGTCCTGAGCATCTAATGTGGAGATGGCCGCCATATCAAGATCATGCATTTTGTACAGTAGAGGTGGTGGCGGGGGAAGTTCCTGCGGAGGGGGGAAGAAGGTTGTTCCAGGACTTCTACATAGCCCTGCAGATCATCATCTGAATCCGAAGCAGAATCGAGTTCTTCATCTGTATCTAAGCTTACTCGTTCTGACTCGTCCGGGTCTTGGAGGGAAGGCACTGATTTGCCAAGTGCGGAGGAAGGTTGAGCAGTTGTTGTTGGTGGGCTTGCACTGGTTCCTAATATACATTGGTGGAACTCAGCGAAAGCCGCGTCTTTAGCAGACTCCCCAATGGATCCCAGAGAAGAATAATCAAGGAATTGGTCCCCGTATGACATGTTTACGTTTTCGTTGTGGGGGGACTTGAGGTGATGTCCACCTTCTTGGTGACCTTTGTCGAAACCTTTCTGAGAAGGTTCGGCTACTTGGCCTAGGTCCTCTCCATCGTCAGATTTATCACCTGAAGAGGTGGTATCGTTGTTCGAATCAACAGAGGAGTCGAAGTCTTCTTCGTCGTCGTTATCGCCATCTTTGTCAGCCTCTGCCTTTTCTGCTGGCTGCTTGCGTGTGGTATTTTTTCACCGCCAATGGATGGCTTGTAACTCATCGAACGCCACTTGCACATGCCCGTGTGTTTCGAGCAGTGCGTCGTGTGTTTCTTTGAGGTCGTTAAATTGGCCCTCGGCGGAGAGGAGTCGTGCTGTAAGTTCTGTCACTTGAGTACGTAGTTGCTGGATATCATTATTTGTTGACTCCTCTTGGCGATTGTTTAGGTGTGTGAGGGTGCTGCTGATGGTGTCCAAGCACATGCTAAGAGCTGCTTGTTGCTGCTTGAGCTCACAGAGAGTCTCAGACAGAGGTTGAGTCTGCGTAGAGATCTCATCAACTTACTTAGCCATTCCTTCTTGCTGGCACTTCGCTCCAAGGACCATCTCGGGCAGGTTGTTGTAGTGGCTGTTGATGTGATCAACTTGCTTAGCCACCTCATCTTGTCGTTGCTGAAAACCTTGGAGGATGTTGAGCAAGGTGCGAATCTGTTCGTCGATCATGGCTACCTATTTGGATAATCCCTGCACACAACAAAAAATAGAATGTAAAATGTTAGAAGGATCGGTGAGGAGGTTTTGGATGACGTCAAATTGCCGTCCAAATTCCTCACTGAT
Organism: Alisma plantago-aquatica; assembly: GCA_963693085.1. NCBI lineage: Eukaryota > Viridiplantae > Streptophyta > Magnoliopsida > Alismatales > Alismataceae > Alisma > Alisma plantago-aquatica. Next base: position 836,367,392 of record OY856412.1, on the reverse strand, counting down.
ATTGGAAAAGGGGACCCCAAAGGCGGAAGGGTGGGGTGGCTGGGGTCTGTGTCGGAGGGTGGTAGTGCCTTGCGGAAGAGACACTGATGGTGCCGCGAACTGCGTGGTGACTATGGATGGGGTCACCAGCGGTGTTGGGGTGATGGTGGATGAGAATGGTGGTGGTATCTCTGGTGAGAGAGGTGGAAGTGATAGTGATGGGGGAGAGATTGTGGAGGTGGAGGGGAAGGTGGTAAAGTTGGGCGTATGGGTGGAGAAGGGGAAGCCCGAAGGGAAAAGGGGTGAGTAAGGAAGGGTGGTGGATGTTGGAAAGGTGGAGGGTGGTGAGGTGGTGGCGGTTAGCTCAGCATTTAGGCTCATAATGAAAGAGTCTAAAGATGAGGTGGTGATGTGATCGTCAG